>CM066912.1:22492532-23092532 GCA_033964015.1 Scolanthus callimorphus | reverse complement strand
ATTATGGTTTTTAGGAATTTTTTCCTGTGCTGTATGACTATGTACGTTAACTGAGCCATCCCATAGAAAGTTTGTCATTTAGAATTCTGACCATTTTAAGGAAATGTAATACCTGAACTACATTTTGGGATAAGTAGTTAAGTGTAATGAAGTGATTTCTGCTCATAATTATCACAATTCTTAGAAAAAAGCTAATTATTTCAATGCCTGAGATCTCAAGAATTTCAAGATCCTATGTTCTGTGCTCGCTTTCTGATTGGCTTACTTCTTACAAAATGGCCCGGATGACGTAGTCGCACAGTAATAAGATACTGCATGTGTAGTCCACTGGGGGCCTTGGCACACTTTCAATAAGGCGCCTATAAGCTTCCAGTTGAAGTTGGCCATTATCAGCAAATCCGTTTTGACTCTCATGTGTGTGATTTATGCAGTTCTAATGAAGTCAGGGATGAGTTTCATTTTTTAATGGAGTTCACACTGTACTGTAAATTAACATCTTCTATTTGTACTGATTTTATGTCTAGGCTTGTATCAGCCACTGAATAATTCCTGTCTCTCACATACACTACACTAACCGGAACCAGAGGGACGTTAAAGAACCACGAGGACCGTCGGAAGTTGCCCAACCTCTGTGTCACAGAACTCACAAACACACACTCATGTTTATAAAGCTGGTTTCTATACGATGAGTTATCTGTTAATGTAAAGCGCTTTGAGCCGTGAGGATAAGCGCTATATAAGCACAGTTACTTTACTTTACTTTTACTTTTGTATCGTTTGATAAGAGATCTTTCTGTAATGAAGCTGTTTGCTAGTTTTTGTAGTACTATAATTATTATCCGTGAATATAGTTACATAGTTTAGGTAGAACATTAATTGTTTTATTTTTTTGTGATAATTAACACCAAGTAAGGGTTAGAGAATGGACGCGAGTGTTCTATGGGATATAGACCACTAATGAACAAAAATCTGCGAGCGCGTTAGCGCGAGCAGATTTTTGTTCATTAGTGGTCTATTTCCCATAGGACACGAGCGTCCATTCTCTAACTTTTTTAGAACATGATCAATGCCACGAAGAAAGTCTTTTGAAAGTTTTTGTGCTAGCTTGTCATTGACATACAACATCATTACAGAGCATTGTTCAGAGCCATACTTCATCCAAGGCTTTTTACAATAGTGTCAATGATCAAAGCCTTGTGAATGAAAAGATCTACCGACAAAGCGGTTTGTTTTGAGTGCATGCATTGTTCCACTGGAGGTTGCTGACAGGTTTCGTTCCCGAAGTCAGGTAAGAAATGAAAATATTCTATCGCAAGCTTTTGTAATGGATTCCTCGACTCCTATGGCCCAAGGAAAAAGGAGAAACAGGAAAGCGTACATAAAATATCGGTCTCGTTATCAGAATTCGTAAATCCGTAAAGTTTGGATCGAACAACGGAAATTGAACTCAGAAGTGGCATTACAGCGGAACATTTGGTAAAACATACTTTTGAATTGACAATCTGTTTCTTCCCGGGGCTTTCTTGTGAGAATTGCAAGAGCGCTGATGTTCGAGGCTGGCAAAATTCGAAGTTTGTTTTAGCAATTTGAGACTCAAATGTTCTTCAAATGCCTTGAGACAGCCAAGAGATGAGTGAATCAGACAATAAACTGATGCGAAAAGTGGAAGTTTTTCCCTTAAAAATACAGTACGTTATAAATGAAAAGGGAACATCAAAATGCAAACTGTTCGTGGAGAAACTTTTAAGTATTTGCCATGCTTAACTACAGAACAAAAAGCTATGTTCTTAGGGGACTCTCGCACGCTTGTTGGCCACTTCTCTGACAAGAAAATAGCTCAAATCGCAATCCAATTTCATCGTCTTGATAACTGGTCAAAACAACCTAGAATTGCATTTGTCCAACACTTGAAAGGTTTTTCTATAAATCTGGAGGATTATTTTGATTACTACGGGAAAATATGCATGTGTTTTTGCGGTTACTATTTTACTTAACTTAAGGTTCTTAATTTTTTGCCTAATAAAACTTCGAATTCTTATAAACGTGGTTATAAACACATTGCAATGTTGATAATGTACTAATTTTGATTTGTTTATTTTGTTATAGAAAGATGTTGGAGAGAGACTTGTAATAAAGGGCTATTTTGCAAAAGATGACAATGAAGTCAATGTTTTCCTTTATTTTGTAGAGTTGGTTGTGTCAAGCGGCGAGGGAAGAACAGGGTGTGGTTTGTACATAGTCATTAGTATTCATGCCCATAGTCATTAGTATTCTCTATGTTGCACCTTGGTTTTCTTTGTTCTTCTTCAGGAGAACAATGAAAATGCAAGGTGCAACCAGAGAATATTAATGACTATGAGCATGAATACTAATGACTATGTACAAACCCCTAATTTTCCCTATTGTTCAATGCCCTCGCCGCTTGACGCTTTAGTTTCTATGGGATATAGGGGACGCAAATGCCGGTTGCTGATTGGCTGAGTGGCATTGGTCATGTTCTAATTTAGATATAAACATCAGTGAAATACTAAGGTATCTCTCCTGCATAAAAATGATATCTTCACATTGTGAAGAAAAGAGATATGATTTTTATCATCACTCTTCACAGTGAAGATAACACACACACATATCTTTCTAGTTTTCAGATTTTGATAAAATAAATGTCAATTTGGTATTTCACTGATGTTTATATAATATACAGAACATTACATGGCTGCTTGGAGATACTAAGTTTATCTTTTCCTGTTAAAATTTATTATTTTCAACACTCAAAGTTAAAATTTGTATCTACGGTGGCCATGTAATATCGTCTATGTATCTGCAAGATATACGGATTAAAGATTATTATTATTATTATTTAGAAAATCCTGGATCTTTTGCAGACCTTTGGAAAGCTCAGAACAGGGTCCAGCAGGGGGTCTCAATCCCATTTCCCAGTGTAAATTTTCACCAAATCCCAATGCAGTCCCAATCGCCAAATCCCAGTCGCTGATCACCAAACAAGAAACCACTATACAGTTAATTCCTTTTGTTGTTTTATCTGTTTTATGACATTTTCACATGTTCACACTGATTTGATCCTGACAACTATTTTAAAATGTTTTTTTATCGTTTTACAAGGGAAAGGGAAATAATATAGAATCCCCTTCCCAGTTTAGTGGACATTAATTCCAATTCCCAGTGGTCAAATCCCAGTCCCAGTGACCCCAATCCCATTTTACTCCTTCTAGTCCTTGTCAGAACATACCGGGAACCAGTTGGTACAAAGTCAACTTACTGTGCGACTACGTCAACCGGGCCATCCCGTAAAAAGTTTGTCATTTAGAGATTCAAACCATTTTAAGCAAATTAATAATAATAATAATAAATAATAATGCTTACATTTATATAGCGCTATTTCCTATAGCTCAATAGCGCTTTACAAGAAATTTACTGCGCAAGAAAAAATAAAAGCAATGATAAAGATAGTTAAAATAGAGTAAAAATGGTAAAAACGTAAAACATTTCTCAGGCACATGGTAAAACGTAAAAAATTTCTCAGGCACATGTTAGCAACCATAGTGTTTTTTAAAAAGGTGGGTTTTTAAATTGGACTTGAAAGTGCTTAGGGTCTGGCTTAGGCGAATGGATTCAGGGAGGGTGTTCCATAGACTGGGTGCTGCAAATTGTTAATACCTGCAATACATCTGACGATGAGTAATTAAGTGTTTTAAAGTTATTTCTGTCCATATTTCCACAATTGTTACGAGCAAAGCGGTATTTCGGTGTCTCAGATCTCAAGAAAGTCGAGATCCTTTGTTCTGTACTCGCTTTCTGATTGGCTAACTTCTTACAAAATGGCCCGGTTGATGTAGTCGCACAGTAAATGGGGATTTAGAGTCAAGCTCTTAAAATTTTGGCTGGGTGCTATATATTTTAATAGTTCACAAAGTCACAAGAAAGACTGTGGGATCCCCTTTTGGTGGGGAAAAATTGTGATCCTCCCCAAAAAAATGTCACCCTCCCCTAGACTGGGGTGAAAGACATTGTGACCTTCCACACAATGCAGGCCCAGATAAATAATGCTTAATTTGGGTCAATTTTTTTGATAAATATTAATGCGTTTTCCCCGAAAATCGTCGGAGATGCACATTATTCAACCTATAATGCTGTGGTTAAAGCAAAAGTGGGTCTGGTTCGAAATTTCATGGAAATCAAACCGAAAAGTGGAGGTGTCTTAAGAGCTGTATACCTAGTAGAATAGAAGCGAGTGTATGTACATTGTAACGATGTTGACTTAAGGTCCATTTACACGCTGCGATTTTTTGGGCTGATTGTCGGACGGTGCATTCACACGCTGTGATTTGTCGGGCCTCTGCTTTGATCTGCGAAATGAAAAATCGGGCCCGACAACAAAAATCTGTTGAATCACATCAGATTTTTAGAAGTCGGGCCGACACCGAACGAACGTAAACAAAATCGGGCCCGACAAATGGCCCTTAAGCCACCGGTGGCGATCTCACCAGATGTGATGGCGAAATTGGTTGTGGCGAAGTCGTTAGGTGGCGAAGTTACCGGATACCGTTCATCAGTGGCTTGAAGTTCAGACACTAGTTCAGACCCAAATTCTCACCTCAAAACGTAGAATCTTCTCGCAATATACACACCAGATCATAAAGTAAGTATTCGTTATTTGTTTCCATATATATGAAGACATGTTTTAATCAATTCGGCTATTTTTCAAACTTTTTCTAGTAGCCCGTGAGGCCTATATTTTCACTCTTTTGAGAAAATTAATAAACAGGACTTACCAAACTTTCCATTGTTTAGAGGAACAGCTTTGCTTTTCCTGTTGAGAGTAATTCCTACCACTCGACATTTCCGATCGTTTGTAGGAGAGAGAACTAGCTAGATAGTGGGTTTTTTTTTCGCAGAGAAAGCCGTGTTTCATTGTTTCCGAGTCTAACCCGGCGCCATCTTGGATATTTTGGTCGCGCAGCCTGGGGACGAACCAAAAATTCCGGAGTATAAGGGGTCCGGCACCCCTCCCCCCACGTCGCCACTTTGGCACAAATTTCCCTTTTACTAAACAAAATTCTATCTGAACGCAGCATTGATAATAGACCACTAGTGTGATTTGACTAAATTGTGATAACAGATGAATGTCTAAAAAACCGTGTGCGATTTTTTATTTTTAAAATATTTTTCAAAATATCACGTTCTAAAGTTATAAACTTCGTTTCAAATATCTCAGTCTGAATTTGGAAAACGGAAAATCAAAAATCCCGCACACGTTTTTTTCAATACTACATGCGTACTACTTCAAGAAGTACTAGGAAATTCTAAAAATTAACCTTCCTCCAAAGTTTTTTTCCGGGCTTTCGTGGTTGTTTGGCTAGGTCCGTCCGTTACTTGAAAGCCAGTTGTACTTAGTAGGCACAGACAGATTCTGCTCAAAAATTGTTTAAAAGTTGCCGCAAAATACCCTCAAAAGTTGCTCAAAAGTTGCTCAAATTCGTAAAAGTTGCTCACAGAATCAAAAAAGTTGCTCCCCAACAAAGAGCATTTCTTCACGCTTGTCGCCTGATTTATTTAAAAAATGATAAAGAATCACTCATTACTCAACATCTCCATAAGATCAGGCAATTATATTCTAAACACCATATGACATAATTATACTAATCAATACAGTTGTTTAACAAGAGACTCAGTTGCCGCCATTCTGTTGGCTTAGTAAAAAAAATGGGGAGTTTGTAGTATCAAACTCATACAATAAAAGCTGCTGCTACTATTTTTGAAAGAAACTATAAGGAAGCCCTTTTAGGTTATGTCACCTCAGCCCCATTTTCTCTAGCAATTTGAATAGGGTCTTCCGCCATTTTGCTTCTGCTCTATATTTGGAATGTGATACCCAACGAGACATCCATATCTTGAAGATACCTCTGAGCAGTGAGCACCCAAGGTGAAGAAAGTACTTTTTTATTATCTTTTTAGCAAGATTTTTCATTCTGTGTTTGATTTGAAATGGCAAATGTATCACAAATTGCCATTTTGTTGTAAAAATTCAATAGGAAATAGCGGAAATGCGAAGAAGTTGCTCATAGTTGAAAAAAGTTGCTCAGAATTGAAAAAGTTGCTCAAAATTGAAAAAGTTGCTCAAAAGTTGCCGAGCAGAATCTGTCTGTGCCTAGTACTTAGCCAATCAATTCGATGCACGTGCAGAGATAGCTACGTCACAAAAAATCGAAATAATATATAGATTTAGCCACTGGCTAAAAGCGGAGCTCCCGGTTAAATATTTTTATAGGGTGCATTGTTGGGCCGTTGCTAGGGAAAAAAAATTATAAGTCCTGCAAAAAATTCATCATGTGACGTATCGCGACGTCACTTATTACAGAAAACATTCTTCTTGTTCTCCATTGCATACTTGCAAATTCAGATTTTTTTGTTGGCATTTCAAAGAGCTCCATACCCACAGACTCACGGATGCTTTTCTCGACTGTACCCAAGTTTGTTCGCGTACCGATGTTGCCTTCTCGAGATATAGACTTTTCTAGTTTTGATGACGTCATCGATGACGTCATGTCACGTGACCTTGGTATTGCACCCCCCTTGCCTCCAAAATAACTTTACCCAAGTTTGGTCACCTGGCGATGTTGCCTTCTTGAGATAATGACTTTTCTAGTTTTGATGACGTCATCGATGACGTCATGCCACGTGACCTTGGTAGTGCACTCCCCTGTTCTCCAAAATAACTTAACCCAAGTTTGGTCACCTAGCGATGTTGCCTTCTCGAGATATTGAATTTTCTAATTTTGATGACGTCATCGATGACGTCATGTCACGTGACCATGGTAGTGCACCCCCCTTGCCTCCAAAATAACTTTACCAAAGTTTGGTCACCTAGCGATGTTGCCTTCTTGAGATATTGTCTTTTCTACTTTTGATGACGTCATTCCGGACGAACAGACGGACGGACGGACGGACGGACGGACGCACAAACCGGAAGTCCATGACAGAATCGTTTGATGCATATACACTTTTGTTTTGTTCCTTTTTCTCCTGCATGTAGCTATGGGGCTCCGCTACGCGGGCGCCTTCGGCGACCGCGGGAGCTCCGCTAAAAAGTAAATTTGCCAAAACTTAGCAAAATTAACCTATATCTATACCTTTTACAATAATATCTTTAGTAATAACACTTGAATGAATGATTATGGGTCACTATCTAAGAATCCCTATAAGCAAGGATTCATTTTAATTCGATCAGTCTGACCTGGGGATATTCTTACCAACCTGGCTCACTTCGACTGCCCAGTCTAGGATCTCAGCTTTGTCAAGGAGTTAAGGGACCGTTCATTTTTTATCGGGGAGGCCGGGGGGCTGGTAGAAATAAGGGGGAACGCTGTATTTGTTTGGGTGCCCCCCCCCCCCCTTTCATGTCCTTATTTTTTTAAGTTGCCCCCCAAATGCTTACCCTGTAAGATAGACTCTTGCCTAAGTGATGCAGTCTCATTCTTCTTAACGTTTTCTTTACTTCTGTCAAAAGGAACCGATCCCGCCTCAGAACTATTAAAAGTTTTCGTGACACCCACCTCAGGTCTCCTATTTGACCATAGTATAAGACATTTTACATAAAGAGGGGGTCACATCTTTTGATAACCGCCATTTCATCAAGCCTCAGAAAAAGGGTAGGAAGGTTTTTTGTGTATAGTAAACAAAGCCTGTCAGGAGCCCAGGAAATACGCTAATTATATAGGTTAGATGAAACCTCCTAGAAGGGCCCCTGAGCCTTTAAGTAATATTTTTCCTGCGCGCCGCAAATGAAGAAATTATTATCATTCATGTGCGTGAAGCGCGGCCCAAATGACGAATTTCTATGCTTGAAGTAAGCGCTGAACTCACGCTTATACTGTATACCTAAGGGTGTTCTTTCGAACATAGAGACTGCCCGGCATAGAGACTGCCCGGCGTAGAGACTGCCCGCCAGGCCTATCATCAGTGCAGGGCATTTGAGAGGGCTTGTTTTTGGGCGTCAAAAAACTAAAAGAGCATATTAGATGTTTTAGCGCGCCGAGATTTTTATTAAGTATTGAGTGAAATCAGAAACATATAAGCGAGTTGAAACATGTAACAAACATATTGCATGCTGTAAAAAATACAAACTTTTCGTTTCCTCCCTGTTATGTGCTTGTATTTTTTTGGGTGACCCCCCCTTTAGGGGCGTATTTTTTTGGGTGACCCCCCCCCCCCTTGAAGCCGTATTCTTTTGGGTGCCCCCCCCCCCCCCCCCCCCCATTTCCACCAGCCCCCTCTTCCTGATAAAAAATAAACGGTCCATAAATACATGAATTTTTAAGGACCGGCATTTGGGCATTCATCGCTGCATGGGTTCAGAGCGTGTGGCGCTCTTTCTTTCTTCTTCTTCCATTTACTCCACCTCCATCACTTTTGCAATTTCTAGTCTGAAAATGGCTGACATGAAGAGTCATAAAGGATAAGACCGACAAAACTGTACGTAGTAATCTGAGTCAAGAGCTCCTGAACTGGGTGACGTCAATTCAGTTTGTGACATTTGTGTTGAGATTACCGGCCGGAGGCACACGACGAGGATTACATTCAACAGAAATGAGGTGATTGACTTCAGTGACTTAATACTCAACCCTTCTAAGACAAATTGAATGTAAATCAGATTAGGATATAGTTTAGGTGTGAGTTTGGGTGTTGATTGGGTATTGAGGTTGCTGTTGAGATTGGGTGTTGAGGTTGGGTGTTGAGTATGGGTAAGCTTAGGTTTGTCAATGTTGAGGTTGGGTGCCTAGGGCGGGGCATACTTAGGTTTTGTATGTGTTATTAGAATAAAGGATTATATCTGAATATCGCGAGGACAGGGGTGACTCTCCATATATCACTCGCCTTTACGAGCCTGGTAAATCTCTAACTCGTTCATTTAGAGAACGTTTTCCCAAGCCGAATGCATTACAGCCATTCTTAATTACACGCGGTCGCCGGGAAAAAAAGCTTGCAAGCGAAAATTCGTTTTTTGTCAAAGTTTCCAAGGCAACGCACGTGCTTTCGCCGGCTTGTCACGCTCAGACAAGACAGAAAAACGAGTTTTCGCTTGCAAGCTTCTTTCCAGGCGACCGCGTGTAACTGAGAATGGCTGTAATGGATCAGAAGTTCAATGGATCCAAGAATCAACTCATTATTGCACTCTAGAGGGGGACCCTTGAAGCGTCTTTGACTGTATTATAAGAATGATTTAAAAAATGTTGCACGCGCTCTGATTGGTTGAGAGCTGTGCATTCTCACATTATAAACGCACGGCAGATGCAAAGCTAAGCGGATTTATGTGATTTATAATGTGAACGCACTTGGGCTGGAAAATCACTTGTAAAGTTTGAAACTCACTCGTCTACAGCTCGTGAGCTTCAAACCGTGTTTTTCAGCATCGCATCCCTCATGCGTTTATCACATTATAAACCACGGAAATAATAATAATAATAATACAACATTTATATAGCGCATATAGCCACGTTCTATGCGCTTTACATTGGAAATTAAAATCGTTAAAAATTACAATCATTAAAAAATAAGAAATAAAAAACAAACTACTAATTTACAAAATCCGCTTTTATTGCTTAACTAGAGAAGACATATGTGTTTGCATTTTAAGGACTGCCTTTGTGTCAGGTCTGTTGACCTTCAGCCACTGCCAGATGCCTTGTTGTACATGTTACGTCGGGAAGGCGAGAAATTTTGCGCCATCTTGAAAAAATTAACGATTTGCTCGGAATATGTCACTTTTGTCTAGTAGTAGCCAACAATGTTATACATACATACATCGCATTCTTCTTTTAAACAGTTTATTCATTCTTTCTAACTCTTCTTATACTTTTTCGAGAAATGTTACACGTTCTTCAAGACGTTACAAATTTTGTACTGACTACATTCGTAAATTGTAAAGATTATAAAAGCTACGGCTAAACTAGGATATGCAACGTGCGATACATTTGTGTCCTGCATGCTTCCCCCTCGCATGTGCGTGTCTCGGACTGAAACAGATAAATGTCTCTTGTCAGGCAAAGAAATACTTTGTTGTGCCCCGGCTACAAAATTTGTCTTACGCAACAATGTTTCTCGCGTGGCCGGCTAATTTCTTGGGAAACCTAAATAGGAAAAACACTGTCCGGCTACAACGTTCGCGCTACATGTGTCCTAGTTTAGCCAGGGCTTAAAAAAAAACGTCTTATGAAAACTTTGCAGTCGATAAAAAGCCTTCTGCGACTAACTTTCCCTGTTCCTCGGTTATCCCTGAAGACTTGACGAGGTCCGTTCCCATCTTAGCGGCGTCATGAGGACACGTTTTGGCGTATTCCCCAACTCCGCTTATCACTCCTTTTACACTGCTAGAAAATACGCTATCTGAGGAAACAAGAAAAGGGGTTAACTCCTGAAGGTAGAGAAATTGAGTAAAAAAGATGCAAATACTCTGGCGGAAGCCCGATCCAAAATGGCGGACGTAAAACTGAGGGGGTGGTCCATCTCAAAACCAATGCCTCTGAGGGATCCAAACAATCTACATTTGAATACCTTTGATCATTCTCAATCATTTTCACCAACGTTGGTCTCTATGGCAACAAATGCATGACCTCTGACCTTAAATTTATTTTCTAGGAAAATGGCCTCTGCATTTAATGGGGAAAAGCGAAATCGTTCCCCAGAGTGCATTATAGTGTCTGTTATATAGTGTAGATTATTGATCCAACGAGGATGGCTGGAAATGTTTTTTAGGATAGCCTTATTTTTGATGATGTAATAAGATACCTCCCTGGACACCCATCCTCGTTGGAATGGTAATATACGCCCGACACTGGTCATAATAAGACCCATTGGGAAACCATTTATGACCCCCAACGAATGCAGAGGACTGAAAGAAAATTGTGCCTTTGTCACGCTCTTACAAGTCACGCAACCCGTTGACATGGTAACCAAATACATCAAATGAAACGTCTCACCGGGTGTACCAACCTTAACGAAAAACATTCTACAGAAGATATTTCTTCTACCCTAGAGAATTTTGTCCAGTATTTTTCGCATTTTTTTGAAAAACACCCATGCCTTAATATACCTGAGTATGCAAAACCACTAGCCAATCAGGAGTGGAAGCCATTCAACAACTAAGGGCAACACATCGTCAGATTGCTTTTTGACCACCCCCATCATTATAATGGCCCGTCCCTTACATGATTTGACGCCGTAAATATGAATAACAAATATACATAGATTTTAGAAAACTGCATTAGCAAACTGCATGTACTTGAATATATAGACTAAAGGATGGAAAATGAAATGTTGTTGTGTCTAGCGGAACGGCCGGAAAAGCCCAAAATCCCAAACCCAAAGTGACGTTTGAAAATGCAAAGCCCGAAACAATGACTTATTCTTTAAGCAATTATTGTATACGACTGGGCCTGATTCCACTTGGCCGAGATATTGTTTATTCCGGATATCACAAAAACCGAATTCAATAATTGTTTTATTATATACGTTGATTGAAAATATTTTCGCCATGAAGAAAGTTTATTTTTCTCTCGATCGCTATGGTCTCCTGGATCGCACAATTTCTTTTTTTTACAATTTTTTTTTTCAGGAAAGGTTTCAAGTGCTCCAGGCCCGTTATGCATTGCGCGCGCGTAAAAGTAAAGAGTAGAGTAGGGATAATGAGTACAATGTATAGTAATAGCTGTAAGCCGAGAAATTAGTAATCTAAACATTACCGATATCGCCACAATGCCCTTCGCAGTCGTACTCATACTGGCGCTTCATCCAATTTGGAGCTTGCTGCCAAGATTGGTGGGTATTGTAGAAGCTTCCACTGGTAGCACCTAGAATATCATCGGAAGAAAGCACATGATATTGATGTCGGATAGAGTCGATTTCACATTGACTCGGCATTTTCGTACCTAGACCTCCCCAACTCGTCACCTCACAAGGAAGGCTCAATTCTCGTACCCAGAGCTCTAGGCACAGACAGATTCTGCTCGACAACTTTTGAGCAACTTTTTCAATTTTGAGCAACTTTTTCAATTCTGAGCAACTTTTTTCAACTATGAGCAACTTCTTCGCATTTCCGCTATTTCCTATTGAATTTTTACAACAAAATGGCAATTTGTGATACATTTGCCATTTCAAATCAAACACAGAATGAAAAATCTTGCTAAAAAGATACTAAAAAAGTACTTTCTTCACCTTGGGTGCTCACTGCTCAGAGGTATCTTCAAGATATGGATGTCTCGTTGGGTATCACATTCCAAATATAGAGCAGAAGCAAAATGGCGGAAGACCCTATTCAAATTGCTAGAAAAAATGGGGCTGAGGTGACATAACCTAAAAGGGCTTCCTTATAGTTTCTTTTAAAAATAGTAGCAGCAGCTATTATTGTAATAATTTTTAATAATTCTTTATTCCATAAAATACCAATTACACGGCATATAGGATACACTAACAAATATATAGGTACAAAAGAAAAAAAAATTACATAAGACTTAATGAGACTCATTAGATTCTTCAGCATCTCGAACCATCGCATTAAAACGCTCGAGAATATCAAAACAAAATTTTGCAACTTTTCGTCGGAAAAGCGGCTTCTTGGTGTGTGTCATCAAACTTTCGTGGGGTTGCTTTTTCTAATTTCCTCTTGTCTTTGTGTGGTGGATCTTTAGATAGTATTGCAATTCCTTTTGAACAAATGAGTTTGATACTACAAACTCCCCATTTTTTTTACTAAGCCAACAAAATGGCGGCAAGTGAGTCTCTTTTTAAACAACCTTATTGATTAGTATAATTATGTCATATGGTGTTTAGAATATAATTGCCTGATCTTATGGAGATGTTGAGTTGAGTGATTCTTTATCATTTTTTAAATAAATCAGGCGACAAGCGTGAAGAAATGCTCTTTTTTGGGAGCAACTTTTTTGATTCTGTGGCAACTTTTTCGAATTTGAGCAACTTTTGAGCAACTTTTGAGGGTATTTTGCGGCAACTTTTAAAGAATTTTTGAGCAGAATCTGTCTGTGCCTACAGAGCTCCCCGGCTCGTCCCCTCGCGGGGGAGGCTCTGGTTACAGCCACTGGTCACGCATGCGCAAAATTTAGTACATAGCCGCCGAGAGAAAGACCTTTCAGCGCATGCTCCAACGTTCAAAACGAGCCAATCAGCGAAGGCCCTCAAATGGATGTCCCCAGAGCCCCCCGACGCATGCGCAGAATAAAACGACCTTTGCATTTTAAAATTAATAATTTGAACAGACGACTCAAACGAATGTTGGTGTTATTTTGCCAGATACGTTTTTCAAAACGAGATTGAACTATCTTTTTTGTATGCATGCCTGCTGTTTCAGAACAAAAAACCCGACCCTGCTGATGCCAAATGTTTCTACATACAATACGTCGCTTAAGGTTATTCCCCTGTTTTGCACGGCGCACGCTGTTCTGCGCATGGACGCGCGATCAATTCGTTCGAAAATGACGCAATCGAGCGCGCGCGCGCAAGCTAAATATCCCCATTTGAGCGAGAAACACCAAGAAAAAGTCGCGTTTTGGGATATTGCGCGAAAACAAGATTGGGCACCCCCATTTTTTATTTTACCATTTTGATAAGACTATCATTCCCCTGTTATAAAAAAAAGTTTAAAGAAATTTCCACGACAAGTTTTTGAGCTATCGTCATAAAAAGCCCCAAAATGAGACACCAAAGACTCACAAATTATCACGAGCGCTGCGCACATTTTGCACATTTTCAAGAGTAGCGTCAACACACATAGAAAATTAAACATTCGAATGTTCGTCCTAGGTAGTGAAGCATCCAACAATTCTGTTCAAACTTGCAAGCAATCTGGATTGCTTCATTAGTGAGCGTTTTATCACAATTTTCTTGTTTCGCGTATTTCACAAAATAGCCCTCAGGCACTAAAAATGGGGTATTTTTGCGCTATCACAGTTTCTAAACAAGCATGGGCACCCCCTCTTTTTATTTCATATTTTCATTCCTTATATACTAAATAGTAAATAGACAAATTAAGAAAAAAAATTCTACGACAAGTTTTATTTCAGGGGAATTACCTTAAACACGAGAATTTGGTAGTTAACACGTTTCAATTTCTCTCATGACCCCCGTGGGCGGCCGTACAACATGGTACAACAGACAGTTGTCAGGTGCAACCTTTTCTGATTTAGATGGATTTGTTGATGTGAATTTTTACTGTGCACATTTTGGAGGCCTAATTTTTCCAATATATATATATTTACATTTGTCCTAAAGTGATTGCTGTTGAGTGCCAGCTTATGCTATGCTATGTTTGTCTAGTGTCTGACTCGACTGAAAACCTAGCGGTTATCATACGTAAAAGTCTAGGCATTACTTGATTACCACTTAGTTAATATTTATTCTAAATTTTAGCCAAAGGTTAAAAATGTAGAACAAAGGAACAAAAACAATGTAAAAAGGAAAAGAAACTGGGAAAGAAACTGTGTCTCGACTTACCCAACCATTTGAAGAAGGCATCGGATTTCGACATTTTGCTGGTTTTCCTGATCTGTGTATGTACGTGACTTCTGGAGGCTTTGAGTTGCAATGACAAAATGTCAAACAGTAGGACTTATAAATAAGGAGATCGTACACCCGGAAAATGCTCGTTTCCCTACGCCCACGGCTTAAGAAGTTACTAAAAATACATGATTTTTTCCTGTTTGAGAACAGGATTTTCCGGCCTCTTTGAGCTGCGTATTGTTATGTTATATTCACGTAGTTTTGCGGTTAAGATTTTGTATATTGGATCACCTATTTGTTTTCCATCAAAAGGGAACAATATTGTTCGCGGTTTGGCTTCCGTCAATCAAACGTTAACGATTGAACAGCTCTGGGTGATTTCCCGCAGGATTTTATTTGTGATGAGTTTTTTGAACTAATACAAGCCAAGGCTTTTGACACCATAAAATGCAAACGAAACTTAGAAAAGTCTAGGTGGAAGCTTCGTGACGTCACGGCTTCCGCTTCTCATTTGGGCAAGCTACATCGACAACTCTTAAGGCCTGACTTGAACGCGGAACGTTTGATGGACGAGTGCCAAACTCTGTTTTTCCATTCGAAAATGTAAAGTGAGAGATCGCACAATAGTGAAAATGGCGGCAGTGACGCGAAACTGATTTTGCAAATATTATAGGTGGAAGCTTCGTGACGTCACGGCTTCCGCTTCTCATTTGGGCAAGCTACATCGACAACTCTTAAGGCCTGACTTGAACGCGGAACGTTTGATGGACGAGTGCCAACTCTGTTTTTCCATTCGAAAATGTAAAGTGAGAGATCGCACAATAGTGAAAATGGCGGCAGTGACGCGAAACTGATTTTGCAAATATTATAGGTGGAAGCTTCGTGACGTCACGGCTTCCGCTTCTCATGTGGGCAAAGCATGATATGTCTTTGCCAATTTTTAATCTGTTTGCCTCAAACTTTGCAGGGTCACAAATTCTAGGTAGTGAGTTTCCATTGGTATTGATGGATGTCGCCACACGCGCGACAGCGTTGCGTGACAATCGTGTTTCTCAGGTCTCTTATAAACACGCCTTTTAATACCCATTCAGAATGCGCACATTCACAATATAAAATAGGTGTTATTTTCTAAAATATTATACAAACGCGTGAAAAAACCTTTTATTAACTATCCCAAATCATCCGATTGATCATCCGACTTGTTGTATTCGTGTCACATAAACAAAGAATAACAAACGAAAACATATGTAACATCTATCGCATATTTACACTCTAAATATGGAGTGGTCCACAGACAGGACAAGGTAGATCCGGAAGCGGAAAAAAAAAACATATAAAAAAGCAGGAAAAATATATTGTGTGCGCATACGCGGACGTTACGGTACATTACTCGGGCGCAACGTCAAAAGCTGACCACAGAACTAGAAAAAGCCGTATTAAGAAAAAACGACTGAAATTAAAACCGCTTAAAATCATTCACACTTCAGCTGTAAAATCGTTGTTCGAAGCTTAATTTTGTTTGGGTAGCCAAAAAACGAGGGCCATACTTCCAGACGGAGCTGAAGCGTCGTATGGCGACCGTACGGTTCTTACGCCCACACGCCAGAGATTTCGGCCCTGACAGTCGCTATATCCTCGGTGTTAATCGCTCAGTAGCGACTCAGGGACTCGGTCCAGGGACCTAGGGTGACGGAACGCTCGGCCACCAGACCATCAAATAGACGGCCCTTGTAATGAGTAGCGAACAACTAACGGTCTCTTTACATCCGTCTACACTGTAATTTTGAGAGAGCTGATTCAGACCTAAAAAAGGGGCCGTTTCGCTGCCTCAAAAATGGAACTCATTTTTGGGTCTGTTTTAGACCCTTATAGATAGTACCAAAACAGAACCATTCTATAGAACCGTTTCAGTCCTCTCCGGGAGGCCAAATTAGTTCCAACAGAGGCCTGTTTCAGTATTCACATAGAGCCAAAATAGTATCCAGGTTGGTGCTATTACGATACCCAAAAGTGGTGCTAAATCAGACCTTTAAACTGGTACTGTTTCGATGCCTCAAAAATGGAACCTATTATTTGGTCCGTTTTAGATCCTTGGATGTGGTACTGATTTGGACCTACTAGCAATGACCATTTTATTGCAAAGTACTGACTCCAAAATAAGGTCTGATACAGTACTCACAGAATAGCTAAATAGCCTTCCAGTTAGGACTTTTTCAGACCCCTACCAGAAGAGATTGTTTAGCAATGAAAACTGCAGTCAATTTATTCAAATTATTAATTTAATACAATCAAATTTATACAATATCTGTATGCACACTATAATAATCTACACATTGAACATCTATAAGGAAATGGTTGCTTAAAACGTCTATTTCAGGATTGAATACTGACATATTTCTAATGATAACAAGAACTCGGGGGGGGGGGGGGGGGGGGGGGGGTGGAGGAGAAAATGGGGGGCCCTGAAATTTTTTAAGCGAACACAAGGGGGGTCTTGAAAGGCGAAAATGGCAGTTAAGGGGGGTCTTGAGAAACAATTATTTTATCTATATCAGCAAAAAGTCTAAACAAAATTTCGGCTCGCGCTACGCGCTCGCCATCTACTCAATCTTAAACACTCCTGAGAGACCCACTCCTGAGAGACCCATTGTAAGAGACCCATAATAATATTTCGCTCTTTGGGTTCTATATAGTGGTGTCTTAGCTGGTGGAAAAAGTTTGCTTCTTTAAGGTGCTTTAAGGAGCTGATATGTTGATTAGGTCACGTGACCTGCTTCCGACCCTTATATCTCGTTAACGCTAAATGATAGCCCAGCAGCCAAAACAGTACGATATTTCTATTGCTAAAGCCTATCCATTTTCACCAAAATTGTATAGTTAGATGTTTTCTGCATCACCGGAAAAGCAATTTACTGTTTAGTCACGTGACATGCCTTGTGACGTCATTCCGTACTAAAAAATAGCACCAAAATGTTTAGTTCGTCGAGTTTTATCACTCTACCAAAAATTAGCCTGCCTTAAATAGATTAAAGCAATTTAAGGCAAATTTTGCGTTTTTGGGGACCAGCCCCAAGCCCATTTAGAATCCCAGGCCTTAATGTGCTTGAGCAGGACTGGGATCTTGCGAAACTTTTACACTGAGAAATGGGATTTGGACCCCCTTCAGGACCTGTTTGAATCATTTTGACTGACATGGATGGAGGGGAAGGGGGGTCCTGAAATGTTTCAGTCTATCAGAGGGGGGCTCCCGAAAACAATCAATGCTATCAGGTGGGGTTCTTGAATTTTTTTGGATCACAGGTATTTTCTCCTCCACCCCCCTCTCCGACATAAATAATGACCGGTCCCTTAGTCATAAGTCTGAATTTGGAAAACGGAAAATCAAAAATCCCGCACACGGTTTCATCAATACTTCATGCGTACTACTTCAAGAAGTACTAGGACATTTTTTCGTCAAAATCGAATTGCTAAAAACCTTCCTCCAAAGTTTTTTCCGGGCTTTCGTGGTTGCTTGGCTAGCTCCGTCCGTTATTTGAAAGCCAGTTGTACTTAGCCTATCAATAGGCCATTTGCACTAGCTTGGTCACGTGACCCAAATCCCATACATTCTGAATAAAATCTAGTAATTCGCTGCCATTTGCTCCAGGTTGGAGATTTTAAGCTGAAACTTTAGTTTCTGACTAATATCAATTGGTTCTTTGTATTCACTGGAATTGATTTTCTCGTTAAGAGGTAGTTGGGGTCACGTGACCCTGTTAGTGCAAATGGCCTATTCGATGCACGTGCAGAGATAGTTACGTCACGAAAAATCGAAATAAAAAGTAAATTTGCCAATGTTAGCAAAATTTACCTATATCTATACCTCTTACAAAATCTTTAGTAATAACACTTGAATGAATGATTATGGGCCACTATCTAAGAATCCCTATAAGCAAGGATTCATTTTAATTCGACCAGTCTGACCTGGGGATATTCTTACCAACCTGGTTCACTTCGACTGCCCAGTCTAGGATCTCAGCTTTGTCAAGGAGTTAAGGGACCGTTCATTTTTTATCGGGGAGGGGGGGCTGGTAGAAAAAAGGGGGGACCCTGTATTTGTTTGGGTGCCCCCTTTCATGTCCTTATTTTTTTAAGTGGCCCCAAAAATCCAATGTATCTTTTCTGGTGTGCCCCCCCCCCCCCCCCCCCCCCCCCCCCCCCCCCCCCCTATAAATGCTTTCCCCTATAAGATAGACTCTTGCCTAAGTGATGCAGTCTCATTCTTCCTGACGTTTTTCTTTACTTCTGTCAAAGCTAAGGAACCGATCCGTCTCAGAACTATTAAACGTTTTCGTGACACCCACCTCAGGTTGTACATGTTACGTCGGGAAAAGGCGAGAAATTTGCGCCATCTTGAAAAAATTAACCCAGCCATGCACTGAAGATTTGCTCGGAATATGTCACTTTTGTCTAGTAGTAGCCAACAATGTTATAGTGGTTATACATACATATATCGCATTCTTCTTTTAAACAGTTTATTCATTCTTTCTAACTCTTCTTATACTTTTTCGATAAATGTTACAAACGTTGTTCTTCAAGACGTTACAAATTCTGTCTGACTACATTCGTAAATTGTAAAGACTATAAAAGCTACGGCTAAACTAGGATATGCAACGCGATACATTTGTGTCCTGCATGCTTCCCCCTCGCATGTGCGTGTCTCGGACTGAAACAGGTAAATGTCTCTTGTCAGGCAAAGAAATACTTTGTTGTGCCCCGGCTACAAAATTTGTCGTGCGCAACAATGTTTCTTGCGTGGCTAATTTCTTGGGAAACCTAAATAGGGAAAACACTGTCCGGCTACAACGTTCGCGCTACAAGTGTCCTAGTTTAGCCAGGGCTTAAAAAAACTTGACTTCTTATGAAAACTTTGCAGTCGATAAAAAGCCCTCTGCGACTAACTTTCCCTGCTTCTCGGTTATCCCTGAAGACTTGGCGAGGTCCGTTCCCATCTTAGCGGCGTCATGAGGACAAGTTCTGGCGTATTCCCCAACTCCGCTTATCACTCCTTTTACACTCCCAGAAAATACGGTATCTGAGGAAACAAGAAAAGGGGTTAACTCCTGAAGGTAGAGAGATTGAGTAAAAAAAAGACGCAAATATAAAAAAAACACTAGCCAATCAGGAGTGGAAGCCATTCAACAACTAAGGGCAACACATCGTCAGATTGCTTTTTGACCACCGGCCCCCATATCATTTTCATAATGGCCCGTCCCTTACATGATTTGACGCCGCATTAATATACGAATACTAATAGATTTTAGAAAACTGCATTAGCAAACTGCATGTACTTGAATATACAGACTAAAGGATGGAAAATAAAATGTTGTTGTGTCTAGCGGAACGGAAAAGCCCCAAATCCCAAACCCAAAGTGACGTTTGAAAATGCAAAGCCCGAAACAATGACTTTATTCTTTAAGCAATTATTGTATACGACTGGGCCTGATTCCACTTGGCCGAGATATTGTTTATTCCGGATATCACAAAACCGAATTCAATAATTGTTTTATTATATAAGTTGATTGAAAATATTATCGCCATGAAGAAAGTTTATTTTTCTCTCGCACAATTTCTTTTAGAATTTTTTTTTTCGAAAGCATTCAAGTGCTCCAGGCCCGTTATGCATTGCGCGCGTAAAAGTAAAGAGTCAGCTATGAGCTGATCCTTAAGATCCTCAAATTTGTGATTCCAAAAGTAGAGTAGGGATAATGAGTACAATGTGTGGTTCCAAAAAAATATCCATACCCCCCCTCTGGAATTTCCGAAGAAAAATACAGTATTTGTATGGAAAAGATCAGGAAAATTGACCACCCCCCCCCCACCCCTCCGGAATTTCCAATCCCTTCCGTAGGGGGGGGGGGGGTGGGGGGGGGGGGGGGGTATGGATAATTTCTGGAAACACACAATGTATAGTAATAGCTGTAAGCCGAGAAATTAGTAATCTAAGCATTACCGATATCGCCACAATGCCCTTCGCAGCCCATTTCATATTGGTGCTTCATCCATGTTGGAGCTTGCTGCCAAGATTGGTGGGTATTGTAGAAGCTTCCACTGGTAGCTCCTAGAATATCGTCGAAAGAAAGCACATGATATTGATGTCGGATTGAGTCGATTTCACATTGACTGCACTTTCGTACCCAGACCTCCCAAGCTCGTCACCTCACAGGGAAGGCTCAATTCTCGTACCCAGAGCTCCCCGGCTCTTCCCCTCGCGGGGGAGGCTCTGGTGACAGCCACTGGTCACGCATGCGCGAAATTTAGTATATAGCCGCTGAGGGAAAGACCTTTCAGCGCATGCTCCAACGTTCAAAATGAGCCAATCAGCGAAGCCCTCAAATGGATGTCCCCAGAGCCCCCAGACGCATGCGCAGAATAAAACGACCTTTACATGTTAAAATTAATAATTTGAACAGACGACTCACACGAATGTTGGTGTTATTTTGCCAGATACGTTTTTCAAAACGAGATTGAACTATTTTTTTTGTATGCATGCCTGCTGTTTCAGAACAAAAAAAACGACCCTCCTGATGCCAAATGTTTCTACGTACAATACGTCGCTTAAACACGAGAATTTGGTAGTTAACACGTTTCGGTTTCTCTCATGACCCCGTGGGCGGCCGTACAACATGGTACAACAGACAGTTGTAAGGTGCAACCTTTTTGATTAGAAGGATTTGTTGATGTGAATTTTTACTGTGCACATTTTGGAGGCCTAATTTTTCCAATATATATATATTTACATTTGTCCTAAAGTGATTGCTGTTGAGTGCAAGCTATGCTATGCTATGTTTGTCTAGTGTCTGACTCGACTGAAAACCTAGCGGTTATCATAGGTAAAAGTCTCGGCATTACTTCTCATTACCACTTTGTTAATATTTATTCTAAATTTTAGCCAAATCAGGTCAAAAATGTAGAACAAAGGAACAAAAACAATGGAAAAAGGAAAATAAACTGGGAAAGAAACTGTGTTTCGACTTACCCAACCATTTGAAGAAGGAATCGGATTTCGACATTTTTGCTGGTTTTCCTGATCTGTGTATGTACGTGACTAGCTTCTGGAGGCTTTGAGTTGCAATGACAAAATGTCAAACAGTAGGACTTATAAATAAGGAGATCGTACACCCGGAAAATGCTCTTGTTTCCTTACGCCCACGGCTTAAAGAGCCCGTGTCAGCCACTCCTTTGTAACCATTTTCGTTTGATATTAGAAGATCTAAAAACAAAGTTTCAGATTTGATTTACCGAATTCAGTCGAGAACATTGCTCTGTATTCTCTAAATCAGCCGATGGAAATGGATGCTTTCTCCGACTTGGTATGTTGCTATGCTGTCAAAATGGCGGCTGACACAGGCACTTTAAGAAGTTACTAAAAATACATGATTTTTCCTGTTTGAGAACAGGATTTTCCGGCCTCTTTCAGCTGCGTATTGTTATGTTTTATATTCACGTAGTTTGCGGTTAAGATATAGTATATTGGATCACCTATTTGTTTTCCATATCAAAAGCGGAACAATATTATTCGCGGTTTGGCTTCCGTCAATCAAACGTTAACGATTGAACAGCTCTGGGTGATTTCCCGCAGGATTTTATTTGTGATGAGTTTTTTGAACTAATACAAGCCAAGGCTTTTGACACCTTAAAATGCAAACGAAACTTAGAAAAAGTCTAGGTGGAAGCTTCGTGACGTCACGGCTTCCGCTTCTCATGTAGGCAAACAGCGACAACTCACAATAGTGAAAATGGCGGCAGTGACGCAAAAATGATTTTGCAAATATTTTAGGTGGAAGCTTCGTGACGTCACGGCTTCCGCTTCTCATGTGGGCAAGCCGTGGCGACATCCATCAATACCAATGGAAACTCACTACCTAGAATGTGTGACCCTGCTAAGTTTGAGGCAAACAGATTAAAAATTGGCAAAGACATATCATCGTAAAGTGATCAAAATTGGCAAATAATGATGAAATGTTTAATTTCGCTCACGAACCTGCTGCATGCTATCTATAAAATATGTCTATCGACACCATTGTAAAAAGCGCCCCCATATCAGCGAAAACGCCAAGTTTCAGGGCAATAAACACAATAGTCCAGTAATGTTGCATTTGACCCGGAACAAATTGCAACAGTAGCTTTCTCTTCAAAACCCTTTAGATTTGATGTACTAATGAACATACTAAAAGTCGTCCAAAATCCGAGCACGGCAACATCCTGAAAATTAGGAAAACTTGATGGGATAATTTTCTTTTGTTCGCGGCCATCTTGCCCTTTGTTTAATGAGTCTTGCCGCACTTAGTTTTGCGAAGCTTTTGATATTCGCTATACTGTACAGTATTCCCAGCTAAGTGTTTAAATGTTTAGTGGTTTAAAATGGACTCATTCGTGTTATATATACTTTGTTAGGTATGTTATTTTTGCAAACTACGCTTTGACTAAGATAAATTTCCAATGTCATAAGTCCACTACAGTGCCTGACTAGGAATCTTGAAACACGTTTCCATAAACAACTCAATAATTGTTAATAATGGATTCGGTTGGCAAACATCAATAGACTCTAAATAAGGGGTCATTTCTATGTAAAGGAAAGCGTTAGAATATTTACATACAACGCGTTACAGTCTAGAACTAGTTTTATCAGCGCAGAGCTCCAAGTGCCGTAAATCTCATTAATAACAAAAGCCAATATGGCGAAGAAAGCTGTTTCCAATTGCTTTGAATAAATCCCTTTTTTCGAGATGTTGCCGTATCGGGATTTTGGACGACTTTTGATATGTTATTAAGTGAGTATATAATAGAGTCTAAATCCGTTGAGATTTGTACTGTTGCAATTTGTTCTGGGTTAACCTTATTATTCACGTAAAATGACCGGACTACAAGCGAAGATTGGCTCGAAAGCTGGTTGCCAACCAAAGGTAATTAAGCAATAATTTAAGTACTTTCCGCCTGCTCTCTGGTTTCTTACAAACACTCGGGGAATGTTGGTCGAACTGATAAAACTTGAAAGGCCCTCGTCGCATGCTTTTAGAAAATAACATACACAGGCGCGACAGCGTTGCGTGTCAATCGTGTTTCTCAGATCTCTTACAAACACGCCTTTTAACAAATCAGAATGCGCACATTCACAATATAAAATAGGTGTTATTTCCTAAAATATTATACAAACGCGTGAAAAACCTTTTATTAACTATCCCAAATCATCCGATTGATCCTCCGACTTGTTGTATGCAAAAATCAAAAGGTGGCTAAAACATTTAATATGTAGTTCAGGCATTCGTGTCACATAAACAAAGAATAACAAACGAAAACATATGTAACATCTATCGCATATTGTGGTCCACAGACAGGACAAGGTAGATCCGGAAGCGGAAAAAAACATAAAAAAGCAGGAAAAATATATTGTGTGCGCATACGTGGACGTTACGGTACATTACTCGGGCGCAACGTCAAAAGCTGACAACAGAACTAGAAAAAGCCGTATTAAGAAAAAGCGACTGAAATTAAAACCGCTTAAAATCATTCACAATTCAGCTGTAAAATCGTTGTTCGAAGCTTAATTTTGTTTGGGTAGCCAAAAAATACGAGGGCCATACTTCCAGACGGAGCTGAAGCGTCGTATGGCGACCGTACGGTTCTTACGCCCACACGCCAGAGATTTCGGCCCTGACAGTCGCTATATCCTCGGTGTTAATCGCTCATAAGCGACTCAGGGACTCGGTCCAGGGACCTAGGTGAGGGAACGCCGGCCACCAGACCATCAAATAGACGCCCCTTGTAATGAGTAGCGAACAACTAACGGTCTCTTTACATCCGTCTAGGTATTTATAGTTCTGATTGAAGATCGCATGTTCCATGTGGGACACTTGTCTTTAGAGAGTTCATGGTTGTGTTTAAAACTTCATCAGCTGTCGACTTAATTCATTCTCTCCCATCTTTGTGGATCATTCGGTGATGTCTTTTTGAAACAATCTGAATAAGGCGCTCAAATTCGATATCCGGATTTCTACGCATGCGTACTCATATTAACGAAATCACTTTTATCTTAGCGTGCACATTCGCCTTTGTGGTTGTTTTTACTACTCCCAAGCCTCCTGAAAGAAGATCAAAATAAAATTCAATTTGATTTCTAATTAATTACGGACTGCATACGCTGTCATGTGCGCGCACATTCAGAGCTGATATGCGCCGCCTTATTTTGAACATGAATTCCGAAAACTTAGAGAAGTAAAAACCCAGTGGTCCTCGTGCAAATCTTTCACAGATGTGCAGGTAAAAGAGGAAAGAGTATAACGGAGAAGTTGCCATTCCAGCATGACTTTACGCGGCATTTCTGACTTGTCAAAGCGGTATTACCGTAATGTGTGGAGATTTTGGCCACAGAACGAAGAATGTATATGAATTCATCATGTTGCACCATGTTACAGCTAAAATCGCAGCATCGCGACCCGCGTTTTCAAAACATCGATTTGTTTTTGACTGTTTTTCTGTTCCGCCAATCAAACAATCTGAGCCAATGAAACTCACCTGTTTCGCCTAGTGCAGTCAAATGGCTTTTCTCTGAACTAAAACCAGACAATGTCGCGACGGAAAGCCAAGCAACTGCACTAGGCGAAACAGGGCAAGAATCTGATTGGTTCATAAGGTTTGATTGGCGGAACAGAAAAGCCAAAAACAAATCGATGGTTTGAAAAAAGGGTCGCGATGCAACGATTTTAGCTGTAAAATATTTTCCATGAATGAAATCTTGCAGAAATTTTCGTTAAATAGTGGAACCCATACTCTGTTAAATACTATGTTATCTAATTTGTAGCTCAAACCTACTGTAGGCGATTGATTAGTTAGTCCGAAAAAAAAAAAAAACGATACGGAGCATAATCATACCGACGCGAGCGAATTCCGCATTCTTAGGAGCTTGCGACTGCTAGGTACTTAAGCCTGGTTTCCATATAGTCTTACCTGTCGTATCAGTCGACCGTGAAACAATAGAATAATTCCAATTTCCATTGTTTCTCTGTTCGTAAAGCCTGGTTTCCATATATACTTATCTGTCGTATCAGTCGACCGTGAAACAATGGAAGTTGGAATTTTTCTATTGTTTCACGGTCGACTGATACGACAGATAAGACTCATGGCAAGCAGGCTTAAAAAGAGACGGACAGACACAGACGGATAAGAAGCATCCACTTTCATTTTCGGGAAATCAGAGAGTGAAAACAGTGGACAGACATTGGGACAAGGTTATATACAATCACTTTTTATATTACAAATTATAATCAACATAGACGATTACATGCTCGCATCCACCTCGCAGGGGAGGCTCTGGTGACAGCCACTGACGCATGCGTATAAAAAATGCCTTTTATTATGCTTCACAACCAGTACCCAGAGCCCGTCATCTTTTGGCCAGCGGCAAGATTCAGGGCCCTTGGGGAATCCGATTTGTGAGCATGCGTGGTAGGTCAAAAACGTAACGAACTTTCATACAACAATCAAACCGGAAACCCAGAATCTGGGTTTTAAAAAAATCGATTCCCCCAGAGCCCTGAATCTTTGCCGCTGGCCAAAAGATGACGTGGTCTGGGTACGAGATTGCATGCTTCAAAATTACTAATAGTGCGTAGAAGTCGAAGCGATAGGTTGAAAAGAGGACTAGCATTATTGCGCTATTCAGTTGAGCGTGAAATGCCTATAGTTTGGTCGATAAGTCTCAACGTTTCGTTTGGATAGTTTTGTGTCTCAAAAAGGCATGCTGCATGTCAAGGCCGGTTCATAATGTTGTAAAGGAATGTCGCGACAGAGTTTTTAAGACCCAAAACTAATATCCAAAGGAAGGGTCCAAAATTATCGACCAAACTATAGGCATTCCACGCTTAGCCTGCTCGCAGGCGTTGGAGCGTAGTTTTAGGTAGAGAAACGCGAGTTTGCTTTCGCTTGGCCGCCATCTTGGATTTGAAAGATGGCGGCCAAGCGAAAGCAAACTCGCGTTTCTCGACCTAAAACTACGCTCCAACGCCTGCGAGCAGGCTATCCACGCTAAACTGAATAGCGCAGTAATTACCCATATACATTTGTCAAAAGCGAGAGTAAAGCAGTGATGCATACGCAAGCGTGCCGTTTGAGCAAATCAGCTAAGGCTCAAAATGGCTGTCACCAGAGCCTTCCACACGAGGTGACGAGCCGGGGAGCTCTGGATACGAGAATGGCCCATTGAATGCTTAGCATAACTAAATGTACATTTTTTTTGCTCTATGGTACAATGTTCAGGCTAGTTACAGGTGTATTTTACTTCTAGAGTTCAAACAATTGTGTACAGTTTAGGGAAAAATAGTTGAAATGAGCCACCACTAAATTCAGTTAAATAGTTGAAGCGTAACTTCGACCTTCACCTATTTCCATTTTTCTTGCTGAAGCGATTGAGTAACCGCACTATTTTGTTAGTGAAACAGACTATTCACTATTTAGTAAGTAATCAGCAACTTTCCCCCGAAGGGGAGGTGAATAGTGGTGGATATATATAAGCGAAAAATCAGTAAATAAAATACTGGGGATTAAGGTTCAAAACGCAATATCGCGAACGGAAGGAGCCGCTTTTTTGAGAGTTCTCAAAACAGTAAATAGGGCTTGATGTCTACTATTTCAGGAACCAATCAGAGCGCGCGAAAATGATTATTCACTGATTGGTATTAAGAAATAGTAATTAAGAAATACTTACAATTTAGTTGTGCAAATTCTTCATACTTATAGAATTTGCACTCGAGCAAGGCCGTAGCTAGAAATTTATGTCTAGAGGGGGGGGGGGGGGGGGGGGTAAGCCTCAGGTTTTTTTCCCACATGTTGACACACAAAAGGAAGGGGGGAGGGGGGAGAGGAAACAGAAAGTTTCGAGCAACTTTTAAGGAGTAGTGCCAACTTGTGACTCGGCCTACCTCGGGTTCCACAATACACCTTGCCACTAGCCTGGGATATTTCTTAATTCTAAGCACCGATTCGACGTAATTTGAAATAGTTGATTTACTTGTCTGATCGGAAAACTTTTTGAACTGATAGAAGAAACCTTTGAGACTAGTAACATGAAACATTTGAAGTTCGTATCTTGCTCAGAAGAAAATTTACAGGGTAATGAAATCTTGAAATGTACCTGACCCTGGCCCTTAGCCATATAAACATCTGTAAAAAAAATCATGTAATCGCAGGCTCAGAACTTCGCTCCTCTAAACAGGCTACAACCCCCAAACTTGGCAATTTGACTACTTTCAGAGAGATCTTTCATCGGTTCAAAAGGATTTCCAATCAGAAAAATACAAAATTACGCCTTCGAATCGGTCGCCTTGTTCTCAACAACTATGATCATTATTATTCAGCACATCGATGCACTGCCCAAATCTGGTCATTGGAACGCCAATAGCTGTCTTCTGTACATGACAGCTATCCTGCGATATCCGTCTCTGAGGAAAATATGATGTTTTGAGCTCGTAAATAATACACAAAAGTAATTTTTTTCGTTTTTTTTTATGCTATCGATGTGCTGAATAATAAAACCATTATCCTGCTTGATTTTGCAGAATATCGTCTGATTTTAGCCAACTCGGGACTTCGTCCCTCGTCGGCTAAGTATCAGACGATATTCTGCGCAATGTCGCAGGATAATGGTTAATATTCTGTTTTGTTATATTGCTGGCTTCCATGGGCGGATTTGAAAAAAAAAAATTCTGAAGTTCCAGGATCCGTCCCTGCTTCCAGTCTAGTATCTGGCTAAAACGTTTGAGTTTTTTTATGCAGGCTGAAGGATTTGTACAGGAGCTTGCAATTGCTTATTATACCGTGAGAACTTTGAATTTGTGTGGGCTTCACTGATGTGAGATAATAGAACTTCAGGTTAACCTGTTTCTCTGGTCCCTACGCCATCATCTGGAAAACAAACTTTTCTCGCCTAAATTCCCACCATTTTTAATGGCGCGCGAGTGTGCGACACAAGAAGCCCGCAACAATTATTTTGCCGGCTTAAAGCCTGGTGCACACTTGCGACATAACGACATAAGAAAAACGTCACGCGAACAAAATTAAGTGGTTTCAAGAAGTTGTCAAAAAATAACATAAGATTGCTTTGGTGAAGTAATCTCATGAAGATGCATGGAAAATATTGATTGTCTCAATTATTTTTCCGTACTTTTTTCGTTGCAAAATAACGTCCTTATGTCGTTATGTCGATAGTGTGAACCGAGCTTAACTGATAATTTCTCGGTGAGAACTACAAGGAACGTTAAACTGAAAGACAGATTTCGAATTATTTTAGGAGCTGAATTTTTCCAGGCATCTTTTCTGATGGCTATATAATATACACTACCGTTGTCCACTACAACTTGCCATCAGCCGCCAGGGATATCAAGACGATAGCTGTGATGATTGCTATGACAACAAATATCAGTATCAGTGTCATCCGCGTGTTCTGCCACCACATTCTCTTGCGAAGACGTGTGGAATGCCTCTGGAATGTCTGGGCCTGAGAATTAGAACAAGAAGCAGTTGTATACCTTGGGATCCCATCAAATTTGATAATCATTAGAAAGCAAGTGACAAATTTTGAATTTCAAATGCAAAGAAGTCGCCTACATGAAATTGGCTTGATGGATTTTCCCTAAACTTCTTATACAAATAGTCAATTACATAGGTAAGGATTATCGTTAAACTGCGAGCCGACACTCCAGTGTTTTTTTTTTTGGATGTTTGATTTTTTTTTGGCCTGCTGGATTCTTTTCCCGCGGGCAAAAAAAAAATCAAATCATCAGAAAAAACAACAACTGGAGAGCATATGTTGTGTCATTTCAAACCCACTGCTCCGTTGCTATGAAACCCTGATTACAATAAATCATCAAGAGCTTAAAATCATACATATCTTGAACTTTCTACAGCAAATGGTGAAAATTTCAAATCGACAGGTAAAGATATTTCAGAATTGAGGCCGTTCAAATTTAAGAGGTCAAGTGCAAGAAACACTGTAGACAGTCTCCTTAAGAAACAGGGCGCCAAATTCCCCCTGACACCAAACAGGTCTTGTCTACTTAGATGACTTACGCTGTTGTCTAAGTTTTCTGCCTTGTCCATCAGAATGTCTATCCTTTCTCCCCTTTCAAGAACTCTTTCTGTTGAAAAAAGGATTCACGAACATTAAAGGTTATACTGCTCCTCACTGACAAAAGAGTAATAAAGTGATGACGTCACAAAAAGCAAATTTTCGATTTAGCAGAGACAATATTTGAAAGGGTCGCTTCAAGAACAACGTAAGTAACTTTTCAGACTGTTTTTCGAATTTACAAATTCTGCACAAATCATGTTTAAACAATCTAAAACTAACTGCCGGGGACACTGGTGACCAACAATTATTTAGTACAAATTTATAGAACACTTTGAAAGATTACCAATATTTTTTGTCATGACATCCTTGACCTCATCAACTTCCTTCTGCACTTTGCTCAGTGCATCTTGATTATTTCTGCCAGGACTTGAAAACAGGGCCTGAAGAAAAGCATGATAAAGTGACACAATATAGGGACCAAAAATTGCAAATTTCAGTCCCTAACTACAGCGAATGAAGGGGAAAATCTACCAAAGAAGCTCCCCTCCCCCCCAAAAAATAAAATAAAATAAAATAAAATAAATAAAGGATAGACTGAAACTGAAAACATACCATTTGTGTGCCAAGAACTTGTGCAAGTCTCTCTTGAACTCAAATGACTGTGCAGTTCTTGCTCTTGCCTTCAAGCTGCTGTTACAGAATCGTCTTTTGATCTATTTGTAGTAACATTTTATAAGATTATGATACTTAAGGAAGTGGTCAACACATATTCTTAAATGGGACCCAATTAAGGGGGCCTTCCTTTGAGATAAAAAAAAAAACATGTTGAACGGCAAATATCTCGTGAAATAATATATCGATACAAAAGATAGAATAATCAGTGTCTTCTTTATAGCAAGAGCAGATCCCTGACTTGAGCATAAAAAAACGAGCATTGAAAAACAGGTAGGGGCTGGGTAGGGACTGATACTGTTACAACCTGGGACCTACCACCTCCTGTGAGAAAATTGGGTCCCATTTGAGTACAAAGTTTTGACTGGTTCCCGACTACTGTGCTGCCCTCAACATATCTTCATGCTTAACATACCAGTACAAAAAACATCATGGATACCAGTATGTATGGTACTTTGGATTTTCCTTTAGTCACAAAATACCAGCCACAACTTTACAGAATGCAAGGTATTCTGCCATGAAAATACACAGGGCTGTAGAAAATTGGACCCCCTGACATATTTTCGTGTACAGCATGACCACATAGGCTCAGCTATCATTTACATGTACCATAGTTCTGTACTTAGTGACTGTTGTATACTCCAGGGGCTGGTTCCTAGAAGGCCAGTTAAGAGTTATCAGTGGATAAACACTTATCCAATGGATAAATCCTGAACAAAACCTATACCACAGGTAACTTTTATCCATGGATAACTTTATCCAACCTTTCAGGAACTGGCCCCTGAATTATACTTACTTCTTCCAGGTATGCATATGGTTCACGTTTACCAAACTCCTTATCTGCCATACACAGGTAGACCAAACCATCTTCCACTATCACATGAAATTGGTAACTATAGAAACACAAAGAAAAATCACTTATTTAGGAAGGCTCCAAAAGATTGGGGAATATGTAATAAAAAAAGCCTGCAGTCAGTTCAGAAAATAATTATTCCTCACAATAGGAAGGCTTTGGAAATTTTAGAAAGGGTGGGGATTTATTCCACAAATTATCTATACCCCTCTAATGGTAGGGGTTTGAGATATAATCTACCCCCTTCCTCTCCTACATGCCAATACCCCTCTCTAGAATGTGCTGGCTGAGGGTCACAAAGAAAAGAGACCTCTATCCTGGGTAGAAACTCACTTTGTTTTTGCCATCGCCCACAACCTTAGATTGTTTGCTAAGCATTTCTTGAGCCACTGTCATTGTAACTATCTGTACAAGTGTTTTTACTGTGGTTAAATAAAGTCTATGTATTTGCACACATCTAAATATATTTCAGCTGATATTATTTGAGCTCCCCGGTGGTAAACGTCCTGTAGATATATATGCATGCACATAAAGTGGGTTCAAGATATGGACAGCAAACCATCCAAGGTTGTGGAAGGCAGCAACACAAAGCGAGTTTGACCCAGGGCAGAGGTCTCTTTTCCTTGCAGAGAAAAGATGCCACTGCTAGCAGGGAAATTGCAAATATTAAATTTACTAGTCAACATTTGACATACACCAATAAGAGTGATTGCAAAGTGATTTATACTAACTACTCGCAACAGTCATCATAATCACTCTAATAACCAGTGAAGTCATTGTAGGATTGGACAAAGCTACTTCCGGTATGACATCATATGCTACATAAAGCAGCTTTAAACTTCTGTCAACAATTCAATTTTTTCCTGTCCCTATAAAAGCACTGACATATTGGGTATAAAATGAAAATAAAATCACAGCATGAACTGCAACTTGAAAGGCGTGAAAAGGAAATAACTGAGTATAGTGAACAGACCATAAATGTTCAATGAAAAATGAATGACGGCGTCTCTGATCCGGTGACTGCGTCGTCGAGACATGGTGGTGAAAAGATCTTTCGCACTGCACTCGCGTTATTGCAGGGAACAAAATTGAAGCTAGCAGAATAATTTAGATGTCAAAATAACAAAGAGAATGCTTCCATGAATCAGTAACAAGCACTTGCTTTCTGAATATTTCAATGAAGGGTGAAAAGCTACAACAAAGTACAAACTTCCATCGATCTAATACAGAAGCACCGAAAAGATACAGTTATATTTGTGTTTTACCCTGTTTAATTTCTAGATAAACAGGGGAAATATGGAGCAGATCAGCCCTTTGTGAAACTGTGAGCTTCTATAAACAGTACTCGAAAAGATATCAGGTTTTAACTTGCTAAATTCGCATAATTTGTGATCGTACCTTCCCGAGACGTATGTGCACTTCGTGTCTTCCGATGGAATTTTTTCCAGGATTGTGTAGGTTACTTGCTGGAAATTTCCTGTAGTATCAGCATAGTCCACAAGAATTGTCCCTCCTCTAGCGATAAGACTGTAATACAGGGGCATTATGAAAGGGAAATCGGGACGAGATTGAGCACAAAGAACGAATGATCACGGAACTGTTTCGAACAGTGTCAATGTGTGAAGACGCTTAGTGACCAGGCTTTTGATTTTTTTTTAACTGGGGAGGGGACGGTGACAAACTTTGGTTACTTAAAAAAATCTAATTATGTAATCCGGATAAAGTGAATTTTTCGTTTCTATACTGAAATCTGAAAATGGGTTATGAATCCCTCGAATCCACGCCAAGCCAGGATTTAAACTTAATCCGGATTTCAGATTTTGGGGAAAAATCTGAAAGCGATCCAGCGGTCTTCTTTGCAGGCGCACTGCCATTGGCCGATTGCAAGTAAAGAGGGGCGTTACAAAAAATTCCAGTTTCAGATTTTACGTTTCTTTCGTTCAAATCTGTACGATCCAAATGAAAAGAAAGAAACCCACTCTTCTTTCCATTCAAAAAGGGCGAACAAAAAACAAAATATAACGTATCTCACTGGGGAGATGAGCCTACGAACTTCCAATAGCAGGGCATCAGCCCTATATTAACCGCTTGCTACCTTGCTAATCTGGGTTTCTTGACCGAAACTAAGATTGATCAACCGTCTGCGGCCTGCGCCGGAGATACCTCCTTACCGGCTCTCCTGTGGGTTAAACTTAATAACACTAAGTTTTTTTCCGGCTTTTTGCAAAGGCAAACAATCTTTGGCAAATGGCACTGAGTGTAGGCAGAAACATATGTAGTGAGTTGAAACGTGTAACAAGCATACATTACTTTAGTGCCAAGCTGCGGAATATTCGTAGAATAAACAATTGAAAAGATTTTGAAAATAATGTTGTTGCAAGACTCCAAGATGTTAAATTATCACTTACCACTGTTGCTCTACTTTACATGAGCGAAAAATGAAATATTATGAAGAGAAAACCTACTTGGGTTACCAGTCGAGAGTTCATTATTGACCAAATATGGTCATAAATTCATCTAGAATAATCCACAGCTTGGGTCGCCGTTACATGTTTCAACTAAGTTATATGTTGCTGGTGTAGGTGAATAACAAAGCGCGCTAGGAGGAAATACTTTTCGCTTGTATTTGCGGATGTAAGCAGGTCACGAGGATGGCGAGGGATATTTGCCGGACAAAAAAAAAAAAGAAAAAAGAAAAATAGTAAAGAAGAGAAAAAGAAAAAAGGCGCGCGCGGCATCTTTGAAAACAACAGTGATACATCTGGTCATCACATTGAAGACATAATTTATTAATCTATCAATTCACTAAAACGGAAAATACATTGAATGGCATTTCCTGAGAATAATTGTAATTATATTTTTTGCTTCTTTTTAAATCCACGTCAAGGCCACGAATGGCATGCCGCTCTGCTAAAGGGCACACCAACTGTAAAATACTTAACCAAATAGATGTGTGTAAATCTTCAAATGGCCATTTTAATAAAGATTGCGGCTCCTTGAGTTTAAAATCAGAGGAACGTACTGCATCAAGACTTGTCTACCCTTCTGTCCCTAAGACCCCGTTCACACGAGACCGGTACAAAACCGGACCGGTACAATTCTGGTACGGTACCGCCTGTTCATACGGTACCGGTACAATTCTGGCACGTTTTGCAACAGTGTTCACACGGGAGCGTGCATGCCTAGCCGTGCCAAAATCGGACCGGTACCGCAGGTCCCTCAACTGTATGATTGCACGTTCATCACATGATGCAAGTGATGTATCAAACACGAGACAGAGTGTCTCGTCAGGATTTCCAAACACTGAGAAGTGGGTTGAAAATAAGAGGCAAAGCCTCTTTTCAGTTTTTAACTGATTTCGAGGTGTTTGGAAATCCTGATGAAAAGCACTGTCAAGTGTTTGATATAGATTCTGAAACGAGGAAAAGAACGAATATAATCTCAAAATTGTATGCAAATTATATCGCGTATCCAAACCTCCTTAACGATTATGATTTTCTATGTTTAAGCTTGATGAATTATCAATGAGTTTGACAACACCTACTTAAACGTCCTTGTGAATTGAACATCCATTACAGCGGATTTCAGATGACATTCCTATATGTTTTATTCAGAATTGGTGTAATCACTTTGCGATTGGTTTCACTATAACAGTCATTCGTGGGTCAGAAATTCGCTCTAAACATGACGTTAATTTAACATAACATCGCTGAACATGTATCGAAAAATGTTTACCTAGTTTCATCAGGATGTCAAGTCTTGTTAATCAAGAAACTGTGAACATATATTCACCAATGTTAAAGTCCCATCACCAACCGGGAGCCTTTGCGCCCCACTTTCTTTTGTTTTCAAATTGATCCATTGTTTTTCAGGTGCTCTGATTGGCTAAGAGTCCGCAAAGGCTCTCGGTGGTGATGGGCCTTTAAAGGCCAGTGTCAGCCACTCCTTTGTTATTATTTTGGTTCAATATTAGAAGACGAATTACGTGTAGAAATATCTAAATCAACATGTAGAAACAAAGTTTTAGCTTTGATTTATCAAATTCAATCGAGAAAATTGCTCTATATTCTCTAAATCAGCCGATGGAAATGGATGCTTTCCCCGACTTGGTATGTTGCTATGCTGTCAAAATGGCGGCTGACACAGGCTCTTCACATGAACACGTTGAACTAGTTTGGTACCAGCCTAAAACAGCAGGCGGAGCACTGAAAACAGAACTCGCAGTAATATTCTTCTAAACTCTAAGCTGTGTAGCTATTTGCATCATGGATTTAAGACCTGGCATGAACGTACTAATCTCCGAGAAGCTTCCACTCGAGATGAGGCTTGTGTGGGCCATGAGTCCACGAGGGTAGTCCGCACTCTGGCATGCTGTGAAGGGATAGAGGACATTTGATTTAGAGCACATTCTATGACTGAAGGCACAGGGAATTTCTGCAGCCCATCCATGGGAAAAGCTGAATTTCCCACGGTAGAAGGATTGGGAATGTTCGGATTTCCCATGGTAGAAGGATGGGGAATGTTCGGATTTCCCATGGTAGAAGGATGGGGAATGTTCGGATTTCCCATGGTAGAAGGATGGGGAGTGTTCGGATTTCCCATGGTTATCCAGTCGCCTGGCTAATCCAGTCGCCTGGGGCCGGTTCCTAGAATGCCAGATAAGAGTTGTCGGTAGATAAATGCTTCTCCAACGGATAAATTCAGTCTAAATCCTATACAACAGATATCTTTTATCAGTCTGGATAACTTTATCCAACCTTTCAGGAACTGGGCCCTTGCTTCTGACGTGTCAGTAGAAAACCCGACAAACAGCGAGGCGGAAGCCAACTAGTGGCGGCGAAACATACGTTTACAGACACCGCCTCTTTGATTTTTGGGGTAGAGCTGGGGGAATGCGGACTTACCATAAGCAATTTCGTGGAGGCCTTGCAAAATAGGCTTCGAAAGCTGTTGAAACAAATTGTTTTATTAGAAAGGTTGCCTTAATGTAAAAAAAAAATATTGAAACAAAGGTCATGTAAATACATGTAAAAGTGGCGAAATTAATAGAATAGCAAAACATAGCAAAAAGCCAGGGGATTATCCAGGCCTTTTGTTCTTGTAAGCCACTACCAGAACTAACATGACAATAATCTAGGTATTCAAATTCCAGCAGATATAGTACCAGAAAAAAAATGACACCAGGAAGAAATGATACTTCGTATCCAACTTGCAGCGATTCATGTCAAATTATGCCTCAAGGTAGTACTCAAAGTGCCATTGAGTGTTTTTAGTGTAATTTAGTTTTAGTATGCCAAATTCGCAAAAAATACGACAAATAGCGTCTTCATTATGATGCATGGTTTTACGTCTTACGGAGCAACGTTAATTGAAATAAGATGTATACGTTTGAACTGCGTCAAAAACCGACAACAAAACATAACTAGATAAAGCAAAGCGAAGCCAGACAAAAGCCAGACGAGAAACAAAAAGTAAGGTAAGGTAAAGAAAAGTAAAATAAAAATAATGAAATGTACCTTTTCTTCCCTCAGCTTATCATACAAAGCTCCTAACCGCTTGGATACCTCGTCCAGTTTTCTCTTCGTGTGCTGGAGAACGAAGGTGGATATCGTTAGTATCCCTGTTCAAACGACACCCAAGTCACAGCCATTTTTTACTCGAATACAGTAAAAACCCGCATAAAAGAACAGGTGTTTTGGGGATTCAGGCTGATTTTGTTCTTAAACATTGGGTGTTTTCTGCAAAATCAGCTTGAAAATGTTCTTATGTTGTTCTTAAAATTGTTTCTTAAAATCAAATACTGCTTTCACTACCAACAGTCCAATAAAGAATATGATTGGCAGAAAAGTACGCTACATGGCTAAATGCACCCTGGAAATCCCCATACAGTACCTGCTGTAGAAATCTGTGTGCAATGGTCTATTGATCTACTGTACTGTACCACAGCAGGTTATTGGACTTGAATCTAACTGGCAGCCATTTTTTATACAAGAACAATGTTTCATTTTTCAGGCTGTATGTGTTCTTATGTATAAGGTACCTTTTTGGCCAAATTCCAGCCTGAGTGTTCTTAATCCACTTGTTCTTTTATGCGGGTTTTTACTGTAGCACATTTCGAAATGTAGTTGACAATGTAATTGGGAAAGCATGAAAGTATCCTTGATTGGTTTCTCTGGTTTAACTAGTTTGCTACTCAATGGATAGACTGGTAGCAGTCTCTACTTTGGCGGGTCCCCCAGAGAAGCGCGAAGAGCCTCCGACGGACGCCAGAGGAGCGCGAAGAGCCTCCGACGGACGCCAGAGGAGCGCGAAGAGCCTCCGACGGACGCCAGAGAAGCACGACGAGCCTCCGACGGACACCAGAGAAGCGCGAAGAGCCTCCGACAGACGCCAGAGAAGCGCGAAGATCCTCCGACGGACGCCAGAGAAGCGCGAAGAGCCTCCGACGGACGCCAGAGAAGCGCCATTCGGGGACTCTTCGCGCTTCTCTGGTGAACGCGCCAAAGTAGGGGCTGCTAGAGCAGATTTCGTATGACTGTGAAAAGTGTCGCGGTACGGTCGCGGTACGGCGCGGTACTGTCGCGGTGGCTGTACGGAACCTGGCCTGCTGTAGATGGAATGAAATCGCCAATGAAATCGTGTAGTCGCGGTACGGTCACGGTCGCGGAACAACTTTGTGGCGGTACTTTTCACAGTCATACGAAATCTGCTCTAGCAGTCTACTCAATGGATATCACTTCTGATTTCCTTCTGATTGCTATTACGCTGAGTTTAGTTTTCGACATCTATATGGGATCTGCTTTACTATTTCATACTGACCGGATTATTCGCAGTAGTTTTGCATCTCTGCACAAGACCATCGAACGTCTCTTGTAACACAACATGCTCGGCTGGGATAGGCCCTTTGATCACTTCCGGCTCCTACAGGATTGTTCAATGAATTGATTATTAAATTAGCAACAGTTAAAGTGAGACTAGCACCGATGACACAAGGTTAAGTGGAGCGCATTTAGAGTTATGTTTTACTTTACAGTTAACGTTTTAAATTCTACACTGAATCCTACCCCAAATCGCAGTGTCGCACGTTTGAAAACGGGGCCATGCGATGTGAACAAAACCCTTGCGATTTTCTAAAGCGTTTACTTTCTGTAGATTAGTGGGCGGCACATCAGAGACTAGACTGATATTCATACATGAATGACCTTTGGAGGCCGTTTAAATAAATGAACGCAGTACTGCAAAGGAAACCCAGACACCCAGCAACAAAGCAACGCAGCACCAGCTCCAATACCAAGAATAACTATACAACACACGTTTGACAACCCAACACCACATTTCCCACACGGAAACGCATATCAAACCTTATGATATCCATAACGTGATAAAGTCCATCCAATAATCACGTGCAAGCCTCATGTTAACGCGCTGCAGTGCTAGTCTCCCCATCCGATAATCACATGTACAGCTCCTGCTCATCACGTGGAAAGATAGTGTCCGTGCAATGAATGATCATGTGAACGCTATGTTTGTGTCATGCTGTAATCATATGTACGACCGCCGATGATCGCCTGCACACCTCATGTTTTGCGGTGATGCTCACGTGAACGCCTCTTCCTCCAATGATCACGTGCACACCTCGTGTGTTGTGATGGATGATGCTCGCGTGAACGCCTCGTGTTCGTCATGCTGTCATTATGTGTACGAACAAAAATGGTCACATGCACACCTCGTGTTCATCCAATCGAATGATGATCACGCGAAGGCCTCGTGTTTGTGTCATGCTGCAATCATGTGGAAGACCTCGAATAATCAGGTGCAAAGATCGTGTTCATGCGATGAACACGTGAACGCATCGTGTTCGTGTCATGCTGTAATCATGTGTAAGACCTCGAATAATCACGTGCAAATATCGTGTTTATGCGATGAATGATCACGTGAACGCCTCGTGTTTGTGTCATGCTGTAATCATGTGGAAGACCTCCAATGAACACATGTACACCTCGTGTTAAATGCGATGAATGATGACCATGTGAATGCCTCGTGTCTGTGTCATGCTACAATCATGTGTTTGACCTCCTATGATCACGTGCACATCTCGTGTTATGATCATTATGATGACGGATTATGATCATGATGATGACGGAGAGATCGACTTGATGATGAAAATGATAACTGGACTTCCTAGTTGATTGTACAACGTTTTGTGACGAAATGAAAGGGGCAAGGGAAGGACGCCTTTTAAGCTTTATCAACATTTGTTAACAAAGACGTCGCAACGGCAACGGCAAGACAATAGCCGTTTTCACACTAGGACGGAAAACTCGTCATTACGGGTTTTTCGTCTTACGAGTTTTTTGTCTGATATCAAGTCAGACGATTTTACGTCAAAAGTCCGTCTCGTCCCGGTTTCACACTAAAATTTCCTGTCAAAAATCCGTCTTGACCCGGTTTCACACTAAGACAAGTTTTCCGTCTCTAGTGTGAATACAGCTAATATATCTACGCCATAAGGAACCTTCTTTCAATGCTGAGCTGACGCTTAAATCATTTATAATTAAAAGTTAACGACAACATATTCGTTTATGGTTATTTTTCCCACATTTTGTGTAGAAACGAAAGCGAAGGACTTTGGCACTATTTACTGATTTATTTTGTCAGAACGAAACAGAAGTTTAAAGTTATAATTGTAATAAGGTGATCCATGTCTTCTATTTAATATTTTAATATTTACTTTAAACTTATACGACCATAAGTCGTAAAGACAAATTTACTTCAAACCAGGCTGAGAGTATTTCACAATTATTATTTGATTTGGGGAAGAAAAAAAAAACGTTTTTAAGACAGTTGTTCGTTACGCAAATAAGATTTCTGATTTAAATTTTAAAGTAGATTTGTGACATATTTTTGAAGCCCATGAAAGTCTATGCTAATGAGGTGACGGAAAGAATGGTGAACTCAATCCATCTACACGTATCGGGATATTTTTGAATCTGCAACTTTTTCTTTCCGGATACGGCTATGGTCCACACGCATCCGGCGAATTCGCAGACAAATCCGGATATTTTTGAATGCGCTCTCCAGAGTGGGACATTTGGGATACATGTGGACGGTCGAATCCGCGATTTGTCTGCGGATGCGTGTGGACGATAGCCGTATCCGGAAAGAAAACGTTGCGGATTCAAAAATATCCGGACACGTGTGGACGGGGCTTAAATCTTGTGGAATTTAGATTAATCCTTTAGCCTAAAAGTGATATTTAACAATTAGACCTCAAGGCCGAATGTGCTATGATGAATAGACCATGAGGCCGAATGGTCTATTGATATCATAACACATGAGGACGAGAGGTCTAATTGTTTTAGTATAAACCAACTAGTTGGTCGGTTTTGGCAATGAATCCATTATTTTATGTTGAAAAAATCAAGTTTTCTTGCAAAGAAAGGTGGTGGTTTCGCCAGGCACGGTCTATCACTAATAGACCATTAGTACTCAGCCAATCAGAATGCAGGATTTGTAATAGACCATTAGTTGGTTTATACTAAATAATCATAGAAACGCAAACTAGAGCAGATTTTAGATAACCGCCGTGAAAGTAAACACAATTTTGTGTAATCACTAGCCAATCAGAAAGGAGAGTAATTACTACTTGCTGTTGAATGGTTTCCAGCCCAGCCAATCAGGAGCTGAACCAATTCAGAATTACTTAGTAGTCACACAATTGCTCTCGAATTTGATTGGCTAGTAATTCCGTGCTCGTAATTAGTTTATAATTTGATTGGTTGATAGAAATAAGCAGCTCATGAGAAAGCAAATTAATCGCAAACGCAATTAAATCACGACAGTCATCTGAAATCCGTTCTAATGGTGTTATTTTGGATGTTTCTTCGTATCACAATAGCTGTAAAACCTCCTTGATGCAACCGAGAGCGCAAACGTCTATTGTTTTCAGAGAATCTATCATATTTACTCGATATCAATAACACCGGTCGTTACTCCTTGAAGGATCCATATCACTACGATAAAACTGTCCGGGCTGCTGTATAAGCCACGTGGCCGAAGTCACCGTTTTATGTGGCTGCGCTAGTAGTATAGTATCATGACCCAGGGGGGACGGTTTGCCATCGTTAGCGCATTCATTATATACCTGAGCCGGTGGTGGCTGCATAGGGGGGTAGCTAGGCGGGGCACCAGGTGGACCCCCCTGGGACATCATATTGGGAGCACCGTGGCCAGGGGGGACATGCTGCTCTTGCGCAGGCACTGGAAGGTGGAACAGAAAACATGTGATCATTCCCGCATTTGATTTGAATGGATACTTACCTAGAATCTAGAATTAGTCATAGAATCCTATGATATCTCTTTTTTGTGTAAATTGAGGACGAGATATCATAGGATTCAAGTCTATTCAAAGCGTTCAGTCGGTAGAATCCGCCGAAAATAGCACTCAAAAAGGCGATATCACCCTCGTCGCTATTTTCTTAGCGGAATCTAGCCTCCTGAAGCTTTGAATAATCCTATAGTATCGCGATTCACCCTGCCACTCTGTGTTGTTGTGAGTCGTCAATATTTTGTGAAACTAGCAAAATTAAACTTTTTTCGCACAAATTTGTGTTTCGTTTCATTGTTAATAATTAGAATAATGTTTACCTATATTATTAGCAAATGGCAGAATGAATACGTACCCTGAGGTTGTTGGTTCTCCGGTCCACCGAATATCGGGGCGGTTATAGGCGGTGGAGGGGTGTAGTCTGTAACCTAGGGAATGAAGAATAAACAGTCCTCAAACTATCACTATAAACATAATCAATCAATCAAGAAAATTCTAGAAAATTCTGGTTAGCCCATACGCTAGTCTTATGTCCGGTGCATACTAGCGACACAACGACGTTATTTGCAACAAAAAAACATGAGAATCAATATTATATTATGAATCATCATTAGATCACTTCACCAAAGCAATCTTATGTTATTTTTGTGGACTTAACGTTTTGAAACCACTAACTTTTGTTCGCGTGATATTTTTATTTTGTCGTTATGTCGCAAGTGTGCGCCAGGCTTCATAAATGGTGGTTGGGTGAGCCTCTTTATCTAGTGCTGGGGGTATGTAGTATCACCTGCTGTGCTCACCCACAGGCTCACCCGCAAAAAAGGGTAATTCGGTTCCTACTATACTACTTGTAGTATCACCTGTTGTGGTTTTCTCTTGGGCAACATGTGAGTGTCACTCCACGCGCCGGTGCCTATAATCACCAACAAAACAAGAGTCCATTACACTAGGGCTGAAACATGTCCAAACTAAAAATGTTTCAAAATTCATGTCATCCATTTGCACCTGCTGTGAGACATCACAAATACCAATGTGTTGTTTGCCTCTAATGATATCTGAGGTTTAAAGTTACTGAATTTCCTTGACGAGTGTGAGCGCAATTTTTAAGCATTAGAGCACAACTTTCTGTGTCTTTATCGGCGCGATAGAGCATGCGTGATGTTGGGAGACACGTGAACATTGTAAAAAAAACGAGCCGCAGGCGAGTGTTTTGAAAATGTTTCGAGTGCCCCTCCTAACATATCCTCTAACCCGAATGCGCTTCAATTACCCAGTACGGGTAACTTGACAACATAGTCATTTGACATACGCGTCGATACGCGAGTGGTCCCACATGAATGTAAATTGCACTAGTGCACTGGGGCGACACGCTTTTAAGAGCACAATGGGTCTAGGGCCGGTTTATTTCCTTTTTTTCTTTGGTTCGCTTGTTTCGTTCTTTTCGTAGTTTTTTAAAAGAACGATGAACACAAGGTTCAAACCAACAGAGAAAAATCCCAAATGCCCCCGACTGGGAATCAAACCGGTGCTCAGAGGTGAGAAAGAAATGCTCTACAAGCTGCGCCACCTGTGCTTTTATACAGACGTTTAGAAACAACTGCTTCTTCATAGGATGTCCAATTAGTACCTGCTGTAGCTGGCGGGGGCCCTACTGGAGGGGGTCCCGTTGGAGAGGGCACATTTGCAGGAGGGGCTCCAGGAGTCATAACACCAGGGTACCCAGGCTGGGGATGCATCTGGGGTGGATTATAAGGATTCATGTTGGGAGCCTGAGGTGGGACTTGTGACTGTGGCTGACTTCCGGGAGGTGGAGGATATGAAGCAGGTCCCATCGGTGGGGGCGGCTGGCTCATAGTTGGCGGCTGAGGCTGGAAGATTGCTGGTTGTGGTGCCGGCTGTGACCAGGAAGAGGTGGTGTTGGCACCAGGTGGTGGTGGCTGGTAAGGGCTGTTGCCCATAGGGGGTGGTGGCACAGAGTACCCAGGCTGAAGGGGTGCAGGTGCAGGCTGTATGGGCGCAGAAGCAGGATGTAGGGGTACAGGTGCAGGCATGGGGGGTTGGGCTGGCTGCGTTGGTAGGCAGCAGGGTTGTAGAATTGACTCGGCTGGGGTGAGGGTGGTTGTGGTTGGTAAATGTTCTGTGGTTTGGACACTGGTGGTGCAAATGCCGAGGGTTGCTAAAAATAGACAATTAGGAGTCACACATGCAGTATGGAATCGACAATAATTCATCCTCCAACTGGTTTGAAGATCAGGACTGGAAATTGCGCCCACGAGTCACTGAACATTTCTCATTTGAGACTAAAACTCACAGTCTGCAAAATGCAGCTAGAAATTGGAACTACTGGCCAAAATGCAACCTCATCTGTTGCTTAATTTCCAGCCCTGGGGCTTGAAATGGCGCCCGATACAGGAATAAATACATCTACAAAATTTCATTTTACGCCTAACTTTTTAGACTTAGGTGCAAAATAACGACTGTGTTTTCAGTGTCTACAATGTTCTCCTAGTGGATTTACGCCTAGATTTTTGATGAATTACACCTACAATGTTGGTATAAGGCGTAAAATTACGACTATGATTATTTCTTAATTTCGAGCCCTGCGCGTGAAGATCACCAGTGCTTGAAATTGAGTGTTCCACACATTCAAGAAAGTACCCATGAAATTTCACGACATTTCCATTCAATTTAATAAGTCAGGCATCTCTATATTCTATAAGTTAATGGTAAATTATTCCATGACCGTAAGCATATTTTGAAAATTCCAGGATTCGTCCAGGCCTGGAATGACTTTTACAGAACCGTGTGAGCCCAACTCAACGAATAACGGTAAAAAAGTGTCAATATTACAGAGGTTCCACTCAGCACACCTGTGGTTGTCTCTGTTGAAGTGCATAAGGCTGCTGTGCTGGTTGCCCGGGATAGCCAGGTTGCTGCTGTTGTTGTTGAGGCTGAACTTTAGGTGCCATGGGCTCAGCTAGCACGTCTGTTCTTTGGAAGGGGAAGGCTGGCGGTGCTGTAGAGGTTGTCAGGTGACTTGGGTGTTGAGAGTGGAACAAACGGTCCTTCAGGATTGCCAAGGTGGTCTGCAAACGATGTGGAAGCCATACAATCAGTTTTCTGCCTGGTTATAGGCCAACAACTTTATTAAAGAGTCTCTGTCAGCCGCCATTTTGTCGGTCTAGTAACATGACGAGACAAAAAAGCATCCATTTCCATCGCATTCCATTTTCCAACATACAGTCAAGATACAGTCAAAACACAATCAAGATACAGTCAAGATAGTCAGGATACAGTCCAAATACAGTAAGGATACAGTAAGGATACAGTCAGGATACATTCAGGATACTATTAAGATACAGTCAAGATACCGGCAAGATACAGTCAAGATACCGGCAAGATACCGGCAAGATACGGTCAAGATACAGTCAAAATACAGTAAGATACCGGCAAGATACACAGGAAATATTTTCCCTACTATTCAGCATTTATTATTCAGCACTTTTTATTGTATTTGTCACCCTCTATATTCAAAACTGATCCTTTTGCAGCGGTGCTGCAAAGCCTGATTCTGATCAAAAAGTAAACAACGTAACTCGCCTACACAAGTAACCACTCGCCTACCTGATCAGAGTTGGACGCCATTAAATATCCCATAGCTGTCTCCAGACATCCTTGTGCCGCTAGTATTTCGGCGTATTTACTGTAGTGAACAAAGTGCAAAGACAAGTTAGAGTGCGGTCAAAAGGGGTGTGTTACCACAAAATGGTAAGGTAAATATTCACTCGCTCCTGCGAAAATCAGGTAACCAATCATTCTCGAGCCCAGAGCTCCCAGGCTCGTGACCTCGTGGGGTAAGCTCTGGTGACAGCCATTGACGCATGCGAGAGAGACAACTTTCTGCGCATGACCCAGCGTTCAAAACCAGCCAATCAGCAAAGGCCCTCAAATGGATGTCCTCAGAGCATTCCCGCGAGGAGCTTTCGGTACGAGAATGATAGCCAAAAGCATGCGTAGTAAGCGTTCCCTAGGAGTTTTCAGGCAGATAAATTCGAGCGAGAAGCATGGAAGGGGAGGGAGGGAAGCATACGGGCGATTGACAGCAACGCTCTACTTTTCCTTTTCACGAGCGAGGGGATGGGGGTCATGGACAAACTTCAAATATTAAAACCATTTTGAAGTGCTCTCTCTCATTCTCCACGAACACTGCTTAAACCTTTAACGCCTGTAGGCCACACTACAGTGGTTTTATCTAGTGTGGTTTGAAAAATCACATCATTGTGAAACTGAGAGAACGAGCTCCAAAACTGGAATAAAAGTGATACCAAATACGCTCCTCAAATTTATACTATCAAAAAGTCACCTCAAGTCCAATTTGTTGGCAGATATAATGGTTTGTTTACAGGAGAATTTAAAAAATGCGTTTTTACGCCGTATAACAGACTGGAAAACATCATTTTTAAACTCCAAGGCAAAAAAGTCAGTTAAGAGTCAAAATCCAACTTTCAAAGCAAAATTCTATCTTATTTCATGTGATTTCCTTCGGTTTTTCCATCTCAACTCCACATCGCACCAAGCAACAGCCATTTAATTTGGCCTACCAACGCGTTCACGTCTTTTCCCTTTTTCAAGCGCAAAGCATTATGGGTAAAACTAAAAATGACAGCACTTCGCTCCTAATCCTCGTTTTAGATATTGTTTATAAGTCCCGAGTCAATCGCACCTGTCAACTAAACATTGCGCCGAATGCATTCTTTTGAATTCAAAACTAACCCAAATTGCCTTGACAGGTGCTAAAATCCTACTACAGAACGACCAGGGAAGGCTCCATTACTCTCGAGAGATCACACATGCAAAACTTGCTGCTCTTTGTGACTCTTGGCTCGTAATGTGCTCACCCACTTCTGAGTTCTTCTCCAGAAGATCGTCTCTACCGACTTTGTTTGCTTGATAAGCAAAGCGGCTTCTGTAGTAGAAAATGACTCGAAAAAAGCACTTATGAAGCAAGTTTTACCGAATTCATGCTTCGCTCTCTGTTCGACAAGCGAGAGGTCAATAATCCAACGGCTTTCTCTTAAAAGAGCGAGCCCTTAGTCTTCTTCTTGTTACCAGGCCATTTTCAAGTGGAAGAACTTTGCATGATCTCTCGAAATTCGCGACAAGAATAAATTCGGGCTATAACGGGTCAACGAACCTGAGTTTTTCAGCAAGAATGCTGGAACCGCTGTTGACCATCAGCCGTCTCTCTCGCTCAACAGCCTTCTTGAGGATCATCACCTTCTCGACTAGTTCTTGTAATGCAATAGGCGATGGCTCTATTGGCATACTCCTCGACCTGGGGGGAATTCAAAGGCATGAACGTGGAATGCTCAGATGGACAAGGGGAAGCTGCATGTATTCATTATAGTTGTTGATGTTGTTGTCGATGTTTGCAAGAATTGGCTCACTCCTAGAGAAGAGTTTTTCCAAAGGGGGTATAGCAAAATGGCTTTTTCCGAGAGGGTCAAACCGAAAAAAAGCCTCTTCCGTGGGTTTTTCCGAGGGGGTACAACTCCCAAAGGGCGCTTCCATAAGTATTTCTGTGGGGGGTGGAGCGAGGGGGTTACTAAAACATGACCACTTCTTGCATAAACATCGGATAAATTTGCACGTTTTCAGTCCTTGTGCACGGTGCCGAAGTACAAGCACTCATGTGAACGCGCATGTTTTTCGAGTGCCAAAGCCAAAATTCGGGCACACCGACTAGAAGTAAACATCAAGTCTTGTCAGCCCAGTAAATCACCGACTCGAAGAAAACATCCTGTTTTATCAGCCCAGTAAATCACCGACTCGAAGAAAACATCCTGTTTTGTCAGCCCAGTAAATTACCAACTCGAAGAAAACATCCCGTCTTGTCAGCCCAGTAAATTACCGACTCGAAGAACACATCCTGTTTTGTCAGCCCAGTAAATTACCAACTCGAAGAAAACATCCAGTCTTGTCAGCCCAGTAAATTACCGACTCGAAGAAAACATCCAGTCTTGTCAGTCCAGTTAATTACCGACTCGAAGAAAATATCGTGTTTTCTCAGCCCAGTTAATTACCGACTCGAAGAAAACATCCTGTTTTGTCAGCCCAGTTAATTACCGACTCGAAGAAAATACACTGTTTTGTCAGCCCAGTTAATTACCGACTCCAAGAAAATAAAACATCCTATTTTGTCAGCCCAGTAAATTACCGACTCGAAAAAAACATCCTGTTTTGTCAGCCCAGTAAATTACCGACTCGAAGAAAACATCCTGTTTTGTCAGCCCAGTAAATTACCGACTCGAAGAACACATCCTGTTTTGTCAGCCCAGTCAATTACCGACTCGAAGAAAACATCCTGTTTTGTCAGCCCAGTAAATTACCGACTCGAAGAACACATCCTGTTTTGTCAGCCCAGTAAATTACCGACTCGAAGAACACATCCTGTTTTGTCAGCCCAGTAAATTACCAACTCGAAGAAAACATCCAGTCTTGTCAGCCCAGTTAATTACCGACTCGAAGAAAATATCGTGTTTTCTCAGCCCAGTTAATTACCGACTCGAAGAAAACATCGTGTTTTGTCAGCCCAGTTAATTACCGACTCGAAGAAAATACACTGTTTTGTCAGCCCAGTTAATTACCGACTCCAAGAAAATAAAACATCCTATTTTGTCAGCCCAGTAAATTACCGACTCGAAAAAAACATCCTGTTTTGTCAGCCCAGTAAATTACCGACTCGAAGAAAACATCCTGTTTTGTCAGCCCAGTAAATTACCGACTCGAAGTAAACATCCTGTTTTGTCAGCCCAGTTAATTACCGACTCCAAGAAAACATCCTATTTTATCAGCCCAGTTAATTACCGACTCGAAGAAAATATCGTGTTTTCTCAGCCCAGTTAATTACCGACTCGAAGAAAACATCGTGTTTTGTCAGCCCAGTTAATTACCGACTCGAAGTAAACATCCTGTTTTGTCAGCCCAGTTAATTACCGACTCGAAGAAAATACACTGTTTTGTCAGCCCAGTTAATTATCGACTCCAAGAAAATAAAACATCCTATTTTGTCAGTCCAGTAAATTACCGACTCGAAAAAAACATCCTGTTTTGTCAGCCCAGTAAATTACCGACTCGAAGAAAACATCCTGTTTTGTCAGCCCAGGAAATTACCGACTCGAAGAACACATCCTGTTTTGTCAGCCCAGTAAATTACCGACTCGAAGAAAACATCCAGTCTTGTCAGCCCAGTTAATTACCGACTCGAAGAAAATATCGTGTTTTGTCAGCCCAGTTAATTACCGACTCGAAGAAAACAGCCTATTTTATCAGCCCAGTTAATTACCGACTCGAAGAAAACATCCAGTCTTGTCAGCCCAGTTAATTACTGACTCGAAGAAAATATCGTGTTTTGTCAGCCCAGTTAATTACCGACTCTAAGAAAACATCCTGTTTTGTCAGCCAAGTAAATTACCGAATCGAAGAAAACATCCTGTTTTGTCAGCCCAGTTATATTACCGACTCGAAGTGAACATCCTGTTTTGTCAGCCAAGTAAATTACCGACTCCAAGAAAACAGCCTCTTTTATCAGTCCAGTTAATTACCGAATCGAAGAAAACATCCTCTTTTGTCAGCCCAGTTAATTAGCGACTCGAAGAAAAAATCGTGTTTTGTCAGCCCAGTTAATTACCGACTCCAAGAAAACAGCCTCTTTTATCAGTCCAGTTGATTACCGAATCGAAGAAAACATCCTCTTTTGTCAGCCCAGTTAATTACCGACTCCAAGAAAACAGCTTATTTTATCAGCCCAGTAAATTACCGACTCCAAGAAAACATCCTGTTTTGTCAGCCAAGTAAATTACCGACTCGAAAAAAACATCCTGTTTTGTCAACCCAGTAAATTACCGACTGGAAGTAAACATCCTATTTATCAGTCCAGTAAATTACCGACTCGAAGAAAATAAAACATCCTGTTTTTTCAGCCAAGTAAATTACCGAATCGAAGAAAACATCCTGTTTTGTCAGTACAGTAAATTACCGACTCCAAGAAAACAGCCTATTTTATCAGCCCAGTTAATTACCGACTCGAAGAAAAGATCGTGTTTTGTCAGCCCAGTTAATTACCGACTCGAAGTAAACATCCTGTTTTGTCAGCCCAGTTAATTACCGACTCGAAGTAAACATCCTGTTTTGTCAGCCCAGTTTATTACCGACTCCAAGAAAACAGCCTATTTTATCAGCCCAGTTATTACCGACTCGAAGAAAACATCGTGTTTTGTCAGCCCAGTTAATTACCGACTCGAAGTAAACATCCTGTTCCGTCATTACAGTTAATTACCGACTCGAAGAAAATTAAACATCGTGTTTTGTCAGCCCAGTTAATTACCGACTCGAAGTAAACATCCTGTTTTGTCAGCCCAGTTAATTACCGACTCGCAGAAAACACCCTGTTTTGTCAGCCCAGTTAATTACCGACTCCAAGAAAACATCGTGTTTTGTCAGTCCAGTTAATTACCGACTCGAAGTAAACATCCTGTTTTGTTAGCCAAGTTAATTACCGACTCGAAGAAAACATCCAGTCTTGTCAGCCCAGTTAATTACTGACTCGAAGAAAATATCGTGTTTTGTCAGCCCAGTTAATTACCGACTCTAAGAAAACATCCTGTTTTGTCAGCCAAGTAAATTACCGAATCGAAGAAAACATCCTGTTTTGTCAGCCCAGTTAATTACCGACTCGAAGTGAACATCCTATTTTATCAGTCCAGTAAATTACCGACTCGAAGAAAATAAAACATCCTGTTTTATCAGCCAAGTAAATTACCGACTCCAAGAAAACAGCCTATTTTATCAGCCCAGTTAATTACCGACTCGAAGAAAACATCGTGTTTTGTCAGGCCAGTTAATTACCGACTCGAAGTAAACATCCTGTTTTGTCAGTACAGTTAATTACCGACTCGAAGAAATTAAAACATCCTGTTTTGTCAGCCCAGTTAATTACCGACTCCAAGAAAATATCGTGTTTTGTCAGCCCAGTTAATTACCGACTCGAAGTAAACATCCTGTTTTGTCAGCCCAGTTAATTACCGACTCGAAGAAAACATCCTGTTTTGTCAGGCCAGTTAATTACCGACTCCAAGAAAACATCGTGTTTTGTCAGTCCAGTTAATTACCGACTCGAAGTAAACATCCTGTTTTGTCAGCCAAGTTAATTACCGACTCGAAAAAACATCGTGTTTTGTCAGCCCAGTTATTTTACCGACTCGAAGTGAACATCCTGTTTTGTCAGCCCAGTAAATTACCGACTCCAAGAAAACAGTTATTACCGACTCCAAGAAAACAGTTTTTCGAAGCAATTGTATCTGACCCAAACCATAAGATATACCATCTCTTGCCTCCGAAGAACGAGGCACGCTATTGTCTTCGCAAGCAGCGCCAATTTCAGCGTTCTGCTATTAGAACAAAGCGTTACATGGACACTTTCATTCCCAGTATGTCAAATAGATAATTTTAACAAGTGTTTCAATATAAATATATTTATTGTTATTAATTTGTAAATATTGATTATTAATTTGTAAATTTGTAAATATCATGCAATTCAGCCCTTGGGCTGCTATATGACATTTTTAATAACATATCTATCTATCTATCTATCTATCTATCACAGCCTCTTTATCAGTCCAGTTAATTACCGAATCGAAGAAAACAACCTCTTTTGTCAGCCCAGTTAATTAGCGACTCGAAGAAAACATCGTGTTTTGTCAGCCCAGTTAATTATCGACTCCAAGAAAACAGCCTCTTTTATCAGTCCAGTTGATTACCGAATCGAAGAAAACATCCTCTTTTGTCAGCCCAGTTAATTACCGACTCCAAGAAAACAGCCTATTTTAGCAGCCCAGTAAATTACCGACTCGAAGAAAACATCCTGTTTTGTCAGCCAAGTAAATTACCGAATCGAAGAAAACATCCTGTTTTGTCAGCCAAGTAAATTACCGAATCGAAGAAAACATCCTGTTTTGTCAACCCAGTAAATTACCGACTCGAAGTAAACATCCTATTTTATCAGTCCAGTAAATTACCGACTCGAAGAAAATAAAACATCCTGTTTTTTTCAGCCAAGTAAATTACCGAATCGAAGAAAACATCCTGTTTTTCAGTACAGTAAATTACCGACTCCAAGAAAACAGCCTATTTTATCAGCCCAGTTAATTACCGAATCGAGAAAACATCCTGTTTTGTCAGCCCAGTTAATTACCGAATCGAAGTGAACATCCTATTTTATCAGTCCAGTAAATTACCGACTCGAAGAAAATAAAACATCCTGTTTTGTCAGCCAAGTAAATTACAGACTCCAAGAAAACAGCCTATTTTATCAGCCCAGTTAATTACCGACTCGAAGAAAACATCGTGTTTTGTCAGCCCAGTTAATTACCGACTCCAAGAAAACAGCCTATTTTATCAGCCCAGTTAATTACCGACTCGAAGAAAACATCGTGTTTTGTCAGCCCAGTTAATTACCGACTCGAAGAAAACATCGTGTTTTGTCATTACAGTTAATTACCGAGGTCAGTCCAGTTAATTACCGACTCGAAGTAAACATCCTGTTTTGTCAGCCCAGTTAATTACCGACTCGAAGAAAACATCGTGTTTTGTCATTACAGTTAATTACCGAGGTCAGTCCAGTTAATTACCGACTCGAAGTAAACATCCTGTTTTGTCAGCCCAGTTAATTACCGACTCGAAGAAAACACCCTGTTTTGTCAGCCCAGTTAATTACCGACTCGAAGAAAACATCGTGTTTTGTCATTACAGTTAATTACCGACTCGAAGAAAACATCGTGTTTTGTCAGTCCAGTTAATTACCGACTCGAAGTAAACATCCTGTTTTGTCAGCCCAGTTAATTACCGACTCGAAGAAAACACCCTGTTTTGTCAGCCCAGTTAATTACCGACTCGAAGTAAACATCCTGTTTTGTCAGCCCAGTTAATTACCGACTCGAAGTAGACATCCTGTTTTGTCAGTCCAGTTAATTACCGACTCGAAGAAAACACCCTGTTTTGTCAGCCCAGTTAATTACCGACTCCAAGAAAACATCGTGTTTTGTCAGCCAGTTAATTACCGACTCCAAGAAAACAGCCTATTTTATCAGCCCAGTTAATTACCGACTCGAAGAAAACATCGTGTTTTGTCAGCCCAGTTAATTACCGACTCGAAGAAAACATCGTGTTTTGTCATTACAGTTAATTACCGAGGTCAGTCCAGTTAATTACCGACTCGAAGTAAACATCCTCTTTTGTCAGCCCAGTTAATTACCGACTCGAAGAAAACACCCTGTTTTGTCAGCCCAGTTAATTACCGACTCGAAGAAAACATCGTGTTTTGTCATTACAGTTAATTACCGAGGTCAGTCCAGTTAATTACCGACTCGAAGTAAACATCCTGTTTTGTCAGCCCAATTAATTACCGACTCGAAGAAAACACCCTGTTTTGTCAGCCCAGTTAATTACCGACTCGAAGTAAACATCCTGTTTTGTCAGCCCAGTTAATTACCGACTCGAAGTAAACATCCTGTTTTGTCAGTCCAGTTAATTACCGACTCGAAGAAAACACCCTGTTTTGTCAGCCCAGTTAATTACCGACTCCAAGAAAACATCGTGTTTTGTCAGCCCAGTTAATTACCGACTCCAAGAAAACAGCCTATTTTATCAGCCCAGTTAATTACCGACTCGAAGAAAACATCGTGTTTTGTCAGCCCAGTTAATTACCGACTCGAAGAAAACATCGTGTTTTGTCATTACAGTTAATTACCGAGGTCAGTCCAGTTAATTACCGACTCGAAGTAAACATCCTGTTTTGTCAGCCCAGTTAATTACCGACTCGAAGAAAACACCCTGTTTTGTCAGCCCAGTTAATTACCGACTCGAAGAAAACATCGTGTTTTGTCATTACAGTTAATTACCGAGGTCAGTCCAGTTAATTACCGACTCGAAGTAAACATCCTGTTTTGTCAGCCCAGTTAATTACCGACTCGAAGAAAACACCCTGTTTTGTCAGCCCAGTTAATTACCGACTCCAAGAAAACAGCCTCTTTTATCAGTCCAGTTAATTACCGAATCGAAGAAAACAACCTCTTTTGTCAGCCCAGTTAATTAGCGACTCGAAGAAAACATCGTGTTTTGTCAGCCCAGTTAATTATCGAAAGGAGATAAGGAATTAACCTTGTGTGAAAGCTAACGTGCTAATGAAATGGTCCCACGTGTGCTTCTGAGCGTTAGCCCTAGTAAGCGGAGAAAGAGAAAAAATCACGACTCCAAGAAAACAGCCTCTTTTATCAGTCCAGTTGATTACCGAATCGAAGAAAACATCCTCTTTTGTCAGCCCAGTTAATTACCGACTCCAAGAAAACAGCCTATTTTAGCAGCCCAGTAAATTACCGACTCGAAGAAAACATCCTGTTTTGTCAGCCAAGTAAATTACCGAATCGAAGAAAACATCCTGTTTTGTCAGCCAAGTAAATTACCGAATCGAAGAAAACATCCTGTTTTGTCAACCCAGTAAATTACCGACTCGAAGTAAACATCCTATTTTATCAGTCCAGTAAATTACCGACTCGAAGAAAATAAAACATCCTGTTTTTTTCAGCCAAGTAAATTACCGAATCGAAGAAAACATCCTGTTTTTTCAGTACAGTAAATTACCGACTCCAAGAAAACAGCCTATTTTATCAGCCCAGTTAATTACCGAATCGAGAAAACATCCTGTTTTGTCAGCCCAAATAATTACCGAATCGAAGTGAACATCCTATTTATCAGTCCAGTAAATTACCGACTCGAAGAAAATAAAACATCCTGTTTTGTCAGCCAAGTAAATTACAGACTCCAAGAAAACAGCCTATTTTATCAGCCCAGTTAATTACCGACTCGAAGAAAACATCGTGTTTTGTCAGCCCAGTTAATTACCGACTCCAAGAAAACAGCCTATTTTATCAGCCCAGTTAATTACCGACTCGAAGAAAACATCGTGTTTTGTCAGCCCAGTTAATTACCGACTCGAAGAAAACATCGTGTTTTGTCATTACAGTTAATTACCGAGGTCAGTCCAGTTAATTACCGACTCGAAGTAAACATCCTGTTTTGTCAGCCCAGTTAATTACCGACTCGAAGAAAACACCCTGTTTTGTCAGCCCAGTTAATTACCGACTCGAAGAAAACATCGTGTTTTGTCATTACAGTTAATTACCGAGGTCAGTCCAGTTAATTACCGACTCGAAGAAAACACCCTGTTTTGTCAGCCCAGTTAATTACCGACTCGAAGTAAACATCCTATTTTGTCAGCCCAGTTAATTACCGACTCGAAGTAAACATCCTGTTTTGTCAGTCCAGTTAATTACCGACTCGAAGAAAACACCCTGTTTTGTCAGCCCAGTTAATTACCGACTCCAAGAAAACATCGTGTTTTGTCAGCCCAGTTAATTACCGACTCCAAGAAAACAGCCTATTTTATCAGCCCAGTTAATTACCGACTCGAAGAAAACATCGTGTTTTGTCAGCCCAGTTAATTACCGACTCGAAGAAAACATCGTGTTTTGTCATTACAGTTAATTACCGAGGTCAGTCCAGTTAATTACCGACTCGAAGTAAACATCCTGTTTTGTCAGCCCAGTTAATTACCGACTCGAAGAAAACACCCTGTTTTGTCAGCCCAGTTAATTACCGACTCGAAGAAAACATCGTGTTTTGTCATTACAGTTAATTACCGAGGTCAGTCCAGTTAATTACCGACTCGAAGTAAACATCCTGTTTTGTCAGCCCAGTTAATTACCGACTCGAAGAAAACACCCTGTTTTGTCAGCCCAGTTAATTACCGACTCGAAGTAAACATCCTGTTTTGTCAGCCCAGTTAATCACCGACTCGAAGTAAACATCCTGTTTTGTCAGTCCAGTTAATTACCGACTCGAAGAAAACACCCTGTTTTGTCAGCCCAGTTAATTACCGACTCCAAGAAAACAGCGTGTTTTGTCAGCCCAGTTAATTACCGACTCCAAGAAAACAGCCTATTTTATCAGCCCAGTTAATTACCGACTCGAAGAAAACATCGTGTTTTGTCAGCCCAGTTAATTACCGACTCGAAGAAAACATCGTGTTTTGTCATTACAGTTAATTACCGAGGTCAGTCCAGTTAATTACCGACTTGAAGTAAACATCCTGTTTGTCAGCCCAGTTAATTACCGACTCGAAGAGAAAACACCCTGTTTTGTCAGCCCAGTTAATTACCGACTCGAAGAAAACATCGTGTTTTGTCATTACAGTTAATTACCGAGGTCAGTCCAGTTAATTACCGACTCGAAGTAAACATCCTGTTTTGTCAGCCCAGTTAATTACCGACTCGAAGAAAACACCCTGTTTTGTCAGCCCAGTTAATTACCGACTCCAAGAAAACATCGTGTTTTGTCAGTCCAGTTAATTACCAACTCCAAGAAAACATCGTGTTTTGTCAGTCCAGTTAATTACCGACTCGAAGAAAAAATACTGTTTTGTCAGCCCATTTAATTACCGACTCGAAGAAAACATCCTGTTTTGTCAGCGAAGTAAATTACCGAATCGAAGAAAACATCCTCTTTGTCAGCCCAGTTAATTACCGACTCGAAGAAAACATCGTGTTATGTCAGCCCAGTTAATTACCGACTCCAAGAAAACAGCCTCTTTTATCAGTCCAGTTAATTACCGAATCGAAGAAAACATCCTCTTTGTCAGCCCAGTTAATTACCGACTCGAAGTAAACATCCTGTTTTGTCAGCCCAGTTAATTACCGACTCCAAGAAAACATCCTGTTTTGTCAGCCCAGTTAATTACCGACTCCAAGAAAACATCCTGGTTTGTCAGCCCAGTTAATCACCGACTTGAATTAAACATCCTGTTTTGTCAGCCCAGTAAATTACCGACTCGAAGTTCTGAAACATCCTGTTTTCATCGGCTTGTTAAGGTTTTTGATAGCCTATGGAATCAATAGACAAAATCGGCTAGCGGTGTTTACATCTTGTTGCCACCCAATTCAGATCATGTGATGATTCCTTTGGGTGGTTACAATTTTCATTTTTTTTTCTCGCTCGATTAAGTGCACGAGTGCATGTACAGAACTAACAAAAGTATCCACCCAAAGGAATCATCGCATGATCTGAATTGGGTGGCAACAAGATGTAAACACTGTTAGCCGATTTGGTATATCATCCAAATTTGCTTGTAGCTCTTTATTTCGATATGGGTCTACATGTAATTCGTCTTCTAACATCGAATGCTAGATATAGGGAAGGAGTGGCTGGCTGGGCTCAATTTTTCCCCGCTATTTCTGTCCAACACAGGTATACCACATCACGTTCACTCACCAACATGATACGAATTTCTCCACATTGCCCGCGCAGATGTAACACACCATGGCATTAGCACAATGTTCGTCCCCTTCACCCTCAAGCCTCTGACCCAGCAAGTCACACAACATGGTGAATTCCTCTGGTTTAGCGTACGTGACAAGGGCAGCTAGGGCCTCCTTCCAGTTCTCAAGGACGCAACTCTCGACTATGTCACGCCAGTCACGATTTACGACGATGGACATCAGCTACAGAAATGATCAATGATGTTATAATATCGTTTATGGCAGTTTTTGTTTGCTTGTTTTTGTCTGTTTGCTTTTAAGGTTACTGAGAACCTTCGCGCACGTGTTCGAAAAAGAATCATACACTTAGTTTAACCAAAACATATCAACCTATATATAGAGGATATTACACGGTGGCTTGAAGATATGAGTTTTATTTTCGAGTGGCAAGAACAATATTTTACGAATGAGCGCAGCGAATGAGTAAAATATTGTTTTTGACACGAGAAAATAAAACTCATATCTTCAAGCCACCGTGTAATTTTCTTTTTATTATATAGACAAAACCAGAAAAAAATATTCCAAATTAAATTCCAAGCACTTTTGTTTTGACAAATATGTCACGCAGGTCCCGGATGTAGCTTCGTATGAGATCTACGAGTGGCGTATTTCCCAGTAAAACACTCGTGTCTATATAATAAATCGTTGGAAAGCTTATAGAATGGACTAGCGAACTATGGCAAAAAGAAATATTTTTTTTCATAATTAGAAATTTTTTAAAGGTTTTATTAAAATTCGGATTTTGATTTTCACGAGCTAACGTTGTCGAACTGCTCGACCTTGACTCCCAAGTAACACATTGTTTTAATCCTTAAAGGTGTTTCTCAATTCTTAAAAATTTGCTTTGTTCAAAAGTTATCGAACTTTTAAATTTCGAAGCGTTAAATTTCACGCTCTAAAAATTTAAAAAAATCATAACTTTTGAACTAACCAAAATTAAAAAAAATCGCAGACACGGTTTTTGAGAAACACATTTAAGGATTAAAACAATATGTTACTTGGGAGTCATGGTCCAGCAGTTCGACAGCGTTAGCTCGTAAAAATAGCACACCAAAATATTTAATCAATGCTTTAAAAAAATTATAGGTATCAACAAGTGATTTCTTTTTGCTGTGGCCAGAAAGGTCGTTGCCATTTCTGATCCCTTGGGATAATTAGTAATATCATTCATATAGCTTCGTTCTATAGATGCTAATGAAAGATAGTACAAATCCAATCAAAAAGCACCTCCAATGCAGGTTTATCGGTAGGGTTAGGGTTCTAAATAGGGTGGAATTGATTTACGATTTTTTTTTCTTTACCTTTACTGAGACAACGAAACTAAACGTGTAAATTGTGTAAGTGCCGTCCAAAAGGTAACGTGGTTTACGAAAGGGAAAATTGCGCCGCCGCCAACGCAGGCTTTTCCTCTGCAACTTAGAATATTTTCGATACGATGTCATTGCGAAATTTCCCCTTGAAGCGTCATCACTGAGTTATCCGATATCACATCATATCACATTTTCACATTTGCTACACGGCACACAACGTCACGTTGAACTAGCCGATATCCACTAATGTATAGGAAATACCATTTATTATATGGATGCCAGTGTTTTACCGGAAACTAAAACACTCGTATTTTCCATATCTTCACTAGTGAAAATATGAAAAAGTTATGTACCGAATGTCCCGGATGTGCGCGTTTGCAGTGTTGTTTTCTGACTTCGTCTGCTCAGTGAAATCTCGCTCGCTCGGTCACACGAGTTTTAAGCCACAAAACTATGTTTTGTTCTAGTTGTAAAGAGAAAAACCTTATTTCAACTATGGCAGAGAAAGCTACAGCAACACAAAAAGGGAAATTAGTTCTTAACGACACTGGGAATCAGAAAGATTGAGGGAGCATTTCACAAATAAACACTTTCGACTTTACCAAGTGAGTTGTTCAATTTGTAATATTTTGCCGCTACTCGCTGCGCTCGTTCGTAACATATTGTTCTTGACACTCGAACATAAAATCCATATCTTCGCGCCACCGTGTAATATCCTCTATATATGACGACACTGACCTAGTCTAGATCCACTAATGTATATGAAACACGATACCCTATATGACATCACTAGGCTATAGTCTGGCTCCACCTACAAAAGGAAATACGAAACCCTACATTCTGAACATTCCGGACGTGACTCTGACGTGACCTCCTCCTCAAAATTAGTAGTCCTCCTAAAAAAGGGGCTAACTCTGTTCACACTATACTACTAAGCTGTCATACTTACCCTTGCTACATTGCTCTTGCTTTTCTCGAAATACCGTTTCTGTATCCTGGACAGCAAGTCTGGTCCGCCAGCTATCGCGAGCAAGAAGGCATCAGCCTGAAGAATAAACGAGAGGGAGGATTTAGAAAGACGAGAGGGAAGATTTAGAATAGGGCGTACTACTTAAAGAGTCCGTGTCAGCCGCCATTTTGACAGCATAGCAACATACCAAGTCGTAGAAAACATCCATTTCCATCGGCTGATTTAGAGGATATAGAGCATTTTCTCGATTGAATTGGTAAATCAAATAAGAAACTTTGTTTTTAGATGTTTACACGTAATTCGTCTTCTAATATCGAGCGAAAACAATAACAAAGGAGTGGTTGACACGGGCTCTGTTACAGTATACGGCATGTCCCATTAAATGTTCAGGTCAATATTCAAAGAAACGACGTGATGATTTGATGTGGCCAGATAGTGCCGACGTAAGTAACTTACCATGCGATCAGCATGCATGCACACATCTACGGCAGCCTCGAAGTTTCCCGTGAGTAGGGCTTGGCTGATAAGCCGTCAGTATCTGAAAGCAAGTACGAATACATTCATGCACCAACAGATGGCATCATTACATTACCATCAAAACCTTAAGGACATTCCGTGACGTGGTCATTCCGTAATGTGGTCATTCCGTGACGTGACCACGCCGTAACGTAACGTGACCATACCAGGCCAAATAATGTACACTGCACAGTGGCAAAACTTACGGTCATCTGTTGGAATGTGAAATGGAGTGACGTGATGAACCTGTTCTGCAGGGCCGATACCTGTAAAAACATGCCAAAATCAACAAACATACATACAAAATGGACGGCAGGCAAATCGTTTTTAGCCGTATTTACGCCCGTATTGGGGGCGCAATTTAGAGCCACGGAATGGCAGCGAACTCTACCGTAGCGGATGATAATCAGGATAACCGACGACCGGTTAGCGCAGTGGTAGAGCGCCGGGCTTATGTACGGGAGGTTGGGAGTTCAAACCCCGGCCGGGCCAACACTCAGGTACCCTGGTTACCAGAGGCTCGAAGCTTCACTCGTTTACTGACACGCTAAGCCAAGACGCCGCGATAGCGGCGCTTGGCACGATGAGCGAAGCGACGAGCCTCTGGCCTCACGGCCTTGTTTTTTCAGTTCCGTTAGTACAGAATTTGTACTACGGAGCTGATTGGCTGGTTGCTCATAATCCACCGAAGGCACCGAACAGCACGCTATTCTTGTTATGTTTGACCTTTGAAACCGATGCGCGGAGGCACAGGCAAAGTTAATTGATTCCAGGCGCGTGATAATCTATGTTTTCAGATTTTCGAACTAAAAACCTCAAAGAAAGACCAAAGACAGGTTCTTTTTTAAGTTTCTTAAACGAAAAGATTGACTTTTGCCGTGATTCTAGCAGTTTGAGTAATTAAAGCTTTTGAGCTTTGATTAAATCTTCGAAGCGTACCTTGCAAACATCAAACCATCAAACTTGACAGCTGAGACAAAGAAACTTGAAACCACGCGTGACTGGAACTGAGGAAACAAGGCCGTGAGGCCAGAGGCTCCTCGCTTCGCTCGTCGATCAGTAATTATGCGTTTTGTAAAGGAGTGAAGCTTGGAGACTCTGGTACCCAGGGTAACACTCAGGGTCTTTTTCTAATAATTGAGGAGAAGGTGCTGCCTTTGCTTTAACATCTGCAAATGGTTAGACCTTCGCGTCTTCTCGGATAAGGACGTTAAACCGTAGGTCCCGTCTCTCACATGCACTACATTAACCTGAACCAGAGGGACGTTAAAGAACCACGGGGACGGCGGAAGTTGCCCATCCTCAGTGCAGGGCTTGCAACTTACTAACCCACTACACTGATAAGGGAACCTCGTAATTGGAGCCTCGCTCTGTGAGGATTTCCCCGCCCTTGGGCAAATCATATAAATAAAAATAAATAAATAAATAAAAATAAAAAGGATAAATCAGCAAACAAGGCAGCTTACCCATATCAGCAGAAGTGTCTATGGTCAGCGTACCACCGGCAGCTATCGCATCAAATGCTGCTGCTCCTTCACTAGTACTACCAGCATCTGATAAGGGTGTCTAACAAGTCAATCATACACAGAATCTTACGTTAGTACATTACATGGTAGACACGGCTATATCTTCTTGTGTTGTTCGTGGTGTTGCAAAGGTATGTTTCGAAGGCATTGATTTCCCAACACAGTAGGCACGGCGATAAAGGGCAAGGCCTGAATGACTAAAGACTCTGAGTAACAAAAAAACATAAGATCTCGGAGGACAGAAAATCCACATCCACATGCACATGGTAGACACGGCTATATTTTCTTGTTGTTCGGGGCGTTGCAAAGGTTTGTTTCGAAGGCATCGATTTCCCAACACAGTAGGCACGGCGATAAAGGACAAAGGCCTGAATGACTAAAGACTCTGAGTAACAAAAAACATAAGATCTCGGGTCGAGATAGACGTTTGATGTTATAAAAAAAAAGCTTTTAGACTAGACTTCCACAAGCAGGGCCAGTGGGTTGGATTTTAGACGCAGGGAGGGAGGGGGGAGGGGTTCGTTTTAGAAAATAGCGGACATGGTCATTATCTTCATACTGATAGAGATTTCAGACCATCCGTTTATTTTTTTCATGTTGTTTTCCGTTACCACAGAGCGGTCCTCCAAATCCGGCCTACGGGCCTGTAAAGTCTACCTCTCTTGGGATGTTTCAAAGGACTTCGAGAAAGTAGAGCTTTTAGACGTCCAATGAACATTCGTGGCAATAGCGTACGACCTTAGATTCTCCAAACTCTGTAAGGAGGGTGTAGTGGCACCACTTGAGAACATTCCCTCTCCAGATCGACCACTAGCATCCTAAAACAGCACAACAAACTCATTGCATTAACCCAGCACCTTGCTAAGACGACCACTAGAGCAGACTTCGTATGACTGTGAAAAGTGCCTCGACACGGCGCGGCACTATCGCGGTCGCGGCACGGAACCTGGTTGGCTGTAGATACGAATGAAATCGCGTAGTCGTGGCACAGTCACGGTCGCGGCACTATTCACAGTCTACGAAATCTGCTCTATACCCCAACCCGTGTGTGAGAAGCCTCCTGTCTCAAGGTTCCTACAAATCACAGAAGATGAAATTCAAGGACTTTTCGTGGGCTTTCAAGGCCTAGTGTGTCTATTCCGTTAACAAGGTAATGCCTTTTACCAAGTACCCACTGTCCTACCATCCCTCAGCCAGGGATGAGATAGGTAATTCTTTGTTTTAAAACGACATATAAATGACCCTCATAGGATACATTGCGACGCGACACGGATTGGTCTCCGCGAACACCTAGTCCTTTTTAATATTTACAAATTCAAGCACTTTCAAGGGTTCTGCAAACCCTGTGCTTGTAGGCATTTAGTCCACGAGAAAACAAGAACTGAAGTATTGAGTACACTGTATAATAATTCTCAATGTGCAGCCTAACTTACGCTTGCTGATAACAGTTGCATCTTTTGTGAATACAATGTATAATAATTCTCAATGTGCAGCCTAACTTACACTTGCTGATAACAGTTGCATCTTTTGTGCAAGTTCAGCTGCATCAACTCCACCACTCTGGCTATTCGTATTATCCTGTACTCCAGCTATAGTGGCCACCTTTGGGCAGAAACAAAAGCAACATCACAAGAAAGCGTAATGACATGAACGTCAAGTTTTGCTCTGTGCTAGTGTTGTTTTGGGACCGGAAACTGTAGCTACGAAGGCCGACACCATGTAGCGCTCAACGAAAGAGACTCTCGCAAAGAGGCGTCTTCGCGCTCAAGCCAAAACATTCCATGCTGATGAATTACGCGGCAGTTTGACTAAAATATATCCACTTTCTATAGAACACACTGAATTAATATTAACAGTGAGGAACGAAAGATGCAAATACGTTAAACTGGCGCTAGGTGAATGACACTTTTGCAGGCCAGGAACTGTGACCAGTTAGGCAATTGCTGGCTGTGACAGAGCTGTCTGTCTCAGTGTGTCGTTGCTGAGAGTGGATTTAAAGGCTCACCTTCTTAGAAAGCTCTGCCGTGTCATAACCAAGAAGAGTCAGGAAGTGCTTTCTAGGCTCTCTCTCGAAGTTGATCTACAAGAAAGAAAGAAAATAACTCTGAATTCTTAAAAAAAACGTAACTACAACTCAAATCTTGCATCGCGACCCGTGTTTCAAAATCGACTTTGCTATCGATTAGCCAATCAGATTCTTGCCCTTTTTCGCCTAGTGCAGTCGCCTGGCTTTCCGTCGCGACATTGTCTGGTTTTAGTTCAGAGGGAAGCCAGTTGACTGCACTAGGCGAAACAGGACAAGAGTTTCATTGGCTCATGTAGTTTGATTGGCGGAACAACAAAACAACATTTTATGTTTTTGAAAACGTGGGTCGCGATGCAACGGTTTTAGCTGTAAAAGCAGACACACTAGAGCGGTTTGCACAATCACTAGCCAATCAGAATCGAGAGAAATCACCACTTGCTCCTAAATGGCTTTTTTCTCAGCCAATTGCAAGCCGAACCAATTACTGAGTGATTACACAATTGTATTTACTACAGAATTTGATTGGCTGAGAAAAACGAGTAGCCAATGAGAACGCAAAGCAATCGCAATATAACAAGTCTGGACAGTCATGTGAAATCCGCTCTATCACAGTAACCCCAACTTACAGGCGAAGAGTTTAATCATACCTTGAGGAAACTCCAGAGTGTCCTCTCAAGATCCTTGGTGCAGCTCTCAATCTTCTGATTACAGTACTCTATAAAGCTACCGGATACCAGAGCACCCTCCAGATCAACAGACCTTTGCACTAGTTCTTTCTCCGTTACAACCTGGCTAATATGAACCTGGAGAGAAAGTGGGAAATTAGATACGTGTATTCTGAACTAATGACTTTATTACAATGGACAATGTGACCCTGGAGAAAAAACGAGAGTAATTAGATGTGTATGCCCTTCTTAATCTGTCTCAGTTAACTCTTGGCTCAAATGACTGCAGCCAGTCAAAATACATCTACCCAACCATGAACGAGAGAAAGTTAAAAGTTGCTACAGAATGGTTCCCCATCAACCAAATCACAAGCCATGTAAAAACACTATGGTCATCATGAACACATGACTGTTTTTTTTTTGTAAGTCAGGCCATATACAATCACTATCACGCGGCGCGCACGTGATCACCAAATTAACACTATGGTCACTCATTGAACAACGTGACTGATTTCTTTGTAAGTCAGGTCATATACAATCACTATCACGCGGTGCGCACGTGATCACCAAATTAGCCGCTTTTCTCCTATCGATCTCCGGGTTTTTTTTCCCCTGAAACACACGATAACGCTTGCTACGCAGGCCATCACCAAATACCCAGTTGCACAAAATGAGATAGCTTGATGGAGATCCCTCATGTGGAACCCGCTCTATGAGCCTTAGAAAAGAAGAAGAACCTAGGTCGAATAATGAACAGTGCAGAAGATAACAACAACTGATTGGCCAAACCTGATTTGGTGGAGCGTCCTTGTACTGTCCAAATGTGATGATTTTCCTCCAAACTGTAAAACGAAATTAGAAACGCTTACATGTTCAAGAATCCAGTTATTCGCGATCACTACTAGTAATAGACCTTTTCCGCTTGAGTGGGGACCCTGTGGTTTGTTAACCTAACTGGCGCGCACTCAAGCGTAGAATGTTCTTTGTTTCAACACATCAATATTAATGAATTTTTCTCGTGCATTACAAGAAAACAAAAGACCTTGATTCACATGGGTGCCAGTTGGGAAAACAGACCTAGCAAAACCACAGGGACCCCACTCCAGCGGAAATGTTTATTGTCCACGAGGCCCAAGTACTCTCTCTTTAGTCACCTGTTTTCAACTGAGACATTCGCCTCAAGCAATTTTGAGTGGGCATGTCGCGCATGGACGTTTGACACTATATAGTCTTGAAGGGAGTTCTGCATTCACGAACCAAGAGCTTCCCCGCTCGTCACCTCGAGGAGGAGGCTCTGGTGAAAGCCATTGATGCATGCGATAGATTTGATACAGAGACGTTGAGAGAAACAACTTTCTGCACATGCCTCAACGTTCAAAATCAGCCAGTCAGCGAAGGCCATCAAATGGACATCCCCAGAGCCTCCCCTGCGAGGCACTCGGAGAAACATGCTCGCTACATGTGCCCTAGTTTAGTCGTAGCTTTACAGCTTCTTCAGCGCAATGCACTGGATCTCACCGAGACTTGGCACCACAGGGCCTTCTTAGCCATTTTGGCGGTTTCTTTAGAGGTGTGCTTTGCACGGCCTGCTTCTGGGGCTGAGCTTGTTGTAGCGCAGCACCAAATGGATCATCTACATCAAACGCACTGTTGACCTGAGGAAATGGCATTTAGACATTACGGTATTACTCAGGGTTCAATAGAGGAGTCATGATACAGCTCTCGTAAGATCTAAGCCTATTGAATCGATAACCTCAGTTCAAAAGGTTTTATTTGTCAAATAAAAGCTAGACACGCTTTTCAACAAGGATACTTATTACTTGTTAAGGAAAGATTGTCAATTGTGTATCCTCTACACAAGCAAATGAAAATAGTGAAGCAAATATTCTCAAGGAATATCAGTTCTACACCGTCACATCAGTTCTACACCGTCAAGTTTCCTTGTCAAAGAAAAATTGCTCCTCGTAGACGGCGCTGTTGCTTGCTGTACCTTTTGCTGTTCAACTTGCTGTTCAGTAGTGCCACCACCCATCAATGAGAAGCAGCTGACATGACCATCAAAGGATGATGTGCAAACCATGGCAGGGTTTCTAGGGCACCATCTCACATCAAAACTCCACTGTGCTGTAGTCGGTAGCTCATAGACAATCTCATTACCAGGGGTTGGCTCATTAGGATTCCAGCAAAGAATACGGTTATCCTACAGTAAAAAGTCCAAACAATAATAAAATAAAATATTTATATATAATCGGGCAAATTTGGTTTGATTCGGCAAAATATCGGGCGAGTTTGGTCGAGCCGTGGTTCGTATTTGGCGAGACGCAGTCGAGCCAAAATACCCATGGCGAGAACAAACGAGCTCTGATATTTTGCAGAATCAAAGCAAATTTGGCCGATTATTTATTTATCATCCAACCTAAACATCCAAATAAAGAAAAACTTATGTGTCCTCAGCTCTAAAAACGATTATGGACGAAGTTCATTTTGCAGTCGCGACAGAAAACCATTTTGCAGTTTCTGCCGTCGCGACCCAATACCGTAGCCGTCAGTGACCCAATACCGTGGAATATAGGGACAGTAGATCTCGTTCCTGATTGGCTGACGAACTCAGGTGGGATGATAAAGCCTGCTAGCAGGCTCTCCAGTGTTTTTTTTTCGGATACTTGATTTTTTTGGTGTGCAGATTCCTCTGCGGCACAGGATTGGAATTCCCTGCTCGCGAGGTGTACTAAATTTAATCCTGGGAATAGCGCTATTCCCGCTTTCAGGAACTCGATTAAATTTATTCCTAGAGATTAGCAAATTGTATTCCTAGAATAGCGCTAATCCACCTTTCAGGAACCGGCCCCTGCACGTCAAAAAAAAAAATCACAGGAGAGCCGGCACTGTACATGTGCTTATGTTTCCATAAAGCTTTCAGCTTGTGTTTTATTGTTTTGCAAAAAGGGATCTTATACAACATTTTTTACTAGCATAAAAAAAATGCAAAAGACAGGCCTTCTGACATTTTGCATGATAAATCCGTGAAATTAACAAAAGTCAGTGAAATCCCGCGCTTTTTGCGAGAATTTTGCAAAAGGTCTGTGAAAATACATACTATTGAACTACGATCAACACTTGTCATAGTTGTTGGGGTCATTTTTATGCCATAAAGTACAATGTGGCGGGAAAATGCTTTCAAAATCTATTCAAATACATTTCATTTTCGGAAGTACTCTTCTTAGTGTTTCAAGGTAATGTTTACTGCGGTTTTCATAATTCTGCGAACTCTTGCTATTGATTTCCAACCGTAAAACCTCATCTGGCTTCCGTCTATCAAACTCCAGAGTCTTTTCGTCGTTACTCTTTCTGCTTTTTGATTGGCCAGCCCCTAAGTAGTGCTTAAATGGCCTCCTGTCACGCCAGCAACGGTTACGTGCTGGCCAATCAAAAAGCACAAAGAGCAATGACGAAAAGACTTGGGAGTTTGATTGGCGGAAGCCAGAAGGCGGTTTGACGGTTGGAAATCGTTAGCGAGAGTTTGCAGAATTATGAAAATCATAGTAATCAATCAATCAATCAGTTCCTGCGATGTAAACAGTCAGGCGCACAAGAAGAATAGAGTGTAAAAGGTAATGGGGGCCTTGCAAAGGGGGTACCAATCATAGCAAGACATTTTTTGGGGAGTTTACAAAAGCTGGGGGATGGAGTCCCCCCCCCCCCAAAAAAAAACACTTGTACTACCATACTGCGCCATGGGTTGATAATACTGTACCATGGGTTGATAAAGGATGAATAATGCCGACAAACAAGAAAACCCGACTTAAAGGTCTGCCTACACTTGTAGTTTTTGCTGCACTTTTTCGAGTCGCGGCAATTTTTCTCGAGTCGCTTGAGTTGCGACAATTTTTCTCACACGTACGCGTCAACTCAAAATCACTAATGTAAACGAGGTGTAACTGGGCACAATCTGCCACGGTTTTTGTCGAGTGATGTTGCAGAGTTTCAAGCATGTTCGAAGTTCTTTGCAACTTGATGTGATTTGAAGAAAAGAGAGCAAAGAAATCACACCAGATTTACATCTCGTTTACACAATAGAGTTGGCATTGCAACTTGCGCGAGAAAAATCGCCTCAACAAAAATCGTAAGTGTAAACCGGCCTTTACACTACCTTTGCACAGCTCATAAGAAGATCAGGGTCTTGTGGACACCAAGCAATCGACAATATACCCCTGAAAAGCATGACACAAACAGGGTGACTCATCTTATTAAAGAGCCTGTGTCAGCCGCCATTTTGACAGCATAGCAACATACCAAGTCGGAGAAAGCATCCATTTCCATCGGCCGATTTAGAGAATATAGAGCAATGTTCTCGATTGAATTTGGTAAATCAAATATGAAACTTTGTTTTAGGTGTATATTGAGAGATTTCTATACGTAATTCGTCTTCTAATATCGAACGAAAACAATAACAAAGGAGTGGCTGACACGGGCTCTTTAATGTAAACTGAAAACCTTTGATCATGTCCAGCAAATTCTTATAGTATACCAGATTTACTTTACCTTTGATGCCCTTCGAGAACTTTCATGGGTGAAGTTGCAAATCGAAGATCCCACATCTAAAATAATATTATCATCATAAGAAACATTTTAGTAAAAAAAAACATGAACCAGAGCTGGAAAATTTCAAGTCGAAATTTGTGCGAAATTTTCTCTAAAATTTCAATCCCAAAACCAGAATTTTAGTCACAAATTTTTAGGGCATTCAAAACATTGTGATGGCCCTCAATAGCAATTTCAACACCAACTTGGAAACTTTTAGCAAATTAGCCATCAGGAAAGAAAAAACCTAAACTTTCTACATGAATCTGGTTGCAAGGTTTCAACGGATGTTTTTTAGTTGCAAAACAGGGGATTAAGCCCGAATTGCAACAATTCTGACCCTGTTTACACGTTTTTGGCATGGCAAGGTATGCTTTATTTGGGACCAGCAAAATCCAGGTCCAACTTAGGACCACTACCCGTGTGAACACTCTTGGTACTGTACTGATTCTGACACAAGGCCTGGGTCTAGGATAGGTGCTAACCATAATAAGGCGCAGATGCTAAGTTTAAACTTGAAACATTTTTATTGCCGGCATGTTCCCATGTGAACACTTTTGCAAAACATGCCGGAATTGTACGGTCCGGTTTTGTGACAGTCTCATGCAAACAGGGTCTTAAACAGGAGCAATGTAAAAATGCAGGATGAAACAAAAAATATATACTGTGCTGGCAAAACAATGTTATCACGTTTAACTTGTACTCTGTACCGGAAAACTAAACTTATAGCCTTGTCAGGCCACTTTTCCACTAGCAGTCTTCTAGACACCTTTTAACTAGGGGCTCTCACATGCTTGCTGGCCACTTCTCTGACAAAAAAAAGCTCAAAATCGCATCCAATTCCATCCTCTTGATAACAGGTCAAAACAACCTACAATTGCATTTGCCTAACACTTGAAAATTTTTTCTATTAATCTGGAGGATGATTTTGATTACTACGGGCAAATGTTGTTTTCATGGTTACAGTTTTATTACATTTTTATGTCCACAGTGGAAATATATTAAGTGTGTGAGAGTCCCTTTAAAGCCCATACAACAAAACCTTAACACACCTGGATAACAGGATATCTGTCGTCTTCTGAGGCGATCACCATTTGAGTTGCTGTATCAGGGTGCCATTCAACTGCCTTACATCGAATCTGGAGAAAAACAAATTGTTTACAGTCAAAACAAATATCACCAAAGGGTACACGAACCAGTAGGTAAGTACTGTATGACACACAAAAGAAATTGGCCTGGGGCCAATGACAAAATCCAAAATAGTGCCTGCTGGCAGGCTTCACAGATCGAAATCCTAGCTTTCTTATTGGCAACTCAACCAAGCAATCATGAATCAGCCAATTTCTAGAGGATCTAATGTATTTTGTTGTTATGCAAATTCCAAAAAGCCATGTTCATGTATTTATAAGATGCATCGCAATAGCTATTTTGAAGGTAATTTGGAGTGAAAAAAGTGTGTCAAGGAGCTGGCCAGGCATTTACTAATAGACCTCCTCTGCTTGGGCAAAATGTTTCCCCATTTCAGATCATGTGGCATTCCCATGAGTATTCTTTCTTTCTTTGTCTGCTACCTACCCAAGGATATAATATCAAGAATATGGAAAGCATTCCAAACAAAGAAAGGTTAAATATTCAAATGAATGCCATGTGATCTGAAATGGGAAAACATTTTGGCCAAGCCGATCTATTCCAGTTTGGAAATTCCCATTTACTGGTACTGGTCATTGGTGACTGGTACTGACTGTTATACTGTTATATGTACTACTAACTGTACTACCTGCTATGAATTTTCATACCCTTCTCCTGACCTATGTACGTACTTCATGGCCTAATGGGGAGTTTGCAGGTGTTGCGTGACATTTTCAATTTTGATCTCATCAAAATAAAAATACCATGGTATTTGAAAAGAGATCACTGAAATATGTGAAATCCTAAAATTTGAGGTGGTTTCGATAAATAACACAGAAGTTATGAGCGTCAGAAGTTGGTTGTTTTCCTGTAGGTTTAATGTTTTGCCCACCACAACATTAAACGTACAGAGAAACAGCCTACTTTGGGCGCCAATAACTTCGCTAATATTTACCCAAATTAACTCAAATTTTCGGCTTTTTCTAATTTCGGCAAGCTCTTTTCAAATATGGTACTTTTATTTTATTAGGATCAACATCCAGAATGTAACACAACACCTGCAAACTCCCCATTTCAAACTTCATAACAGCCATGCTTACCGTAGCACTCTGATCACTGACTTTGATAATTGGCTCATTTTTCCTGAGATCCCAGACAACACATCGGCCACAAGGAGATGTTGATGCCAATATATGCTGCACTTGTCTATTCCATGCCAGACAGCTGATGTTATCAGGTGGTAATGACTTGGCTCCCGGCGTAAAATGATCACCAGGATTGTTCAAGTCCCAAATGAAGATCTCCGAGTCACTTGCACCAGATGCAAGAAGGTTTGTTTGGAAAGGATTAAAGTCAAGAGCCTGAACAGCACCTACAAATGAGATCAAAGTATTTATTAGTTTATAACAAATGTTTAAGCAATTAAGACAAGGACATTCCTTGCAAGCAGTTACTGGTACAAAGTCAATTAAACCTGGGAGGGGAGGGGGAGGGGTTGTCCCTATATTCAACTGGTAGGGATGTTGAAATTGGATGTATTGAAGGGTATTTTTTAGGGTCTATGACTATATAATATATATAACAAAAAAATGATATTAGAGGATATTTGTCAAATACTGGCTAGTTGAAATCTGGCGACCGTTGTACCTACATAATGTCCCATCATTTAGGGAGGAAAAACTGTCAGAAATTTCTTCAGCTATGGTAGATTACCACTTTGTAATAACTACTCCTTGTAGGCTTCATTCAGAATTGTACTAGAGATAATCACTTTGCAATTGGTTTCACTACAGTCCTGTCCATGAATTATTGTGCCAAAGTAAGGAAATAAAGCAAATTGGTCAAATCACACTTCCAGTGGTCTATTGACAATGCTGCATTCTGATTGGTTGAGCTACTAGTAGGCTATAAGTTATAGCCTACTAGTAGCGAAAAGTGTCAGATTTGAAAGCCAGAAACTGGCAAATGATCAGACCAAAACGTTTTTGGCTATAGCGGTACAAGTTGCCCTAGTGTGATTTGACTAAAACAATTATTCCTCTCACCCTCATGGCCTCTGAGTCAATAGCTCATTTGGTCTTGAGCCTCATGGGCTATTGAGTCAGAGCCCATTCAGGCTCTAGGAATAACTGTTAAATACATTTATCTTTTTAGCAATATTTACGTCTTTCGGATGAGACATAACCAAGGTCCCATCTCGCTTTTCTACCCTACCAGTTCCAGGGGGACGTTAAAGAACCACTGGGACGAAATAAACCCTCTGGCAGTGAGTACCCTCAGTGTCTGTGCTTAAGACCGCTTGGCTGCCAGTGGCGCCGTTGAGACCCAACGCAATTCAGCTTACGAGCTGCGAGATGGGGAGTCGGTCGCACATACGTTTACGTTTATATGTTATCAAAAGTGACAGCGTACAGTACCTGAATGTTTATCAGTCTGCGCAAAGATTAGGTTGTCTCGACTCTGTCTGTTCAGTATTTTATTGGCATTGTAAATAACAATCTCTCCCTTGTCTGTGCCACCAATAATCAGGCCATTAGGAGCTGATGGAGTTCCAATCCCAAATGGACTCCAAACAAGCTTATGGAATCTAAAATCAGAAACAAATATGTGCATTCCATTTATTACTGTTAATAATAAACTGACAGTAGGAAGCCAGGTACCAGAGTTCTACGTTTTCTGATGACAAAAATCCCGGATTTTCCAGGTCTTTAGTTAATTTTCCAGGAGTTTTCCCAAGAGTTTTTATGGGGTAAAAATGTCCCTCCCCCTAAAACATTCACACTTTTTAAAGGAAGCTGCTTACTAATATTGGACAAATCTATGGCAATTTACATGCCTTCTTTTCTGTTCACTCTTGTTGCAAAATCAGATTCACGGAACTGACACATTTTTTCCAGGATTTTCGTTAACATTCCAGACTTTCAAGGGAGGAAATGAACCGGCATCCAGGCTTTCAAGGACATGTACGAACCCTGTGCTACCACCACTACATATCAAATATTAGTTTTCAGTTTTGCGCTCACCATTTCTGTTCTACACCTGTTTTTGCTCTCTGCTCTTTTTTTTTTACACAAACTCATTTTGACTCAGTGTAGAATCCTCACAAAGTGTGGGGTTAAACATTATGGCATCTAAACCACACCTGATAAGGATTCTGCCACCTTATTATTAATGTATAAATGTATGTATAGTTTTGTATTTATATTGTGGCTAAATTAATAAACTGAAACTGAAACAGTTTAGAGAGCAAAAATGTACTAGTAGAAAAGAGAGAAGGGGAAAACGAAAATAAGGCCTTGTGAAACCCATGCAATAGACCTCCTCGGCTTGGACATAATTTTTACCCATTTCAGATCACATGGCATTCCCAAGAGTATTCTCTTTTTTTTTCTGCTACACACCAAAGGATATGTGACCCTCTTTGGGAAAACGTATAATAACGATTTTCCGTTTAATGGCCAAAATAAACGAACGGTAAACGACTTTCCAAATCGTTTAAACGATTTTCCAAAACGTATATACGACTTTCCAAAACGTATATACGACTTTCCAAAACGTATATACGACTTTCCAAAACACATAAACGACTTTCCAAATCGTTTAACGATTTTCCAAAACGTATAAACGATCTACATAAACGGACACCCTCACGAAACCGACCTAAAAGCCACGGAACAAAACTTGTGTACCCAGCGCGTATTCATTACGCGTATTTCCCGGAGATTTCAATGTCCGAACTCGACCGAAACACTTATGCGAAAATAAAATAAAGTTCACGCTTATTATATGATTATAATATCCAGTAACTAATCTGAACATCAAAAGATGCATCTACGAAAAATTAAACGAGAAAATCGAGAGAAGGAAACACCAAGGGAAGGAAATAATGAATTCGGAATGATTGAATAAAATGTGCGAGTTTCAGCGCATTGTTTTGAATGCATAATTAACTTGACCTCTCGCGAATGCGCTACACGACGAAATGCTCTGTGTTTCTCACAAGAAGTAAAACGGAAAACAAATAGCCGGAGAAGGTTATTAACTGGCTTTATGGCATTGATAGCAGAAAAAAACATATTCGCGTTGGGGAAATCAGACGCAGAAGTATAGTATTTACTTTGGTATCACGCGACGCGACCGACCAACTTTGTAGTTGCGTGACAGGAAACATTAGGTAAGTACAGTGCAGTCAAGTGCAAAACTTCATTCTTTTGCTCTAATTTTTACTGTTTTGATGTACCCCATACAAACCTATGGCTTTTCTTTTCTGTGCTTGAAAGCAACTCGTTCAATCTCGCATCTTTTACTTCAGTTCGCTTCGCTTTCCACGTGAAAGTGTCGCGCCATTTCGATCATGATTCAAAACAAAACAATTATTTCACGCTATCTATACACTTTGACATTGAATCATAATTTGACCTCGTAAGTTTTAAGTCTTCCTTGGCAAATTGTAGTGGTATGTTGAATGCAGCGTAGTACTTACCAGGCTTTAAAACAACGGTGAAAAGTATGGATTCGCTCTTCGTGCCCGAACGCAAACCGAATTATAACTCGCTATGGAACGTGGATGCTCGCTACCTCTCTAAAGCGAATTCCAACGTGGAGCGAACATCCTTTCTCCACTCGTATAAACGATTTTTCAATTCGTATAAACGATTTTGTTACTCGTTTAAACGCTTTCATCATTCGTTTTAAACGTTTTCCCACATCGTATAAACGAATTTTCAAATCGTATAAACGATTTTCAAAGTCGTTTAAACGATTTGTGAGATCGTTTAAACGCTTCATAAACGACTTTTTCATTAAACGCTAAATCGTTATTATACGTTTTCCCAAAGAGGGTCACATATATGAATATGGAAGCATTCCAAACAAATCTGAAATGATCTGAAATGGGCAAAACATTAAGCCCAAGCTGAGGATGTCTATTGCATCATACTCACCTCACAGTGGACAATAAAGACATAAACGGAGGGTGAGTGGAGGAGACAAGCAAGAGATGATCACTATCAGGGCTTGAAATTGCAACCACATCGGTTGCAAAAGCGACCAGATTTATTCACTTTGTGACTAAAAAGTATCAGTTGCAAAATATTGACTAGTTTTATAGATATCTCTTAAGGTTTGGCTTCAATTTTACAACTTGCAGCTCTCTTTTTGCGACTAAAACTCATCAAGCAAGTCACAAAATTGTGACTTTAACATCTATTTATTTTAAGTCCTGACTATGGTAATTACGCACCTGTGTTCTGATTCTATTGATCCCTGGAGAGGCATATCCATTCCACTGCTCCCCAGATCCATTGCAAACACTTCCAAGGCAGCACTTGTATTAAAGGTTGCATCAAGCTGTTGTGCTGCCGTTCCTGTTGCTAGATAAACAGGGTACTGAGCAGCAGGGCTCCACGCAAAGTTTGCGGTTCTGTTTATGTCTTTCACCTTCATTTTTGCTAATGAAATAAAGTCACAAAATAAGTGAGTACAGGAGCCTGTGAGAGGGAGCTTCCAGATTAAGATTAATAACATTTTGTTCATTGTCAGCTACCTGTACTTTTTTTAAGAAGCTGCCTACTTCAAAACATTCTGACAGATCTGCTAAGAGGACCACAGAGGATTCCAGCTATGAGGTGCATGTACTCTTATTTTTTCTTTAGAAATCAAACCCAACTACCAGGATAAAAGTAGTTTTCATGTTGTTACAAGGCACAGGCAGGCATGGCACACATGTATTATACCTGGAATTGTCAATTTGTGACCATGTAACTTTTTAACTGATTCAGCTCAAATTTGAGGAGTACTTAAGTGTTAACAGAGAATAGTTCATTGATTTTGCTGTTTCAAAGAGTTTCTTTCGAAGGACAGATTGATCAAGTTAGAGAGCTTAGATCAACATTTTATATAAATATTAGTTCTAAAAAGATGTATGCAAATGTTACAGGCGGTTTGCATTAAATATACAAACTTTAGTCGTGTCTAAATAAAGGTTTATTATCATTATTAATTATTATTATTATCATTATTAATGAGAAAGATGAACAGGGAAGTATGGACAAGTCTTACAAATCCTTTGGCAACCGCATCAGGCACCTGACAATTTGGCATGTGGATTTTCTTAGCTCTCGGAAGTAAAATCCTCGTACTCTACAAGCTGCGGACTTGCAACAATGAAATCCAATTTCACTTTACATTTACAAGTTTCCAAAACTAAAAACTGAATGAATCAATACATTTTCAACCCGTCTCCTATGCTACCCCTCTTTAGGGCCATTCCATGGCGAAGAGAAGTGAGAATTCCTCAGCGAGAGAAGTGTCCGAGTGCCGGTGATTAAAACAATGGATTGAAAGTAATTGTTTATTGCTAGACATCACTTTACATGACTTCTGCTCTTAGGACGTGCAATTATTTCCTCGATTTCGGAAAAAATGGAACAACAACTAGTTGTGAATTTTATACCAAAGGCAAAATCGCCAGCTGCCTAGAGAGTAGAGTTGAGACCCGCCTAAAATAAGGCTCCAATAAATCGAACATACCTTCAAATTACAGCAAAATCCCGACAAACAGGAGTTCCAGGTGTGTAGTAGAATTAACGATGTAGTACTTTTGCTCCAGATTTAACTGTTTTTCGATCTATCACCCCAGTTTTAGGCCCTCGTTGGTAAACTCTACGTGTTTTCTGTTGGTTGTCTACAGTTTACAACGTGGCAAAATATTTGCGGCTGGAGCCTCGCTTTCGTGCGTGGCGCTGATCTTAAATACCACGGGCGCACACAGGGTGACCAACTGTAAAGGCCACAGGACCCCCACCTCTGGGCTTTGCAGTTACTGGCCACGATAGTTCATAGTCATTGAAGGAGTCAAGGAGTGTCATGTCATTGTGAATGAATAAGGGAAGAGGTCAAAACACTACTCGATACCCCATAGGTACCCAATACCCCTTTTTCAAACCTCATTTTCTCAGAGCATGATCTAGCTAGGGGTGCTGTTTTTTGCACATATGTACTCATCCTCTCGCTGCGAGGAAAGCGTCGGAGCATTGCATTCATCTTTTTAATATCTATTTATTAAGGAGATACTGTTGCTCCTAAAATTCAGCTCTGAGAGCCCCCAAAACGGATGTTTTGACCTTTTCCCTAATAAGACAATTAAAAGTTCGAATGAATAATAAAACAATGGAATAAATACAGCTTTCGTAATGTGAAGGAATTATTCAGATTTCATTTAATTCTCCACCTATCATCTCAGCGGAATTCATTAATTGCTAACATAACATATACCGTCAAACACTGTCAAACAGATAAGGTGGTGGGAGCCGGCCAAGTTTTCAATTTTCAAACTCAGCCGCCCCCCGGCCGCCTTGCCATGTAATTACTAATTACCCCTCCCCCCTCCCCCGCTTAATACTATTCCGCCGTCCCTGTCGAACTAGCCTGCTAGCCGGCTCTCCAGTGGGTTTTTTCGGATATTTGATTTGTTTGGTGCGTGGGATTCCTGTGTCACGGGGGGAAGTAGCCTGCTAGCCGGCTCTCCAGTGGGTTTTCTCGGATATTTGATTTGTTTGGTGCGCGGGATTCCTGTGTCGCGGGGGGAAGTAGCCTGCTAGCCGGCTCTCCAGTGGGTTTTCTCGGATATTTGATTTGTTTGGTGCGCGGGATTCCTGTGTCGCGGGGGGAAGTAGCCTGCTAGCCGGCTCTCCAGTGGGTTTTCTCGGATATTTGATTTGTTTGGTGCGCGGGATTCCTGTGTCGCGGGGGGAAGTAGCCTGCTAGCCGGCTCTCCAGTGGGTTTTTTCGGATATTCGATTTTTTCGGCGCGCGGGATTCCTGTGTCACGGAAAGGAGTTAGTTTCTTCTGTCTCCCCTCGCGACACAGGAATCCGACGCCACAGGAACCCCGCGCGGGCCCTAACGAATTCTCTGGAAAACCCACTGGAGAGCCGGCTCGATCGCAGGCTACTGTCGAACAAGAGTTCAGTAAATGGAGTCAAAAAATTAACTATCAGATTAATGTTTGCCTTTGAGAATTCGCTGGCCGGGTTCGTTATCGAAAATAAAGACATGACGTATTATGTTAAGTAAAATAAATCATCATCATAATCATATTCTTTATTAACTCATAATGAAATATTAAAAAAAGTTACAATATTATTGTGTAGTATCTAGGGGTAGTGTATAAAGGAAATTTGAAAAGAAAATGCGAGAGGGAAGTTAAATAACCGGTTGGTTTTCTTGTTAACTTCCCGAACAGTCGAAGTCGGAATTTATAAGCAGGCACAGTCATAGAAATATCAAGAAAAAGATTAATTGGAAGAACTAACATAGAAAGTATTATTTATGAAAAGAGGAAAAGTTTATATAACAAAAAAGAAAAAGTTTATATAACAAAAACAAACTGAGCAAAATATTGTGTGTTTGTCATTGGTCATTGATCGCTCTCTGTGCACGTATTCAAGCAAAAATGAATTTCAGATTAGAATGCCCACAATAGTTCCGTCAAAGGTTTGTGCCTTCATTCTTTTTCAGTTGACTAATTGCGCCTAGATACGTCGAGGGTTGCGTCGCGTTGATTACATTTTTTTTTTTAAAGATACCGACTCATTACAGTACTTTCTGTATTCGACGCGACTTAAATTCGAGTATGCCCAAGGCCTAACATTATTATATGTTTCTGTGAAAACACAAATACAAAACCAGGACGAAACAAGACCGTCCGTTTTTGAAGGAGAAACAGAAAAACAAAAACTTTAATCGACCATAAATCACGTCCCTATAGAATTCAGATGGTCAGGTAATCTGGTTTAACAAGCCGTGCGTGCTTGTTTGGGCAGGCTAGAAACTTCTGAAATGCCATTCATAGGCTTGGTTAACTTCATGCTTTGATTAAAGTTTAGTTTCCTGAATTGCTTATTCAGCGCAATTAGCTGAGCTGTGCATAATCAATCACGTAGTCATTAGTAAAATTCAGTCATGTTTTTTAGAGCTACCATCTGTAATAAACAAGAATGAGAGAGCCTATCAACTGCTAAAATAGCAAAAGAAATATTATAAAAAATAAGAATAAATACGACCGACTAGTACGTTTTTTAGTCACGATTTTGATGAGAAAAAAATAATTAAAACAATCGCAAAACATCATTGTGTAACATTGGTAAGGTTCATTTTATACTAGAGGAAAACTGTTAACTTGGCGCAAGTTATGCGTCATTTACGTAAACTCCTTTTTTTAAGAACATCTTATTAAGAACATTTGAAGTGTACTAGAAATGTACTAAATTAAAAGAAGGATTCTGAACGTTGGAATTTTAGCAGTAATTTTCCCAAGGCTTTTTGACATTGTCAGGATATCTCCTGGTATAGATCATGACTAAAATATTGCCCCCATACTCCGTAGGAAGTTGACAAATTGGGAATTTCCATTAAAAAACAAAAACAAATGACCACCAGTAAATAAACCCACCGAATTTTTAGTTTTGACGTAAAGAAATCCCACATGAAACCACATTCATTTTCGAGGATTCCCTATTATCTATCCGCAATTTATCTTCAAAAACCAATGCCTGTCGCTGTTCATTCCTGCCTATTCTTGAAAACTAAACATTTTGCTGACTTCATAGGTTGTAATTGACCTTTGTATATATTTTACGCCAAACTGATTGCGCCATCGGTGGCTTTTCAAAATTACAATAGTTCGACGTCATAAATACATTCTTGCATTTCCTGTCTGCATGAGCTCTCGAATTTTGTCATGAAATCATCCACTTTTACATTCCAAAAATTGGCAGAAATTGGCTTTAGTACTTTTAATTTGTTGTTATTGAATTAAAATGACTTGCCATCGGGTTTCAGGCTAGTAAAACAGGAAATCAAAGAGAAAACACGATCCAAAGACTCACATTTTCGGGGGCTTTTAATTGAGTATGACGTATGATTAATTAGTTAATGAGACAATATCAATTGTGTTTTGTCCAATCAGCGTGGAGTTCATGCTAAGGCTTGCAAATGCCTTGAAGATACCGCTAATGTTGGAGTCTGCATGAAACGACTGGATTTGAAAGCGAAATCCCCACAAGTCCTTCCTGGGAGAAGCAACAAGGGATAGAAACGGAAGAGGTTTGCAATTTATTGAATCTGATTGGAAAGTTCCGTTCTGAGACAGCCATCTATCAGGCAGATTTCTGGAAGCTTTGTCGTGACTGGTGAAGACACGTAACTTAAAACACTGCAAATTTATTTGCATAAAAGAAGGGGCCGTGAATAAGCACATTTTGCTTCTCAAAAGAAATAATTTCTTTAGCTTAGACTAAAGAAGACAGCCAACATTACAGACCTTAAGGCTCCAATTTTCAGCTGCAAGTCAGGCCTGCAGGAGAATTGGTGGCCGATACGCAGAAATTCTAGGACAGATTTCGCCCAAAACGACGACGACGCAGAATCGACCATGCCAGTTCAAGTCAACAATCAATACAGGGAAATTGTAAAAGACTACATCGGGTATAAACTGCGGCAGAATAACATATTCCTCGAAGGATTCAACGAGAATTCACCGACAAAGGCTTCAAAGCATTTGAGAATAGTCGCCGATGAACTGATCGCCGATAATAGAGAACTGTTTCACTCCATGTGCGATCAACTTCACCTCACTACGGTTTCAACTTATCCAACTTTCGTTGGAATCGCCGATGAGATCTTCCAAACGGGAAAAAATTGGGGCAGAGTTGTCGCTTTCTTGGCTTTTGGGGCAACTCTGTCGGTTTACTGTGCCCAGAGGGAAGAACTTCATGAACTTCTAGAGGACATTGTAGAATGGGTTTCGAGGTATATGGATCAAAACCTTGCTCACTGGATTAAAGAAAACGGCGGATGGGTAGGTTTCTGTAATTTTTTTTCGCTAGAAACATAAATTTATTCTGGTGACACAGAAACACACCCTGGATATTTTTTTCTCCTACATGAAAAATTTCTGGAAATTTTAGAATATTTTTCAGGTTTCAACTTGAACGCTTCGTTTACTTTCCGATCGGAAATAGCTTTCAGTTCAGGTATAGAAAAATATCAAAAAATCTTAAAAAATATTAGACCTATAAATACCATTTTCTTCTTCTGTACCACAGAGCTACAGAATTTGGAGAAAAATGCTCAAAAAGTTATTTTAAATGTTTGTTTTCTCGTATAGGATTTCTAGGAAGATATTTAAAAGTACGAAATTTTTACATTTTTTTGGGATGATTTTTTGTGTTCGATCAAGCAAATATAGCTTACAGGCAAAACAAAATGCAATTATTATTGAGGATTTGTCCATCTATCCACTAGGTCTCCGGACTATAAAAATTGCTACATATAAACAAATTATGGGTAGAATTCCTAATATTATTGACTTAAAATCTATAGGGAAATTAGAAAAAAAGCCCCATATGGATGGTTTTTAATAATTTGTAAGAAATTTCTTTTTTTTTTCAACATTCATTCGTATATGTTTCAAAATACCTACAATATTTTTTTCCCCTCAAGTATGTCTTCCAGGCTCAAATGTAAATTTTGAAAATGTTTCTGGCCTAGGAATATGTTTACATGTATTTTGCATTCATTGACAGTCAATATCAGGCATGATTTGAAGCTCCTCTTTATTTTCCTCCCTGCAGTTTATTTAAGTAGTAAAATATAGTAGTAAAATAGTAAATATATTTTTTATGAATGGAATTTTTATTGTGGTTAGATCACATCAAAGATAACCCATAAATTCACTCAATCGTAATATTGAATATTTTAAAACACTTAAACCTCATGAAATTCAAATTCAGAGATTTGGTATATCTTATTGTGCCACATATTCCTTAAAACGTTTTATCAGTACTTTTTTGTTGTTAAAAGTCTGTGTTCTTTACCAAAAAGACATTGTTTTTGAGTGTTTGAGTTTCATCAATGTTTGGTAATAAAAGCCATTTATTTAACTATGAACTTTGCCAGGTTAAAGCATTTTCTAGACTGTCAATAAAGTGGCATATACAAATACTGCTATGTCACTTGGCTGTTAACAAAGAAATTAAATTAATTAATGATGAATTCTATTTGACAAATAAATGCAATAATAGTATAGAACTATTCCCTGAAGGGGAAATGAATAGTGGTGGATATACAGAGACTGGAAGCCTTGAGATATATATCCTGTCACTGTTCATTGACCCTGAGAGGAATAGTTGTTTCAGTATTCACAAAATCAGTTGGATAAAACATGAAATTATTGTCAGTTGGCCTAGAAACATTTGAGATTGACACTGAAGCTTGCGTACAGGGCAAAACAGTGAACGTCCTTGGATAATTCCGAGTTTCAGGAGCCAATCAGAGGGCATGGAATTGGATATCCACTGCTTTGGTGAATGCTAATACTTTATCAGAAACACACAAGCAGCATTCATGCAGCGTGATTTCATTTGTGATTCGAGATGTGATTTCTTTGGCTAAAATCATGGTGATGCCACATCACACGGTGTGATAACTGCTGGCACTGTCACTTGCAACGTTGCCATAATGCTGCAGGCATTTTGAACATGTGAAGATTGTTGCTATAACATGATTGTACATTGACCCAATAAATCAGTCTTGTTTAATTCCCCTACCCTTGAATCCCAGTTTATTTCCTCCTGACCACCCTGGGATTTTTTTTACCGCCCATGAATTGGCAGATGATTTTACCCAAGAAGAAAAGCTAAAAGTTCAGGCCCAAAAAAGTATGTCCAACCTCCACATCTTGTTTAAACTCTCCCTACTCCACTGGGCTAAGTTTTTATTGTCTACAACTGATCAGTTACATTTTGTTTTTTTTCACAGGACGGTTTCATCACATTCTTTCAGCGTGAGGATGATCCATCCGACAATAACAACAACCCAAGTGGAACAAGCAACTGGGGCGTGGCTGCCGTTGCAGGGCTCGGCATTGGTGCTTTACTTATGCTGGCATGCAGATAATCACCAATATCACCAGGCACGGAAACTATAACCTATAACACAAAGATGTAAAAATGTACAAAAAAGATGGTGTTTGAAAATAATGTACGAGTGAGACTAATAGGAAGGATATTTTGTGAACATTGTTTGAAAGTTGAGGTAAGGGGATATGTTGGGAAAACAAACAGACAAACAAAAAGTTATACACCATTCTGACGCAAAGCTCTAAGAGCTCTAAGGTCTGTTTAGGACAAACTACATGCAGTAACTTCCAGTTTTATAATCCGAGATAAGTTGTGTTACCAAATCCCATCAAATAGTTGTGAGATGGTTAAGTATCTTCAATGAAGACAGGTAAACAGTAAAGTTTGCCTATGAACAGTGCAAAGGGTGTCAAGATTTTTAGCAAACATAATCACATTGACAGACCTTATCTGAGGTCTTTTGCTGCATTGCAGTGTTTTCACACTCTGACGGGACCCTTTGCAGATGATATGAAGTAGTTTGTATGTGTTGATATTTTTGGATAACATCAAAAGAATGATGTTTTGTCATTGACTTTGATCACATATTGTCTTACAGCTTCATCAGAAGTTGTGCATTAAAGTTATTCACACTTGGATAAGAATCGTTCTGATTGTTTTGTCAAATCAAGCAAGCAAAGAAACAAAGGGCTGTACCAAGAAATAGCCTTATACCCCTATTGAGGAACTCAATTCTGATTATTGTGTCATATCAAGCAAGCAAATAAACAAAACAGTAGGCTGTTTAAAAAAGTAGCTGCACCCCGCTATTGAGGAACTCCAACTCTGATTGTTGTGTCAAATCAAGCAAGCAAGCAAACAGACAAAGACAAGCAAACAAAAAAGGCTGTTTAAAAAAAAACAAGAAACAAAAAGGCTGTTAAAAAAATAGCTGTACCCCCTGTCAAGGAACTCCAACTCTGATTCTTGTCAAATCAAGCTAGTGAACAAACTATAAAGGCTGTTCAAAAGAATTCCTGCACCCCCCTATCGAGGAACTCCAACTCTGATTGTCCTGGGGGGGGGACTCCCATATTTTTGGGGCGGGGGTGCTCGTCGTACCTTTTAGGGTTTAAAATCAGGCCTCTGGTACCTTTTAGGGGGTAAAATTCGAAAACTTGCAATTTTTTCAAGATAGGTACCTGTTAGAGTCCGTTATAGCAAATCAAGCAAATCACACTTGTTGGTAGCCTGAATTTCAGACGTATTTTTCCTCGTAAAAAAATACGAGAAAAAAATTAGGAGGGAAAGTACGTCTTGTTGGTATCTTTCAGGGTCAAAATCAACTAAGCGACGCCATTTTAGGTACCTTTTAGGGGTAAAATCGAAAGTTTCCGACGAGCACCCCCGCCCCAAAATATGGGAGTCCCCCTCCCGGGCTGATTGTTGTGTCAAATCAAAAACAATAGGCTGTTCCAAAAAAAAAAAATTGCCGCACCCAACTTTCGAGGAACTTCAACTCTGATTATTGTGTCAAATCACCTACAGTCGAAGCTCTCGTAAGCGACCACCTCGGGAACTGAAAATTGCGGTCGTTAACGGAGCTGGTCGCTTACGAGAACGGTTCTCGTAAGCGACCACCAAGCGGCTTTCTACTTGAACAATAGGCGTTGGTCGCTTACGAGAGCTTAGTACAATAAATCTAGAAAAAAACATGTGATACTAATGCTTAAAATAGTTTGATTTATTTCCCGACTTTAATTAAGAATAGATAACCGCAAATATGTACATAGAAAATAGCATTTCACCGGTGCAGCTTTTATCATTTAAGATATTATGCGGTGATGACTGATGTTTTAAAGACAAAAAGTACTATGGTCGCTTACGAGAGCTTAAAAACAATAGAAAATCTCTGTTGGTGATTTAAAATTGTGGTCGCTAACGGAGCTGGTCGCATCGATAAGGCGGTCGCTTACGAGAGCTTGAAATAACAGAGTTTATGTGTTCAAACGGGGTTTCGGGAAAATGGTCGTTATGGGAGCTGGTCGCTTACGAGAGCGGTCGCACGGAGAGCTTCGACTGTATATCACTATGACGTCATGGTTTGTGTACGGCCAACAATATAGCTGAAATTTGTTCAAATAAAAGTTCCATTCCAGATGATGGCTTTACATCATGAATGGCATTTCTATTATGTTTCGTTCATTTCTAAATGCGTCTGTCCCCTCTGGCGAGCTACATAGACCCTACATACCCTTCTTTGGCAAAAAACTTCCTTGAAAACGATCGCGTGATAGAATGAGCGCCAATGGCCCTGGGGGGGGGGGGGGACTCTAAGGTTAAAATGCTAGGGGTGACCGTCGGGAAACTCGAATTTTGACCCTAAAAAATACCTGGTCGGAAAAAAATGTCCACCCTAAAAAATACCCCTCAGTCTGAAAATGCCCTAAAAAATACCAACAATTTTGACAGATTAAATTTTATTCTGGCCGTTTATTTAATATACATCAAATGTATCCTCTCGACTTTCAAAAACACTACCTTATTTGCGTAAGAACCCCCTAAAAAATACCTATTTTTCTTACTATACCGTTTTTTATTTTCGAACCCCTAAAAAAAATACCAGCTCGCCGATTTCAACCCCTAAAAATACGACGGTCACCCCTAGCATTCGAATATAGGGAGTCCCCCCCCCCCCCCCCCGGGGGCCAATGGCTTAAAGTACCGAAGACACTAGCGAGAGCCGCGAGCACTCGCTCGTTTTCACTGACTTCGCCAAAGAAGGGACTGCAAGCAAGCAGTCTACAGGCGATCATGATTCCGTAGTGAAATAGGTCCCTAACTAAAAAAAAAAAACAAGAACAGGGAAAACTGAGAACTGTATCAAAAGTACTGAGCCCTTCAAGTTTTCGAATTGGTCTGATTTTAACCCCTAAAAGGTACGACGCTTTATGTATCAGTCAATTCCAGCGGTGACCCCCCCCCCCCCCCCCCCCCCCCCGGCGGGGAAGACAAGAAATGGACAAATGCCCCTCCCCCACCAGAAAAAGGCGAAGATTCCATCAATCGACACTGCGTTTACAAAGCTACACAACAAAGAACTTCAGAACTTCAACTCCATTTATTCTGTCCGAGCATTTGTAGTTTTTTAACTGTAATTTAGTTTGTTCTCGTCTCTGAACGAGTTCTCATTTCACTGAAAGCGAGACAAAATATAAAAAACAAAGTGAAACAAATCCCTCTGTCTCACATCGTAATGAAATTCTTCTTCTACTAAGGTATTATAAGTAGACACGCCTTCAAAAGTCTCCACTAAATTTCTCTCGGCCTTTTGCGGATGTAGATGGCTACAAATTCCATTTTTGTCGTCCCGGCATCTCTCAATCCAAGAGTGGTGTATACGGGCCATGCTCGGCATTTTATTGTGTGTGACGTTTTCTGTAACTTGGACATCGCAACTGCCAATTGATAGTTATAACTATCAGCGAAGTGAACTGGTGTTGTAGTTCATAGACATAGACGTAGACGTAGACATAGACATAGACATAGACATTTAGACATAGACATGGACATGGACATGGACATGGACATGGACATAGACTTTTTTTAAATCATTATAAGACGTACATAGACATATTTTATTGGCACTGTGTAGCGCAAACGGTTACATGGGCTCCTTTTGCCAATAAAAATAGCAGTTACAAATAAGAAAAGAAAATGTTCATTGTTCAGTGCCGTAGCGCTTACTCCCATGCCCCCCCCCCCCCCCCCCCCCCCCACCCAGTTTTTTCCCCAAACAATCCTTGAAACTCCGAATTTTGCACTCTGATCAAAGTTTTGTCAAACATGCTGTAATTCCACATGCTGGGTTCTGAATATTCTGCGAGCTTCGCGCGCAGTAGAGTTTAAACTTAGTCGCTAAAAACGCCTTGTGTTTATTATGTCCGTCACGCAATGGATATCAGCACCCAAATTTTACCCTCAGAGCGGACTTCAACTCGCTCGCGCAGGCGTAATGGATAACAAATTTCAAAATAGCAGGGAAGGAAGCGTATATTCTCATGATTTCAACGACACCAAACTCGAGGGAATCGACAAAGATTTAGTATTTTTTCTTTGTGCATTCCTCAAAAAGATCTAGCGGGGGATTTCCGGGGACGAAAAGGATCTGTTTGATATGTGGCAAACCATGGGCTTATTTGAATCAATCAGTTTGGATGTTTATGCCTACGATTGCTGTAGTCTTCTACTAAGTTATCTAGGTAAGAATTTGGATCTAGCGGGCGAACTACCAGCTCAAATCTGTATTTTAGTAAACTCGCGTGTTCTCGCTTGGGGCCTGTAATTTGCCAGATGAAGTGATGCGGAACAGCCTGTGAGTCTATATTTAAGATGAACATAAATACAGTCGAAACTCTCTGTGCGACCGCTCTCGTAAGCGACCAGCTCCCATAACGACCATTTTCCCGAAACCCCGTTTGAAATGTCACATAAACTCCGTTATTTCAAGCTCTCGTAAGCGACCACCTTATCGATGCGACCAGCTCCGTTAGCGACCACAATTTCAAATCACCAACAGAGATTTTCTATTGTTTTTAAGCTCTCGTAAGCGACCACAGAACTTTTGTCTTTAAAACATCAGTCATCACCTCCAAAAAAGCCAAACTGATACAAGCTGCACCGGTGAAATGCTATTTCCTATGTACATATTTGCGGTCATCTATTCTTAATTAAACTCGGGAAATAAATCAAACTATTTAAAGCATTAGCATCACATGATATTTTCTAGATTTATTGTACTAAGCTCTTGTAAGCGACCAACACCTATTGTTCAAGTAGGAAGCCGCTTGGTGGTCGCTTACGAGAGCCGTTCTCGTAAGCGACCAGCTCCGTTAACGACCGCAATTTTCAGTTCCCGAGGTGGTCGCTTACGAGAGCTTCGACTGTACTTCAATTATTGCCCGTATTTCTTCAATTGAGACTAGTGAAGTATTTGTGATTGAGTTTTGTAAGTTTTCTCTGTAATGAAGCAGCAAACTGCGACTAGGTGATGTTATTTAGCGTATTTAAGGTAAATTTCCATTTACTCGATGATTGCAAAAGGCTTCTGGTCGAACAGATGAGGGTTCAAATCGCCGTGCAAGTGAAACAAACCCCTCTGTCTCACATCGTAATGAAATTCTTCTTCTAACTAAGGTATTATAAGTAGACACGCCTTCAAAAGTCTCCACTAAATTTCTCTCGGCCTTTCGCGGATGTAGATGGCTACAAATTCCATTTTTGTCGTCCCGGCATCTCTCAATCCAAGAGTGGTGTATACGGGCCATGCTCGGCATTTTATTGTGTGTGACGTTTTCTGACTTGGACATCGCAACTGCCAATTGATAGTTATAACTATCAGCGAAGTGAACTGGTGTTGTAGTTCATAGACAAGACATATGGACATGGACGTATGGACATGGACATAGACTTTTTTTAAATCATCGTTTATAAGACGTACATAGACATATTTTATTGGCACTGTGTAGCGCAAACGGTTACATGGGCTCCTTTGCCAATAAAAATAGCAGTTACAAATAAGAAAAGAAAATGTCCATTGTTCAGTGCCGTAGCGCTTACTCCCATGCCCCCCCCCCCCCCCCCCCCCACCCAGTTTTTTCCCCAAACAATCCTTGAAACTCCGAATTTTGCACTCTGATCAAAGTTTTGTCAAACATGCTGTAATTCCACATGCTGGGTTCTAAATATTCTGCGAGCTTCGCGCGCAGTAGAGTTTAAACTTAGTCTCTAAAAACGCCTTGTGTTTATTATGTCCCCCCCCCCCCCCCCCCCCCCCCCCCAGCTTTTGGAGGCTTCCTACGGCCCTGTACATATAGCAGATATGGAAACGAAAGAAAAAGGATTGTCGGGCTATTACTCCTTGGGCCTTAAGAAACCATACAAAGTGATTTAGTTGTATCCACTCTGCACGGCAAAAAAAAAATCCAGGTATATTGTGAAAAATAAGAACCCAATGGGTACATGAGTCTATTACTGCGCGTGCGCCTACTGGGATTAAAACATGTTCAGACTAAACGCGTTTCAAAGTTTATCCCCTATATAAATAGCACATATTCTACTGTATTAGTGTTAGCACACATGTATTCTAGGGAAAACTGAGTAGTCTTTCGGTTCTTAGTCTCCTCCAAGTCGAAACGCAATGGGATTTCACGCGGAGCTTCTCCTTGAATCCCATTACCCGTCTGACGCACGCCCTTCGCTTTCATGAACAGATAGCTTCCCTGAAATCTTTCAGGAAAATGACTAAGCAAGTGGACTTAGGGCGGAATTTAACCAAGACAGGTAGAACAATGTAAATTCCAGTTCATACTTCAATATCCAACAAGTATCATCCCCCTTGAGTTCGTCAGCCAATCAGGAACGAAATCTACTGTCCTGATATTAAGCAATTATTGGATGAGGTTTTTGTGATCTCAGAATAAACAATGTCGAGACAGGTGGAATCAGGCGAGGCCGTGAGGCCGAGCCTGATTCCACTTGACGAGACATTGTTTATTCTGGAAATCACAAAAACCGAATTCAATAATTGTGTTATTATACATTGATTCAGTAAAAATACTTGTTTTTCTGTCAAGCAATTTATTTTACACAAGCGCCTTGTTAAAATAGGGAAAGTGCCCTAGTCCCATGATGCATTGCGCGCGTACCAAGAATCAGCTAGCTCATTCTTCAAGAATCAGCATGCTGATTCTTGAAGACCCTCAAAGTGCGTGATTCCCAAAGTTAAGCGCGCGCTCTTAGCCAATCAGAATCGAGATAGTGAGTACAAAGTATAATAATAAGCAATTATTTGATGAGGTTTTTGTGAACAATGTCGAGACAGGTGGAATCAGGCGAGGCCGTAAGGCCGAGCCTGATTCCACTTGACGAGACATTGTTTATTCTGGAAATCACAAAAACCGAATTCAATAATTGTTTTATTATACATTGATTCAGTAAAAATACTTGTTTTTCTGTCAAGCAATTTATTTTACACAAGCGCCTTGTTAAAATAGGGAAAGTGCCCTAGTCCCATGATGCATTGCGCGCGTACCAAGAATCAGCTAGCTCATTCTTCAAGAATCAGCATGCTGATTCTTGAAGACCCTCAAAGTGCGTGATTCCCAAAGTTAAGCGCGCGCTCTTAGCCAATCAGAATCGAGATAGTGAGTACAAAGTATAATAATAAGCAATTATTGGATGAGGTTTTTGTGAACAATGTCGAGACAGGTGGAATCAGGCGAGGCCGTAAGGCCGAGCCTGATTCCACTTGACGAGACATTGTTTATTCTGGAAATCACAAAACCGAATTCAATAATTGTTTTATTATACATTGATTCAGTAAAAATACTTGTTTTTCTGTCAATCAATTTATTTTACAAAAGCGCCTTGTTAAATAGGGAAAACATTCAAGTGCTCTAGTCCTATGATGCATTGCGCGCGTAGACTTAAGAATCAGCTAGCTGATTCTTCAAGATTCAGCATGCTGATTCTTGGAGACCCTCAAAGTGCGTGATTCCCAAAGTAAAGCGCGCGTTTTAGCCAATCAGAATCGAGATAGCGAGGACAATGTATAATAATCTACGGTATCGGGTCATTGACCTGATATGCGATTAAATATCAGGAACAGTTCGTCTAATGTAAAAGACTTGAAAAATAGTTAAAACATCAACGTTTCTTTAGTAAAATAATTAGAATAAAAATAGTCTGGAATTCGCGAAGGCAAAAACCACAAAATGGTTTTCTGTCGCGACGGCAAAATGAAGTTCGTCTTTACAAAAACGCAATCGTTTTTAGCTGAGGACACATAAGTTTGTCTTTATTTGGATGTTTAGGTGGAATGATAAATATTAATCGGGCAAATTTGTTTTGATTCTGCAAAACATTACTCCGTCGTATATGGTATACGGGCATGTGCCGCCCTATTGTTTCTCGCTTGTTTGGTCTCTAAATAGTAGGGTCAGGGTTTTGAGACTTCGGCGGCACACCCCTACCAGTAACGTACTCCCCGAGAGTCAGTGGTCCACATAAACGTATCATCATATATTTTACTCAAAATTGGTAAAAGAAAGAGAAAGACATTCTTATGCAGGATTTGATAGATTTGACTATCAGTGTAGTATTTGTCTGGAGAGAGAGGGGACCGTGTGTAATATTTCAAGATAGAGACCGAGCTCCTACAAACACATGCTCTTTGATTCCTTACGGGTATATCACAGGATTTAACCAATCATGGCCGAAAACTCATGGGGCAGAATGCAGGGACATTTCATAGGGTAAACAAAATCGAAAATCGAAAGTTCCACCCCGGCCCCAAAAAATAGGGGGGGGGGGGGGGGGGGGGGTTGAAGTTAATGAGCTAATTCCCTAATTGATATGCATCTCGACAGAAATCAATCCGACAGAAGTCAATCCATCCGCGCGTTAATACACGAAAATACTCCAATCGTGTAATGTTTCGGCAGATATTGTTTATTTGTTATGAAATAAACTACATTTGACTTGCCACATTTACCCTAAAATCGCGACACTACCGCTTGCGCTTCAAGCAAACGGAGAACCTATCACTGTCTTACATCATAGAGCGGTTTTTACAGTACATGACTGTCGTGATTAATTACAAATTACTCGGTAATTAGAATTGCTTCGGGTTCTGATTGGTCGAGGGCATGATCTTTAATCAGCTCGCGTAGAGAAAACAAGCACACAATTATTGTAATTACTTCGCTTGCGAAAAAGAGAGATTGCGGATCGCCTCGCTCTCTGGTTGGTTTGTTGTTGGAATTATTTGATTGGATAGTGTATTACTGATGAATTGCTTTTACGACAGTCATGTGAACACCGCTCTATTTCCAATTTTATTTTCTTATTATTAAACGTGCAAATCATTAAGACATTCTATTGACGATTTTATCTAGTCTGAAAACATATCACCTAGGCGGCAACGGTGGGCAGCTTCGATCTGAAAATTAAAAGATAATGATAAATACTACAATCTTGGACAAAATGTGTTGACAAAATTAAGCTCTTGTTGCGAATTCACTCTCGTTGCCGTACAAGAGCTATAAGCAGACATTTCTCCCCCTCCCCTTAATCAATGTTGGTCCTTTCAGCATAAATTCGTTTGAAGGACCACACCCGAGAAAACAACATTGAAAAAGGGGGAGGGGGATACATTTTTAGGCGATAGAACCAGTCCATTGGCGTTTGTGACAAAAAATGCCACTTTTTGCCAACAATTTTGTCCAAGACTGTAGGTTTCCATTCCTGAAATCGCAGATTTGTACTCCCCACCCGTACGCACACCCCTATGTAATCAGACCCACCGAACTCTGGGTAAGTTTACAGGAAAAAAATCATTGGGTTAGAACAGAAACATATAAGTGAGTTGAAACGTGTAACAAACATACATTGCTTTAGTGCCAAGCTGCGGAATATTCGCAGAATAAACAATTGAACAGATTTTGAAAATAATGTTGTAAGTGTTGCATGACTTCAAGATGTTAAATGTTAGCCTTAATTATCACTTACCACTCTTGCTCTACGTTTGAGCGAAAAATGAAATATTATGAAGAAGAAAACCTGCTTGAGTTCATTATTGACCAAATATGGTCATAAACTGTCCACGAATGATCCACAGCTTGGTTCGCCGTTACATGTTCAACTAAGTTATATGTTTCTGATTAGACTGCAAATCTTCGCTGGGTCAGTTCGCGCGCGCGTTTACCAGTCTTTTCATATTTAATTGAAGCACTCAAACACGCTGGGTACCAAATTTCGCATTGTCATAGGAAAAAATTGCCCGGGGAAAAAAATAAATAAAAAATAGCTGGGTCTTGGGTAGGCTAAAAAGTCACTGGGTAGAGCCAAAAGTTCCGCTGGGTCGGGTTTCGGTGGCTCTGTTACAGGGGGGTGTCTTTATTGGAGAAAGAAGCGGACAAATTATATCTAGCCTCAAACGTCTTCACTTGTCAGTGAGACAGCGCATCCTTGCTTTACACCAAGAAAGAAAGAACTGATATATTTTGGAATCTTGCCCCTAAATATAGCCCATATGAACATGAAATACCCTCCTTCCCTCCCTCCACCTGAATTTGGTAGTAAAGTTTTTTTAATGTTTAATACTGGCACTGATTTCTAAAAACAGGAATATTCAATGCGATATTTTTATGAGGGCCAAGTACTTTTACTTTTATGAGGGCCAAGTACTTTTTAGCATGGAATATTCAATGCGGGCCAAGTACTGTTACAACAAAGAACATGCGAAATTAAGACCCACTAAAGAGAATAAGCATGTTGAACAATACAAATTCCCAAAGTTTGGCGTTGATGGAGTACATTCCGATCTAGACACAGCCATATCGCGACGCCAAAAAATAGAGGTATACCAATCCTTCTCTGTTGTCTGTGGCCCTCTCACGAGGCGAGATCGTGGTCGCTTCATCATGAATTTAAATATACTGGTATACATTGGGTCACATAACAGGAAAGAACTTATCCCAAAAAAATCGGTCCGTTTGGGAGAGGGGGTTCATTTGCACCTGATGAACCCCCTGGATCCACACCTCAATGATATTAAGGGATTCGCTCCAAGCACTCACGGCATGGAATCGGACAATAAACCTGGCTTTTTTAATCACTTACTTTTCCTGATCAAGAGGTCACCAGGACAACACTGGAACAGAAAAGCGCTTTCCGTCTTTCCATTGCAGCAAATGGAAAAAAAGGGAATATAGATTTTCCCTTTACATGCAGGTAGGCATGGAAGAACTGCAAAAAAAAAAAAAAAGAATTCAAGACAAAAGAATTCAATGCCAAGCAGCTCAGCGATGGAGGATCGGTATGATCTGGAGGATCTTCTTCCTTGAAAATGATAGCCTATTAAATAGACCTCTTTATCTTGGGCGTAATGTTGTCCCATAATTTCAGATCACGGGCATTCATTTGAATATTCTTTCTTTGTTTGGGTTGCTGCCGTATTCATAGAACCTTCGGTGCGTAGCAGCAGAAGAAACAAAGAATACTAAAATGTACCGTGTATATAAGAACCTGTTTAGGCTAAATTTAAAAAATCCAGGTCTCAGCTATGTTAATGCCTGGGTCTCAGTTGCTTTCAAAATGGCGGCTCAAAAACCTTAGGGGGTGGTCTATATCGAGAACTTTTAATCTTTACCATTCATTTCTTATTTAGAATTGTTGTTCGGCAAAAGTTAAACAAATTCCAGTTGACATCCCCATGGCAACGTGGAATGTGACCTTTGAACTCCAAAGAAAAGAAATTTTAAAAACTGCCTCGCGAGGGAAAGGAAAGGCCAAAAATTTTAAGGATATCAAGATGTTATGTAATTAATGCTAGGACAAGTATCACTGGTCCAACTAGATATGATGTCCATTTCATCAGGAAACCTATTTTTGGACATTCTGAAATATGATATCTGCTAATGAAAACATTATGCACGATATCTAGTTGGACTGATAAACTTCAAGGTATGGCCTATTACTTCATTTAGTTTAATTGCAGGTTTGTTTGCATTTTCCACTCCTCGTCAAGCTTTGAAACGAAAATTTTTGAAACAGAGGTCAAAGGTCGGGCTTTTGTTTCTATGGTAACAGCAACTTATGAAATTATCAAGGACGTTGAGGTCTTTAATATTGTAAGGGAATTGGAAGGATAAGTTGGACGTATATTAACTAAGAACAAATCGAATGCTAAACAGGGCGTGGTCCTTTGACCCAGGCATTAAAGTGCCTGAGGTTCTTATATATGCGGGTTTTTACTGTATCCTTTGTTCAGATAAGTTATTGAAGTGGCAAATCATTTGATCGAAAAATAACTTCAGACCTGCTTCATTTCCAATTCGCAAATACGCCACACATTTGCTCAGCCAATTAGGATGCAGGTAGCGTATGCTTTGATGTTCAGATAAGTTTATTCAAGCGGCAATTCTATTGGCAAGGGTGGATCTAGGGGGAGGGGGGTGATTAGGGTAGGCTAGCCACGCCCCTTGTTCTCATATTTCTTATAAAAACCTTAAGATTAGCCACCCCCTTGGTCTGGATTTGGAGCAAGGATTTGGAATGAGATACCATCTTACCATATCACCCCACCTCGATTAGCTATGCTATTTGTGGGGTGTGAGTTATTCAATATTTCCAAAAAGGTAAATAAAATTTAATTGAATTGAATTGGCCGAGGATTATTCTTAAAGGTGGAAATGTTTTCCATGGCAGGTATTTTTTAGGTGGAACTTTTGGCTTCCCTACCATTTTAACCTTCAAGTACCACCCCCCACCCTCCCCTTTTCCGGGCCCCATCTAGACCGCGAGTTTGTGTCGATTTCCATGGAACATTACCAAATAATCATGTCAGGGAAAGGGTGGACCTGTGAGAAGCAGTCAAAGACAAATTTGGCTGCTCTGCTCTGGCAGCTATGTTAATTTTAGCTGTGATGCAAACCTTTAGGCATGACGTATAATCGGGAGCAGCATTGCTGATTGTCCTTCACGTATGGCATACCATTACAGCAAGATTCAGTACTTGGATCATAATCTGTACTGCCGCATCTCGGCAAGCAGCCACGATCTATAACAGAAAATAGCTTGCATTAGATTTTCAAGTAATTACAGAATCCAGGAATGGTTAGCAAGCTGAACTGAAAACCATTCCCTGATATGAAGTGCTATTTTATTTACTCTTTAATTAATACATTACATAATGATGTATTGCATCAAAAGTTCTGAGTAACCAAATTTGGAAGTATTTACCTTGGAAGTGATGTCGAAACCCCTCGGCAACATTTGCCAGAAGAAAAAAAAAAGCCCCCAAAAAAACTTCCACAGTAAAGCCCTGGCCAAACGAAACGCAAGTCGGTGCAAGTCGACGCAAGTTTTGCTACTTGCGTCGACTTGCGCTCGTTTGGCCACCAACTTGCGATGACTTGGCGCGGACTTGCGATGACTTGTGTTCACTTGCGTCCACTTTGAACATGTTCAAATTTTCACGCAACTTGCAACAACTTGCGTCTCGTTTGGCCACCACATCGCAAGTGTACGTTTTCCAAATAAACGAAATATTATGACCAAAATAAGTCATGAAAACGTTGCACTTATATTTCTAGCTGTTATTATCAAGAAACTGGGTAAGATTTCTTTGTATTTCTTCTCTTTTTTACCAAGAAAAACACTAGCTTGAGCGCGCGCTCTGTGTTCGAAAGTGGCGTGATCATGTCGTCATTAGCGCGCGCAAAGCAACAAAACACTCAACTTGCATCAAAACTTGTATCTCGTTTGGCCACCTCAACGCAAGTGAGCGCAAGTCTGTGCAAGTCACAGCTTGCATCGACTTGCGTGAACTTGCGTTTCGTTTGGCCAGGGCTTAAGAACTTCCAGAAATTTTAACGACTCGCCTTCATGTTGGATTAAGATTAGTATCCCGGCCAGATCTATTTTGAGCATCCACAGGGACCCCAAGCGGCTTGCCACAGTCCCCTTATAATATGCATTTTGCGAAAACGACAGCTTATTTTTGATATAAAAATCTCCAAAACCATCAAGAGTAAGAACTATTAAACAACAGACAAGGTATGGTGCTAATGGGCTCCTACTAAATCAATTAGACTATTTTAATATTTAAAAAAATAATTTAATTTCAAAATTGTCTTTTTTCCTATGCATGGGTCAATTAACAATTAGTCGCCGAAGGCGACGTGATTATTGGCGATTGTTATATAGCGAGCGCGCGCTCTCATTGGCTAAATCAAGGTCACGTGGTGAAGTACAAATCAAATATTCCCTGATCAGTCAATATTGCGAAAATTATTGACCGGTTGGGGAATATCGCTTTCGCGCGTCGCGTTTGAGAGCGAGAAAAAATAGAAGTTTATTGTAAACACGCGAGTCTTATTTAAAAAAAGCCTTTGCTAATTTTGATAAGTTTTTGCTAATGCAAGAAAGTTGTGTTATTAAGGAGTGTTTTCCTTTTACATGATGCAGTCGGCGCACACTTTGTAACTTCACTTTCATTCTTGAAATACGTTTGTTTTGACTTGCAGTATGTTTTTCTGCTATATAACAAAACACTTAATGACTACTCCCTCGGGAAACAAAACTGATGTTTCCCTCGGGAGCAGTCATTAAGTGTATAATAGTCACCGAGACGAAGTCGAGGTGACTATTCGCCGATAATCACGGAGGAGGCGACTTATTGTTTTAGTACAATTGCTCAAGTGATTCAAGAGGGTTTTTAGACAAAAAAACTTGTTTTTGTTGGACTTTTTTTTACGATCAAACAAAACTCGCGCGCACACTCCCAGTCCTTTCAATGTTGTAATCACCTGTAGGTGATTATAGCGAACCTCTCGACCAATGAGCGCGCGGAAATTCTTATAATCACTTGAGTAATTGACTATTATAGTCTTAGGCTGCGTACACACTTGGTGCCCGGGCACAGCACCCGAGCACGGGCACTAATGTGAACACTCCAGTTTTTCGAGTGCCCAAGCCCAAATCCCTGCACAGCACTGGTGCCCGAGTACAAGGTCCGGACCTTGTACTCGGGCACTGCTAGTGCCCGGGCACCAAGTGTGTACGCAGCCATAGTCACCTCGGCGAGTTCGGTGCTACTCGCCTCGTCAACCATCATTCTATTGATTAAAAAAAAACTCGAACTGGAACTCGTAGTCTAATTGTACCACATTTACTGCGATTTTATAATTCTACGAACTTTATACCGACCAACAAACCACGGTTTGGATTCCTTCAATCAAACGAGTGACAACTTTAACTTTAATTTAGATAATTGCCACTAGTAAGCTAATCCGGCAATGGGTGGTAGATGACAATGTACCAGCGCGCGACAATGAACAATAAATAAAAACGATATGATTAACCGATACAAATAATGTCGCGCGCGCATGTCGTATAACTGCCATTACCGAATTAGCTTACCAGGGAGACCTGACTGAATTACAAGCACAGAAGGGTGGTCAGGAAAAACGCGTTGAGGAAGACTGTTCCAAAGTGGGACAGTCCTGATAAAAAAAGGGAACTTGTGGACGTTTACAGTGGAGTTAGGACAGGATAGTTGGTATTCATTGCGGATGCTGGCCCTGGTGTTGTAGGCGGGCTGAGCAGGCAGAATATCGTCAGGAAAAGGCATTCTAACTAGACCAGTGTTTATTTTATAAAACATGGTCATGTCGTGCGTGAGCCTGCGCTCTTCAAGGGATTCCCACTCTGGGTTATTTTACGGAGATCATTTGACAGATCATGTGATCTCGGGGAGAGCTACTAGACTTCAAAACACAATTTTTGTATCGTAAAATACAAACCAAACCCAAAAAACATACGTGGGGACTTGACTTAAAAGGTTTGATTGACGGAAGCCAAAACGCAGTTTGGCGTTCGGTAATGTCAAGTGGAATTTGCAGAATTATGAAAATCGCAGTAATGGAGCAAAAAGCTGGGTACAATCGGTATAGATAGATAGTCGCGCGCAAAAGTGCGTTAGCACTATTACCATTCTCGTACCCAGAGCTCCGCGGCTCGTCTGCTCGCAGAAGAGGTTCTGCGCCGGGCATCCATTTGAGGGCCGTCTCTGATTGGCTGATTTTGAGCGTTGGAGCATGCGCCGAAAGGTCTTTCTCTCAGCAGTAGACTGTATTAAAATTCGCGCATGCGTCAATGGCTGTCACCAGAGCCTCCCCCGCGAGGTTACGAGCCGGGGAGCTCTGGGTTCGAGAATGCACTATTACAGTCTCACCTTGGTCAACAATGTATCGTCCGAAGCAACACATCTTAGATTGATGGCGGTAGGCGGTATTGAAGCAGCAGGAGTAGTTCAAACTACTGTAGAATTTGCCACCGCAATGAAGTGGACATCTTTGTCCTACAACAATTGAAAAGTCGAGACAAGGTTAAGGACAGCATTGAACAACGTATGAGGGGGTATCATTGAAACATATGACACTCTCCTATGTTGAAAAGAGTACTCGTCACTTTAGGGGTTGGAATTGGCATTAAGGGTTTTTTACCCCCATTCAGCCCCCTGGAACTGAGAGGGAGTAGTGAAGGCGACCTCGGTTTGCAACTCACAAATATGAACCAGTTTCGATCACAAACGTGACCCGAACAGAAATAATTTCCTCTCTGTAACGGCAAGGAGTCGAACCCGGAACAGAGCGGTGAGAGACCAACGCCGTAACGTTGAGCCAACCATACTTCTCATGCAGTGGGATGTTAATGACCGGGTTAATTTCATCTCATGCTATATATCTCATACCATTTATCTCATACCATTTCACTCATATCATACTCGGCTCGATGCATAGTATGAGCAAAACTTACTAAGTTATAGAATATATTTACCCCAATGGCAAATAAGGTTCCTTATGTCTATACAGAACTTGGCTCTCAATACAATATAGATCGTACATAAAACGGCCTCTAAGTTTTTACAAAAAAAACATTTTTCATTCTCTCTGAATTCTGTTGAGTACTAGAAAATTTTTTAAATGGAAATTTAGAGAAACTACTTTAGCCGCGTGACAAGTGAAACCCTCCTATCTATTGTATGTAAAGAATATTTATAATATCAAGATAGTTCCCGTTGAAATGTGTCGTTTTCTAAAATTTCCTTATATGGAAGTTTCTACTTACCATATTTGGAAGTCTAGAAGGTTTCCTAGCTTATTTCTTGCCCTAAATTGTCAACAAGATCGCCAAAACTTGCAGGTTTTGGAGAGAATCGCTCTTCTTGTAGGCCGCCATCTTTGTTTTGGCCCAGGAGCCCGGAAATTCAAACACAGGTGGCCCGCGTCACGCACGGGTTGGCATTGACAAAAACGACACATTTATCTTGTTATACAGTGAAAAATCATTTCTAGGTAATGTGGCGCCTCCATAACAGAAGTAGCATGCAGTTAGCTAAAATATTATTTAATTGTACCTCTTGGAATTGAAATTCCTGGATAACAGCAACTTTGCGTTCGCCGATCGGCAAGCGTTTTGCCAAGGCAGCAGTAATATACCCGGCTGTCGTAGTACTTGTTACCACAACAGAAATACGATTGTCTTTTGGTGTATATCGTGTTGGAGCAGCAGGTTTGGTTTGTGGGGTTGTATGGCTTGTTTCCACATAACGGAGGGCAGTTTATTCCTGAAGATAGTACATACTATCAGCTCATAGAAATCTCGAGCTCGTAATCTAATTGTTAAATATTAACTACCTACTAACCGAGCGCGAGGGCAGTACGGAAAATTCCAGACTGAGATGAAATTTCTGCTCTTAAAGCAGAAATTTGAGCGAAATTTTTATTAAGTATTGAGGGAAGTGATTAAGTGGAAAAATGCAAATAACAGACACCTTTTTAACAAGAGCCCAAGCCATGTCTTTGTAGGTTTTTTTTCTAGCTTGAATCTCTGCAATATATTTTTTTGGAAGGATTGGCCTTGCACGATTTTTTTGGGGGGGAATCGCCACCCCCCTACCCCAATTTCTAATGGTCCACCCCTAAAACCGCTCACTTTCACGCTTGAATCGGCAATTATAAATTCATATTTTAAAAGAATAAAGTCGAGAATTTTCAGTCTCCGGCTTTTATAGGGCCCCCAACAAGTTTAAAAAAAAACATTCTTTATGAATAAATAGCAATGTAACTCATTGTAGAATACTGAATAATTGGTTATTTGATGTTTACTAACGTTTTCAGTTCACATTTTGAATTTCGCGGTCCAGAATATTTCGACTATTATGAATACTAGTTAGTCTTTCTCTAAAAAGCTTTTATCTGAGCCAAACTCTACGACAGCTGAGTGACAACTGACAATAGCTGTATTCACACTAGAGACGAGTTTCCCGTCTGAGACATATCAAGATAGTTTCCTTGAAAAAGTGTCGACATTCACCAACTTCCTTATAAGGAAATATCTGCATACCATATTTGGAATCCCAGTAAGTTTTTCGCTATTTCTATTGGCTTAGAAAGCTTAAAACTCAACCAAAACTGAAATATACTCGAGGAAAGATGCTATGTGCATTACACTCTCGAGTTTACGGTCAAGAGCCTGGCAACAAGGTAGACAAGATACCACAGGAAGCCCGGTCAATTCTAGAAAGGCGACACTGCTATCTTGATATGCGAGTTTCTCGCCTTGAATTTGGTTCCCTGTTCTTCTGTGATCACGTGAAAACAACTTTTTTGAAGGAGAAAGTTTAGACAGATAACAAGCAAGTGTTTCTGAGCAGAATTGACATAAAGCAGGAACTCTTTCTGACGTTTTCCGCCCGGGGGCGGGGGGGGGGGGGGGGGGGGGGGGGGGGGGGGGGGGGGTCCGTCTATAGTGTGAATACGGCTAATAATATAGCCGAGTGTTTTACCCCCGGGGGGGGGTTTCCGTCTATAGTGTGAATACGGCTAATAATATAGCCGAGTGTTTTTGGTCGGGGATGATCGTCGTATCTTTTAGGGGTTAAAATCACGGGGCCTTGGTCTCTTTAGGGGTGATCCTAATCTTCAATAAGATTACGAAGAATGGTATCTTTTAGGGCCGAAATATTTGTCCAAATTGTTTTGTCTCATGATGGTGGTCCTTGTAGAAGCCCTAAATGTAATAACTGGCCCTAAGTGTAATAAAGGCCCCAAGTGTAATAAAAAGTGGCCCTAAGTGTAATAAAGGCCCCAAATGTAATAAAAATTGGCCCTAACTGTAATAAAGGCCCCAAGTGTAATGAAAAGTGGCCCGAAGTGTAATAAATGGCAACAACAACAACGTCCTAGTTGGAATAAGTCAGCGTTGTTATATCAAGATATTACAGTGATACTTCAATTAAGCGGCCATCCTCTATTGAGCAGCAACTTTTTAAAGTCCCAAAATACCGTATTTGTCACTCCAACTAGGACGGATATGTCTATCGCATCGGGGTCTAATATGAAGCAAACACCGCGGGCTTTGTAATATTAAGTATCGGCTTCGGGGTACTCATGGAACACGAGACAAGGTGTGTGCTGCCCTCTTTGAGAAGCTGACCATAAACCTGCAACTAAGTTCTATTCTGTATCCTGTTCTAGGGAACTTACAAAATTTGCTACCCTGCCAGTTTGTATGATCATTGCCATTATTACACTTAGGGCCACTTTTTATTACGTTTGGGGCCTTTATTACACTTAGGGCCAATTTGTATTACATTTGGGCCTTTATTACACTTAGGGCCATTTCTTATTACACTTTGGGCCTTTATTACACTTAGGGCCAGTTATTACATTTAGGGCTTCTACAGTCCTTAAAGCCGGAAATTTCTTGATGGGTAACTTTTACTGTTACCTGCCCCTTCGCGCCTACTTGTCACACACGACCTCATCTTTTAAGGTATCTTTTAGGGTAAGAAATTATTTGAGCGACGCCATGTTTGGTATCTTTTAGGGGTGAAACTGAAAATTTCCGAAAAAGTCCCCCCCCCCCCCCCCCCCTGGAGTTTCTTCTCACCTTTTGGCCACACCAGAACACTACTACAACACCGTTCCTTCGCTGGGTCATAGTCTTTAGATCCGCACAAAGGAAGACAATTCTGTCCTGAAAATTCAATAAGGGAGAACAAAATATGCAGCTGCAAAGTGTTGTTGCCATTTATTAACCATACATTTCTTATGATTCGGAATTTCGAAACATTTATTATTTTCTCATGACTCAAGTAAAAGTCGGTGGAGAACTCTTGATATGTTCTTGCAAGAGCCAGCAGGACGGCACGCATTCTTCAAGAAAGGAGTGACACAAATAGGTGTGGTGATTTGTCTAAGGCTCATGGTCATTGTGTGAAAGTTTGGTGATAGCTCCAGTGGTTCCAGAGATATAGAGGGGGAGGGGGGGTGGATAATAAATGCTGACAATAAATCAATTAAAAGTTTTAATGAAAAATAAAACAATTAATAAATCAGAACAATCTGAATAATTCACCACATCATACTCAGCGGAATTCTTTAATTGCAATTATACAGAATTGGTGTTATAATCACTTTGTGATTGTTTTCCACTTCAGTCACATGAAATCCGCTCTTATTGCGAATTGACCTTCAAGTTTGATTCAAGTTAATTTGCATACCTTTTGCTGTGGTGTATGTTCCGGAACAGCATTTATCTACATCCCGGTCATACAATTTGTCTTTGCAACAACCCTGTTTAGGTTATCGTAGATCTGTCCCTCGCATATGAATCGATGACAGGTCCCTCCTGTAATCGGAAATTTTAAGTCATTCTTATTTAGTGGCAATAATACAACTAAACAATGGGCAAAATTATCTACGTGACTAGGAAAGAACAATGAGATTGTCACGTGATGTGACGCCATAAGGCTGGTTTCCATATAATGTCTTCGATCTCTTCCGTATCGCCAATCGCATGAAATAGTGCACTCGCGATTCAAGAGATAATATGGAGACAGTTCTCTCGCGATTGGAAAAGACTGAAACGATCGGCGCGATCGCGGTCGCGCGTGTAGAACACTGTTCTATCCAGGAGATCATGCGATTGCGTGCGATTGAATGAGATTTGATGAGATTGCGTGAGATTGAATGAGATTATATGGAGACATTCAAAAGCATCCGAACGCGACTGATGCGATTGGAATGTATCCCACAATTCATTGCTTCGAGACAAGCAGTAATTTCGGTCGCGTACACTTTCAAAATGGCGCGCAAAACATTAATATCATGGACTCACTTAATGCGATCGGTGAGATTATATGGAATCATACGATCGCATGAATCTCATGGATCGCGTGCGCACTATTTCATGCATATCAAGAAAGTGCTGTCGTTTTTATGGCAATTTGGCGCGGGCTGCCTGTGGTGTTAAAATCTCGACTCAGGCCCCTCGACGGGGAACAAAAACAAAATGGCGACCAAGAAAACAAAGTTTCTCGAGTATCGGCAAGTTTTGGTGAATTTCCCTGCTTTTTCGCTAATATTTAAGGGAAAAAATACTTACAGTCCTTCCAAATAAGGTATAGGGGATTTCCTAATAAGGACATTTGCAAAGACGGCAAAACGACAGTTTTTGGCGAAATTTCCTTGATATGCGATTGGTGAGGCCGAAAAGAAGGCGCGATTATATGGAAACCGGTCAGCCTGTGTAGAGACTTATCTTTAGGTGTTAAAATCACGGGTTTTGGTCTCTGATGAAGGGTTTGCAATATTTCAAGATGCAAGATGCAAAGACGCAAATATACAAAGATGCAAAAGATGCAAAGATACAAGGGTATCAAATTACAGCACAAGTGAAAAGTTGACAGCCGTAATGTCTCATTATTCATATTGAAAAAATTATTGCCGGTTGTACGCGGGAGCCGAGTATCGATTTATTTAGCGATTTCGCATTATTATACCAGAAGCTTCACAATGAAAACAAAAAAAAAGAACTCAATTGCCCATAACACCTCTTTTGCTACGAGCTCTCCAAGATAAGTATTCGGAACTCATATCATAATTCAAGCGGAGACTGCGTGAGCCGAAAACAACGAGAAAACGTCACTTGAACCTTGGTGTTTTTCCTCTACCAAAAAAATTCGTTTCGGTAGCCAGCTAAAAGGGGAAACTTATGCACATACCTCGGGTGGGGGAGGGGGCGTAGGGTTTTTCGTGCTTGTCATAAACAGCGTATACCTTTTTTGGCATAAACGAGGTTTTTATTTTTAAAATGTTATCAAGTTTCCCGTCGAGCAGAAAGCATCCATTTCCCGCGTTTTAGTCAGGGTACGGAACAGGGTACGGAAATTGGCGTATTTTTCTGTCATAAACAGAGTCAGGTTTTACGAGCTTCAGCGGACCACCCATTGCATACCCAACTTTGGGTCGAGTACCCCCTTCCCGGAGGAAACACTATAGTCCAGTTCCAGAACTCTTCTGCACGAATGCCAACACTAATGCTGTAATTCGATACCCTTTTGCATCATTGCATCGTTTGCATCTCTGCATCCTTTACATCTTGCATCTTGAAACAGTGCAAGCCCTGATCAAGGGGCAACTTTGATATGCAATACAATTTAAGGAAGATTGCTATCGCTTGGGCTCTAACACGGGGCAAACATTCAAGGAAAGAGAAACTTCAACTTCATCGGGTGAAACTGAAAATTCCCGACGATCATCACTGCATAACAACTATATACTGCTATTTAGTCTTAGAAAGAAAAAGCAACTGAATCTTGCATTATATAGGCGGCATTCTTACGCAAGATTTATTTCGCTATTAAATTTCCAAGTTTAAAAACTCTCTTTTAGATCTATTTCCCTTACCGGCTCTTTGGATATGTCGTCCAAAACAGCATTGATTGAAAGGCTTCTTGAATAATTTTCCATTGCAACATCCAGAATCATTGGGATCAAAGTTTGCTCCTCCACAAGTATCACTCACGCATCCCATACCTAAAAGCAGACGTTTTGAGATCAGAGAAAAGCTTACTCCCTGATCTGAAGCTACTGTGAGCTAGTATAGGTATAGGTATAGGTATAGGTATAGGTATAGGTATAGGTATAGGTATAGGTATAGGTATAGGTATAGGTATAGGTATAGGTATAGGTATAGGTATAGGTATAGGTATAGGTATAGGTATAGGTATAGGTATAGGTATAGGTATAGGTATAGGTATAGGTATAGGTATAGGTATAGGTATAGGTATAGGTATAGGTATAGGTATAGGTATAGGTATAGGTATAGGTATAGGTATAGGTATAGGTATAGGTATAGGTATAGGTATAGGTATAGGTATAGGTATAGGTATAGGTATAGGTATAGGTATAGGTATAGGTATAGGTATAGGTATAGGTATAGGTATAGGTATAGGTATAGGTATAGGTATATGAGGTATATTATACTGCTTGCAGTCTCTTCTTTGGCGAACGTCCGTAAATCGAGAGAAAGGGAAAGGGAGAGTCAGTGAGTGCCGAGACTCGCCAGAAGAGCGCCGATTCGCCTCAAATCCACCTAAAGTGTTTATTGGTCTACCGCTGACAGATTGGTGTACCGCTGACAGACAATCAGCATGAAATAGCGCACTCAGCCAATCAGACTTTTCAGCTGAAATTCCACTGACAAATTCTCTTTTTGAAAGGAATGTCCGCAGTCCCTTCTTTAGGCGCTTCTCCCCCGTGGCGCTGCTTGTTACCCGACACCTAGACTCTCTCGTGAGCTCGTGAAATGAAAACAAAAGAAAAAAAAACTACATAACAAAAATATCTCGTGCTCTATTGGAAATTTAGAAAACGTTGGAAAGCTCAAGACACAAAACACAAGGCCAAAAATGCAGTGCAGCGATAAATAATATTGTCTTTCCCTGAACTTTTGTACCTCGCGCGCGCTTCAGTGCATGCACCCCAAGCGGAAATTATGGTTTAAAGTCAACAGGGTAAGTACGCGCTTCCTGAATGACAAAAATTCAGGATTTTCCAGGAAGTCTTCAATTATTTTTCCAGAAGATTTTATTGGATATTATTATATGGCAACGATAGTACGCGCGCTCTGATTGGCTAACGAGCGGGCGTAACTCTCCGTAATGCCCACGGGCATTATGGAAATTCTTAATGCCCGCTCGCAGTTCACGACTGACAAGCATTCATCTCCTTGAAATAACACAAATTCAAAGAGATTTTCAGCGAGATTCACAACAAGGAATACATGACACAGTATAACACAAATCTAACTTGTGACAAGAGGAAAATCAAGGCCTGAAAATCAGAAATGACCTGTTTACAAAAGCAAACAACAGAGCCAAAAAGTTACTCTAAGAAATTCGAGTCTATCCGGAGAAAATGAGAACTTAAGGGAGTCAAAATAGCAGCAAAAGATAAAAGCTACATGTAAAGTCAAATTTAATGGGAATTCAAGAAACTTGAGAACTAAAAATAATAACAGAAAGCGAGTTCAAACTTTGTGCTTACCGATACTGATAGTGAAGTCGTTCATTTCTTTTCTCTCTCCATCTCTTCGAGTTAAATTCATTCTTACTTGACGTTTGCTTTTGCACAAAAGCCGGCTAAAATAACCATTGCAATTTTCTGGATAGCTTGTGAAGTATCTTCTTCAGGTTTAACTCTTCTTCCGTATTTATTAAAGGCCTTTTCCTAGTGCAAAAGGAGCAATGTTTTCCCCAATGGTGCTAAAAAAAAGTTGAGCAGACTTGCTTCGACTTGCTTCCCGGTTGCTTGCCGTTTGAAACTTCTGTAACTCCCTCAAAAGTTTCTCACAAATGACTAAACGACATTATAAAATATCTGTAAAAGAAAGGATTCCGAAGTATTTGACATCCATAAGAGATTGATTACATTAGATCAAGTCTGGCGTGGTTTGTACACACAGGTTTGTTCTATCAGTTTGACTCGGAGAATGAAAAACTCTGAATGAACTCGAGCGCGACGCGGGCGCGTGTCTGAGTTATTTCGGCGGGAAAATGAACGAGGCGACTTCCGGTTCGTAAAAAGTTTTAGGAAAAGTGCCATATAATAAACAACTTACTAACCTCGACCGTTCGGGCATTACGTGAAATATCAAACCTCGGTTTGGCGTATCAACCTCGCTATCGCTCGGTCGATACGCCAAAACCTCAGTTTGATATTTCACGTAATGCCCTCACTCTCGGTTAGTAAGTAGTTAGAAATGCCCCCTCCCCCAAAAAAACATGATAAGTCTGGAGGAAGTCATAATTTGCAGCCCAAAATCAGATTCACGAAACTGACTGATTCAACCACATTTTAAGTTGCATTTTTCCAGGAGTTTTCCCTAAAATTCCAGGACCTTTCAAGGACTTTCCACAGGAAGGAAATGACAATCCAGGATATCCAGGACACGTACGAACCCTGAGTCAACATTTTTCATTCGCTGTTGTTATGTAGATTTTTTCAATTGTCTTTATTAGCGCATGGCCAATGAATAGCCGTGAATCTTTGGCGCATGGGAACTGCGTTTTGTTGCGGTGTCCTCTGCTTGTGCTTCTACGTCTTTACTAAGCGCCTTGGTACTATACTGGATAGGACCTTTGCAGCTCGTCTATCACATGGCTGTACTGGGACGCAATAAATTAGCAACGTGATTGATCTGTATATTTTACCTGCTCATAAAGTACTTTTCATATCACGAATATGCATATGCATATATTCATATCGCGAATATGCCACTTTTATAGTCAAATTTCTTTGCAACTTCGTAAACTAGTCAACTAGAAAGTTTGCTTGCGTCCCAGTCGTTCTTCATTGAGTTATACCATTGGGAATCTAGACCTCCCAAGATAAAAATAGCTCGGTGTGTAACAGGGCTATCTCAATCACATAGCTATGTTGTTCACTCCTAGTGTTGGGCTCCTGAACAAGCACATGTGTCTCACCAATCACTTACTTCTAGACCGTACATATCGCCCAAAGCAACACCTCTCATCACTGAGACTGTACACTTTTTTCTTACAACAGCCACTGAATGCCGGATGGTATTGATCGTTCCCGCATCGGGGATAACAAACCCAGTCTGTAAAAAGAAGGAAAGTTGTAGCAATATATAGTCCTTGCTAAAAATGACTTGTTTGTTAAATATTTACACCCCAAAGTAGTTAATTGATTTACAGGATGCGTAATTACGGGAGCACTTATTAAAACATATTTTTAATATGAAATAACACACACCCCTTTTAACTCGTGGATGTCTGACAGGAACGAGTTATACTTAGGGGGCAAAAATGGCCTTGTCGTTAGCACGGCCAAAAGGGTCTGGAAACTAGATTATGGCTGCGCCCGCGATCTCTTGACACAGGAAACCCATCAAGACCCGTAATGATGACAAGCCATAGACTAGCTAGCCAGAGGGCCACTGACGAAGTCTTCTTAGTATTCAATTCAAGATAATGTGTACATCACTGATTATCAGTTTTAACTTTGTGTCGACCTGCTCCCAGGTCGACAACCCCGACCTGGGAGCAGGTCGGGGTTGTCGTATAATTAGTTTCTGCAAGCCCAATGTGCAATTACGGCTAGTAACACGACCAAAATGACGGCCTCCTTCTACACGAGCAAATATATAGAGCGGTTTTCACATGACTGTCGTGAAAACAATTGCAATTGAGCAATCACTAGCCAATCAGAATCGAGAGAAATCACCACTTGCTCCTAAATGGCTTTTCTCTCAGCCAATCACCAGCCGAACCAATTACTAAGTAATTACGCAATTGTATTTACTACAGAATTTGATTGGCTGAGAAAAACGAGTAACCAATGAGAACGCAAAGCAATCGAAATTACATAACAAGTCTAGACAGTCATGTGAAATCCGCTCTATTCCTTGTTTGTGTTTGTATTCTGCCGAATAGTTATTGCGCTTCTAGACGGCCAAGCTTCGATGTCAATAGTCAATGAAAAGCTATCAAGGAAAATTCCTCGTGTAGACAACGAGTTAGCTTACCAATAGGCCAAACATACTGATTGAAACAGCACTGGTCTATATCCTTTGAATATATGTGCTCTCCATTACAACAGCCTCCGTTCTCAGCGATGTACTGCACACCGTTGCATTTCTTGAAGAAGCTGTCCGTTGTTTCTGTTAAAGAAACAAGGATCAAAATGTGTTTACTGACACAAACAATTGGGACACCACTATATGTAAGCGAAAACATGAAGTGCCTGTCAAAATGAAAAATTGTCATCGTGGTAAGAAGCAAGGGTACGTACTTGGATATAAAAATGACGGGGGGGGGGGGGGGGGGGGGGAGGGGAGGGGCGACGGAGCTCCAAATTTCCGATACCCAAAAATATACCTGAGCTATGAAATCTATACCCAAATAAATACCTACTCCCAAAATTTCATACCCCAATTGCTTAGCCACCAGCATACACATGATGGCCGGTCCCATTATGTTTCCCGGAAATAGCTTCAGCTTAAGTAAAGTGCAGTATCTTGATGATCAACTTAACGTTTCAACCCCAAAAAATACCCACGGATTTTTCAACCCCCAGGAAAAACCTGGTAAAATTTTCAACCCAAAAAAAATACTTTTACTACAAATTTCATACCCAAAAAAATACGTCGGACCCCCCCGTCATTTTGATATCCGAGTACCCCGCCTGGGATAAAAAGGTTTTCTTGCTGCGTTGCTACGAGTCTTAACCCTTCCCCATTTGTCATGGCGCTTAATCGTTGAATGTTTCATTTTTCGAGCCTTTCTGGCGCCATATGTGCATTTATTTGCCGAATGGAGATGTTTAAATAAATTTACATATATTCTTCTTAAAATACTGCGAAATCGGGATAGCGCGGATTTCAGACGACCGTCGAAAGTAAGCCAGCCTTGCGTCCCGTCAGCCTTGTCTTTCGCCTTTCATATACGTACAAAATGTCAATAAATGTAAATGTCTGAGACCGACTCCCCACACTTGCAGCTCGTAAGCTGAATTACGCTGGGTCTCAACGGCGCCACTGGCAGCCAAGCGGTCATTAGCACAGACACTGAGGGTGGTCACTGCCTGAGGGTCACTGCCTGAGGGTCTTTAACGTCTCCCCTGGAACTAAGTAGAGTAGAAAGGCGAGATGGGACCCCGGTTTATTGTCTCATCCGAAAGACGTGAAACACAGTAGAACAAAGTTCAACTCACAATATGAACCAATTTCGACCTAGACCAGGACAGACAGAACATTTCCTCTGTCCCGGCAAGGAGTCGAACCTGGACCACAGCGGTGAGAGACCCAACGCCGTAACGCTGGGCCAACCATGCTTCTCGTTAAAACAACCGACCTAATCAAAACGCGCCAATGCTCATGTCATGACTTAACGCAACTTCGCCTCCTGATTGTTATTTGTTCTTAAATGGCTTCAACTCCTGATTGGTTCCTATCGCTACTATCACCATTAGTGACGAATACCAACCTATGAAGGTTAAGCGAAGGAGGAAATAACGCTATTTACATACAATTGCATCTTTGACTTTTGCTCACCTGTAGTAATCTTGAACTTGATTTGATCTGGCCTAATACATCCAGGTTCTGATTTAAAATTGATTAAAAAATATTTTCAAATGAACGATCGAACAAACAATGATTTAATTTGCGCATGCATCGAATAAATGAATGAATTAATAAATAAATGAGCGAATGATTGGACTGGTTGGTCTGTTGGGTATTGATGATGGATCGATCAAATGGAGAAATACGATGAAATCAATAAACACTCATTCCCATATATTTGTCGTTTATGTACCTGTGCATTCATTGTTCGGACTTCCTCCCTCAATTGCAATATAGACAGGCTGCAAGGTTTGCCTTGGTAAACAAAATAAGTAAAAGCCATGATTACAGACAGCACTTTTAACTAAATGAAAACATGAATAGAAATTATACATACTTGGGCACGGATTGTTGATGATAACCACAGGAGATTCACCTGCAAATAATGAATCTTGTTTACATGCTTATGGAGGCTCGATTAAGGGGTCGCGCGTGCACGCGCAGTAGGCGCTTGGTGCAGGCCGTTTGATTTTGTAACACGCTCACAGCGCGGGCCATTATATACATACTGGCAGTGAAAATTTAATTGTAATTAGTTCCAGCGTTATGTTTTGCGTGTAAACTATTTCTACTGATAAAATTTTGTTCTTCTCAACTAAATCAAGGTCCTCTTTGTCGCGCTCATGCATTAATGTGAATTTTTCCGAAAAATCAATTTCTAAAGCGAAAAGGTATTTACAAAAGGTATTTTTATGTAGGTGCGTCTTGTGTTGCCGTGGCTACTTTTGTCGTCACCAGCTGTGGTGCATTTGCAGCATAACATAATGTCGTGACAATAAATTGACTTCTATTGTAGATGGTAGCTGTATTTAGTTTTCTATAGTCAACAAAAAGAAGTGATTGAATTTTGCTATTTATTCTTGTTGGAACGTCGCTGAAATTGTAATAAAAAACAGCGATAAATCCATTCCACAAACCTGGTAAAATGCGCCAGGTAAAAGACTTTGGTCCAGGTGTCCTGTTCGTACGCGAGAGCCAGGAAGTCATTTTACCATGCTCACTTTTTATCTGTGAAATAAAGTACGTTGGCGATAAGACAGACAGACAAACAGGCAGGCAGACAGACAGGCAGAGCATTAGGCAGGCACGCAGGTAGGCAGAGCATTAGGCAGGCAGGCAGAGCATTAGGCAGGCAGACAGGCAGGCGGACAGAGCATTAGGCAGGCAGGCAGGTGGACAGAGCATTACCTCAATAGTTAGGCGCTCCAGGTTCTCCAGTACGTTCCCTGGTATTTTGAAGTATTTTCGGTTCCCGGGAAATAGAAACCCAGAATTGATCACAACCGTCGATCTGCCACGTTGGTCAGGTTTTTTATCGATGTTCACCTGTACTGGTGCTGTGTTTTTATGTAAGAAAAAGCATGATTAATAGAATAAGAAAAAAAAAAGGAAAACTTTGGAAACAAATGAGGCAGTAAGACATCACGTGATGCTTCATTTCGATTATTTGTGTGGGAAAAATTCTACTATTCCATTTTATATCCACATACCCCCTTGACGAGATGATTAAATATGTGACCCCTTGGAAATGATTTTTTGACTAGAACCCCTCAGAAAGTTGTTAGAAATGTCTGAAGGTCTTCCACAACTGGTTTCAAAACCCCTCGGAAAATCGGAAAATATAGCCAATAGAAGGCAGATTCTAAAGGCTCTCAACAACAATCAATCAGTTTTACTATTCTAAAAAAGAAACAGAGAAAACAACAAGACCCTGAATACATCCTAAAAAGCTTGTATTCTCGGAAATCAGATTTCAGAACCCCTTGGATGAAAAAAAAAAATGGAATGGGCCTTTATTATCCCATCATCACATGATCTGAATTCTGTTAATTTTTTGTCATCAAGACGTACACTCCGTTAGCCATATGCGATCTCTATATACTTTGCTCAGTGGCCCCACTTTTCTTTTCCCTTATAAAATTATTTTTAGGTTTTTCAGCGGAAAAAAAGTGGTGGATAAAATGAGGACCAGATTTCTATGGCGATCAACGTCTACGACTTTGATTGTATTTTAGGCGGCAATAGCAACTCTCTAGCCTGTGTAGCTGGCGGTTTTGTGTGTTTTCAGAGACTATTTAATCGGCGAGAGCGAAAAAAACATGTTTGATAAATGGCCGAGCGAAGAAAGGAGCCGAGAAAAGCGTCAAAGGGCGCCCCGGAGCAGAGCGAGAGAGAGAGAGAGGTTTGTTTTTACTCTCTCTTTCTCTCTCCCGCCTTCCCCCAGGGCGCTTTCTGACGCTTTTTATCAAACATCCAGTTATCAACATCTCGCTCTCGGGTTAACCAAACCTCGCTCTCGCCGATGTAATGAAATCGTCTCGGAAACACGCAAAACCGCCAGCTACGCAGGCTAGAACCTATCCGGAAAAGTTATGTTGGGCCTTGGTTAGAATCACATGATATTTAATTTTTCTGGTTCCATCCAATCAAGCAACTTGTTTTATATTGTTTTTTCTATTTTGTTTGTAAGTATTTGTTATATCGTTATGTATCTATAAAGGCCGGTTTACACATGCGATCTTTGTTGCATTTGTTCTCGCGCCAGTTGCAAGTCTCTGGTGTAAACGAGATGCAAATCCAGTGCGATTTCTGTGCTCTCTGTTCTTCAAATCTCATCAAGTTGCAAAGAGTTCCGGACATGTTTGAAATCTCCGCGACATCATGCGACAAAAATTGGGGTCAGTCGCGCCGAGTTGCATCTAGTTTATATTAGGGAGTTCGCGTACGTGCGAAAAGTCGCCGCGACTCGCTCGACATAAATTATAGTAAAAATGACAAGTGTGAACGGGCCTTAACGTGGTCTTATTACTTACTGTTGCATGACTCATTTCGTAACGTCTCGACCATCTTTATCAGACCCCTAAAGTCTCGCGTGGTGAACACGTGCCTCGTTTTATCAGTGGCGATTAAATCAAGTTCCTTTTATTGAAGCCACCAATACCAACTGCTATTGTTGTTAGATCTATTGGAAACAAAACAAAAAAGGTGTAAGCTCAAGCTCAATATGGCTATTGAATTATTAAAAAATACGTTACCGAAATAACGGAGTTCATCTAAGGCCTAATGGTTAGGTAATTTAATGTTAGTTTAGATAACAGCTGCAGACTTCTTGGGACCTTGCACTGGGTGTTGCGGAATGGGTTACTGCTATAACATTTGCAGTTTCTAGTTCACTCAATATGTTAAAGATTTCTGCAGACTTGTTGGGGTCTTGCACTGGCTGTTGCGGAATGGGTTACTGCTATAACATTTGCAGTTTCTAGTTCACTCAATATGTTAAAGATTTCGGCGAGCTTCGCGCGCACAAGGAATTACATCTAATATGATTTTCGAGAACTCGCACAACGAAGACAATAAAAGCGCACCGTTTAAATGGAATGTGTACGAATGCAGTACAATAACATGTGCATCTTAATAGTGATAAGAAAAAAAAAACTCCTCCAAGAAGTCCTGCAGTGATAGGCCTCATGGCGGGCAGTCATTAGCCGTATTCACACTAGAGACGGAAAACTCGTCTGAGACGAGTTTCTTAAGTCAGAAAAAGTTCCTACTTTATGTCAATTCTGCTCAGAAACACTTGCTTGTTATCTGTCTAAACTTTTTCCTTCAAAAAAATTGTTTTTACGCGGTCACAGAAGAACAGGGAACCATATTCAAGGCGAGAATCTCTAGTGTGAATACAGCTATTATGTTCGAAGAAGACTCCCCTTATCGTGAGCTCGACGTTTACAAACAATATAAATTCATCAGTTGGGCCGCGCTTCACGCACAGAAAAAAATGGTAATTTCGTAATTTGTGACGCGCATGGATGATAAAATCTATAGGCGTTGGTTCTATAGGCGTTGGTTGCAATATACAAAAAACAAAATGGGCATCTACTTCTTCTCTGAGCCTTGATGAAATGCGTTTATCAAAATCAGGGCTCGCTTCGAATGAAAAATGCGGTTCCCTATTTCTGTAAAATGTCTGTCCACTACTTTCAAATAGGGGTGGGGAGGGTGGATCACGTTAATCATAGTAGTCGGTCCTTAAAGAGAGGAGTCGGGTAAACCAAACAGAATACTGATTTTAGACGTTATTATTATTATAATTTTTTTTTGGCATTTTTCTTTCCGTAATGGTTTCTTTTTGCATTTCTCCTCTCAGTTTAAACAGTGCGATCCAATATCTGGAATGAATGGTTTTTGGTCTTGGATGATCGTCGGAAATTTTCAGTTTCACCCCTAAAAAGATACCAAACTTAGCGTGGCTCAAATAATTTGTTACCCTAAAAGATGAGGCCTTATGTGCCAAGTAGCGTGAAGGAAACAGGTAACCCATTAAGAATTAAAAAAAAAAAAGAAATACTGCCTTTAATGTTGTCTAATTTATCGTCTTCTCATCGAGTAATCTCTGTTCTTATATCGTTTTTTAGAAGCTGTATCACGAGACAAAGCAATGAGGACACATATTTCGGCCCTAAAAGATACCAATCTCGCTAAAATTTCAAGATCACCCCTGAAAGACACCAAACCCCGTGACTTTAACCCCTTAAAAGATACGACGATCATCCCCAACCCAAAAATATGAGAGCTCCCCCCCCCCGGGACAATACGAAGGTGGAAGGTTTCATGACAAGTCCACTCCATGAACTGTTCAATAATCAAATAGAGCGTGCTCGAAGGCTATAGGCTATAGAGAGCAGATAAAGTGCAGCAGGCAAAACATTCCACATAATATTTCCATACCTTTAATTTTATTCTTCATATCGCGCACTGCCGTCTGAAGTGATGAGAAGCTGTTTGAATGGCCATCGGTTAACACTATCAATATCTGAGTCCTTCCGTCTTTCTTATTTTGTTCTTTAAGGAAACGATCTTTAGCTAAATTAATAGCCAAATGCGTTGCAGTACCGCCACCTATTTGCAAATTAGAAGAGAAGAAAAGTCAGAAGCAATCATTCCCGTGGGCTTGATCAGATGGCAATCTGTGGTTTCTGATATTGGCTCCTTTCGGTTGTGGAGTTTCCTAATAATTAAACAAAAGTTACCTAAATCACTTTGTAATTTGTGGTATTTTTCTTACGAAAACTCCCGTCGAATGATATGAAACGTGAACCTCTTCACCTTGAATTTTTCAACCTAGTACGGTCCTATGTTACAAAAAAGGTAACTCGAATTTTAGAGTAGCTGGTGGAGCTAGTGTCTCCGAGTGTATGTTTGGTACTAAGTGTGAGGCCTGCGCTGAGGATGGTCACTCCCGCGTCCCCGTGGTTCTTTAACGTCCCTCGGTTCTGGTTAGTGTGTGAGAGACGGGACCTACGGTTTAACGTCCTTATCCGAGAAGACGCGAAGGTCTAAATTTGCAGATATTAGAGCAAAGGCAGCACCTTCTCCTCAACCTTCTCAATTATTGAACATACCCTGAGTGTTGGTCCGGCTGGAGTTTGAACTTCCGACCTCTCGCATAGAAGCCCGGTGCTCTACCACTGCGCTAACCGGTAAGATGACACATAACGCAATCCTTATTCAGCTAACACTAGGCACTCCGTAGCGTAGCCGCAGGAGAGGAAACTTACTTGTAAATGTCATTTTGTCCATGGCACACAGGAGTCTTGTTTTGATCCGTAGCCTTCAAACTCAATCGACACACCTGCTCTACTGGCGTACTCTATAATACCGACCCGCGTTTGCAACGGCGAAATGTCGAACTCTTTGATTACTCTCCTGCAAAGGAATAAGGAAATGAGACATTTTCAATATGTGGAAAATTATGGATATATAATATATATATGGATATATACAGCAATAGTTGTGTGTCTCCAATTCTGATTGGCTCGTGAAAAAGGCACGTGCCACGGCGGTATTCAACATGTACACTAGTGAGCAAAACCGTTTAACCATTTGCGCACTCTCTTCTTGTGGCTTAGCTTCATCAGTCGACGTCGTTTTTACACGCTGATGACGCCATCCCGTGACATGAGGACACCCCATGGAAAATCAAAACTACACTAGTTTCACTAGCTTGAAGGAATCTCACACCCAGATGCCTTCTGGTCTCTAGGAGCCGTACTTTTGGATCTTTCCAGAAAACACATACAAGAATATTTCTGGTGTTGTTTGCAGAAGAATTCGTTTACAAATTGCAAGAATTGTACGCGATTTTTGATCACTGTTAAATTAGCACAGACACTGCATGTGCATCCATGGTGTCACTGTAAAAGTGGGCGTCATGATATGATGATTTTCCTTACAATAACTATAACATATAGTGCTTACTTTATGAAATCTTTCTCGGTGAGGTAATTTCGTGAGCCAATGCTTCCCGATTCATCCATGACAAACATGATGTTGGCAGTAAGTTCGCAATCTGAAGAAATGTCCAAAGTGAGTAAAAAGTAAGAAACAGAGATTCACTTTGGCTCAGCTTAGACTGTGCTTGTAGCTCGTGGAAGCAGCCGCCTCTTTAGCCCCAAAAGGGACTTGCGAAGTGTGTATTCCAGGATTTGACGCCCTGAAAAAACGATTCGTCTTTATAGAGATGACCAAAATTTGACTACCTTTATAGATAGTTCTGTGCTTTGTTGTTATTGCACGGATGGCATTTCTAAAAGATTGATTGACACTTTCATAGACGAGGAGATTTCGTAGTGTACAATATTAATGAGGTCCCGCCTATTTCACTCTAGCTACAGACATTGCAAATATGAATTAATGGTATTCATGAGTGTAAGATTGGTTCATGACGGAATCGCGACTTACCTTTCCTTACCACCTTAGGACATGTAAAGCCTTTGTTCAACGTTGCTGTGCAGAGAAGAAAGTATAAGCCATTAAAACTGGAACTTTCTTTTAACTACACCAGGGGCAAAAAGACTTGTCCTAGTGCAATTTTAGTGAACATGTGTTTCCTGCTTCGTTTCGGATTGTCTAAATTGCTGTTTGGCTCTTGTTGACTTATTTTGTGCGCGTGTTTTTCAGAGAGACAACAAGCGCAGCCGAAATCACCTGACGCAAAGCCGTTAAAGGCCCATCACCAGCCGAGAGCCTTTGCGGACTCCCACATGCATGGGAAGTGTTTCGTAATTCACATTTATAGCCATGGAAAATCCGAGCACTTCCCATTCTGCTTTAAGCTTTTCCCATGGATGGGTTTGTGCAGAAATTCCCTGACATAATCAAGTTGCAAAACTGCTGGGGAGGATGCTTCCACTTTTCCTTTTGTCATACCGTGATAGGTGAAGAAATCGTTGGTAACTTTCGTGGCCAAGCCAGGGATAAATATCAGGCCAATAGGCAAGTATCGAACAGTATTCCTCAATTTGAACAGGTACGCAAACGTCTTAACTTCTGCTTCGAGATCGCTCTTTTTAACAAGAGCTGTGAACTTCGGGTGCCTGTTACAGCTTCTATAACTTGTATCAAAGACCACACCAGACGAGTAGTACATCCGAAGGAGCTGTCCAAGACGGACGCCTTTCTTTGCCCAATCTTCAACTTTGTGTCCAATTAAAAACCCATCAATGTCGCCTACAAAAACAAACATCTTCAGTTTAGTCTAGTGGCTTACCAGGGGTTTTGCGTGCACCGCTCTCCATATTGAAATCGTTTTCTAATTAACGTTACTATAATGTGGCGCGTAGTGTTAACAGATTGAAAAATGTCCTGAGTAGTATTTTAAGGTCGATCTTCATGAGAAGTCACTCCACCATGACAGGAAAAAGATTGAAATGACTCATTGAGAGAATCCAAACAAACGGCGTAAATGTCTCTTGTCTAGTGTAAGTCTATGATATACTCCGCATATAATCTAAAAACATTATGTTTCCATACCAGTCTTCCATACGTGTAAAAGAGGAGAGAAATTGTGCTCCTCCTTCTGCATTAAAAGATCTACAAGTGCCCTTGAGTTGATCCGGCATTGTCAAGCTTCGAGCAAAAGAAATTTCATCCAAATGTTTATACCAATGATATTTTTCTGTAAATAAATGTGACTGCAAAAGAAGTATCTTAAATATCGCCATTCATCTCCAGTGTAAGGACTATTCCCTGAGGACACCTTTGTGTTTAGTTACTATTTACTCGTAATTTGGTTCAACCTTCTTCGTTCTACCAAACAAAGAAAGCTTTGTGACGCAGTTGGTGAGTTCTTACATTGGAGATGAGCCTATAGCAGTACCTAACAATTCTGCATCAGTCGCCTCTGAAGATTTAGCCGAGCTCTGGACGAATTTTTCAGGACAATCTTTGCTGGGCTGCCAACTCCCTCCAGGGCCAAGCAGAGGTTTTGTCGAATCCAGTTTGTTTTCCAAAGCTGTCTGGCCAAGATCACCGGATATGGTTACCACGAAAAGGTTATCCATTTTCAAGTTTAAAATAGCGGATGCTAATCCACCAGCTATGCCGAAGCTCTTGAGAAGCACGCTTTTCTGGCGATTCAGTCCTGCGCATATTCCAGTCATCACATGACCCATCGCTACATTCCCTGCAGGAGTTCTGACGACGCCGAGCTCGTGCCTGTTGGTCACGCTATGAGCGATCATGTTTCGTAGTACGCCCATCTCGTCCGAATTGAGAACGCCGCTTGGTAAACTGCTTGCTGGTCCTAAAATGACGTGAAGGATTTAAAGGAGCAGTGTCACCATTTTAGCACATTTTTGGTGATGTAAAAAATACTTGATGGATAGCCAAAATACTAGTCTAGGTTTGTTACCACTGTATGCATTGCTACGCGACCTTCAAAATTCACTGTTGCGATGGGCGATTTTACGCAAGAAAATGTTAATATCAATTTTCTTGAACAGAGAGTTAAACATTCTAGGCAAGGGAAGCCAAAGGATAGCTTAAAACCATTTTGGTTGATATGGCAATCAATTTTGAGCCACTGAAGTGGCCGAATCCAGCGTTTTGGTTTCATTGACGGCTAAAAATCGCCAATCGCCCATCGCAACATTGAATTTTGAGGTCGCGTAGCAATGCATACAGTGGTAAAGGGGCACTCGCACGCTTAATTTTTGTACAACCTCTCCAAAAAAGGTCCAATTCTAATCACCAAAATACATTTAATTTTACCGTGAATAACCAAAATAACGGTCAAAGGTTTGTTAATGACCTTTTAACTGTTAAATCAATACAAATCTATAGTGTTTTTATCTATTATCAAGAGGATGGAATTGGATTGCGATTTGAATTATTTGCTTGTCAGGCAAGCGTGCGAGTGCCCCTTTAAATGGCCCTTTAACTACAAATCGATCATGATTGCAGGCTTCATGGACCTATTACAGAGCGGATGGAAACGGATTGCAACAATGAGTTTTTGAAATCTTGTCTTGATGACAAGTTTTCAAAGTTTGAATTTACTTCAAAATTTGTTTGTAAATCGGTAGTCTTGCCACTAAAACTTACCTACATTGCCTAGGCTAAATACCAAGTGACTTCGGGATGATTGCATACAAAATTAGAGCTCTATTCACAATGTATTCAAATGGCCTTGACACGGCCCCTTTAAGAACTGAGCACTTAGTAGGCAAGGAAAAATAGTAATAACTCCTTTATTTCTACTGTAGAGGCGCTGAAAATGCAAAACGTACGATTTAATTCATAGTGATTGTTAGCAATTACACAGAAATGGCCTTCCTACTTATCTCTTGGATAATCTTGAGAGGTGCGCGCGCCCGAGGATCGTGTACCTAACTAAAGACTCTGAAACACTTCTAAGTTTTGAAATTTTGAGCGTATTCGTATTGGTTGACTTTTTGTGTATTTTGTGTTGTCTTCGTTACCATGTCTTAAATGCGTAACAATAAAACTGGCAAACGTATGTTTTATGTTTTTTTTTAGACATGTTTTTTTAAAGTGTTTCGCATGTTCAGATCTTTTTTTTACGAGCCTGTCTTGTTGATTGACAACGCAGATTATTATATACCGTTTCCGGGATACGTTGTCACTGGAAAAAGCAACAAAGCTTGGTGCGCTAGGGAGTATGGGTAAATATTTATCTGAATTTCCGTAAAATATTAGAAACAAACATGCTTAGAAATGTGCTGAAATTAAATGATTTCACATGTGGTTGCGATAACTGTCTGAATTCAGACCAAACAGTAACAGTTTAGCTGCCCCCATTATCCTTTGCGCTTCAAGCTTATAGGCTTTTTGGGTGACAACGTTTCCCGGAAACGGTATATATTGAACTCTGATTGGTCTAGAACAAACAATCAATTCTCTATGTCGCGTGAACTTTACATGCTAAATGCAATAGCTGCAGCGGATATTGCATTTGGCATGTCAAGTTCAAAGTCACTTGTTCCCAAGCCTTCGTGTCTGCATTTTGAATTTGAACAAAGCCATTTCGAATAAAGGCATTGGCATCGTATCAATTTGTCTTCTTTAAAATGTATATTAAATTCAGTTTTCGCGTGGCATCGTGAGTTAGCAAAAGCTCGTGCCTGTGTTATCTGCCTCAACGATAACACAGGCCTCAGGCCTCAACGTCATCCAATAATTGCATACCATAACTCCCAAAGTTCGCAAAGCTGATAACGGTGGCGTCGCGTGTTACCTGTCATAGCTGTAAAACACTTTTGCAAAGTAAGAATACCTACCTAAAAGCGTCGTGAACAAAGAAGAGTCATATCCCAATTTGCGAATGGAATTGCAAATTTCCTTAACTGATTTCCCCTTCATTGTTGGATGGCGCTCGATCTTTTCCACCAACTCAATATAGTGATCTAGCGCGTAGATGTTATATATGATTTTCAGAGCACGCTTGGTTATCGGACTTCTCTCGCTGAAAAAGAGCAGCAGAATCACTTTTACTACATGGACTAAAAGAGCGCCAAGAAAATAAGGAAATACAAATATGCACGTATCCTGAATAAACCTCAACTGCACGTTAAAATACTAATGTACACCCAATTTCATTGTGGTAAATGAAGTGGACGTTGATACCATTGAAGGTAGGTAGGTAAATTTAATCTAACACGCTTGCCCCAACAACTACAGTAAAACGCTGATTTCCACAGGGGGCGTGTGGATTACATCCCAAAATCTAAAAATGTCAGTACTTTTAATAAGACTATACTAATAGTATATTAAGGCTACTGTCAACCTTCGAGGCAATTTTTTTTCTGTTTTTCTTTTTTCGGCTGAACTTAAAGTTTGTGTCATAATCTAGCAACTCGTAAAAAGAAAAATACAAAGAAGTCGTGTTTTCATGCGTAAAAACGAGAATAATTATTCATTTCGTCGGAGCATTTACTAACTCAGCCGACTTTAATCCTTTAATCCTGTTTACATATGACACAGGCTCCCCGCTGATTGCGCGCGAAAACATAATCCGGGATCATTAGCATATTTACGCACATTTTCTTCAAACATCGAACTACAAGTAAACGCGAACAACTCGACTTTCAATCTCACGAATTTCAACCATTAATACAACGTTTTGCAGTATTGTACATTTCTGATTCGTCTTGGTGGCTTTCGCGATTGGTCATGTCTCTGCATGCTATTTAAGCGTATCCGCAAAATGCGCTCCGTCAAGCTGAAGTAAATAGATTCGATATTTCCAAAGAAGCTAGATAATCTGATCGTTCTACTCGCGTTCCCTGAACATGATTTCCATGTGATTTACATCGGGCCGCTGTGACCGCTTTTTCCTCCCTTGGCCTTTTTCCTCTTTGTTGGAGAGTTTTTAGTCTTCCTACTTTGATTTGCAGCGCTTGATTTGCGTCGGTTTGATTTTGGCTTTGCCATTCCATTATCCTGATAAGTCGAGGCTTAAAACGATATAAACAATGCTCTTGAAATTCGAGATCGGAAGAGCTTTCCCGCGAACTTTCCTGGCCCAACGGGGCGCTTCGTTCTCATTGGTTATCAGTTGACATCTGCTTGACGTTTGTTTGCTGTCCACTTGAGAAGCCAGGAAAGCTTCTACGAGCCGTAACTCTTTAGTAGTTTTAGAGCAGATTACCAACATAAAACTGAATTATGCGCATAGAGGGAAATGATGGATTCGTTTGAAACTTGGCCAATTGCTAGTTTAAACATTGATCTCTAAAACCGTGTGGGGCTTTAAAGAAATATTGCTTTGCTGCGATGCAAATGCGCCGTAAGTAAAGGAATGTAAGCAATTTTTACTCTTTCGACTTTAGCTTTTGATAAATCATAAACTAAGTAAAATATTGACAAATCTCCACACGGTTTGACAGCCCTATGAGTGCTGATGGACATGATGCAGTTTTTGGGCTGAAAGAAACGCGTTCACTATGCGCATAATTCAATTTTTTAGAGCGCGTCGGAAACTCATTGCGCGGAGCCTAGCGTAAAAGGTTTAAAAGAGAAGAAATAAAAATAGCATATTTGGAAACTACTACTATTGAGCTTTAAAATGGTATATAGTTTATATATATAATTGTGTTTGCGCGCGCGAGGGATTTTTTTTAGCGAAGGGCACCTTCGAAGGTTTACAGTCGCCTTAATGTTAATAGAAAAAAAGACTGATAATAATAACTATTCCTATTACTTGTTTAAGAAGTAGTATCATGGGGGAAAGTGTGAGCAATTATTTCTTTTAAAAAATTCGCAATTATATTGTCTTGCAATTTCAAAAAGCTTCCGGGAGGGAATTCCAAATTTTTGCTCCATCATAGCCATTTTAATAAGTTAAAGTGAATATCCGTATTTTCTGTTTGAAGGAGTGGCAACTGGAGCGCAGTGTGGGAGGCTCTCAGGTTATAGTTTGTGAAATTTCGTTTACTTGCCCTTCGTATTTTGTGTCACATCTTACCGCATTTCACTTTCCTCTTTTTCGGTCTCCTTTTCCCTGAAGCTGGAACCACCGAGGGATCCTATAAATAAGTTTGCATTCATTAAAGGGGTAGCTTCACGTATTTGGGGTTTAGCTAGAGGCCCAAGCCAACGTTCTATAATCATTGGCGCTGTTTTTGTTTACATCCTTGATATCCTTTACATCCCAGCTAAAAAAGAGATTTTCAGAAGCCAGTTGATAGATTCATTACTAAGTTTTTAAACAATCATTTTTGCTTTGTAATTTCGTTTTCAAAACCAAAACATAGAGTGGATTTCACATGACTGTCAAGACTTGTCATGTAATTGCGATTGCTTTGTGTTCTTATTGGCTACTCATTTTCCTCAGCCAATCAAATTCTGTAGCAAATACAATTGTGTAATTACTTAGTAATTGGTTCGCGGCTTGCAATTGGCTAAGAAAAAAGCCATTTAGGAGCAAATCATGATTTCTCTCGATTCTGATTGGCTAGTGATTGCTCAATTGCAATTGTTTTCACGATGGTCATGTGAAATCCGCTCTAAACACCACTGTGCGCAATGCGTTGTAGAACGGTAGATTGGGCCTTAAAAGGGCAGTGTAACGATTTTAGGGCTAATTTGTTTAGCTCAAATGTAGTGAAATTCAAAAGAAATAAGCTAAATAATCATCTAGGTTTGTTAAATAACCTTCCAACTGCTAGATAAGCACAAATTTGGAGTATTTTCGTGTGTTATCGAGCGGATGGAATTGGATTACGAAATGGCATTTTTGATTTCTGTTGAAGCTGAACAGTTTTCAAACTTGGGAATTTGATAGCAAACGCTGTAAAATCATACGTAAGAATACCTATATAATGCAAGATTCAATTCCTTTTTCTTTATAACATTAAAAAATAGTATAATGTATGATTCTGAGTTGTTTTTGTATGATACTGCGTCTTATTTTATGGCATTTTGTTGAAACAACCGTGACAAGCCCCTTTAAGATACACTAGTCAAATTCACAAGTAATGATCAAGTTTGCCTATGCATGTGTGGCGTTCAGCTACTTTATCAATTCAAATCTGGAATATCTTCGTGTGTTATGGGGCGGATGGAATTGAATTGTAAAACGGTATTTGTGGATTTCTTACCAGGCTGAACGGTTTTCAAACTTGAAAATTTGATAGAGATAGGTATTAGTCTTTCGTACGAATGTAATTTAAGTTCCTTTTTCTAAGTTGAAGCATATGTAGCAAAGGTATAGGATTTTTAGTTGTTGTAGACCACTTGTCAATGCTCTTTAGCATTTTGTTGAAGCCCTATAAAAATTGTTGTCCAGAAGTAGCTGCCTGCCGAATAACGCCAAAGTAATGTATTTCACAGATAGCATGTGCGTACAAACAGGACACTTAGACCAAAGTCTTTTACCTGGCGCATTTTACCAGGTTTGTTGGATGGATTTCACATTTTTTGGCTTATCACCGTTACTTTTTAAAATTTCAGCGACGTTCCAACAAGAATAACTAACACATTCCATCACTTCTTTGTGGACTATATAACTTTAAATACAGCTACAATGTTCAATCAAAGTCCATCCATTGCTGCCTGCGTGCCTGCAAATTTGGAACAAACTTACCAGCAACAAGAGCAAGTAAAACAAACTTTGTTAACGCCATCCTGTAACACAATGATGAAGAAGATAATGTTATAATGGACTAGGAATGACACAGAACAAAATACTTCCAAATTTGGTTTTGGCAGGGAGCGTTTGAGAAAACGGTTTCGTTCAAGGTACTTTTAATATGTGTTGATCAGACCACGTCGCGCCACGGAAACCCACGAATAGCAGTTTTCCTTTGGTCTATGTTTGTGAATGGGCATTTCGACAGACCTAGCTATTAAAAGAAATAATTTTTCATTATTCAATATTTCAATTGCGACAAAAGTAGAACCATTTACTCAATAGATTGAAGCAACCATTTACTTAAATAGCCAATAAGCCTCTAGGACAATTTGCACAAAGATCGCAGAATCGTGGCAAGACATGGTATTTCAATATATATGTCAGATATTGGTTAGCATGTACGTAATATAAAAACGTCGATCACACCACATCGCACCACTTTGGATAACAAAAACAGGAAGTGTAAATGCCGTAGAAACTTTCCTCTGGTCTATATTCTTGATGTCGATTTCGGCCAACCTAGCTTTTTTAGAAACAATTTTTTCCATTCCCTCAAATAACCAATGTAAATGAAACAGCAACTAGATATATTGCATCAGAACAATAAGATCGCCATCAATAGTATTTTTACATGCCCCATTATGAAATGAAAAGAAAGAATGCTTGTTTCTAAAACAATATAATCGGTTTATTAAAATGCTCATTCCATACCCTAGTGTAAGAGAAGAGAGAAAGAGAGAAAGCTCCTTATCAGAGTCCCTTGACTATCTTTTTTACACGTCCCGCTTCATCAATCTCTAATTTTTATATAATATTTTCATACATTTTAATGAGTTAAGAGTGACTATCCGCAATCAAGTTGACGTTACTTGATTTAAATGGTTTAACCTTGGTTTCAGGTGTCTCGCGTAGCTGCTCTTGCTTGTTCATGAAATAAACTGCTGAACACACATTTCTTAAATGCTGGTGCACGTCGCACTCACAAATAATACGCGTTTAGAAAGAAAAAAATAACTAACAAAAACAGGATGTTGAAAAGTAGAATCCACTCGAATCACAAAAAGCACTTTCATTATTTTCTTTCTTGTGGTTTGAAATTATCCTAAATATTTAAAGCCAAAATAAGATACTAATTAGTGGTGTGTGAATGATACTAGTATGAACTAGAAATGTCATTCCCTTCCCGCAGAGGTCAGTCTGCAATCTGATCAATTATTTTCCTATTTTACAATTGTTGCTTAATTTCGCGAAAAAAGGTCGGCATATTTCGCGGATCTTTATATTTGCGATTTGGGTGCAAAATTATTTTCTTAGGAAATTAATTTTCGCGAAAAAAAAAAATTATTTTTATTTTACACTTCTTACTGCTGAAAATCATCTCATAACAAAACAAAACTTTAGAACCAACATCGGGTACCATAGGCATAGCCAAAGACCTTGTCTTTATGCTTAAGGTTCTTTACAATTGTATAATACATTTTTACATTGTAGCTGTAAATTCTTCAATTGAGAAAACAAGAAATATAGGAGGTTATAAATATCGCGACATTAAAGTTCGCGGAAATTTTTGTTCGCGTCGCTTTAAGTTTGCGATTTTTTTTAAATCGCGAAATTAATGCGACGCGAAAATTAGTACCAATAATGTAGTCTATAGTTTGAATAGTACCAATCGCATTATAATTCTGTTTATCTCGTCTCCGATAACTATAATTGCGAATGCGTCTCTCACGCCCTGTGTGTTGCAGTGCGAAAGGACCGTAGAGATAAACACAGAAAGTTTATTAACATGATATCATTGTTTCTTTAACACTAAGGCAGGGACGGGCTCATCCTAATTCTAGTAATGTTTATTTTGCATGAAATTCACATTTTGTGTTTGTTTCAAAGTTGATCAAAGTGTTGATAGGCCTTATCACCGTTTCCGCCGCCATTTTGTTCAGTAGGCAAGCCGTGCAAAATCCCACATAAACTTCGCAAACGCGAAGTGAAATCATTATTGCAAAACAGGAAAAAACCCTCTTCCGAGTTTGATTAATAATTGAATGAAAATATTGTTTATCTAATTTTTACATTCCAATATTAGAGTGATTTGTGGTTTCAAACGATCCCAAGAATTGGTAGAGGGAAATGCATGATTACTAGCGTGTACAGAGTTCAGTATCAATCACTGGCAATGGCTGCCTTCGGGAGCTGTTTCTTTGTTAGAGAGTTATTAAGTTGGGCCGTTGCCATTTTGAACAATACCTCTTAACCTCAACCCAAAGGAGAAAAAAAATGATGCGTTTAAAAAAACAGACAATTTATTGAGTTATTTCTAAGCCATGTGGATCAAAGGCTACTGGTTTCAATGTATTATTAGATTTAGACCCCGTCCACACTACGCCGTTTTCAAACGAAAACGGATACATTTTGCTACAGATACTACGGTGGCTTATAGGCGAGGGCACACAACGAGCACCCCCTCCTTAAATGTGTTTAAATGGCTTATTTTGGTGTTTGCAAGTGTTTCTGTTCCATAAAAATGAGTTTTAAAAGTTGCTGGGAAAAATTTATCTGTTCCTTTTTCCCAGGAGGCACCTCCAGAGATATTTTCCCAGCAGAGCTTCAGCTCAAAATTTTCCCAGCCAGCAAGGGGATACATAAAGTTTTTGCCAGCCAGGAAAAAAATCACACCTTTTTAAAATGTGTGTTAATACAACCTTTAACAAACAACAGTAAACACTTTTGACCTTTTCCTGTGGTCAACAGACTTTAAAAAAAAATTTCGATGCAATTGTATTCTTGTCACTTATCTGTGTACTATTTTTTGTAATGCTTGTGAGGATAAAGCAGCATTCATCAAGAGTTGTTACATACCTGACATGGAACCATTGAGATTGAGCAGTGATTGCCGTATTTGCTGAAATCTTACTAGAAAAGTCCACAAGTGTTTTAGGATTCCGATAATGCTTTTCCAAAGACCCAAAGGTAATGCAATATATGTTGCTTGCAATCATGAAACATGATATGAGCAGGAGAATTGATTTAACTTAATATGCGACAATTCCTAATCAAATTGCTAAGTTTTAATTTAAGAGCACAATGCCGTCACAAAGCATGCCATGAGAGTTGAAAGAGCACAATGCTGTCACATCCCTGCATGGTACACAAAGCATGCCATGAGAATTGAAAGAGCAAATGCCGTCACATCCCTGCATGGTACACAAAGCATGCCATGAGAATTGAAAGAGCACAATGCCGTCACATCCCTGCATGGTACACAAAGCATGCCATGAGAATTGAAAGAGCACATGCTGTCACATCCCTGCATGGTACTCAAAGCATGCCATGAGAATTGAAAGAGCAAATGCCGTCACATCCCTGCATGGTACACAAAAGCATGCCATGAGAGTTGAAAGAGCACTATGCTGTAACATCCCTGCATGGTACACAAAGCATGCCATGAGAGTTGAAAGAGCACAATGCCGTCACATCCCTGCATGGTACACAAAGCATGCCATGAGAGTTGAAAGAGCACATGCCGTCACATCCCTGCATGGTACACAAAGCATGCCATGAGAGTTGAAAGAGCACATGCCGTCACATCCCTGCATGGTACACAAAGCATGCCATGAGAGTTGAAAGAGCAAATGCCGTCACATCCCTGCATGGTACACAAAAGCATACCATGAGAGTTGAAAGAGCACAATGCTGTAACATCCCTGCATGGTACACAAAGCATGCCATGAGAGTTGAAAGAGCACAATGCTGTCACATCCCTGCATGGTACACAAAGCATGCCGTGAGAGTTGAAAGAGCACATGCCGTCACATCCCTGCATGGTACACAAAGCATGCCATGAGAGTTGAAAGAGCACATGCCGTCACATCCCTGCATGGTACACAAAGCATGCCATGAGAGTTGAAAGAGCACATGCCGTCACATCCCTGCATGGTACACAAAGCATGCCATGAGAGTTGAAAGAGCACATGCCCTCACATCCCTGCATGGTACGCAAAGCATGCCATGAGAGTTGAAAGAGCACATGCCGTCACATCCCTGCATGGTACACAAAGCATGCCATGAGAGTTGAAAGAGCACATGCCGTCACATCCCTGCATGGTACACAAAGCATGCCATGAAAGTTGAAAGAGCACATGCCGTCACATCCCTGCATGGTACACAAAGCATGCCATGAGAGTTGAAAGAGCACATGCCGTCACATCCCTGCATGGTACACAAAGCATGCCATGAGAGTTGAAAGAGCAAATGCTGTCACATCCCTTTATGGTACACAAAAGCATGCCATGAGATTTGAAAGAGCACAATAATGCTGTAACATCCCTGCATGGTACACAAAGCATGCCATGAGAGTTAAAAGAGCACAATGCCGTCACATCCCTGCATGGTACATGAAGCATGCCATGAGAGTTGAAAGAGCACATGCCATCACATCCCTGCATGGTACACAAAGCATGTCATGAGAGTTGAAAGATCAAATGCTGTCACATCCCTTTATGGTACACAAAAGCATGCCATGAGATTTGAAAGAGCACAATGCCGTCACATCCCTGCATGGTCCACAAAGCATGCCATGAGAGTTGAAAGAGCACATGCCGTCACATCCCTGCATGGTACACAAAGCATGCCATGAGAGTTGAAAGAGCACATGCCGTCACATCCCTGCATGGTACACAAAGCATGCCATGAGAGTTGAAAGAGCAAATGCCGTCACATCCCTGCATGGTACACAAAAGCATACCATGAGAGTTGAAAGAGCACAATGCTGTAACATCCCTGCATGGTACACAAAGCATGCCATGAGAGTTGAAAGAGCACAATGCTGTCACATCCCTGCATGGTACACAAAGCATGCCGTGAGAGTTGAAAGAGCACATGCCATCACATCCCTGCATGGTACAAAAGCATGCCATGAGAGTTGAAAGAGCACATGCCGTCACATCCCTGCATGGTACACAAAGCATGCCATGAGATTTGAAAGAGCACATGCCGTCACATCCCTGCATGGTACACAAAGCATGCCATGAGAGTTGAAAGAGCACATGCCGTCACATCCCTGCATGGTACACAAAGCATGCCATGAGAGTTGAAAGAGCACATGCCGTCACATCCCTGCATGGTACACAAAGCATGTCATGAGAGTTGAAAGAGCACATGCCGTCACATCCCTGCATGGTACACAAAGCATGCCATGAGAGTTGAAAGAGCAAATGCTGTCACATCCCTTTATGGTACACAAAAGCATGCCATGAGATTTGAAAGAGCACAATAATGCTGTAACATCCCTGCATGGTACACAAAGCATGCCATGAGAGTTAAAAGAGCACAATGCCGTCACATCCCTGATGGTACATGAAGCATGCCATGAGAGTTGAAAGAGCACATGCCATCACATCCCTGCATGGTACACAAAGCATGTCATGAGAGTTGAAAGATCAAATGCTGTCACATCCCTTTATGGTACACAAAAGCATGCCATGAGATTTGAAAGAGCACAATGCTGTAACATCCCTGCATGGTACACAAAGCATGCCATGAGAGTTTGTTTTACTCAGTGTAAGGGAGGGGTCATCAGTTTTGGAAAGCACGGAAAATCCAAGAGAAAGTTTGCTGGTGAGGCTTTGCGGATACCTTTCCAGGTCTGAGTTTCCAGGTGAAGTATCCTATGCGTGGCATGGAATGGCTTTTCAAATATCCTTCCGGATCTCAGAATACTTTTAAAATACTCTTATCAGGTGGCCAAAAATTTAGATCCCCCCTCAGATGTGCGCCTAAAAAAATATGATCCTCACTAAATGGGCGCCCAAAAAATTGTGGCCCTCTACCCAAATTTACTGGTCCTCCCCCACCAATAAATAATGACCGCTCCTAATTTAAAGTATGCAAATGGTTCATTACTAAACTGACAAAATCTCCAGTTTTGGAGTTTTCAGGGTTGGCAGGTATGCTGTAGTGTAGAGATTCCAAAGGAATTCCAAAGGAAATATATTTGAAACAGAAGCCGTATTCGCCAAACGTATGGCACTAACCTTCTGTATACTTTTTCCGAGTTCTGTTTGCTAGTCAAAGCTTGAAGTTTACTATCTGTGGTTCTCATTCTCTCATAACTTAAGCTTAAGTTACATCTGCTGTCACCACAGTCAGCTGTCGAGTGAGGATTTCCTGACAATTCGAATGCAAGTATCCGTGTAAATAAATTAAACCTTAACCAGAGAAAAACAATGTAGAAGTATTAATTTGCTATCATATATTTACTTACTTTAAATTGGGCAATTTCATCTCCAAACAGCCAGTAAACACAGCAAGCCAGAGCTGATGAGACTCGAGTCTTTTGAATTTTTTGGAACTGTCATTTCGACCCGCCCGCGCAACTACCGCTGACCAAAATACTCGGCAGTCGATATTCAGTCGTGACTTAGCGTGACTTGATCGTCATTTTACGAAAATAGCCACGGAAAAAAGCCAGAAGTCCCAGCAAAGGCGGAAATAGCTGTTAAAATGTCTTCCCAGCAGAACATCGTGAAAAAAAATTTCCCAGCAACCTCTTTGGCAAAAACTTTCCCAGCCAGCAAGAAAAGGGGTGCGGAACAGATATTTTGCGGAACAGATCCGTTGTGTGCCCCTGTATAGGGGACACGGCAAAAATAGATATTTTTTTCTACTTCAAGATAATGATCTCGAAACTTCGTAATATTATCTCGAAATTTTGTGATAATATCTCGAAACTCTCGAGATATTATCTCGAAATTTTGTGATAATTATCTCGAAATTTCGTGATATTATCTCGAAATTTTGTGATAATTATCTCGAAACTTCGAGATATTATCTCGAAAGTTCGTGATAATTATCTCGAAACTTCGAGATATTATCTCGAAACTTTGAGTTATTATCTCGAAATTTTGTGATAATTATCTCGAAACTTCGAGATATTATCTCGAAACTTTGAGATATTATCTCGAAATTTTGTGATAATTATCTTTAAACTTTGAGATATTTATCTCGAAATTTCGTCTCCCATAAACATAGACGGGGGTGCTCGTCGGGAAAATTGATTAAACCCTAAGGGATAGCAAAATTGGTTGCGGTAAATCCTTATGTTATTGCGGCCCTTCAAATTACCACTATCAAGTTTAAACAATTTATTCAGTGTGTTGCTGAATTTCTCGGTCAACTTTGGGCGTGAGACCCCCTAAGGGATAGCAGATTAATTATAATAACTCAAAGTTTCGAGATAATTATCACAAAGTTTCGAGATAATTATTACAAAGTTTCGAGATAATTATCACAAAGTTTCGAGATACGGATACGCCGAAAACGATCACGGAAAACGGCGAAAACAATACGAAAACGATAAGTGTGGACGCAAATCTTTTTGAGATCGGAGCAAAAAGTATCCGTTTTCGTTTAAAAGCGGTGTAGTGTGGACGGGGTCTTAAAGATATGGAGTCACGCTAGAATTAATTCCTAGCGAAAGCTAGAAGTTTGAAAATGAACATTTTTTTTTTCTCAAGATGTGAAATGATAAGTCTATAAGTCTAAGGGATACTTTTCCAAATCAGCGAAGTTTGGCGAGGGACCGGTTCTCCAAGGAACAGGTCCGTTGTGCAAATTACATTTTAGTAAGCGAATTACAATATATCGTTTCACACCATCTGCTTCAATAGTCAATTAATTAAAACTCAGTATTTTTGTTTATGCTAAGAAGTAGTTTAAATTACTGAATTGTATTGGTTATACAAAAGCTTGAAGTGATACGTACTGTAATTTATAAAAATAAGCAAAAACCAACCTGATGGAATTCGACGCGGGATATACAGGATCAGCCGAAGGCAAGGAAAATAAACATATAACAATTTACGATTTGGGAGAAAGATGTGCTGTAAGAAAACAAGAAATGTCACTAAAAGAAAGCCATAGTAGAAAGGACACGCCATAAACAAGAATGGTCTCTTGAAAAAGCTAGATCAAGGAAACCCAATAGCAATCTTTCGGCAAGATATCTGATCAGGTCTTCTCAATAGCTTGGTGTTGCTCTCTGTGGTTTCCTAAAGTTTCGAACCTAGGAATCAGAACATCGATTTCTGCCTGACATTTTTTGACTCTAGAATTTTGAATCTATGCAGGGGTTCGGCGAGGAAATCCAAACAGATGGAAAATGTTATAGATTAAAAACGTACCCTTTTCTGTCGTTGATGCTCAAATGCACCTTATCATGCTATTTGAAACTGTTTTGCACTAGTTTTCCTTTATTATTTCATTGTTCGAATTCTCGCCCTTTCAAAAACCAAATGTTGGAATTTTAAAAATTCGGCCGCTCGGAATCTCGGAATTGATGAGTTTCTAACTTTACAAATGGTTTGATCCATCCACATCTATACTTTACTCATTTACAACGCTTAAGCATCGAGTTAGTTTAACAAAAAATATGAATAATATAGATAGATATACACATTATATAAATGCATATAATTGATTATTAAAAAATGACAGCATCCAGATTCATTGTACAAACGTTTGAGAAAGGATTCTAAAACAAAGTCTTCGCGTGCTTAACAGTTCGGAGTTTACAATTCTTAGTACCCTTTAAACCCCTTCTATGTTACATGGGAAGTACACCGTGACTTAGAACTTAGAGCCAAACCGCTGTGTGATCAGCGTCATTTCTTATAAGAAAAAAAAAGGAAAAGGAAACAACTCGAGAATGTTCAACTCCCATTATTGGAAATGTTACCTTAATGGGTGTGGCGAACGAGACCGTCTGTTGTCGCACCCTCTATATTCCGTCGGAGAAGCAAATTATGAATTGCTGCAAGCTCGACGGGCATAAGGCTGCAATAGTATCAAGACGGCACTCCCTCCCTTTATATATTGGTATCATCTGAATTAAGTCTATTAATAGTATCGGAATTTTAATTGCTTAAAGTGGCTATGCCACGATTGCACTTGTTTCGACAAAATGTTTTAAAATACGACCAGTTTCTGCGTAAACAACTAGTCAGCATTCTATATTGTGCTTCAACTTTGTCTTAGAAAGAAAAAGGAACTCAAATTTGCATTATGTAGACATTCTTACGTAAGACTTCGCTTTTTTGTCATATTTCTAAGTTTGGAAACTCTTTAGCCCACAATAAATCAAAAATGCAAATTCGTAATCCATTTCCATGACCACATTCCACAACGTAAGAATGCTCCAAACCTGTACTCTCTCAGTTGAATGGTTATCTAAGGCCTAGTACGACAAACATCGTGGCAGATTCGCGCTTCCAATCCGACACATAATAATGTTTTTCGATTATAATGAAGTATAATGAAGCGGCTTACTTTGAAAAGGAAAAGGCTCGACAGAAGAAGAGCGACCTGAGGTTCGACGTTTGCCTGTGACGATCATTTTGCTAATTTCTTGCTACTTATTACAAAACCCTACATTATAAAACCCTCAAATCGTGACAGCTATTCCTGATTAACCTTCGATCGATGCTACAGGAAGTGCAGGGTAATCAATTCGAAAAATTGCAATTTAGTTTTACTATAAAAAGTATTTCATATCTTTTCCTCATTTCATATCTTTTCCTCATTCGTAAGTCAGAACCTGTTAGGATTTATAAAACTATCTATGCAAGCCCCATATTTACTGGTATTTTACTGCATATCTTTGCGAACTACGCCAGTATTCCCAGTATTTTAGTGCAATTTTTGATAATTTTCCAAACTACGCCAACAACAAACCGCGGTTTGGCTTCCGTCAATCCAACGAGTGAACAGCTCTGCAGAGCGCGCATGACTTCACGCACGCTTTTTTTAAATAGTTTTTTTTTTATTTAACTGATAAGAACCTAGCTAGGCCTCAAAACCAACAAACGAAGCTCAGAAAAAAAAAATCCCTGCGCCTGTCTTAGAAGGTTTGATGAACGGAAGCCGAAACGCGTTCAAATATAAAGTGGCTCGGCAGCAGTGGATGATTTCATGCACGTTTTTTTTGCCTCATAAGGACTAGCTAGGCTTCAAACTTCATAAACAATTAGAAAATAACACCTATGTTGTATTGTGAATGTGTGCATTCTGATTGGTTAAAAAGCGTGTTTGTAAGAGACCTGAGAAACACGATGTCACGCAACGATGTCGCGCGTTTGTAGCGGAGCTCCCGCGGGCGCCGAAGGCGCCCGCGTAGCGGAGCCCGATAGCTACATGCAGGACAGGAAAGAAACAAAACAAAGTGTATATGCATCGACCTGTTTTGTGATGGACTTCCGGTTGTGTGTGTGTCCGTCGTCGCAGAGGCAACCCATCAACCACAGTTTATAGCCGAGCTAAATAAAAGGTTATATCTTTGGAAGGGATGAACCTCAGACAACCGAACTTGGGTGATGTTGTGTAAGCGGCAAGGGGGGTGCAACTGCATGGTCACGTGGTATGACGTCATCGATGACGTCATCAAGACGAGAAAAGGCTTATATATTTGGAAGGGATGAACCTTAGACAACCAAACTTGGACGAAGTTGTCTTAGTTGCAACGGGGTGCAAAGGCGTGGTCACGTGGTATGACGTCATCGATGACGGCATCAAAACGAGAAAAGGCTCATATCTTTGGAAAGGATGAACCTCAGACAACCAAACTTGGGTGATGTTGTCTAAGCGGCAAGGCGGGTGCAACCGCATGGTCACGTGGTATGACGTCATCGATGACGTCATAAAACGAGGAAGGCTTACATCTTTTTAAGGGTTGAGCCTAAGACAACCAAATTTGGTGAAGTTGTCGTGGCAAGGGGGGTGCAAAGGCGTGGTCACATTTTATGACGTCATCGATGACGTCATCGAAACGAGAAAAGACTCATATCTTTGGTACTCTAGTATGTAAAATATTTTATATGCATAGAAAAGCGACAGTGTCAAAACAATTCAACATTCATTTTGATCGTTTCCTGAAACACCAAAACTAACTTTTATCAAAGAAAAATATCGAAATCTCATCCTAACATTTCCTTTTCCGTACAATTACTGATTGGCGTGTGCAGCGCTTATTAAAACATTTTAGCCCCAAATGCGGAGCTTATTCAGGGGCAGCACTTTTAATCGGGTCCAATAGACCTCCTCGGCTTGGGCGTAATGTTTTCCCATTTTAGATCACGTGGAATTCATTTTAACAATCTTTTTTGTTTGGATGCTTCCATATTCATATAAAGTGGTTTCGATAAAGTTTGTCACCCGAAAGACTAAAGCCTACAAGCTGTCGGCGCCAAGCCTTGTGAGTCAATTCGATTTACGCGCGTGTTGGGTACAGCGCGATTAAAATTTATAGCGGAGCTCCCGCGGGCGCCAAAGGCGCCCGCGAGCGGAGCCCCATAGCTACATGCAGGAGGAGAAGGAACAAAACAAAAGTGTATATGCATCAAACGATTCTGTCATGGACTTCCGTTTTGTGCGTCAGTCCGTCCGTCCGTCTGTCCGTTCGTCCGGCGTAACACAGGCGACCCAAACGTAAGCTAACGAGAAAGGGTATATATCTAAGGAAGGGATGAACCTCAGACAACCAAACTTGGGTGAAATTGTCCAGTTGGCAAGGTTGATGCAACGGGATGGTCACGTGGTATGACGTCATCGATGACGTTGTGAAACGAGAAAAGGCTTACATCTTTGGAACGGGATGAACCTCAGACAAACCAAATTTGGGCGAAATTATCTAGTGGCAAGGGGGTGCAAGTGTTTGGTCACGTGGTATGACAGTGACAGGCTATGTACAATGGCGACCTTTTGTCTCATTAAAACAGAAAAATATGTAACCGGGAGCTCCGTTTTTAGCCAGTGGCTAAATCTATATATTATGTTATTTTCTAAAAGCAATAAAAATACTTTCTGCGTGCTCTCTGGTTTCTTACAAACACTCAGGGAATGTTGGTCGAACTGATAAAACTTGAAAGACACTCGCCTTCGGGTCGTGTCTTTCACGTTTTGATCAGTTCTCCCAACATTTCTCCCAGAAAGCAGAGAGCACGCGGAAAGTACTTTTACATGCAGATAAAAATGAAATTGTAAGTGCGTGAATTGATGTTAAATAATATGTTAAAAATTCTAATGATACTAAATTAAACATTCAAAGAAGAATCTGTTTCATCTTAATCTAGGCTCATTCATGCGCGCTGTTACCAATCCTTTCAAATGTATGCATACTAAGAGAATAATTAGGAAACGAACAGATAAGCATAAATGAACCGAAATGTTTTGTTTTGCATGTAACTGTTTATCAAGCAATGCTAGTTTTTTATTGTTGAAAATAGTTTACAGTTGCTAAAGCATTATTAGGTATTAATAGTACAAAAAAGGCTCTTTTCGGGGGAGGGACCCCCATATTTTTTGGGCGGGGGTGCTCGTCGTACCTTTTAGGGTTTAAAATGAGGCCTCTGGTACTTTTAGGGGGTACAATTCGAAAACTTTCATTTTTTTTTCTCAAGATAGGTACCTGTTAGAGGTTCGTTCTTGCAAATCAAGCAAATCACACTTGTTGGTAGCCTGAAATTCAGACGTATTTTCCCTCGTAAAAAAGTACGAGAGAAAATTACGAGGGAAGATACGTCTTGTTGGTACCTTTTAGGGGTCACAATCAACTAAGCGACGCCATTTTAGGTACCATTTAGGGGTAAAAAAAAAAATGAGGGAGACCCCCCCCCCCCCCCCCCCCCCCCCACGGGTTCTTTCAGCCGACGAAACTCGGTTGATATTGTTAAAATCCGTGTTCAGCGATGATAATACTGCGATTTTCATGAACTCCCACTTGACATCGAACGCCAAACTCCGTTTTGGCTTCAGCTGCCAATCAAACATTTTAAGTCAAGTCCACACATGTTTTCTGCCGGCTGGTTTATTAATAGAAAGAACAATAGAAAGGCATGTCGAAGTAACCCCCCCCCCCCCCTCCGCGATCCCAAACGCAACATCATAATCATTTCAAACTATAACAGACGAGTATTGCAAAAAAAATTTTTTTTCACTTATGAAAAAGTCCCAGGAAATTGGGCTTGGGGGACAGCTTTCAAATTTACCATATTCTATAATTAATTTATTCAGAGACTTTTGAACTCAGATGTCTTCGATTCCACAGTATTTATGCGTCGTCGATGCCTATCCTGCGCTAGGGCAGATAATTTGAAAGTGGACTATTTCGAAAATTTCTGAAATTCCTGTATCTGCCCCTGTATAAATAATTGGCCAGCGTATAGTTGCTGGAGTAATATCTCTCGCGTGGATGTCGTCGAAAAATACAAAAAATGTATTGCTATAGCAGTGTCCAAGCTACGAAATGTGTCTTAGTCACGTTTTTTTTTTCACTTTTCACATCATATTTAGGCCAGACTATAAACCTGATTACATAAATATTGCTTCAAATATCAATATATAGGCCTTGGATTCTTTCCAAATGCCAATTTCTAGTGTTCAACTTGTGGAAACCATTGTATTGACGTCTGAGCATAAATTGAATACAAAGTCGCGAATTTAGACCTGTTTCCTCAGCGCAATTTCTTGGGGCTTTCCGGACGTTGCTCCGATGGTCTAAGGATTAGTTTTCTGTAAAAACATCCACTTTAGCAATTACTTAGGCTCGGTCTTTTCTGATCGTAGATTAACATACACTATTAACAATGCGAACAAATCTTGTAAAAAAATATTCAAAAGTTATAGTTCTAGCTCATTGAACAGTCGCTTCCACTTTTCCAACTAATGGAAGCAATATTGCTTATAAAAAGAATGTAAACTCTATACATATCAAGATAGTTCCCTTGAAAAAGTGTCGACATTCTCCAACTTCCTTATAAGGAAAAATATGCATACCATATTTGGAATCCCAGTAAGTTTTTCACTATTTCTATTGGCTTAGAAAGCTTAAAACTCGACCAAAACTCAAATATACTCGAGGAAACATGCTAGGTGCATTTTCCACTGTGTTGTTCACGGTCAAGAGCCTGGCAACAAGGTAGACAAGATACCACAGGAAGCCCGGTCAATCTCTAGAAAGGCGACACTACTATCTTGATATGCTGATGATAATAAATTAAAAAAGGAAAACAAGGAAGTTGGAAAAAATAAAAGGACACAGAGTTCACTCTATATAGATCTTGCACTGCAAGTGTTACGTCGAGTGTTCTTATGAGCTCTTTTGTTTTTGCTTCAAAAATAAACCGGGATATTGAAACTGCGTTTGCTTCTCCAGCTCACACAGTACGTTTTGATGTCTTTTAATAGCAAAGTGCTTAGTAATGACGTTGCTGAGGCTTTTACTTTTACAGCTCAATGACAAATTGTCAGAGCTCATTGTCATAGCGAATTTTCTGCATAACGTAATATGATCAAATGTTCTTTACAGCTGTTAAAAATAATAGAAATATTTACAGTATCAAATATTAGATATCAATTACATGCTCAATAAAAATAGAATTAAAAGTGCGTGAATTGATGCTAAATGATAATTATCAAGAGTGGATAATGATACTAAAATATTAAATATTCAAAGAAGAACTTGTTTCAGCTTATCTACAGGCCGGTCTGGATGGGGTTAACTGACTAAAAGTTAAAATAAAAGTTACCGACTGTCGACAAACTTGGATAAGAAATACCGATTAACGACAAAACAATGTTTACCAGCCACCGACGTTTTTACAAATTATTCTCGCCAGGTTATTAAATAAAAAGTTATTCTGAGAAATGGCGTGTGCTTTGGACTTTCCGAGCACTTTTCGAGCATCAAATTACCAGAGATTACTGAGTTTCAATGTATAACTGACACTCTGGGCATCCTTTGAACGGAAAATAAAATTAGACAAGATGACGTGTGTGCGCATGCGCAAACATTTCTGCATTATCGTGAGATAAGCTACTACTATATAAAAAGAAAAAAAAACGTCTCCCACATGAGTATCCAATACACTCTTCAGGCCTATAAATACGTTGGTGACGCATAACTATTGTTGATTGTTCACTAACGGTACAAGGGGCGTCCTTATATGGTCTGATGGCCGGGCGTACTCTCACCCATAGGTATCTAGCTACTGAGCAATTCAACACCAGGATAGCGACTGTCAGGGCCGAAATCTCTGGCGTGGGCGTAAGAACCGTACGGTCGCCATACGACGCTTCAGCTCTTTGTCTGGAAGTATGGTCCTACTTTTTTCTTTTTCCTCAAGTCAAGTAAATGCTGAATTTGCATTGGTGTGGACAGGCAAATGATCTATATTACTTGCACGACTCACAAAAAGCAGTTCAAAATTATTTCCATCATTTTCACAAATAACAAATGGCCTTACCACCGGCACCGAGTTAACCTGTGAAAAGCTATCCACTCCGCTCCAAAATCCCTCCATAAAAACACAAACAAGATAACGGCTTATACACCAAAGAATACACCTGATAATAAAAGCGCATTTCAGATCTCTGATGATTCTGATCAACGTTTTGTGAATTTTGTTCAACAGTTTCGTTCAGTTTCTTCATGAACAGCTTTCCATTTCCCTACAACAACAACAATCTTTATTGAAAAATTATATAGAATTTACATTAATAGTTTTGAAGTATCTAGGGGCAGTGTATAGAAGACAATTTTGGTTTTCTTGTTAACTTCCCGTACAATTACTGTAAGGTAAACTCGCTTTGATTTGCCGCGGTCCACAACCTTGGACGGTTTGCTGACCGTTGTTTGAGCCCACTATATGCGCACGCATATCTACAAACTTTTTTGTTTGGGGGGCTCAAATAATATCAGCGGAAAATGTCTGTAAATATGCGTGCGCATATAGTGGGCTCAAGAAACGGATAGGCTCGTCGAAAATACAATAAATGTATTGCTATTGCAGTGTTCAAGCGCGGCATTTTGTCGTATATAGTCGCGTTTTTTTACTTTTGACATCATATAAATCCTGATAGATTTATTACATAAATATTGCTTCAAATATCGTAACCTTTGGAGTCCTTCCAAATGCCAATTTCTATTGTTTAACTTGTGAAAATTAACCATTGTACTTGACGTCTGACCAGGACTTTCAGGACGTTGCTCCAAATGGTTTGTCAAACTAATGCAAGCAACTTGATTATATTGCTTATAACAAGAAAGTGAAATCGATACTTATGACAGTAAATTTTAAAAAAAGTAAAACAAGGAAGTTGGAAAAAAATAAGAGGGTCACAGAGTTCACTCTATATAGATCTTGCAGAAAACTGGAAGTGTTACGTCGAGTGTTCTCGAGCTCTTTTGTTTTTGCTTAAAAAATAACCGGGATATTGAAACTGCGGTTGCCTCTCGAGCTCACACAGCACGTTTTGATGTCTTTTAATAGTAAAGTCCTTAATATGATGTTGCTGAGGCTTTTACTTTACAGCTCATGACCAATGAAGCGAATTGTCAGAGCGCTCAGTGAGTTTAAGGCATGGCTCAAAACTGTTTTGCCTGAAAACAAAAAAGGGGGATTATTCTTCATATCTCGTGTTCCGTAGAGGTGACCGCTCCATTATAGGTACCCTGGTCTCAGGGTGAAGTTTCCGTGTTTTAATCGAACCAAGTTTGTAGTCGTGTTTTGGTTATTTCAGTGGTAGTTAGTTTTGCCTCAGTGATTCTAGTCTTGCTCTGTTTCTTTCTGAAACGTTACCATAGGGACAATTGCTAGAAAATACAGTTCTATCAATGAAACACGCCAGTCCCTAAGGCGGAGCTACAGCGAACAGCCCAAAAGAGTGGAATGGCAATGGCTATGAAGTAATCGGGGAAACGTTTATTGCGTGGGCTTGAAGTTGAGAGGGGCATTGAGAGTGGTGCACAATATCTTGTTTTGTGGTCATTATTATATTACAAACTACAGGTTGCTTTGGTTATTTAGGTCTTTGGACGGCGGGCGCTCATGTTTGGTGGTCACGCGCAAATAAACACACTCAACGACCAAATCCTAAAGCAACCTTTCTTGAATGTTGTACACATGTATACATTTTGGTTGAATAGAACGAAGATGGATATAATATAGTTCCCATTCATCTGCAAATGAACCTCGTATTTGGACTCGAGGCTAGGGTCCCCTTATGTAGATATGAGAGCGTCGTTTATGGACATCCTTAATGGAAGTCGTACGACAAATATTTATGATACACCAATCACATTATGATGAAATCAACAGCACACCTTTATTGAAGTTTACTTGTTTACACAACAGACACACACAAAACCATTCACAATAACATTATGTACATACGAAACCCATATGATGACCCGAGTTTAGATCTTGAATATCAAAATCTTCCAGGTTGAGAAATGAGCACATTTCTCATTTTGTTCTCGGGAGCTGAAGTTGCAAAAGAGGCATTTTAACACAGCGATTTTCTGCAGAAACCCATCCATGGGAAAAGCTCAATTTCCCAAGGCACACGCATGGAAAGAGTTCGGAATTCACATGGATAGCCATGGGAAATCCGACACTTCCCATTCTTCTACCATGGGAAATTCAGCTATGCTTTTTTGCATAGTTTTGGTCCGCCATGCCCGTATAGTTAATTCCGATACCTCTTACAATGTTTACACTAATCAGTGGAAAATATCCAGGCAGAGCCAAAGACAAGACTGTAGGAAAATATCAGTGTGAACAAGGCATTAAGCGCCTAGAGTTAACCCCAGTAATATGATGTCCCTCTAATTATCAGACTTGGCCTTCTTCTCCGGCTTGGGGGCCTCGTGTCGCTTGCCGTAACTGTATGAAGGCATGTACTGGGTGTTACAGCAGGACGGTAGGCAAGAGGGTGCACATGCAGGATTGGCACATGTAGAGCACGAGGGTGCTGGAGCTGGTACGACAATCGGTGGTGGAGGAGGAGCTGGGACAACGTAGCTACCGCAGCAAGTAGAGGCACATGTTGGGGCACAGAGGGTAGGGCACGGGTATGAGCAGAAAACGGGTGCAGGGATGTAGCAATCTATAAAAGCAGATATATGATTATTATGGTTAATATATCATTTATGATATTTTGGTCAATAGTCCAGTTTCGAATTCTCTACTCTACCGCTGAATAGGCATCAATGGCGCATAAATACAGCAGGAGGCTCATTAAAGCAGAAAAAGTTGTGAATACCAGCGAGTCGGAGAAGATTCCTCAAATTTGTCTATTGTCTCAATTCAAGCTTCATCAGTTTCTCGGCGGTATTCACAACGTTTTCGACTTCAAATTGAGGCTCCTGCTGTATTTATGCGTCGTCGATGCCTGTTCAGCGGTAGAGCAGATAATTCGAAACTGAACTATTGTAGTAATAGTGTGTCGAGGGTGGCTCCACTGCTGGAACTGGATGCTTCACGATATTTGTGAAACCCCCTTTCACACCGTAACACTAACAGCTACATTTGCAGATACATTTTGCAGCTTTGCATAAAATTGCAGCCTCATACTGCTTGATACTGCAAAAAATCACGCTAAGAAAGAAGAGTCACGGAAAAAATATCATAGAAGTTTTCCACTTCCAGTATGTTTTACTTTCTAAATGCTACACTAAAGACTGTTTTACTTTGTAAATGCTACACTGAAGTTTCTTCTTTATGCGCGCGAAGCGCGATGCAATTTTTGACATATTAAATTGAAAGAAATGAGAAAAGTCCAGGAGTAAATCAGAAATTGGTGTTTAACAATTGTGTTTCTTTTCATTTGCTAAATAAACCCTTATATTACCGTTTCTGATAGTACATTTAGTTGTAAATTGTTGTAAATTGTGAGTGCGCAGCGCGGCGAGCCGACCAAAAACACTCTATTTATAAAGATATCAGGTTCCCTAAAAACAGTAATCAGTTTTAGAGTGAGCTTGTGCGATTCGTTTGCCACCAGCTTTGCTTGCGCAATATTGTTTTTCTAGTTCAGAGGCTTGCGCTGATTGGTCGAGACGACAGTTTTCTCCTACAGGTGATTATAACATTGAAAGGATTGGGAGTGCGCGCGCGAGTTTTGTTATGATCGTGAAAAAGACCAACAAAAACACGTTTTTCTGTCTAAAATTCTTATGAATCACTTGAGAAAAAACAATTACGTTAAATATTAACATGATAATGGTGCATTGAATGCGCAAAACTTACCAATATGGTTAAAGATGGTGTTGCAGGCAAGTTTTCCAAGTTTTTCAGACTTGATAACGGCAGCTAAAGGTTTAAGATGAGTTCCACTCTCGGGAAATGTCAGGTAGAAGGTGACTAAGGCTTTGTTATCGGCTGGAGCTTTGCTGCAATTACAGAAAGGAGCGGCGTCACTATTTAAGCACACTTTTGGCGATGTAAAAACCATCCAAATAACTGTCGGATAGCCAAAATATTAGCCTACAGTAGGTTTGTTAAATAGCCCTTCAACTACAAAGCAATCATGATTATAGGCTTCATGTACCTATTACAGATCAGATGAAAGCGGATTGCAACGATGCGTTCTGACGTTTACATATTAGTTTGGAGTTGTATTTACGAATTTATTCTAACCGAACAAAGCCCCTTTAAAGGAGGCTTGTCACCTTCATTTAGCTAGTACCTTATTCTCCTTTATTTTCGCGGGACTTAAATTTCGCGAGAATATTCTCGGCACATTTCGCGAGTCCTTAATTTCGCGATTGGAGAGAAAAATTGTGTTTGCAGGGATTCGCGTAATTGACGATTAAGTGACTTTATGTTTTCTTGTTACAAAAATTGTACGTTAATCAACAATTGAAACAAGAAAAATATGCCGTCCCTTAGTGCCAAGATTGGCAAATATGCTAGTGAGAAATGGCAGTTCAAAGGTATCTATCACTTGAAGAAAAAACTACCAGCCCTAATTACAGTCAGGAATTAGCGAATTTAATAACCTGCAAAATTTAAGGAGAATGTGGTAGAGAGCGAAAAAAAAGTGTTGGTTGCGTAAAAATTTAAAAAGTTACGACCTGAAATATGAGGCCATGCTGTTCAGTGTGGGTCACAGAACAAGACACTTCGCATTTGAAAAGTGAGCCACCTTAAGTAGACATACCTAAACGATGCGATGGCAACTTTTTGGAATGGAAGATACGTAGCGTATGCCTGATGGACCTAATAAACGCAGACATAAAGTGATCAGTATCTAAAGTAGTTATGCAATGGTTTTCAGTGATATACCATGGAATATATCAAGCGTCACTATGTATGGTCTTGTATTTATGGTATCCCCACGTACATAGCTTACATTTAGGCGACAACATTGCGGAATTTCAGGAGTCATTTTAAGACACGCTCCGTGATGAAATGGTTGAGTCGAAAACTTTAAATGGATCACTTGACTTCTTGTACGTGATGTGAGTTGCGAAAGATAGGTAGGGATCTACGATCACTAAATTTTGCGCAAATCCAAAATATGGAGGCACACAGTAGGTCGACCGATCAAGATGGCCTTATTATATAGACATTTAGAAATCTTAACTTGGACGGTCACCGAGGCCTGGATGATACCAGAGTACAAGCTAGAGATGGTTTGAGATGGTTGCAACACACAAGAATAGAGCGGTTTTCACATGACTGTCGTGAAAGCATGAGCAATTCACTATCCAATCAAATGCGATAGTAATTAAGTAATCATCCATGCAAGAACTAGGCAAACCTCCATTGTTCTACGGCATTCCCCACGCAGGATATGTCCTATTTTTTACCACAGTAAGTTATCATGACTAGCAACATAATAAGAGTGAAACATTGATAGATTTCGACTTGCTTAGAGAACATATGGCAACGAAAAGTCGCTAGACCAATCAGATTAAAGAAGAACAAAGGAGTGAGAATCAGCATTTTACGCTAGGTTCCCCACATACAAAGTCTTTACAAATTGCATATCCTGTTTGTGAGTACCACAAGTGCTTATTTCTCCCTAAAAATCTTCAGACAAGTCTTTCTAGCGCATAGTGAATTTACTGATTTTCATGTCTAAGCCAATGAAATTGCCTATATTTTCAATAGAATTTAATTGCATTCCAGCATGCTTTGCCGTTGGCTTGCCTAGTTCTTATACGGACCATTACTTAAACAACAAACCATTCAGAGAGGCGAGGTGATTCACAATCTACCTTTTTGCGAGAGAAGTGTTCACAAGTAATTGTTTTCTCTGTGCGTCCTGATTTGCTGAGCGATCAAAGATCATGCCCTCGAAACACATCCCGAAGCATCGCAATTCTGAGTTAAATTTGTAATTACTCACGACTGTCATGTGAAAACTGCTCTAGCTAAAGCAGGGATCAAACGGTGATGAGAGTTGATAAGAGCTAATGAGAGGTGATATGAGTTGTCCCGTTTGATCGCGAACTCTCATCGTCTCATCCGCTCACATGCACTTTGAACACTTGAGTTGTTGACCGCTTGATCGAGCAGATGAGAGTTTTTCATTCAGAAGCTGCCGCCAAAATTACTGTAGGTTCATTTGGTTCCTGAACTGTAGGCTTTCCTCCGCGGACAGGAACTGGGTGCTAGTGCGCTGACCCTCATCAGCTCTCATCACCGTTTGATCGCTTCTCGTGAGAGTAGATGAGAGTGGATGATAGTTGGAACTATCGTTAGCTCTCTCATGATCAACTCTCATCACCTTTTCATCCCTGCTTAAGGCTGGCTTTTATATGTGACAACTCTCATGGACAAATGTTTTCTGCGAAGCCAGCCTGTACATACTATTAAAGGTTTCTGCTAACTTCTTCAGGTGGTAAAATTGTTGTCGTCTTTGCACCATTGATTACTCATTGGATGGAATACTTAGATGGAATATTTATATAAAGTACTTACTCCTGCTTCCAATTCGATTCTAGCGTCATTGTACACGTTGCTGTAGACGTTTTGAAGGTCGTTAGTGTAAGATGTTCCCATGAGTTTCAGAGTAACGTTGAAGGTGGTACCTACAATGGAAACAAAATAATATTAATGATTATAATATAGCTACGATATAACGCGCGCTCTGATTGGTCAAACTCTATACCGACAACCGGTTAGCGCAGTGGTAGCGCGCCGGGCTTATGTTCGGGAGGTTTGGGAGTTCAAACCCCGGCCAGACCAACAGTCAGGGTCTTTTCTAAATAATTGAGGAGAAGGTGCTGCCTTTGCTTTAATATCTGCAAGTGGTTAGACCTTCGCGTCTTCTCGGATAAGGACGTTAAAAAGTAAGGCCCTGTCTCTCACATATAATGATAATATATATATAAATTTTAATATAGCGCCATTTCTACTAAAAATCCAATAGCGCTTTACCATAATTGTTCTACTATATAAAATTAAATCAACTAAAAATATAAAAAAATGAATAAATAAAAAGATAAAAATGCTTACAGTGTGATAAAAAACTATAAAACAATGAAAACTTTAAAATTTATATGTTTAAAAATTTTTTTTTATAAAACTTTAAAATCTATATACACAAACCGGAACCAGAGGGACGTTAAAGAACTACGAGGACCGTCGGAAGTTGCCCATCCTCTGTGTCACAGAATTCTCACAATGCCAACACACACTCATGTTTATAAAGCTGGTTTCTATAGGATGAGTTATCCGTTAATGTAAAGCGCTTTGAGCCGCGAGGATAAGCGTTATATAAGCACGGTTGCTATACTTTTTAGTTTTTTACTTTATGCTCTATTACACCGAGAGGTAATGGATCTCTCCCGCTATATCATAAAAGCATTAGAGTACAACTTTTCTATGACTTTATCGGCACACGAGCACTTGTGATGTTGGGAGAGACACTCGAAATAAAATCACTCGCCTGCGGCTCGTGTCTCGTGTCTCTCTCAACATCACGCGTGCTCTATTGCGCCGATAAAGTCATAGAAAGTTGTGCTCTAATGCTTAATGATGGAGCGGTTTTCAGATGACCGTCCAAAGTAAGTCAGATTTGCGTTTAGTCAGCTATTCTATTGGTCGAGAGCCAATTTTTCAGCCAATCAAATATTCCAGTTTCGAATTTTTGGTAGATCATTCATATATGGTATAATATTATAGTGTCCTCCGTATAAACAATTCTCGTGTCTTAATAGAAAAGATATACAGAAGGACACTACAGTTTACCATGTATGAAGGATCTGGGCGAATTCTCTACTCTACCGCTGAATAGGCATCAACAGCGCACAAATACGGCGGGAGCCTCAATTTGAAGCCGAAAAAGTTGTGAATACCAACGAGTCCAAAAAGTCTCCTCAAGTTTGTCTATTGTCTCAATTCAAGCTTCATCAGTTTCTCGTTGGTATTCACAACTTTTTCGACTTCAAATTGAGGCTCCAACTGCAGCGGCGTAGCCAATAATTTCTGGGGGGGGGGGGGGGAGGGGATAGTGAAAACATGGGACGGAAATGTTCAAATTTCCTTTAGCAAATACAGTATATGTATGGGAAAATCTCCCGAGAAAGGGAAGGTCCTAGCAGTCGAAATCGCATCCCATAACTTTCAGCTACGAAATCCGAACATATACAAAAGTTTAGAGATGAAAAATTTCCAATTTACAGTCATTTGTATACTCAGCAGTGACTTTTGCTATTTTACACCTCGTTGCCTCGTTGGGTACAGGTGATAGAACTTACAGTTTAATGTGTCCGGGGTCTTCGGCGGTGGTGTCGTAGGCTTTGGTGTTGTTGTGCCTGCGTGGAACAAGAAATAATTAAATATTTTAATGAAATCAAGCTAACACCAATCATGGAGTTAAAAATAGATATATGAGCGCTGGCAACTGAAAAGGGAGACGTCACGTCGAGGTCAAAATACCCCCTCTTTCGCTATTCTTCCCAGTCGCTTGTGAAACGCCCTTTTCAGTTGCGCTCGCTCATCTCATCAATCCCATCACCTTTCCCAAAGCTGTTTTGCTTGCAATAGTGGCACGCAAGCTCGCCATTCAATGCTTTGAGTGTAGTTGCGCGAAATGAGAAGAGTCTTATTTCTAGTCAATTTCAGGGTACGAAGTCGCTGTGGGAACATCGCATGGACTGGAGAGCCTTAGTTCGTTCGACGAGCTCTTTGCCAAGAATCAGGGTTGATGCGATTGACAAGCCCGAGCCGATACCAAGCCTCTTATTTGCAGAGTCATGAGATCGCGTAAGTAGGCAGTCAGGAGGAAGACGAGAATGCAACATGAGCGCTGGCAACTGAAAGGGGAGACGTCACTTCGAGGTCAAAAAGCCCGGTTTCGCTATTCTTCCCAGTGGCCTGTGAAACGCCCTTTTCAGTTGCACTCGCTCATCGGTCTATTTCGCCTCTACTGGAACGGGAATTTAAATGAATCGACATGGTCTCATAAGTATGAGCCCATGGTACTCGATCAGTATTCAACAGTAACAAGAACACCACAAGTCGTTGCAGATTTCTAACAGCACGGAGCGTTAGTGCAAGATGGAGGGACTTAGGGGGTTGCTATTTTGCGAGCCACCGAGCCCCGAGCCTTTCGGGGCGAGCCCCGAGCCTTTTGATGTATTTCTTGCCATTTTTTATCAAATTTGAAATAATGCTAACTCAATAAGGCAAGGTGGCAAAAGGTTGACTATTACCATTTCTCTACATGAGGTTTATTCAAGTTTTTATTATGTTTTTCAAAGACTCGCCTTTAATAGTCTCGGGCTCGCCAAGAGGCTCGCAACCGTGGAGTTGGCTTTGATTACGTTTAGAACTCTCTTTGGAGTTTGTTAGGTTACAACTCTGAATTAATTGCATCTTAAGAGGAAAGTTACTATAATTATAAAATATATAGTCGTTTTGAAAGCGTGCGGCTGTAATTGTATAGCTCATTTCAAAATTCATCTTTTGAAAGACGGAAACTAAATCGCTATTTGTCGGTTGGACAGAAGTTGCGAATGGAATTGAAGGGGAGTGAGGGGCGTGGAAATCGGGCATGACTGCCTACCATGCTGGATAAACCAGCAAGAGAAGAGGCAGGCTAGATCTACGTGGTAACCAATTTATGAGCCATGGTATTCATGATAGTTTTGAAGGAACTGAGATTTGGTTGTTGTCTTTTTGCATTTCTTAGTTAGACTAACATTGCCGAATAGAGTGGAATATTAATCCTTGGTATCTTTAAAATGACCACCGTATTATATGTCTGCTATTTTGTCCTAGTTTTTAATGTGTTTTTCAAAGGCTCGCCAGAAAAGGCTCGGGGCTCTCTAAGAGGCTCGCGGCTCGCAGGCTCGCAAATTAGACAACGTCGACTTAGGGATGGTGAGCCTCGGCTCTCGTAGACACTGGTGGTGAGCGGCCTGGGTGGAGGACAAATCCAACATGGCGGACGTAAAACTTATGTCGGTGGTCCATCTCTAAACTAATGTCTCTAACAACGATGGTGTTCTAAAAATAGCACAGAATCTACAGTGTTGGCGATGGTGTGACTCCTAGCGATGGACTCCTGACGTTACTTACTTGCAAGTGAAAGGGCTACACAGCCGGCGAGGATTCCGAAGCCGATGGACCACCTCATCTTTAACTGTAAGGAATTCAATTATATGTCTTAGTTTCAAATGCTAGGCATGCACAAAAAGTACCTTCGCTTGAAGTTTTTGCTTGTATTTTTTTTAGTTTCATACGGAGTATAGATAACTTTTCTTTGGTTGATGCACTTACCAGAAGTTTCCTAGGATTATTTCATTTGGAAAATAAAAACAGCAAAACAAAATTTGAAGACATTATGTTCAAATATATTCAAGGAAAGACGTTTATAAAAAATAATGGAAATAACAGAAATGGGCAGAGGAAAGCGAAAGTCAAGCTTTGTAATACTCGGAATATCATCGTCTGTAATAGACTGGCTAAAAGTTATTCTGTTTAATTACAATTACAACTAGCCAAGGTAATTAATTTTGAACTTTTTCGAGACGTGATCGAGACAGATTTCTATTCTAGTTCTTTTTTGTAGTTTAAAGTGTTTTTTTTTTATCCTTTTGGAGGAGACTATAGACACGAGATTCGCCTGCCTTCTCTCTGCCCTTGTTCGAGGGGGACGTCAACGAACTCATTGTACTCTTCTAAGGGAATATTGCCACCCTGTGCAATAACTTGGCTCTCGGAGGCACTGCATCTACTGTAAAATAACCCTCGCGTTTTCACACTGCACGTGTCAGCAATTGGCGCCATCCAATGCAGCCCAGCCTCTCTGTCAATCATGTACTTTCTCCCGCTTGGAGTTCGCTATTACAAAATTTAAAAATGAATCTAGTGACTTTCGAGAATGGCCGGGTCGATAGACATGGAGCACTTCATTCCCTTCATCGGTGTTAAAATCTTCATAAACGTTGCCTGAAGTATGGAGCTTGAAATAATTATATAGAATAAAAAAACAATGCAATGCTGCCAAAACTCCGTAAGGAGTGGCAACATGGATATTGATCGAGAAACGGTCTCCGAGGCTTAGGCTAAATCCTGTCGTTACTGGAAGGAGTTCACCTCTGATTTTTAGCATGAAATAGAGAAGACGTTTGGCATTTTTTTAATCAAAATAAACTTACCAGCTTTAGTTTTCAGGCGGAATATAGTGGGACAATAAAGGAGCCACACGGATCAATTGTGCTTTCAATGTTGCGCTGGTGCTTGATTCATACGATCAATAAAACATGACAGAAACGGCCAAGTGTGAATGGAGATGTCATACCTGTCTGGGCAACAGGTTGGAAAGCAAAAGAGACCACTGACCCGTAATAATCATTTTAACTCTTCATTTTTGTTTCCATAACTACTCCAAATGTATATATGAAGTTCCTTTTTAAAGAAACGATTCTCAAAGGGGCTGGTTTAAAAATATTTCACACTATTGAAAATTTCCTTTCTTGTGACATCAATGTTGTACTTACAAACGACTTTATTCGTAGGACATATGTTTCTGTTATAATTTTTCTATGCAAAGCACCTTCAATTGGCACCGTTCAAATCTGATGCGACTATGTTTTGCAAAACCAGCGAGTTTCTCAAGAGTTTTTAGGAATGAGTGTCATTTACACCTACTGAAATCCTTTGATCGTGGCAGAGAATCGGCGATTGATAAATTCAAGCGATAGACGACGTTCAGTTGTTTATGGTAAAAAATGTAACACTCAATTTTAAAAACAAACTGTAAGAGAGCGACATTTTAGCGTTTACAACTTATGGCATTTTTGTGGCAAAATGTATAATATGCACTTTTTCCGGCCCCATATTTTGCAATATGGACGTCACCAGATGTGTCGTTAATTATAATTCCTTTGCAGAACTTTGAAATCATACTGTTTCCTCTCTTTCTTTCATATTTTCATTATTCTTGAATGGAAATATATTTTTCAATTGGTATGAAAGAACTTATTACTAAGAATATATTTAGCATTAAGTTTTGCTTGAATATGTTTTTAGTTATTATTTAATTTTTCGGCGGGAAATGATCAAAAGCCGTCAATTACAAGGAACCTCAATACTTCAAAACAATTGACTGTAACTCTACGTGACTAAAGTTTAAGAAAAAAACGTTTAGAGGGAGACAGAATGTAAGAATTGATTCAAATCTTTCGTGCCTTGTCGACGTTTTCTACGGCTAAAACGTTCATCGATCAACCGTGCGATCTGTCAGCTAAATATAGACAAAAATTACCAAGCGACGGAGGCGCCAGTTATAAAATAAATCTACACTTGAAAACGGAATTAAATATAGACAAGTAGCGGCATAAGATACTTACAGAATTTCCTTTGTCCGGTATGAAAAAATCCAATTTCGGAAGTTTCTTTCCCAGGATTCTTATTTACTGATTTAGAATTCCTTCCGATGACCAGAAATTCTCTAATCGGTTATGAATGCATGGTCACCCAGGCCACGGGCTAGGTGTCGAATCGCGCATGCGCAGCCATGCGAGCTGATCCTTTTGACCTCGGAGTGCTTGTGAATAGTTGTTAAAGGGCATCAAAAGGGCAAGAAAGCAGTTTGTTATGATAAGAGAGCGATGGGACCTGTTGTGCAGCGGGTTAGGTTAGCTATGTGGCTAAATCAACTTGCAATTGACAGGGATTTTATTTGTTAGTTACTCAGTGTTTGCAGTGTTTCGTCTTCTCTATATTTGTCATCCGTAGAAATCGAGAACATAGAAAACAGAGGCATCATTAGCTAATTAAAAGCAGGTTTCAAACGTCAATATTCTGCCGCGTTTAATCTTATTCAGAGGATCGGTTTTCTACATAACACCGCCAAAGGAAAGATAAACAAGAACAAGAAAAGATCCGAAACAAGTTCTCTTATGCCTATGGTTCATTCATTTAGATTTACCTCGTGCATTAGACAAAATGCTACAAAAGGAAATGTTCGTCAATATGTAGAATATCAAAAATTGCTCATACTGTTGTTTTGCAGGTCATTTCTCCATGAGTAAAATCCAGTAAAATCTGAAATTGTGCTACGCTAATGGCGGCCTGGAGCTTCTCAAGTATACTAAAAGATAACATAAGGTTGCAAGCAGTCTAAAGGCGCGATCAAACGGTGATGAGTCGAGAGTTGATGAGAGCTAATAAGAGTAGATGAGAGTTTCCGGTTTGATCGTGAACTCTCATCACTCATCCGCTCTCATGTACTTTGATCATGTTCATGAGAGTTGTTTGATCGCGCGGATGGGAGTTGATGATAGTTTTTAAGCCAGCAGCAGCCGCCAAAAGAAGTGCAGGCTCATTTGGTTCCATTTGTTGTCACTTTCCTCTTCGGAAATGAACTGGGTACTAGTGCTCACGCAAGACTGCTTGCGCGTCTTCCGGCTGACTCTCATTAACTCTCATCACCGTTTGATCACTTCTCGTGAGAGTAGATGAGAGTGGATGATAGTTGGAACTCTCATTAGATCTCATCACCGTTTGATCCTTGCTTAATGATTAGTACGAAATTTAGGGACGGATAATTCTAGTCACGCGTCTGCTTTGGCAGGCGAATACAAAAAGATTAAGAGCTTAAAAAAATCCGAGGCATGTTTCCAAACGCTGCCGCTGTATCCTTGTATGGCCATTGGAATAACATCTTCTCCATGGGCTGCAGGTCATTTGACACGACTCAGATTCCCATTGGCTCTAGGATCGGGATTTATCAATATACTACCTATGATCTAACCAGTAGAGAGTGTCTTTTTCAAAGACGGAAAGGCAGTAGTTTTGCAGCTTTGCGCCGCGAAGGTTCGTTTTGGGTGACGTCAAAGCAAACGTTTTGTGACGTGTCTTTAAGCTCTACGATCGCTAATATTTTTTTAATGAGAAAATCTGTATTTTTAAATGTCCTCTAAACATGTTGCCTTCTATCGTAACAATAAAACACTATCAAAAATCAACGCCATTATTTTTATACGGACCCTCGCACACAATAACCGAAGGCTTAAAGTCAGGCTAGAACAGAAAGCTTAATTGACGGAGACGTCACAAAACATCCATGTGAAGCCACCTAAAACTAAAACTTTCTTTCTGCACATGAAGCAGGCTGTGTCGTTTTACTAGTGCTATGTGGGCTTCCAGTGGTTTCTTGAGTCTCTTGTTTCCATGCTCTCGACCGGGAAAAATGGCGAAAAAGACGAACAACATCATTTCTCGAAAGTCTGTTAAGTTATGGTGGATTTTGCTACCCTCTAAGTCAATAGCAAGAGCAAAAAACGTTTATCATTCCAAATATGGTATGTATATATTTCCATATGAAAGTAGACGGAAAAGCGACACGTTTTACAAGGAAATTTATTGATATAACTAGAAAGAAGACACTCCTTTCATTTCGGTACTTTTTCTGTTCAACATTTAAGGCACATTTGCAACAAGTCATTCACTTAAAGCTGCTTTATTGTCACGTTTTATTCTTATCCATGAACGTACGCGAAGACCCCGCGTTGTACACGGCAATTTTACATGTTTAAGCACTTCATATTATTAACAATATTTGAAAAAAGGACCTCGGCAAGAAAATAAAGACGGATCAGATATTTTAATTTATTTTTTACCTATAATGCATTAGGATTATTACTGTATTTACAAAGAATTTAATAATTTAATTTAATAATTTTACACTTGCATCCGTTATGAGTTATTGTCGAGGTAGTGGAACTGAAGAGGATGACATATTGCCTTTATAGTCTGTTTTCTGACGTCATCCATCTTCAAAATTTAAAAATATTTGTTAAATCGTATTGCAAATACAGGAAGCATACTTCAATGTTATTTGAAAGAGAAGCCAAACTTCTCTCCACAATATAATTGATTCTTTTTTGTTGCATTTATAAGTTAACAGAAATTCCGTTATTTAGATGTCTTCTTCCTTTCTGCAACATCATCATCTCCTTTTCAATGTCAATATTTTCTTTTCTTGGAGGCTGCATCTTTGTTAAAATATTCTAGAAGAGAAATATCAATAATGAAACTTGAATGCCAAGGTATTGATCAATTTAATTAAAACTTGTATTTTAAAGTTCTTACAAATGGGTGTAGATTTATTTAGCTTTATTCAGCATATGGGCTTTATGGTAAGTAAAGGTTGGAGTGGCTTATGGCTGGGGAAGTTATAGGGAAGGAAATGTACAGAAAACAATACCGATGTCCAAAATGGCGGCCGCAAATTCAAATATCTTAAAATGACGCCCAGACCAGTAATACTATTTTCGCTTAGTAAACGTACACGGTTTCGTTTAGTCAGCTGCGTTATTGGCCATAGCCTGCTCGCAGGCGTTGGAGAGTAGTTTTAGGTCGAGAAACGAGAGTTTGCTTTCGCTTGGCCGCCATCTTGGATTTGTGACAATCTGAAGTTGCTCTTCCTGGCTTTTCAATATGATTCCAAAATATTATGCACTAAAAGTACATACGAAAGTATGTAGTGCAACAAACTTAAAGCTTCTTGAAGAATACTTTTAAATGTTTACTTAAAGAGCCCGCGTCAGCCACTCCTTTGTTATTGTTTTCGTTTGATATTAAAAGACGAATTATGTGTAGAAATCTCTTACTAAACATCTAAAAACAAAGTTTCAGATTTGATTTACCAAATTCAATCGAGAACATTGCTCTATATTCTCTAAAACAGCCGATGGAAATGGATGCTTTCTCCGACTTGGAATGTTGCTATGCTGTCAAAATGGCGGCTGACACAGGCTCTTTAAGGTCATCTTATAAATTCAGCCTGGCTGATCCAGGCGAGGTACTTTGGATGCGGACGCATCCCTTTGCAATGTAAATGGTTTAAAGTACCACTCAAGGTAGGAATCAACCACCTTTCATCAAACTAAAAGAGCCATTATCCAAAGGAACAGTAGCGAAAGAAAGATGTGTTTTGCGTGCACCATGAATATTTTATTGATTTTTGAATATATCCGATTCGCGTTTTTTTCGTTCAACTATGCGCGATGCATCTTAGGGGAGAAGCTCTTCAGACCAATGGTTCCAGTGGCGTAAAAACAAGACAAAGAAGAACAAATACAGGTTTTCATTGTCTTGTTGTTACGTCACTGGTTCATAAAAAACTAACCATTTATTCAAAACCAAACTCAAAAGCGTACTTCAAAAGATCACTTTTGATGAATCAAAATTCCTACTTGAATAAAATTAAAGAAAATCATTTTTTTTTGGATGCCGATGCGAGTCCGAGACTCAAAGTAAAAATATAAATACATCGAAATTCAATATGTTATATGCCGTGAAACGTTTTCGAACATTTACTTTTTTCAAAAATGATGTTAGAAAACTTCAATGAGTAGACTTGTAAGTGAAAAATTCAATACAAGTGCCAGAAAGAGCTCATTCATCAGTAAACGCGAACAGTTTCATTGAGCCACTTCGAGAGAAAACGCAAGTTCTGACAATTTTTACAGACGTTTGTATACGCAATGACAAAAGAAACAGTGTGTTTAGTATTAAAAGTGACATGGCTTTTTCTGGTACTGACATCGTTTGACATTGTTTTCTTTTCTCTTTATGCGGTTTTGCTCTGCTTCGCTTCCATTTTCGATGTGTCGACAAAAGAGTTTGTGCATTTAATACCGTTTCTAGCGAGATTTGAGATCGAAAAAATTAGGGTACGTACATGTAGTCAAAATTATTAACATGGCCGATGAAAGGAATGACGAATAAAATAATGCGCGTAATACTGTACTTGAACGGTGCGCGAAAAAAAAAACTCCTAATAGTTAACAACTATCCCACGAAGGGGAGGTGATAGTGTTGGATATGTACTATGTCAGGAACCAATCAGAGCGCGCGAAAATGACTATTCACTGATTTGGTGTTTACTAATAGACTGAAGTTATTTGCATTTAGGCAGCGTTTCTGATGCAATGTAAAGAAATCATGCAAAGAGAAACAAAGCTATGCATTGCGGGCAGGGTGAGGCGGCTCTCTTTAAAGAGCCAGTGTCAGCCACTCCTTTGTTATTGTTTTCGTCCGACATTTGAAGGCGAATTACGTGTAGAAATTTCAAAATAAACATCTAAAAACAATTTTTCATACTTGATTTACCAAATTCAATCGAGAGAATTGCTTTATATTCTCTAAATCAGCCGATGGAAATGGATGCTTTCTCCGACTTGGTATGTTGCTATGCTGTCAAAATGGCGGCTGACACAGGCTCTTTAAGAGGTTTGAGGTCGCGGTCGCCATTTTGACAACTACTTCATTAATACCAGATACGTTGCCCTGATGATGGTTTTGAGTTAAACCGAAATATTGACACAAGATCTGTTTAGTTTTTCTGGTAAATATCGCCACGATGAAACTTCCTATTCGTATGGACATGGATTCATCCTTTAATTCCAGACACCTACCCTAGTTTCCTAATCGTTGATGATGTCTTTGTTGCGGTTTCTGTTGCTCTCGTTGTTCACCCAAGTATTGCTTCTGTTGCTGTTTTAGCGCTTCGAGATATCCTCTCTCAAGAAGTAAATCCCTCCATCTATTTTGCAGTAGGTCATCATCCGCGTCATCTTGGAAAACTGGAACCCTGTTCTTCTTTTGCATGCTCCTTCCAAATCTGAAGAATTTTCTGTGCAACATTTCGACTTCCGTTACTGCTAACACAAGTAGGATACAGGACAAAAAGAGAATTGTGTACCCGCTTGACTTCATTTTCTCTGCAAGTATAAAGAAGGAGGAACAAAATATGAACGGGGCAATGCCATAATTTCGGAAACTCCCGAACCGGAATAACTTTCTGTGCGCCATTCGTAACTCAAATCAATGAATCTCATTCGCTTTTGTTAATTACATTGGGAGGACAATGAAGGTCACGTAGCGCGCGGGTTAGCTAACATTGAAGGTGAACAGGTAATAAGAGTACGTAATAGACCTCCTCGGCTTGGGCGTAATGTTTTGCCCATTTCAGATCACGTGTCATTCCCATGAGTATTCTCTCTTTGTTTGTAGCGCTTCCATATTCATATAATATACTCATGGGAATGACACGTGATCTGAAATGGGCAAAACAAATGGGCAAGCCGAGGAGGTCTATTCCTGCAAGGTTATATACGAAATTTCACAATTTCCTTGTTGTTTTTTTCCTTGTTACTTTCGCAGTAATTGTATTGTAAAGAGGATCTTCTGTGACTACCTAAAAATGCTAACGATTTCAAATATAATGTGGCCGTGACATTTTTCTTCAGGGCAGACTTGTTTTCAGGGCCCTATTCGCCACAACTTCGTTTGTCTGTTTCATATGTCTAGTTCTTCACGTGTTAATATTACCCTTAATCTTCTTTTTGATAGGCATGCATGAAGATAAGATTTTTAACCATATTCTTAATTTCATCTCAAAAAGTCCCGAAAACATGGAGCTTTAAACGGAATCATAAGCGAAGATTAAGCAGTTGTCTAACCAGCACAATGTATAAACTACATGAAAATAAACAAAATATGTCCTGCTTTTTTTTCTACTCTTGCTCGAGCTACAATTTTTCTAATGCCCATCAAACACTATCCGTATCTTCGTCGTCATCTCATTCTGCCGCAAAACAGAAATAAGCAGCTGCTTTTAATATATCTCATTTTTTAAGGCCCATATCTCAATAATTTTCGGTTGTATTGGTTTTATTTGATAACTCCGATGTAATAATTCTAACATAACTCTGTGGCAATAATTTTAAGATCTTAGAGATTTTACGAAAGTCTGTTAATGCACAGGAAATTGTGTCACATCACAACGGGATTTGCATTGCTTGTCCTTTGTGCAGCTGTTTTTAACTTTGGGGCATTATTTTCCTTTACAATATTCTACGCGTTCAATTATCTTATAAAGTATTGCAGTATCGAAAAAAAAATATTGTATCATGACCTTAACAGGAAGGGACGTATTATCATTGACATAAAAGTGAAGGTCCATATTGGGCGTCATCAGCTCGCAAAATAATGGTTCCCGCATGATACCAAGAAACACGACGTCGAGGAGAGGCGAGCAATCCATAACACACATTGCTATAACTGTTAACTTGATAAAATACTTTTGGAACAATTAAAAATTAATGCATGGTATCCAACATTTATAATGAAGGTAAATGCGTGAAAGTAACAAGACCCCTTTTACTTTAATTCATCAGGAAAGGAAACCGTATAACCAAGCACGTAAAACAGAAAATTTACAAGTAATCAAATAAATGTGTCTTGTTGTATCTATACATTACATATTGCGCAAGCGGTCCAAACTGGCGATTGCAGAACAGAAAGACGTGCTCAGAACGTACAATACATTTGTTGGACGAGGATCTACAATGAATTTGTTGTACATTTATATTTCCAATGTTAATGGACAAATTTAGAGCATAGAAGTAATGAATCAACGATTTTTGGAATAATTTCGTAAGTTAATGATGATTCGGAATTAATAAATCAAAAAAGTTTACTGGCATTGTACAACGGTTAAAATGTAAATTCATCATAATTCAATATATTAAAAACAACAAAATAATAACAAGGAAAGAAAAGAAAAGAAAAGAAAAAAAAACAAATGAAACAAAATAACAAACAGAAAAAAGAAACCATTGTTTTATGATAACGGCGTGAAATACTAGGGCCACAGAATTCGGTACGTCGATTCCCAGCACTGTTTTTCAGAAAATCTACATTAATATCGACACAAATAATAAAATGAAAATAACGTTTTTTTCATTTAATAAGTCTATTTGACAGTTTTACCTCAGTTACTAATTCAACTTTGACTGCAATGAAAGGTTTAAACTAAATTATTTGTGTTCTAAGATTAAGTAAATTGCAATTTTGAAATGCTGTAGAAAAATGTGTTCGTATCAAGGAGGAACTCCGAATAAAGATACATGTTTTGTTGGGGCTAAAGTAGAAATACGTTCATTATAGAGGCTTGAAAATTATCACGAAAAAAAAAATGCGGAGATGCTTCTTCTTCATGCTGTAGCACGTCGGATGAGTCCTCCTAATGTCTTGTCTTGGATTGATGTTGAGCACACATATTGAAAGACGATTTAAATCCAAACACTGGAGAGACCTCTGAGTCGTAATGCTTTCATATTCATATTAAAAATACATTTATATTCCGCTTAGTTCGTGAAAATCTATATTCATATTTTCTCCGCTCTCCTATAATATTGTGAACAATTCGTTAAGTTTGCTCGTAAGTTTATAAACTAGTCGCCAGAACTACCTAGCAGGGCTTTCGGCTCTGTAGCCTATGTTATCTAGTCCACAAAATGCGTGTCATTCTTCAAGGCAAGAAATCTAAGCAAAATTATGGATTAAAACAAATGTATATAGAATACCCACCTAGTTCCTTTCTCCCTTGCTCCTTGCAATTCTCAATACGCGGCCACCACCCTGTGCTGTGTGGCTATGCGAAGACGCCGGCTGGCTATATAGCCCTCGTCAATGTTTTAACCTTGCTTTTTATCGTCTCAAGAGTCTCTCTGATTGGCCGGATACAACTCTGCTACGATAAAGGGGCAGGACAAAGCTGCACTTACAGCACACTTTGGTGAAGCACACTCACTGTCAGCGCAACTTTGGAGACTTTAATAACAACTGATATACGTAAGGGCCATTGTTCGCTGGCTTTTCGTTCTTATTAATATACCGTGGGCGCGATTTAGCAGATAGGTTCCGACTGTTACTTTCTAAGGTCCGGGACTTATTGTAGAGGGCTTTAATGAAACACTCTATGATCGCATTAGTAAGAGACTAGGTGATAATTACGGAGAGATGTCAACATCTATGGCCGCTAACCTCGAAAAAGTCACCACTTTCATTGACTCCATTTTGCCTTACACATCAAAAAATAATCTCTGTTTTCTCGTCTCATGTTAATTTCTTCACCATTAGGTTCTTCAAAAGGGCGAGGCAATGATTTTGCTCTTTTTTCTAATTTAAAATGTTTCCTCAAACCAGCTGCAAGTTTTCACAACAATAATACATTTCCAATGTTTTGCTTGAAATCTTAAAAGTTCAACAACCAAGTTTTATTTTTCAATAAACTTTGAGCGGTTCCTTTGCGTGGGATTGACATTATTAATCCTCAATCTTGCATATCTTTTTCTTAAAGAAAGCCAACCTTGTCACAAATCCCATAACATAACACCACCAACAGTTTTTAAGTAACTTCTTTGATGGAATTATAGAGTATCATTCTTTAACCGCCCTGCTGGTCCTGAATGGAAATTTCATTTCCCACTTCCAGAAAATGATTTCGTTTACACAGTGGACATTTGGTGGTGTTTTCATTCTAGATATTTATAAACCTACTCGTGAAGAATTTTTAAAGGTATCTTTTTGCAATCGGAAGCTTTTCAGATACCGAACGGTCAAGTTAACAACACTTGAAACAATATCAAAAACGCCTTTGAAACTTTACTCACCACAGGATCCAAATGGATCTTTGAATCAATCATTGAGTGAAATATTTTTGAGCGGTTAAAAGGTCCGGCGTTCCACAAAGAAAAAAAGTATCAAAATATTGTGTATATATTATTTTCCCAGAAATTGAACGGACAGGCGTATGCCTCGCAGTTTTAATATTTTTGTGTAGACTTGATCATCATTTAAAGAATCATGAAGGATTGATGCGTTCTCATTCTACCACTCTTAATACCAATAACTTTTCATGTCAGCAGCAGAATTTTGCCCATGTGGCCTTCGCGAGATCTTCATGAGATTTTTCGAGGATAAGAACACGACAAATTGTTACCCTCCTATTACTCTTTAAAAGCAAAATTAATGAAGAATTCCAACAATTTCTAGTTTTAGAGAGCAAAAACGTTGTCCTTAAATGCCATTGGGCGTTTCATCGGAAAATTACATTTTCCAATAACATTGAAATTCTTTATTCTTGGTGTTAAAATTCTGAAATATCGCTTGCAATATATTTTTGGATGGTTGCGCAGGTGAGGTTTCCAGATAAAAAGTTATTGCTGATATTTCAGTGCAGATGCTGTTAAGGCTTCGCAGGAATAAATTGCTTCTTATACAAACATCCACATTTTTGTTTTACTTATATGCAAACAGAACAGGCGAGTAGTGATCAAACGATCAATCAAATTTCCAATGTTTGACATGTCCGATCGCGATTTTGAGATTATTTATATAAGATTCGGTAAACTATTTCGCTTTGTAAAGTATTGCTGTTTCGCTAGCATAAGCGAAATCTGGTTGATGGAATGAAGTTTTGAGTCCTTACGCAAAACAAGATCTGAGGATGTTAAGTGCTGGAGAAATTTCAATTGTCAGCTTTCCCCAAGCCTGCCAATACAAGGACTATTATTTCTACTTTCTAGAGTCGCGAAGAATAACATTCCATATCTTAAAGATTTTTGTTATTTGTTACTCCTCGATTTATTTCAGCAAATTTTAATCACCTTAAAAAACGAAAACAAGGCTGCGAAAAAAGGCACAATTACATTGCATTGCGATAAGATGCCCAGGTATTTAAGACGTTAGGTGACTTTTGATTTTTTGTTAATTTTACAATGAAATATGCAGAGAGATTTATAACATGGAGCAACATTACTACATTAAAAAAATCCTACCCAGGGACACGGTTGATATTACTAGCATGATATCAGAGACGAATAAAAGTGATGACGGGCTTGAGTAAAAATCTGCATCAGTATGAACACCAGTGTTCAGTTATCCTTTATATCAAACACAAAACGTTATTATTTGTTCAATTCCCCCGCTCACACCATGACCTACAAACTGCAAAAAATTCTGTAAAATGTAACAAACTCCTGAAAAAAAAAACTTTTGAGATATTGCTAAATTATTAAGCTGTTGCGTGTTTTTGTGAACGAAAAGAATATATTGTTTAATACGAATAATGAATAATTTCATAGTCGTAGTGTAAAGGTGGGAAATGTCATGAATGACTTTGAGTTATAAATGAGATCCAGCTGCGTCTGAAGTGAAACGAACAAAAGTACATCAAAATATATTTCTACAAATACGTTCTCTCGCTTCTACAGGAATAAAGAAAACAATGATTTGTTTTCAACGCTTGTAGCTTGAAAATCATACATGAAAGTTTATTTATTTTCTTTTATTGTTGTCTTAGGGCTTGGTACGTGCGATAGCACTCGCATTATGTGCATTCGATTTCATTTTAATTATACAGGCCAAGGCGCGGACTGAGGTGCGGAAGCAGAGCTCCACATTTAAAGCTCGTGGAATTCGTTGTCAAAAGCAACTCACAAAAAAGGATAATAATGCTCTGTTTCGTATTTAATTCAATCATGTGCATGCGCTGATAAAAACGGAGTAATAACTCGATCACCGAAACGGGAGTCCCGTAGGAGGGATTATGGTCCAAACACTGTAGAATTTATGCTATTTTTGGCAGCACAACTATTAAAAAATCTCGCTTCTTAATTTTTGCCATAGCTCCAACAAAAACTCAACAATTCAGAGAAACGTGTCATCGAAATAAAGCCAATTCCAGCAATTAACACAACTTCACAAATTATTCCCTGGATAGGGAATACAAGGCTCTCATGAGTAGGAAGAGTTTCTATAAATAGCACAAACTCTACTGTGATGGCGGCAAACTTTTAAAAGAGTCGACACTGACTCTTGGTTGTAAACTATGCGAGTAAAACGTTCGGCGCTTCCTTTTAGAGGTACGTACCACATGTCATACAACATCTCCGCCTTTTAGGCAGCCTCTAAATCCACATATTATGCATTAAAGACATTGATACACTTTGTTAATACTAGCAACTTTATGGTGATTTTATCCAATGGTGCCGCCTTGTTTGAGTTGTTAGTGCTTGTCGTTATTTTTCTTTACGCAATCAAGTGAGCAAGAAAGAAAAGATCATAGTTAGTGATAAATTATACACTGCCAGAGAGAGTCAGTTTACATGGTAGCAATTTCCTGCCTTAGATTGGAAATGACAAGGGATTCGACCTACACACCAATCTCAACGGGCTGATAGCCTAGTTGGTAGAGCGGCGGCGGTCTAGATACCTGAAGGCCGAAGGTCGGTGGTTCGAATCCGACGACTAGGTTTGCTAGTTTTGTCTAAATTTTGCCAAAACGTTATTTGCTTCGCGGTATGGCCGTGGTGGTCTAGATAAGAAGTATAGACATACACACGGTGTTGAATCAATACTTTGGAATTAAATGGCGCATATAATTATGACACGTGGCACTGTGTACTAAAACAGGGTTCGTACGCTTTTGCAAAGAGAAAAAAGTCCAGGATTTTCTAGGACTTCTGAACTTCTCAAATACCGAAGTCTTTGAGATGAACTTCCTCAATTGATCGGACCTATAAGCACATGCCTAGTTAGGTTTTCAAATAGGTTTTCAAATATTAAGTTTTTCAATCTTAACGCAACAATGCACTTCGTCATTTTCTGGGCAGATATGTCGACAGAGACCTCAAGCTGCGACGACAGTGACGAGGACGACACTAGCAGAGAACAATACGTGCAACGCCTACATGTGCAAACGTATGTAACCAAATAAATATACCTTTTTCCAAAATGGCCGCCGCAAATTCACATGTCTTAAGGGCCGTTCATACGAGGCGATTTCAGCTGCGATCTGAGGTGCGATTTCTGTGGCGATCTCATGGCGATGTCATATCGCGCGGTGTGAACGGCCAGCGATCTTATGGCGATTTCACTTGCGATGTCGCCGCGACGTCGCAGGCGTTTTGAACATGTTCAAATTTCACTGCGATGCGGGTGCGATTTCTATAGATCGCCAACACACTGCCAAATATCGCAGAGCCAGATTGCCGGCCGTTCACACCGCGCGATATGACGTCGACCATCGCCGCAAAAATCGCACCTCAAATCGCAGCTAAGATCGCGCCGTGTGAACGGGCCTTTAAAATTAAACTGACTGAAAATCAAAAACTGGCGCTAGAAAGAGCATCACCACATTAGTAACCCTTTAAATTTGTGTTATGCCAAATGCCATGTTGGCTGAAAGAGCAGAGTCTGAAAATTGAAATTTTTACAGAGATTTGTATGACTGGGGGTATGACGCATACCCCCAGTCATACAAACGTCTGTAAATCTTCAAAGTTTCAACTTTTCTCGGAAGATATTGGATCTAATGCAGGGAAATTTTGTAATTTTACTAAAATGATGATGTGTGTTCTAGTGCTGGTGTTCATTTTTAACAAAAATCGATTTGAATTTTCGGCGGCCATTTTGGTCTATTGAACCGTTTCTTTCAGAACTAGGACGTGTAACTGTCACGTTCTGGCGAGTAGGTGAGCGCGTCTGGCGATTTTTTTTGATAATATGGAAATGATACAACGCGCGCACTGATTGGCTAATTTCCTATGTGAAAAAAATACATATGAAACAATCTCCAACCGAAAATTGTCGTTTTTCAACACCTCACGGCCAAAACCATATTTGGAATCATTTTCCTTATAAGGAAGTGACAGGAGATCCTCTTTTGATAAGAATTTCGGCAAATGTGGCAAGAAAACTGTGATATTTTGAATGAAAACTTGCAGGAATCACAGAGACTCGAGTTCTCGATCTGTCCACCATTGATTTGGGCTTGGTAACCACGCTAAAATACCCACAATAGCCCGCGCGCGACTCGACCCAGTCCTCAAGTGCATTCGGCAAAAACGACAATGATTCAATGATATGGATATCCCATAGGCATTATGTTATCACAATGAACGAACGGAAGGCAAGAATGTGTTCGATAATGTCACACATTTGTCAACAATCAACATCCTAGATGTAAAACAAGCTCTGAAAAATAAAAAGCAAGTGCTGCGCCTCGAGTATCTCTTACGCTACCATCGTGCCCTCTCAACTTTACGCATGCTTCTGGCAGAACGATATACGCACGCTAAGCATGGACCATTCTAAACTGAATTCCAGAGGGCTGCTGAATTGTTGAGAAATATGGACAAACGAGTAGACGAAGTTTATCGTTGAACTCGAAGTCGTCATCGTTCCCGTCGTCTCAGTTTAAGGCATCCATCTTGTCGAAACAGAAGCAATAAGCTTGCAGTAAGTTCGTGGGTACGTCTATTCTTCTCTTTGCTGCCCAGAAACGTTCAATTCATTGTTGAGCAAATATCTGACAGGTTTATTCGGGGAGCTCCCTCGGCGGTACGAAAATCTCTTCAAAATTCTCGACCACAATTTTGAGGCATACAAGGAAGGCTCTCGAAGGAGCTGGTCCTGAAATCGAGGCTGCACGTGCACGGTGTTGTCAAGGCGACGCTTGTTGATGACGTAAAGCGGGCGGCATGGGACTACTGTTGGGCACACGTTCGGGGGAAAGCATTCTGAAAAAAATAAGAAAAAGATATCAGAAAAGATTGACTTTCAGCCATACTGTACGTCAAAAACAAATCAGTGTTTGCAGAGCGAAAAATACAACATGGGATCCTTGTAAGGTCTACTTAGCTTGTACAAAATATTGAGAAAATCTTTGAAAATGCAACCGCACCACTATTGAGGCTTAGCTTTGGTTTTGAGCTGGTAACATTTTGGAAAGAAATTTCCAAGTTAAAAAAACTGACATCAACAACTTTTTCCCTGTCATCATCATCAATTATTTAGATATTTCTTATATAGTATAAAATAAATAACGGACTGGCAATTACGCTGTTTAAAAGATAAAAATGGAATATCAACTTGTCTACCAGCTCTTTTTTAATGACGTTCTATGGTTGCTTCGCCACAAAATGGGATGAGCGATGTCATCTTGCTACACTTTTGGTATATTCTATTTGTCGACTACGGCTCTTTTTAGTGACTTATTTATCTTTTATTTTTACTTCTTTTGGTGGAGGTGGGGAGAAGAGAGGAGGGCGAAACCTTTTAATATTAAAATATCATTCGCTCGAGAATGTATACGAATTGCTTGCTTTTGTTAAACATTCTCTACGAGGATTATTTGATCGTGTGCTCTTGACATTAAAAATCCGCATTATTTCTTTTGATTTTAGTGGTGGAAGGTGGGGAGCTTAACCTGTTTTCAATATTAACATAATGTTTGCTCGAGTGTAGTTTCAATTCATTGCTTGTTTCCCAAACTTTCTCTGCGGGAGTACTTTCTCGAACGTTCTCTCAACATTAACAATCCGATTCCAGTTGCCTTGGCCTTCATTATCCCTGATATTATACAAACAAAAACATGTAGTAGCTCTTTCAATTATAAAGTTTACTTACAACACAGATTATGCTCAGAGAAATTGATTTATTACACCGCTCGTTAGCGATGCTCGACTTTCGGGGAACACAATGCACGTGGGCATATCGACAGATTCATAAGCATTTTTGCAAGTGTCGTCACTCAATAAGGTAGTCTAGAACGTTCGCAAATCAATTCTGGACAAGACGTTTCAAATCATACTATAGTTGTTTCGGCTACAATTGAAATTGGTACAATATTTTGGAAGCATACTTGAATTTCGAGGTATGTAGTTCTTCGGAGTAACATTCGCGTGTTACACTTTCGACATCTGTCGGTGGGAAATTTACGCATGATCATGTAGCCTGCGAAAGCTGACGCCACTTTGGCGCTCGTCGAAAGAGACTCGGCTTTTGCAGGCTGCATGATCATGACATTTAGACTGTGAACACTAGCTGGTCAAATTGCGTCACCTCACACTCAAATACAATATCGAGTAGACTTGGATGACCAATATTTTGGTTCATTTCTCTCGTCTTTTTAACTGATTGACCATGTCGTCTTCAGAAGCGCAAAGGGGCAAAACACTCAACACGCGTAAATAACTTGCATCTCGTTCAGCCTCCGCAACGCAAGTGTGCGCAAAGTCTGTGCAAGACACAGCTTGTGTTGACGTTTCGGTTAGATAAGGGCTTAACGTAACAGGAAGTGTTGCCTGAACCGTGTTACCATTCCTCGTTATTACAGAAATTACCATACCTGGTCTGCACTCAGTCACAGTTCCTTGGATTACTAGTGGGGTTCTAGGGCGTGATGGAGAGGGAGAAGGTGGAGGAGGAGTCGTTGGTTTCGGAGTTGGTGACGTCGGTTGGGTGGTGGGCTTCGAGGTTGGACTGGTAGGAGGTGGGGTCCAGATTTCAGGAATTGCGTCTTTCTTGGGACCTATCCAAATACAGGTATCATCATCATAATCACAAACATTATGGTCACAATCATTATGTCGTAGTCGTACTCGTCATGGCATAATTAATGTGGACGTTCGAGACGCTACGTTTGTCCATAGAGGCCTAAAGTGTGACGTCACCAATTTGAGAAATTTCGTATTTCAGATTTTAGTCCACGAATAATGAAAGACCAACTCCAAAGAACGTTGCATGTAAAAACTGAGGTGAATCGGTTGAAACGCGACCAAGATATGGCACGCGGGCGGAATACATAATTTTCTTTAACAAATCACTGCATTTTCGCCAAAGTTCAAAGCTTTATGAACTGAGCTAAAATACACTGATTTGTTAAAGAAAATTATGTATTCAGCGGGCCAAGTATACAGATGTGTCAATACAATGAATAAAAACATTGTCTGTAGAGCGATCATTTAGTGTACGTGTCCAGACTAGGGAACATGGACAAAGAGCCAACAAAACAATAATAAATATTTTGTTACATTCCTTGCACGCTTACTAAAGTACCTTGTTCTCGATTATGCAGTGAATCTCATATAACTGCAGTGAAACCAATCGCAAAGTGTCTACACCAATCTGAATAAAACCTATAGTAGTTATTACAAAGTAATTGCGAATTACTCACGACAGTCATCTGAAATCTGCTCTATACCTCTGAAGTAATTTCACATGTTATGTGGGCTATTTTGGGATTCCATACCTGGAATATAGTAGACAAAGTTTGTATAGTCCCTTCCTACACAGTCCTTGTCATAGACAGTGCATTCCGCAAGGTCGTGCGTCACGCATTCCTTAGAAGGGCCGTCACGCGCATACAGTGACTGTGTAGAGTTAGGACTTCCCCTGCATTCGCCTAAAAGATAGAATCTCTTTGTCACAAGGAAATAACTTCTAAGGTTTTCAACACCTCATTGTCAGATGCATATTTGGAAACATTTACCTCATTTAAAGAATGATAGAAGATCCTTTTCTGATGAGGAATTGGGAAAAGTAGCAAGAAAATGGTATTTTGCGAGCAGTGGTTTCCTCCTCTTTTAGGTTGACGACGACCGAAGAAGAGAAAGCACTGCTCCCTCGCTCGACGTCTGCCTAAGAGAGGAGAAAACCATTCCTTGCAGCATAAGAATACGGTTGCAAGTTAATGAAACTCGAGTTATTTGTAATTATTGCAAGTTGTCATGGTTTTTGCTGATTTTTGTTGGTCCTGGCACTCGCGGGCTAGCGGCAAGATATTCAGCTTGGTCGCCACGCCGGCGAGTACCTCGACCCACAGTCATCCCAAGTGCAAAAAACGAAGGCGATTCACTGATATGGAGCCGCTCTACACATGCGCTAACTAGGCTTCCATTCATCACTATCATGCTGTTATGCTCGTGACTTACCATACCACTGCAATCCGAATAGTGTAAAACCTCTTTCCTTAGCCGCTTCAGCGCATCTACACTTCAAGTCCTTCAGGTACATGTTCCAGTTTTTAAGATCTATGTACCCTCCTGAATAGTGTGGACTGGTAGGGTCGCGGTCAGTGAACAGGAGCTGAGGGATTGGGCGGGTCGGCAGGACACGATCACGATAACACCCTACACGTACTGTTGTTATGTTGCACTCGCCTCCAAACTGGGGGTCTGCAAATGAGGTTACAAATTTCATTTTTGGGAAGGCCATCATTGAACGGCCATCATTAGCAGTGGCAAAAAGATTGAAATCTGCACCCCCACCCCCTCTTGAGGATCCCAGGTTCAGGTATAACCTGGAAACGTTAGATTATCCGAAACGCAGCCAATCAGATTCTACTGCTCGGTTTTGGGTCAGTTAATCACGTACTGGACGAGAAATTTAGACGCTCCTCTCGCAACGTAAGGTACACCCGAGAGCGGAGGAACGGCTGAAAATCAGGCTAGGTTTGACTGACAAGAATATCAAAGGTGACGGTTGTCGTTTTGTCAATACAACGTGGTCGCCGACGCAACGTTTTTAGCTGTGATCACAGCGTGTGTGCAAAATGCATTGCACATACTCAGAATTTACAATAGTTTTATACTGATAATTAAATTTTGTTTTTAAAAAAGAAAGAGGGCTGGCTACCTAGAATACTCACCAAATGCCGCAACAGTCGTGCACGTGATCAGAACCCATGGAAGGGCAAGGGTGAAAACAAAACGGCCTAGCCCCATGAAATCCATTTTGCCAAGCAACTGTGAAACAACATTTGTGAATGTAAAGTAAATGTGAATGCATCCAAGTACTGCAAATATCCATATGAATGTTAATATGTGGTTTACAGAAGTGAACAATTTTGTCTGATCCCTTAGAGATGCGGACTGCGATTTTTACACAGTCAACAATCAATAGCGATTGTTAGAAATATATTATTTTGTGAAGAGTGATATGGTTTCTTAACGTCCCAGGACCAGTCACCAAATGAACACACACAATATATGTTCTGAAGTAAGTACACTACCAACAGCAGCAAAATGCGTATTTTACTGTTTCGAACAAAAGAACCAAAAACTCCAATAGCAATTTCACTATTGGGCTCACTGATGTTGTTTTATTTACAATAAAGTAATATCTGTCTGTCTATGTTTATCGTGTCATCCGGAAGACGCGAAACACAGAGGAGCAAAATCCCAACTGCCACGCTGGGAATCGTGCCGGTGAACAGAGAAGTATGAAAGCGCCTACACGCTGCGCCAGCTAAATGCTTCACATTTGAAACTTCAACGTCTACTGTAATTTTACAAACACTAATGTACCACTAAAAGTCTAAAAAAAGGAGAAGCGTTTTGGTTTAATTTAACTTTTCATTTGTCGTAACACTTCCAGATACAAACGTTCAAATATTTTTTATTGGTATATTTTTTGTTCAACATTTCCCCAGTTCGTTTGAAAAACTAATGGGAATTGCGACAGGCGTATTCCTGGGAACATATCACTCTTACATTAAACAAAATACATATAAACATTTCAGTAAAACTGGAAAAACTGAATCTATTTCTCGACCTACTTAGTTCTTACCACCAGATCAGGTCCTTTTTTGTGAGAAAATGTTTTTCAAATACAAGCAATTTCCTTACCGTAATTCTTTCTTACTTAACTGGATTATAACAGAACTTGATTTCTGAAACTGAACATGTTCTACTTCATCTTTGTAATCTACGTCGATTTTTGGACTTCTTTTGTTGCGCTGCTTCCCTTGTCAACTATTTTCGTTACCAGAAATAAGATGATTTATGCGCCTGCGATGATTTAGGTCAGCTGAGTAATTTTAACTCTCACGCCTGACAGTGCTTAAGGTGGCTCAAAAGTGTTTATTGTAGAAATGTATCTCAACTTATTCTAGCGCATGTTTGAACATGAAAATTAAGGTATGAGGTATGTTCAAGAGCTCTTTTTCCAAAGTTGTAATTTGAGTTGTAGTTTCAGCATCTTGTAAACTACGCACACGCATTATATATCATTTTAAAGCGTTTGAAAGGTAAACACAGATGTGATATTTTCATTAATTATTAGTGAATTATTAATAAAATCAATAATTATTTGTCAAAAACTGATTTTCTCGTTTCACCAAGTTACGACAAGTTTTTACCCAGTTATGACCCTAGGGTGGACTCTGAAAACGTGTCCAGCGACTTTTTAAAATTTTCCTTTTTTTCCAATTTAATGACGATTGTTCATTCAGTTCGAGCTATTTCGGTTACTATCTCACTTCAAAAAGAACTAGAACTTGATCAAACGGGAAAAACAGTTTTTGACAAATAATTATTGATTTTGTTAATAATTTATTAAACAATTTGGAACATTATGGAAATAATGCTTTCCTACGTAACAACGTGAGCAGGAAAGCGTTTTCATTGCGGTTCCGTAGCATACCTTCTATTGTCATTGGACAAAATATTATGGATAGCCTTCATTGTTCATTTCGGCTATATATACATTGTTTAAATTAGCGAGCTTTCTCTCGCTTGTTGAACAGCAAAACGAGATGTTTTATTGTGACCAAATTTCACTTGTTATAGTTTAGAATTTAAAATAAATATTTATTCTCGTGGTTAGGATTAAAACTCTAGCCCTCGGAGTTGTACACTGCTTTTTGCGAGCAGGGTCCGTTTCCCACTGGGTTTTTGTCCCAATCGGCAATGTAACACTCCAGCTATTGTCTTGTCGTTATTATGTTCGTGGCTTCATAAGCGAAGGGATAGAAATGAAGACAATATCTAGAGGTAGCCAATGAGAAATAACTACAACCGAATACAATTTTCAAAGGACCAGATCAGCAAATGTTATTTCTGCGTTGCCTCACAGAATACTTTAAACTGCATCTTGGAATGACGTAGTAGTCAAAATGCTGTGGACTCACATATCAAGAAAGTGCTGTCGATTTTATGGCAAATCTGCGCGGGTTGCCTGTGGTGTTCAAAACGTGTCACAGGCCCCTCGGTGGGGGGGGGGGGGGGGGGGGGGGGGCGGACAAATTGGCGACCAAGAGATCGATGTTTATCGAGTTTCTGCAAGTTTTGGTAACTTTTCCTGCTTTTTTCGCTAAGATATGAGGAAAAGTACTTACAGACCTTCCAAATAAGGTAAGGGGGAATTTCCTAATAAGGAAGTTTTGCAACGTCGGCAAAACGACAGTTTTTGGCAAAATTTTATTGACATGACGAGGCGCAGTGATGCGGGCATACCACGGAAAATCAGAGGATATTTGTTTTACACCACAATTAAACAAAAAGGCAGCCAAACGGTGTTTTCATTGGTTCTTTTAGCGCGCGTTGGTATATACGTACTTTTAAGTACCTTGGTATATACTTTTAAGTACTCATGGCTGAGAGCCAAACAGAATTCGAGAAACGCTCGTGTTATATATATACAAGAAAACAGCCCGTCACTTTGTGACGCTAGAAGACCCAACCTGAGTTCCCCCTTCCATAAACTGCTGATTTACATTACTAATTGCCTCCCTTCAAGAAAGACCCCTTGCCGCATGCCGAAATAAATGAAGTGAGCCCCAGAGCCTTTTTTGTATGTTTTGCACTGGTCTCCCTTATGTTGGTGGAGAAAATGGCGCACGTGTGTCGTGTGAGTCAGTACGGCTCCCAAATCTGCCTAAGTCCGAAGAAACCGCAAAAATTGAAAAAGCAAGCCTACTACAAAAAAAAAACCCATTTGACTTCGGAATTGTTTGTATACTTATTATATCTCAGTAGGGGAAGAGAATAAACAGGTAAAGTAAAATTGTTCTAAGAAATTTTTAGTTTATCATAGTTTTTTAGAGAATTTCATTCATGGCTTAGCGTGCGCTCTGTAGGCAGTGGCAGTGGTGTAAGTTTGTTCAAACTTGAATGAAAAATGTTCTCAGCTCAAATCTTTCGAATTAAAATTATCCCTTTGCATAATAGTAAGTAATCTGTAATAGAACCATTTAGTTTTGAATGTCTATGGAGCTTTCGGCTGAGGGAAATCAGTTCTTTTCTTTGTCCCTCGCTGAAAAAAATCGCTTGAATTAGAACTTAGCCAAAGGTGAATCTTTTCCAACAAAAACACGCCCACTTGATAGATTTCCTTCTTTTTTTCGGGTGTGTGTATTTGTTTTGTGATGCAGTGTAAGGATTTACACTTTGATAATATTATTCATGACTTTGCTTTGTGTAAATTTGTCACTCATTTCGCCTTAGCGCGCGAACAGGAAAGAAAGGCACTGGTGTACGTTTGTTCAAGCTGAATGAAATTTGTTTTCAACTTAAAGCTTTCGAATAACAATTATCCCTGCACATTCCTGACAGTAATCTGTGACAGAACCATTTAGGTCTGAATGACTATGGTGCTTTCGGCTATGCGAACTGAGTTCTTTTTTAGTTTCTGTGGAGATTTCAAAATGGCGGCGATGGCAGCTTTGTCCCTCGCTTAAGAAATCGCTTGAATTAGAACTTAGCCCAGGGTGAATCTTTTCCAATGAAAACACGCTCACTGTCGAGATTTCCACCTTCTCTGCAGGTTTGTGAACTTCTTTTGGCGACACAGCATCAGGCCTTAGCGGAGTGAGTGCGAACGATTTAGCCAAAGACAAACGTTTGCGCAGACAACCCGATTATAATAGTAAAGATATATTTTACCACAGGCACATATCGATTTATACAAGTTTTTTTAACAAGGCACATATCGAATTATTTGAAAAACAAATTTCATTCAAAGTTACGGTCGGCTTATTACCGCCTGCTAGGACAAGAGTTTTGCAAATCAGATTTACTATTGTACCAGCTTTTTCTGGATTTTCGTTAAAACTCATCAACACCCTTTTATTATTTGACATCTGTTGGATCATAAACATTTAGACAGACAGGTGCTACGAACATTTACATTGATCAAATAACAGATTCTCTTTGAAATATGGAGAAATGCCCTAGACTCAGTAAGGGGAAATGATGCATTGATGTGAATGAGGGTGAACATTAGTTAAGCGTGCAGCCGTTGCCCATAACCTTTTACGTCTTCTTCGGCCCAAGTTTCTAACCATGAGGACGTCATTACTCTTCCTTGCAATATTGTCACTTGGAACAACAGTATGTTTCTGCCAGAAAACATCGCCACTGAAAATGTTAGTGCTGATCGAACAAATCACTCCTGATATCCAGGACATTTTCCGATATTTTCAAAGCTCGCTCAACATTACAACCCTGTCTGGCAGCAACACAAGTTTTGTAGGGGTACTAGGAGCTGCAAATACCCTTATGGCCCAACCAGCAGCTATTATAGGCTGTTTAAGAAGCAAACTTGATCACCTTTTCCAGTTCTTGGCAGAGCATCTTTCGATTCCGTTCATTTGCGCCGGGACGTCGATCGTCATCACTGATTTCGAGGTATGAAAACGCACCATCACCTACGTCACCTCTCCAAATAACGATTACTTGCAAACAAAAACAAAAGAAAATCCTGGTTCTTTACTTTTGCCGATGTTTTTAGCCAATATTAACCAGAATTCGCTAGTATGGCGCAGGTGCTATGAGGCTGTCAGAGACCCATGAGCTTTCAATGATAATACTAATTTGTAAAGCCTGTGAGATATCCAACGTTTTTCGCACCAAGGGGACAGCAGGCGACCAGGATTTACCCGATGTTCATTTATTCTCTGTACAAAGACTGGAAGTAGTTTGGCATTACACAGGGTTTGGAATTCAAAGTGGGGCTTGAACTTTAATTACCTTGACGCAAAGTTTGATAATTTACCAATGATGATGCAAATATCTTTTATTTTCTGCAGACTGAGCCTATGAGCCAGAATCAGGGGGAATCGTATTTCAAAATGGCAGAAGTCATCGCTCTATTGATCGAAAATTTCAATACAGGACATGCTTTTCTTGAGGGCACTCGGATCCAAATCGATCAGCTCCTGCCTCTGCTCCTCACAAGGTCACAAAAAGTTCCTGGGATTATACTCCAAGTGCATTCTTACAACCAACTTCAAATTGTTAATAATGACACCACGGAACTCACATCTCACGCAAGGACTTTAAACGTAGCCTTTGATCAGGCCTCCCTTCCTAATAATTCCCTCAAGTCGAGTGGATCATCAACGTTTACAGACGGGTATGACACGCTACTTGTTCGAAGCGTATCTCCTGTTCATCTTCTCGTTGGACGCGCTCTTCAGTGCGCTAAATCCGCCGCAAAAAGGATCCAAGTATCTCGTAACTACTCCGCAGAAGTATTTGCTACCGCTTTAAAGCTGTCTACCCAAAACGAAACTTCAAATGATTTGTTTGCGTGGAGCAAGAAAAAGGGAGTTCTCGCGATTGACAGGGTGACCTTACGAGGAGAAGCCGAAGAAATCGCTACAGTCAGCGATGGACAAATTATTTTGAAAAACAACAATCTAAGACCAAACAGCTGGTGCAAGAATCCAAGAGCGCTGTGCGTAGTGGCGATAGATGAGGACCCAGGGACATTTATTAGCAAGCATGAGGTTACGAGAGAGAACGCTTGCTATGGGCACGAGTGTGTTAGGTATGTAACAACTCGTACGGACAACAATGGCTCTGCTACTAGAGCAGTAACATACTGCTGTATAGGTTATTATATAGACATCTTGCTGGCCTTGAAAGCGGATCTTGGGTTTGACTCGGAGATGTACATTGTTCCTGATGGTAAATACGGGGCATATGAAGATGACAAGGGAGATGGAATGGGATGATTGCTGAGTTGATCGAGGGTAAAGCTGATATAGCACTTGCAGCTTTGTTGGTTACAAGTCATAGATTAAGTGCTGTCGACTTTGCGGATGCGCCCGTAACAGAAACCGAATACCAAATCATTGTTCACGCCAAGCACGTCCACACATCCGCAAGCTTGTTTGGATTTACTGTGCCGTTAAAAGGCCAGCTATGGATGGCACTTTTTCTGTGTAGCATCTTCCTAGTCGTGCTTCTCTGGGTCATGGATAAAGTAGCTTTTCAGAAACTTTCCCCAACAGAAGGACTACGTTTATTGGACTTACGCAGGAGTTTTTCGTACGTGTGGAGTTCGGTGTTCAAGATCCCTTTAGATGATGCGACAGCTAAGAGTGTCAGTGCTCGGTTAACCTACGCCGTCTTCTCAGTTGGGACACTGATTCTGATGTCAACCTACACCGCCAATTTAACAGCCTCACTGGTACATGAGGATAAAACATTACCCGTTACGGGAATTCGTGACCCCAAGGTACATCAAAGTATTATGTTTTAACCGCACCCACACTGATTCCAAAAATTGTGACAATTTACCACTTTTTTGATACGATCTATGGTGATTGGGACGTTATTGCATGCTTTCACATACTGCACATTAATAATAACTTACACAATCAACGTACCGATTTACAGTATTTCTCATACTGCGATTTTGCATCAATTGTACATAAAATTACTTTGCTCGTTACCATATCTAACATCCCACGGGAGTACAACGGTCTGGAGGACAAAAAGACAATTATGCAGCCTCTTATTTGGAACGTTGTTTGTATTTTACTTTCTGACTTTTATTTGTCCTTTTGCTGGGAAAAGTTCTTACTTTGAAACTGTTGTTTGGAAATTTATTTATCTTCTCCCTTGTAAATTTGTTACGTGGTATTTTTTAAAACTCATTTAATCTGTTTTTCCCCTCCTCAGTGCTGGCATTGTTTTTCATCCTTCTCCTATAAAAGCTACAAGGGGGTTCGTTGTTCTCCGTTTTTCAGAAAAAAACCTGTGTAAACCAAACTTATAGCATTTTGTCATGGTTCCTTTATGTTTTATGACCAAATACATGTACCGGATTTTTCTGGCCCCAGGGGGGGGGGGGGGGAGTAGTTCAAAAGAGACCAGGTAGCTTTCGCTACGCGGCTGGAAATGGCTAAATAGGCCGTTCTAACGCATTTCACCAAGGAGGAGCTTCCAGTGTTGTTTGCCGTAGCATCTCGCATAAAATCTGTGTAAAGCCCGTTTACACTTTTTGCTGCAATTTTTGTTGCGCGAGTCCACTTTTTCTCGCACGTACGCGTCCGCAACTCAAAATCACTAATGTAAACTAAGTGCAACTCGGCGCGATCTGTTCGAAACTCTTTGCAATTTGAATCGATTTAAAGAAAATAGGTCGCAGAAATCGCACCGGATTTGCATCTCGTTTACACAAGAGAGTTCGAATTGCAACTCGCGCGAAAAAAACTCGCCGTGACAAATGCAACAAAAATTGCAAGTGTCAACCGGCTGTAAACGACCCGATGCCCACATACGCAGAAGAGGTGTAAAGCGAATTAGGGAGTTGTGGAAAGACATCAATACATTAACACATGTAATATGCGATCAAGTTTCAGGATCCGAACTCTGGCTTTCGGTTTGGGATACTAGCAGGATCATCATTGATTGACTTCTTGGAGGACAACAGCGATCCGAACTTGCGGAAAGTCGGCCAGAACGCAATTTTAATATCGGGGCACGAAGACAATATACAACGCATTCTTAAAGGGTGAGAAATTACTTATCAGCTCTGCCATATTGGCAACCGGTTCTAATTCGTCGTCCCTTTTACCTTTGGTAATATGAGAATCCGATTCCAATGTGTTGTGATTCCAATGTGTTGATGTTGGCTGCTGTTCGAGTCTGTATTTCTCTACAAAATCGTCATTTTAGGGGGCTGTCTAAGGACCGAATCCTACGGCTGCGAATCCTAGTTAATGGACACTCATTCTCGTACCCAGTGGGAACTCCCCGCGCCTCATCACGCGGTGGAGTATCGAGTGACATCCATTGGCGCTTCCAAGAGATTGACGCAGAATCGTTGATAGAACATTCTGTGCACGCGCCGGTGCTAAGAATCAGCCAATCAGCAAAGACGATCCTAAAATCGGTGTGACTAGAGGCACTAGAAATGATGAGCTGGGGAGCTTAAAGGCCCGTTCACACGGCGAAATCTTAGCTGCGATTTTTGCGGCGATCGTCGGCGTCATATCGCGCGATGTGAACGGCCGGCGATTTGGCTCTGCGATATTTGTCAGTTTGTTGGCGATCTGAAGAAATCGCACCCGCATCGCAGTGGAATTTGAGCATGTTCAAAATGCCTGCTACGTCGCGGCGACATCGCAAGTGAAATCGCCATAAGATCGCCGGCCGTTCACACCGCGCGATATGACATCGCCATGGGATCGCCACAGAAATCACCCCTCAGATCGCAGCTTAAATCGCGCCGTGTGAACGGGTCTTGGTACAATAATGATTGACTCGTCTTTAACACGCGACACTGATCAGCTTCAGATCAAATTGCACAATGAACAAACGATAGCATACTATATATAGCGCAATTGATTAATACATTCTTTCCTTTTCTGTTTAAGGGAATTAGACGCCATATTTAGCTTCTCCCCTTGGCTTGAACACTGGACGGCGAATAATTCAGGGATGTTCGCATTAGTTGGGTCATCTCTGACCACATCCTCCGTTACTTTGCTTTCACAAAGAGATCCAAGTGGAAAGTGCGAATTTCTCAAAAGCTGACAGATTACTGGAGCACAGACTTCTTTACAGTCCTACAGCGGCGGTGGTTCAAACGGCATGGTGAACCCTCTAAGCGCCAGATAAACCTAATGCACATGCGCGGCTTATTTGTTATTTTGTCATCGACTATAGCTGGTTGTTTCGTGGTCCTCGTATTGGAGCTATGGTGTTACAATTGCTGTACTGCCCAAAGAGATCTCAATCAGCTAGTGTCAACAATAATGGCATAGACATGTAGAGCAGAAACACTTAAAGAGTCTGTGTCAGCCGCCATTTTGACAGCATAGCACAACATACCAAGTCGGAGAAAGCATCCATTTCGTCCATCGGCTAATGTAGATAATTTAGGGAAATGTTCTTGAATGAATTTGGCAAATCAAATCTGAAAGTTTGTTTTCAGATGTTTAAGAGATTTCTACATGCAATTCGTCTTTCTACATGCAATTCGCCAATATCAAACGAAAGGAACAACAAAGGAGTGGCTGCCGCAATGCGTGTAAAGCAAAGTAGCTGTGCTTATATAGCGCTTATTCTCAAAACATGAAAACATGAGTGTGTGTTAGTATGGTGAGGTCAGTGACACAGAGGTTGGGCAACTTCCAACGGTCCTCGTGGTTCTTTTAAACGTGTATACGCGAAAAGGGACGTAGTTTATCATGAATAATTTACAACTGTAATATAATCGTCGCTAATGTATATGGATGTTCCAAATGTTTTATTAGCATGCGCGAACGACACAAAGCAAAATATTTTACAAGTATCAGGACAACAAGAAATATGTGAAAGTAAACTGTTTTTTTTTTTTTCTCACGCTATTTTGTCTTTGCTCGATAGAGTCGCCATGTTTTTTTTTTGCCGTTTTGAAAACGGGCGACAGGCTACAGTTGCGCTTTAATGTTTTCGTTGATGAGTCTAATGACGCCGTTGCAGATGACCGAACTGGAGGCGCATTAGACTTCCTCAGCTCAAGGCGCCAGAAGTGACCTCTCTCTATCGTATAAGAAAAGCGGAACAGAAGTAGACTTGGAATCATCAAAGAGTGACATCCTTCTAGAAGAATCCATCGAGTTCATCCTTGCACGTGACACGACGTCGTGAAGCTCTACCCATCTTTCTAAAGGTATGTTGCTCTTCCTGGCTGTCAGGGAGGTAAAGGACTCTTTCAACACTCCTTTCCCGTGTGGTGTCAAGCAAAAATATATGAACGGATGAACGGTGGTGCACGAGAAAAACAGCCAAGAGAAAACAGTAAATGTGATGTTCAGTGATTTCATATCCATGATTGGTTTAGTGGCTAGATTATTCCAGTTATACAAAATATGAATCGGACTCCAGCATACTAGAAATGACAATACGGTTGTCAGCAAGACCTTAGCAGCTTTATGACGTCTGCGATTCTTGTTCTTCATCGCTCTGGTTGCTTCTCGAGTGGGCGCAGATAAGTTCCTACCATTTCTTTTCAGTCCAAATATTGTAAAGACTTGCAGGAGCACGATGATAACCAAGGGCCCGAAGAAGATGATTGAGTTGAAAATTGTGAAGTTTCTCTTGGTTCTTGAATCACTATACCTAGGCCAGCATATGTGGATCTTTCTATTGCCGATAGTCCTGACCTCTAGCTTTGTATATCTTGCTGAAGGCGCGGATAGACTAATCGCGAGTAGCCATACCCCTGGCATGATGTAGCTAAAGCACCGCTTAATGCGGCGAAAACAGATTGGGAAACATACAATAAGAAATTTCTCGGTGGATATCACAAATATATTAATCATGGAGGCAGCAACTGCGGTTTTCTGAATGAAGGGACGATTTTGCAAAGGGAACTGCCGAATATCCACTCATCCGCAATGTACAAGTCAATAACTAAAATCGGGAGACAGACAACTGAAATAAGGAGATCGGATACAGCAAGGTTAAGGGTTGAGAGGTTGGCCAAGCTGCGTAGCTTTTTCTTGAATAAGATGATAAAGCAGACAAGACAGTTCCCGATGAATGATGCTACCATGACAACGAAGAATGATGACGCAATGATGTGTCTTTCTATTGGATGGAACAAGCATCGACTCGTATGGCATGTGCGAAATAGTCCTGGCGCTGAAGTGTTGTTTGCGTGCTCAACCATGACGCTAACAAGAAATACCTGAATCAAAAGAAGACGTGAATTATTTACTGATTTCTTTTCAATTGATAATCGGCACGACGATATACAATTAAATGTATTCTTGGTACATTTAAAAAAAAAGTACATTTTTGAATTTCAGATTTAAAACAATATTAATGCTTTCAGGTTTGACGGTAAGCCCGCTTGATAAAGCAAATGACTCTACTTTTATTGGGTTGGAGCAAAACTTTATTACCAAAAAGAAAAACGACGAACTTCCGGTTGTCTTCGTCGCCCAGAAATGTCTTTGATAAGCTCCCTATTTCTTAATCTCTGAACCTTTATAAACACCAAATTCCTCTCGGTAAATGGATTATCTCCACAGTCAGCGTACACGCCATGTAGATTGCTAAGGTTAGTGATCATGTCCAGCAACATAGCGGGTGTTTTTCCTAAACCAAAGGGTAGTACACATTAAAATTCGAGGTTTGTCAGACGTTCAATATTACTTAGCCCAATATTTGTTTTTTTAACAAGCAGAACTGGAAATCATTGCTGTGGCCACGAAGCGGCTATTTTTCAAATATCCCGCGTCTCTTTTACTGTAACTCAATTTTTGAGAAAAAAATTCTACCTTTTCAGAGCATCCTGTCTCGACGGGCTTTACGGTGAATACATGTCTATTAAAACCCGATTTACCTGTACGATTTTCGCCTACGTCTGTCGGATGCGACATGTTCGCGCATGCCTACAACTCGAATCGCAGCTTAAAGTCGAGCCCACGGCGCATCTAAGACAATTGCGTGTGATTCCGAACATGTCTTAGGATTTTGAAACAAGTTTTAACGAAAAGTGTAATCTCAGCAATTTTACGTTTTACGCGATCAGAGTCGTGCGTCAGGCAAAGTCCATTCGTAGGCATGATGCGAGCATTCGACTTATTAGGCGGAAATCGTGCAGTATAAGTCGGCCTTAACAAAAACCTGCGCACCACGATTTCTTATACTATATATGAAACTAATTTTATGAGAAATTTAACTCACGACTTCTTTTGATAGCGGAAATGTTCGTAATTATGTAACATATCGAAAATCTACCCATCAGCGAAATTCAATCGAATGAAATTGTTTGTGTAACTATGCCAAAAGAAAGAAATATTCCATGTAGACGCGATACTTTTATTGTAATCCCCCAAAACCAGATGCGTAGCGATATTGGATAGGAGGGACCAAAGGGACCGAAATGTCTACCAAAAAAAAAATCACACAAAAAAAGATAGAAAAACGACTGCTGGTATTAATAATCACTGCACGGTGAAAATCAAAAGTGGCAACAATAATATATAATCACAATCACGTATATTTCCATCAGTGGAAACATATAGTTCCACTATGCCAGCAAACTGCGCGAGCGGTAATTTATATATGTTTAAGTCTCAGGTGCGATGTATTATATTAAGTTTCGAATTCAGGCGGTATAAATATGGGAGTCAAAAGCCAGCAATCTATCTTGTGTCCATAACAATCAATCGCCGTACAAGATAAACAAGGGAATTTCTAAATACATTTAATATGTCTTTACAATTGTGCCTCAACGTATAATATGAAAGAAAAATGTTTATGTTTCTAATTATTTTCGAAAAAAGTTACACTTACCATGCGTCGAATGCAGAGACTAACATGCAAATAAAACTGTTTGTGAATAGTTGTTGGTCTCCCGCAAGTGTGAAAATTAGCTTTTACTGAAATAGCCTGCTTCACAGGAAGTGTTACGCGTATTTTCTTTGTGTCGAGCAAGTCGACCCTATTTCTTTTGTCGCTGTTAATGACTATTTATCTAAATATTTGTCAGTCCGCTTTGCATGGTGTCAACCTTTTAGTAATCTATTATATTTCGATCAATCTGACACAACTTAGACGGAAAACTGTTTGAAAGGTACAGTAATACCATTGCAACGAAAGGCCGAAAGACAAATTTAAAGTAATGTGATAAAGAAAATTATCGCCCTTTTTGAAAAATATAAAGAGGTGTATTCGTGTTGGGCGCTCGGGAGAGATAAAAGACAGAGGATTTTTAAATGTAGTTTTCGTGCAAATCCCCTCACATTTCCAAGGTCAATTTCTCTTAGAAGAGGCAAAATGAAAAGCCAAATTGGGTCAATTTAATAAAAAAATCTCGGCAAAGCATTGTTTAAATAATGATAAATTCCAAACGAGGATTCGGTTTTATGTCGACGGAATGAGTGATTCAAAATAAATATTAACTTGAAAAACAAATACATCTCCTTACCTCACCGTGAAGCAACAGCAGCTACAATAGAACACAAAATATGCTTTATGAAATCATCCTCAAGGGCCCGGTGTTCAATGTTCGTTATAAGTTTGCTTTGGGCAAATATCTAAACGAGGCTCTTTGCGTTGGCGTGACTATTAACTTTATGACTCGACTGACAGATTTTCAACACAAATCGAATTTTTCCAAGAGCAAGACGGTAGCACAGTCTAAAACCTGATATATCGACCCGAAAGTTAAATTCATATAAATGCTCGCAATGTGTTCCGTAATATATCCGGGATTCCGTTGTATTTCCGTTTGGGCTTTACTTGCTTATTTGTCACACTAATCCATCTTGAAGCTTAAGTCTCTCGATGATTGCTTTCGATTACAGAACTTATTATAAGGTAGGGGGCTCATTTTGCCAGCGGTTGCACGTCAGACTGACGACAGGGTGTCAGGCGCCAACACGTGACTTAATACAGGGGCGAATTAAATCACGAAAAGGCAATGACTAAAAGCGGAGCGAAGCAAACTCGCGGGTACCCTTCTTAAAAAGCCTCGTTGGAATTTAAATTTCGTGTTCAGTGCGCATGCGATTATAGTCCGAATCTTTAGTCCGAATCTTCGGACTAAAATCGCATGCGCACTAAACACGAAATTTAAACTCCAACTAGGCTTAATAGCCCGGTTCCAATTACGCTCCAATGCTCACAAGACAAAAGCTTCAAATCGAGGCTCTCTCCAAGTTATAATAGAAGAAAGCCTCGACTTGAGGTTATTGTTTGTAGGCATTGGAGCGTAATTCGAACATGACCTATCAGATCCGACGTTTGACGTTTGATCCAGTGGTAACCATTTTAAGAAATAGGAATGATAGAGGGCTTATATAATGAACCTTTTATTAATTATTCCTGACATGATGGCTGACCTTACTATCCAGAGAAATAAAAAAAAAACAAACAAAGAAATCAGTTTGAAGTTTTGCAATTTTTTTTTCAAAATAATGATTTAGAAAAAAAACAAACAACTCAACATTTTCGGCATCTTCATGACATCAATATAAAGTATAGAAAGTAATATACACCCATTTAAAAAAGATTGCTTGGTAGTAGTTGGTCATCATTGGTGTTTCATATACCTGCGTGGTATTTAGGGTACGCCATTTCTGACGGTTCTCGGCAGTTTTAATAAGTGAAGCTACGGCTAAACTGGGACACATGTAGCGCGCAACATTTTTGTCCTTCATGTTTTCTCGAGTGGCTATAAACTATGATATATCGCACGCATGTGTCTCGGATGTTTCTCGTCATTGAAAGAAACATCATTTTGTGACCTGCTACAAAATTTGTCGGCGCAACAATATTTCTCTCGTGGCTAAACTTGGAGACACGAAGGGAGCATGTGTCCAGCTACAATATTGCGCGCTACATGTGTCTTTTAGACGGGGCTTTATACTACAACAAAATTGTTGTTTACGATATCTAAACACATGCTCAACTAATAGAGCGGATTTCACATGACTGTCAACCCTTGTTATGTAATTGCGATTGCTTTGCGTTCTCATTGGCTACTCGTTTTTCTCAGCCAATCAAGTTCTTTAGTAAATACAATTGTGTAATTACTTAGTAATTGGTTCGGCTTGTGATTGGCTGAGAGAAAAGCCATTTAGGAGCAAGTGGTGATTTCTCTCGATTCTGATTGGCTAGTGATTGCTCAATTGCAATTGTTTTCACGACAGTCATGTGAAATCCGCTCTACTCAAAATCTACCCACAAAAAACGCAATAAAGTTTGTTCTCAAGATGCCTCGCGAGGAGTGAACCTTCTTTAAAAAAACGTGTATGTGTGATCGCCAACTTTTTCTATAGATTAGCTGACTCTGAAATCTTTTGAACTCTTAGCATACTCTGTACACATTGTTGATGGGGACACGAGGATGCTTGAACGTTTTTCTAAACTATTGTATTGTTTGTAACGAGTTTTATACGCGCTGCAGTCACGACCTACGACGAGGACCTAAGAGCTACCAAAAATAGTTTCTCCCCAGTTCAGTTGGACCAGGATTGCATTTTATGTCTTCATCGAACAGAACAATTAGCAAACCAGCCAACTAGACAGGTAACTATCCAATCAATGGGCCAGCGGCCCAATAAACAAACCGGAGGTTCAGATGTTTGGAATAAAAGGAGCCGAGCAATCCGAGTGTGACTCATTTTTTTATTCATGGTGCTCCGCTTGTGACCCTACGCCCCCGTGAAGCTCCGCTTCCGCTGAAACTTCAACTTCATCGAACGCAATACTAGGAATAAAACCTGACCTCCCAACTAACATCCTCAAGCCAAACACAGCCAAACAAACCCCCTGTGTTTCGGGGGCGACGACAAGGCTGGCGAGTTTAAAAGCATAACCTATATTCTCCGCCTCTACGGGGACGGCACGCGCCGAAAAATGTCACCTGATTTCGATAAGCGCACAACAAGACGTTTATAATCACTAACTGACTAAAAAACGCACTGTGAAATATGTGTATTAAGAATTGATTAACTCGGTCAGCAATCCTTTGATCTAGATTTAAAATTTATAGAAAACGATGCAAATTACCCAATGAACGAAGTAAGAAATGAAAACATGAAATGTAAAACAAATAAAAACTCTATCTGAGCGTTCTAGCCTTTCTGGTATAGATAAGTACAACGAAAACGATATGTTATTTCAAGTAGCCTTTGAGTTCCAACATGCATCAGTGTTACTCTCTTATTCCAAGCCTTTGATTTCCGAAAGTAATCCGTGACTCTCTTTAAACGGAAGCTAGGACGAGGATTTAAAGGACACTCGCACGCTTGCCTGACAAGCAAATAATTCAAATCGCAATCCAATTCCACCCTCTTGATAGTAGATATAAATACTATAGATTTGTATTGGTTTTACAGTTAAAAGGTCATTTAACAAACCTGGACTTGATTTTGGTTATTCCCGGTAAACGTAAATGTATTTTTGGTGATTAGAATTATACTTATTTTTTGACAGGTATTAGAAAAATTAAGCGTGCGAGTTCCCCTTTAAAGTAAGCTTTGATACAGTTTCGTAATGGTGTAACAGGAACATTTGCAGAAAAGAAAAGTGTTTCCATGCATCGTATGAGGAGATAGAGGGATGTGTTCCAAAACACAGGAAGTCTTAATGGCTGGGAAATATCGTGCTGTTAATAAAATCGGTTTAATCGTAAATACTAATAGAGGTCTACGTGGGCCAGCATTAGCTAGAAAGGATTTTTCTTGATATTTCTTATATTTTACCTCCGTCTCTTGACGAGAAGCACTTAGCAGCACTCTTACGGCGGAAAGTCAAAGTGATTTCATATGGCCTCAAATGGAATGCTGTTTTAACGTTAAGCACCAACTAAAAGGTTTCTTGTTTCATTTGGCTCCTCGTTGGGCCATAAGTGTATGTATGAGATTTTATATAACATCGTTATGATATATTGAATTAAAGTGACGCATTGGCAATCATGTTCCGGGGCAGACCAGGTTTTTAGAAAGGGGGTGCGTTTCTGGTTTAAGGAGTCAGATTTGTCAGTAGGGCTACTAAAACCGAGTCTTTCAAGGAACACATCTAGCCGTTTAAACCACTTTTGTATTGCACCCAACGCACCTCGCCTTGATCTGCCAGGGATATTCGGAAGTGAAGTCTGGATATCCTTTGATAAGACAAGAAAGAAAGAAGGAATTGAAAGAAAGAAATACTTATTAATAAAACCTGTCCAAGTTTTACTATATTCTAAAAAGGGTTCGGACCTCTTTCCCAGTCAGATAATGATTTATGCGGCAAACAAACAGCATTATGGGTGATGTGGAGCGAGTATAAATAAAATTTCCTGTCTTGATGCAAATTATATAAAATAACACAAAATGATGTCGTGCCATGTAAGAAACAATGAACTGTTAGACTTAAACAACCGAGAATTTCGCTTCCCAGCAGGTTAGCTGTAAATTCAATGCATAAAACAGACATCAAAAGCAGCTAAAGAGACTTTATCTACAGAAGAAAGAAGGTTTTTAATGCGCTGAAATGGCGTTGTGTTGACGATAATTGGAGGTTTGATGAACTTAGACAATATTCGTATTCAAACGGCCAGACTGGGACGAACACTCAAGTGAGGCTCATGCGGGGGATTCTTTTGTTTCGCTTTGTCCAAGTGCACTGAGCTGGAAATAGTCAAACAAAAGAATTACCCGCATAACCTCACTTGAGTGTTCGTCCCAGTCTGACCGTTCGATTGAATACGAATATTGTCTATTGGCTCTGGGTCACATCCATTTGATAGAACGGGCTGCGAGGGAGACTAAGCAAATGTTTGATGAAGTTGAATGTTGAATTGGTTTGGCCCAAGCATATTGAAACAGTAATGCTATAAGGGGTAGCGATGGGTCCCTAAAATATCAAGAGCCAAATTTTAGTAGAGTCTCGGTATCTCGGAATTTTTAACTTGTGTCTCGGAACCTCGGATTTTCACCCTCAAACTTTTAAATACAGTAAATATATGAGCTGAAATTTTCTCTCCGTCCCGGGCTCGGATTTCAAACTGCAAGTCCCGGCGTCTCGGCAAGTGTCGGATTTATCCATCGTTACCCCTAATATAGATGCAAAAAAAAAAACGATTCTGATTGGTCAGAGCAGTGAAATTGCGAACGAAATTTGCACTCCAAACATGAAGTAACATAGAAGCATAGATAAATGTCAAGTTGCAGTGGACAGTCGAATTCAGAATTTACGGTCGTCCAGAAAAAATTATTCTTAATTTCTACATGTTATGTGATCAACTATAGAGTTCCTTGGCGTTGATTCTTAACCACCCTGTATACGATCTAGGCTTTTGTACAGTGTTCAAGCATGGGAACTGACAGAGGATGAGCTGAACAAGGTTGACGTTATCTGGAACAGATTCTTGAGAAAGATGGTTCGGGGAGGATATGAACGAAGAAATGAACCGGATCGGGCAGAACGTGAAGGAACAGAAGTTTGGAATATCAAATGAGAGATTACGTGCCCTCACAGACACTATTCCCAATGTAATGCAGCAGTTGAAATATCTTGCACATGTGTGTAGACTGGATATTATATCCCAGTGATCAATCTCAACGCGCATTGGTCGGGACGTCTCGCGTGGTACACTTTCACAGGACAGATATTAGACGATGTTGTCCGTCGGAAGTGGTATCCGTCCTGATAGAAATGTTTTAAGCAAAAGCTTGATATTTAAAAAAAAAATATATATATATAATGGAAAACAAGATGAAAAATGGTCCTCAAAATTCCACAGTTGCCTCGAAGCTATACTTCTCGGCAAATTGTTCATTTTTTGTTCAATTTCTCATATTTGGACATTATCCGACGATATTAAATACAGCCACCAAAAGGGGTTTATTTAGTAAATAACAACCTCCAGAATCATGTGTTATTTGATGTTCTTGCTCCAAGGAAAGTGTGGAACAAGGTGGATGTCGACGTATAATCCGGCCAAATTAGCCCGAAAAAATCCCGAACTTGGAAAAAAATTGCAACATGGGAAATTTTTGGTACTAATTGTCAAAAACATATCTGGGAATAACATATCTAAATTCCGTAGAAATCCGACCGGGGGAAGTTGGTTAAGTTTTTGGTTTTACCGGCGACGTCAAGGGCGCCTTTTTTTTTTTCGGCGGCACAGAAACTGGGAGAATGTTTATGGACTGTACAGATGAAACCGGGGAAGATTTAATAATAAGGTTTTTCGGTTGAAACAAATTATTTCTGAGCGATGAGTTACGGCTATGATCAGATTATTTCTTTTATTTCTTTTAGCGTATAATATTCGAACTGTGTATCACCACGCGGGAAATACAAGGATCATATAGGATTTGTCAAAACTCAGGATTATTTGTTATTATTTTGCAGAATTGGTTATTAACAAACACAAAATTCACATCTATGCAATCAAATTCTGCAGTAGAAAGAAATTGCTCGATATCTCGTTCAATACCGAGTTACGGCTCTACAGTCTATAGCCCTCCCTGAGAAATTGTTCGCTTTCAAGTGCCACCGAAAGCAACGGGCTTTCCATCGTGGAGAAGGAAAACCCCGAATTTAACCAACTTCCCCGGAACGGATTTCCACAAAATTTGGACACGTATTTCTCACATATGTTCCTGAGAATTTGCTGTATAAAAATCCCATGTTGCAATTTTTTCCAGGTTAACCGCTAATTTGACCGGACTAGTACAGCAGACGAGAAGATGATGATGGCCAAGACTGACTTCTTGCGACTACTGGATGTACGCTTCCAGCAGGAGCACCCCAAGGCCATCCCCGATGCCACAGGGAACAATGATGCTGGTTAGTACATACAACAAATGCAATTGAAGTTGCATGAATTACCTAGATCCATCTAGCAATGAAAAAGAAAAAAATAACAGCAACATATGGATTAAAAAAAACAAATTTCACAATAAAGATAAGTTCATAGAGCCTAGAAAACTTATTTACTCTCTTTCCTCTAAAATAGCTCATGTACTCAGTTTAAAAGGCTCTCGCACGCTTGCTGGCCACTTCTCTGACAAGAAACTAGCTCCAATCGCAATCCAATTCCATCCGCTCGATAACAGGTCAAAACAACCTAGAATTGCACTTGTCTAACACTTGAAAGGTTTTTCTATTAATCTGGAGGATTAGTTTGAACACTACGGGCAATTGTACATGTGCTTTTATGGTTACAATTTTACTTATTTTATGTCCATGGTGGACGAATATTAAGCGTGCGAGTGCCCCTTTAAGGTCCATCACCAACCACAATCCATTGAGAGATTATAATTTTTGTTTTGAATGGCTGATGCTACACATTTTTTGAAGGCATGCATATCGCAATAATTGGATGGAAAATAGTTACACTCTTTGAAAAACTTTTAGAAAATAACACCTATGTTGTATTGTGAATGTGCGCATTCTGATTGGTTAAAAAGCGTGTTTGTAAGAGACCTGAGAAACACGATTGTCACGCAACGCTGTCGCGCGTGTGTATGTTATTTTCTAAAAGCAATAAAAATACTTTCTGCGTGCTCTCTGGTTTCTTACAAACACTCGTGGAATGTTGGTCGAACTGATAAAACTTGAAAAACACTCAAGTTTTTTTCAAGTTTTGATCAGTTCTCCCAACATCCCCCTTGTGTTTGTAAGAAAGCAGAGAGCACGCGGAAAGTACTTTTATTGCTTAAAGATAACTCGAAACTTCATAAAAATGGCACAATTAAAACAGTTTGCGTCGAGTATCACTATAAGGAACATTTACTGTTATTGAGAAATGTTGAGCAGAGACGTACCTTTGGTGCGCGATTCTAAAAACCTCTGTTGAATATCAGCTTGAAATCACTTTTTTTTCTACAAAAAATGTAAATGTTGAGCTTGTATTTGTGAGCCGCTGGAAATGCTCATGGGGAGAGAGCGCCTTCTTTTCAAAGTAAAAACACCGACTCCGACCCGAACAGGTGAAGTTACCCTCGGGGAAAAAAATCGGAGAATATACATTTTTGGCGGAAGAAAATCTGACGTTTACGGCCTTTCTTCTGTCCATTTATCGCCGGGGTGTTTTCTCTAATCCATCTTTGCATCCGTGAAATAAAAACACGAACTAAACCTTCTACGTGATCTCATGTGCGTGTTAAATCATGTAGTATGACTAGTGGCTACAAATTACAGCCACAAGCCACTCTAATGAGATCAACTAGTCACATATACAACGCGTGCAAACCTGCGGCATTTCCACGAAGCCAAGATCAGCCATTGATAATCGGAAGGGAGGATGCGGGGTCCGTGAAATCCAATTAATCAACTTTATTTACTGAAAGATCAAAGTCGAAAGGCCGATAACATGTTCGATGAACTCAACCTTTAGGTGTCTAGTAGCGGAGCTCCTTAGCGGCCGAAGGCCGCAGAGCGGAGTACCATCGCAGTATCGCAGGAAGAATTCAATAGCTCAAAGCAGAACTCAGGTATACGATCGACTTCATTTTTCATGGTTCATCGGTATTCCCATGGATATCGCAGGCGCGTCCGTGTCTGCTTTCCACCACAGGTAACCCAAGACCCATCTCAAATTAATAAATCATATCTCAGGAAGGGATGAAGCTCAGACAACCAAACGCAACCTTTACGCGTCTAGTAGGGGTTATTTCTACTAAATGCGAATTACTACGTGGCTAAAATTGACAAACATCAAGTGAAAGGTTCCTCTGGATATACAAGGTAATACTATGGTCGCCTCCCCGATTTATTTTGTTCTGCCAGGAACATTTCCTAGCTAAATTCCCTCATTATAAATGCAATGGAAATTTGGTACACAAAATAATCCTTTGTCTTTTACTAAAGTTGCCTTGCATTTAAACAGCAGTGTTTTATTAGGTATAAAATCTCGAGTGCGAAGCGCGAGGCGAATCTGATTTAAGATCTAGAGATTTTTAGAGATTTTATATCTGATAAAACACTGCTGCGAGTGTTTTGAGTGGCGTAACAAAACCCACCCGTCTGGACCTTATCCAAACAGGATTTATCAATATCATCATAGTTTTTACAAGTGACACTTTGATTGCGCAGAAATGAAAATCATGCGCAGAAATGAAAAGGTAAATATTGTGTCCATGAAGCCTGTCCCACATGTAAGGTGTAATCGACCTCTCCGAAATAGATGACCTGCGTCTTCTCACGGAACAGTTTCACCAGTCAGCCTTTCACACGGCGCAAAGACTGACTAGTAGATGCGTCTGCTATGGGCAGGACTATGGGTGTCTTTTATATAAAGCATACTAATGAATATGCCATGTTGTATAATATGTCGTGTTCATTAGCATGCGTTATATAATACACACTGATGGCCGTGCTTTATCGGGTATAAAGCCTATGCACGTGTCGATTATACGCCCTTCTACTGGTCAGTTGACTGACTTTTATTCCAAAAATACACCCGGAGCTTTGAACCGTGCCTTAAGAAACAGAAATACTAGAAGTCTTGATTTTTTTTTTGTTTCCTTGTGTTTCTCAAGAAGGACAAAATAAATTAACTACACAGTTTATGGTTTATTGCGCGAAATCGAGTATAATCCAAGTAGGGCTTGCAAAAATACCCACAGAATACGACCAGGAGATTGCCTAACGACTTTGCCTCCGTGTCTTAAGGTGAGTGCATTCTGGATTTTCACTGATTCTTCTCGTTCACCGTATTATTTTTAGTAAAAAACATATTGTTGTGTTATGTTTTCCCATTTTAGATCACGTGATATAACCCTGGGTTCCTTCTTTTATTTCTGCAAGGTGCCGATGGATACATGAATATTGAAGCATTGCAAACAACGGAAAGATTGCACGAGGTATGAAATTGGAAAACATTACGCCCAAGCGATATTGAGTTCTTTATTTTTAATAAAGCTACGGGGAAAGCGTCGAGGGTCTTTTCCAAAATAGATGCAAATTCGTTTCCTTTTCAGCTAGCTATATGTTGTATTATATATCATGTTAAAGCGTTTCAATAGAAAAAAAATATTTTTTATCAATAATTATCGTTTGGATAAATTTTAATCCGTTGGTATTCCATCAGGGAACTGTTTCAAAAGAGCCTCTCAATTTAGTAGACTCCAAAAGTGTGACCGCGATTTTTTTAACAATTTTCTGTTTCAAATTATTGACGATTATCGGATAAGCGTTTCAGTCCGTGCCTTTTCGATTAATGTCCAACATTATGAAGCAATAAAATCTTAAACATCGAACAACAAAAAACTCGCTGACACACTTGCGAAACTGAAGGCGAGGTAAATGAGAGGGAAACACGATAAGGACTGGATGCTTCAAAAGACTCGCTTAGGTTTAGCAAATGTCGACTTCACTTCCCTGCTGAACGTCATACACCTAAATAATATAGATTTAGCCACTGGCTAAAAGCGGAGCTCCCGGTTACATATTTTTCTGTTAACGGACGAGCAGTATTTTCCCGCCGAAATGAAATACGGTTTTTGGGTTGCCTGTGGTAGGGGCGCGCAGACACGGACGCGCCCCCGATACCCAAATGGGAATACCGCTGAACCATGAAACATGAAGTCGATCGTATATCGGAGTTCTATTGTTTTCTTCCTGCGATACCTATGGTGCTCCGCTCTGCGGCCTTCGGCCGCTAAGGAGCTCCGCTATTAAAACCTTAACAAAATACAGAGGATGCCACAGCTCTTTCTCGTCTCACTGAATACCATAAAATATAAATAGAAAGTTAAACTTAAAGTGCATAAAATTTCGAATTGATAATTTGAGCCTCAAACATGAGGAAGCAAGACAACGCTGTAGGATGTCTGTTAATGCCTTTACGGCTTGTTTATCATATTAAATGATTCGGATTTGGTGTAGACATAAATAACACATATTAAGAAATAATAGACGCCATGCCTCGAGCGCTTTTCGAACTAGAAAAAAAAAACTAAACAAATTATTTCCGAGCCGCTGCCTGTAACTGCTTTTAGCTTTTGCAGTTTTATGTACCTTTTTTACATTTGCATTTGCGATATAGCATTTGCGATATTGCATTTGCGATATAGCAACCCTTAAGACAAATATGTCTCGCAGGATATGTTTTTAATACTAACAAAATTTTACATGTGTTTTATATTATTCACTTTTATTAGAGCAGCTGCCTGTAACTATCAAACATCGTCCGATAGATATAACAAATCGACCTCCAGTTTATTTCATAAAATGATCCCCGAATGGATCTGTTTTTGAAAATAGAGTGCAATTTTCAGAGAGTTTAATTTTTCGAGAAATCGAGCAAAGTCGTATCACCCAGACAGGGCTCGTCGGGACGCCCAAAATCGCTAAATTTTGCGTAGGTTGAGAAGCCTCGCAAATCCTTAAAGCGAGAGATATTGAGACTTTGTTTTCAAACTCTTAAAAGTATGTCATCTAGATTGCTGGAAAACGATAAGCATATTTTCCATTTTGCTTTTCCATTTATGTTGCAGGGACCTACATGAACCCCATCAAAAGCAAAGTTCGTCTTGCTAAAATTTGACCAACATTGGAGAAGGGCAAGTATATCTCCAAGTGGTACGCATCGAATTTTCAATAATTAAGTGTTACGTATTTGTAAACTTTTCGACCTTTCATTTCAGTCTTACATATAAAGAAATCAATCGCGGCCCGTTAATTTTGAGCTTCTACGAGAACGAGACGTCGAAGTCACTTTTGCATTTTTCACATAACACGCAATTCAACTCAGGTAGATTAAGGCATGGGTCAATACTTAATTTTGCACTAAAACTTAGGGGGGTGGTCAACTCTGTTGGAAAATGCATATATCAAGAGAATAACTTGTCCATAACATCGGTATGGATAAACTCTTAAATAAAAATAATGTCCACTGTTCATCAACTCATCACGTGGCCTATCAAATTTCTTAACACCAAAAATTCGAAATGTCAACATATTTTCACAAATCCGAGTCCTAAACGCAAGTTTTCTTGAAACTTTTTCTTATGAATAGATTAAGGGCATGAACATTTGAAACTCGTCATCTGGACATTTGAAGATTTTTCTAAAATACATGAAATATTCACGATTATATTTTTCAGGGGACTGGGTCGAGTAAGTAATTATTTAATTTCTAAGTTAGAATAAATAAAGTCCTAATTATCCAGATGCAGTTGTGAAGGCATTGCTATTAGACACCTTAGAGCGGATTTCAGATGACTGTCGTGAGTAATTCGCAATTACTTTGTAATTACTCCTATAGGTTTTGTTCATAATTGGTGTAATTGCTTTGCGATTGGTTTCACTACAGTCATATGAAATCCGCTCTAAAAGGTAAAACGTGTTTACGTTCAATGAGGTTTTCATCTCGGAATTTTAAGCCAAACATTTTGGAAGTGATACTTGCGTGACACTAGAAGGTTAAATGTCACACACGCAAGGTCTCCGTTGACGTCATCATTTTATGCAAAGTAACAAATATCGAAACTTGGAGCAAGACGCACCATAAACAACATTTTAACCACCCCCTCAACTTTTTCCTAAGGATGATGAGACCCATGCCTTAATCTCCCTGAGAAATTGACTTCATGCGAGTAAGTTCACATTTACTTGTTTAAACTGTTTTAAATAGGCTTCCCTACTAGCAGTGGAATTCATTCAAATGAATTCCACTGGAAAAAAAAAACTGCCCATTCTTTGGTTATTTTTAATTGTACCGAAGCTAGACCAAAATGCATTACGATCTGCGACTTCTGCTGTATCTGAAAAAAGCCTGTGGCAGAGGTGTCTTTTCCTCGCGACCCTGACAGCCAGCCAAATGCAGAGAACAGAGTCTCTGCTAAAAAGGCATTGATTATTATAGAAATTGTTATAAGAAGTCATGTTAGCTGTCGTAGCTTCAAGTTTTAGTGATATAGATTTCGAAACCTCAAACCTGAAGATCGTAATTAGTGATCGTAAATTTGCATATTAACGAGATATACGTGACATATCCACTTCTCAGAAAATGACGTACTTTTTAAATACACTAAGCCTGCACTATACAGTAGTATAGTAGGGACCGAATTACCCCCTTTTTTCCGGAGGAATACTTGTTTGTTCGTTGGAGTAAACGTTTTCTGATGACGCCATTACCTATTCTGTACAAAACAATGGGGAGATTAGCCAAAAAAACAAAGGGAAACAATACCAGGATTAACCACCGGAATGCTTTTGTATTTTTATCTTTCGGTGGAAGAAATGACGACGTCATGGTTATATTTAGGAACTAATTGTTCTCTTCTGTGATCTGATTGGTGGAGCAGCATTCTGGACAGCATTTTTAAAGTCAAAATCTCAACTCTGATCTACAAATTAAAAAATCATAATTGTGCAATACTCCGCTAGCTCTGCAAAATTTAATTCTGCCAGCGACCCATGTTCACAGTAATGATACCAGATTTGCATCACAAGGTAATTTATATACCCAGTTTCCAGAACCAATTTTGGTCTTTCAAAATTTAATGCTATCGGGTCAAGGATATGGGAACAACTTCCCTGCAGAATAAAATCTCTCCTTTTCAATTCATATAGACATTAGCTCAAAATGTACTTCCTCAGCAGTCAAATTTAGATACACATAATTACTTTATCAAAATAATTTTACTTCTGCCAAGTTCTGCTTTTCATTTGTTATTTCTGCTCGCTCTGCTCCTCCTCTCCAATTAAGAAATGTCAAACACGGTTTACTTACTGTGGTGCCGGCCAACTCGAAAGCCTATGCTCCTTTGGCCGCTACGCACACCAAATTTTTGTTAAAAATAATTTAAACTGCTCTTCTATTTTTTTCCATATCTATTATACACCTACTATAATGTACACCAAACAGTGCAAATAAACTGATTCTGGTTCTGTGGATGATGACGTCATGGGTTATATTTAGCATCTTATTGTTCTTTTCCGTGATCTGATTGGTGGATGATGATGGAATAGGCTATTTTAACATCCTATTGTTCCCGAAGACTATAAAACCCGAGTACTGTCCCTCATCTAGATCCAAACCGCCATGGAAGATGGATACAACACAACACCTTCTCCAGGTGAAATGGACTTTAATCGATTCACAAGTGTCCAGAAGGGGTAAAATGGGAGCTGGGATTGGCCTGATTTTAGGCTGGGAAGATGGGATTGGGGTCACTGGGACTGGAATTTGATCACTGGGAATGGGAATTAATGTCCACTAAACTGGGAATGGGATTCTCTATTATTTCCCTTTTCCTTGTAAAACAATAAGAAACATCGTTTTGAAATAATCGTCAGGATAAAATCAGTGTAAACATGTGAAAATGACATAAAGCAGATAAAACGACAAAAAAAATTAACTGTTTCATGTTTGGTTACCAGTCTCCCCCCTACACAACTGGGAGTTGGCGATTGGGATTGGGATTGGAAAATTTACACGGGGAAATGGGGGATTGGGATATCACAGCGAGGATATTCTACTAACAGACGACCGGATCCTTTGAGGGATATAGGTTTTGTTAAAAATATGCATGGTTACCCTGTGGTTACCCCTTGGTTATCCCGTGGCTACCCCGTTGTCATAAATGTCACACCATTGCGGCCGCATTTCCAGTGACAGGTGCATTAAACATACTCCTGGCTACATGTAGGTAATTCTTATGACAGAAAATCAGTAATTGTAGAAACCAAACAACAACAAACAAATATATATATAGTACTTTTAAGATAGAAAGAGACGATTACAGTTGCCAGCAATATATTTTCCGATTTATGAAAGCAGGTTATTCTTACTGATTTCCATTTGCTAAAAATAACTCGGCCACAAAAATAATTCAATTAGCTTCGGCTTGGACAACAGTTCACTATGAAATTGAAACAGCAAAGACCACAGAACTACAGACTATCAAACTATCTCACCTTTTTCTTGACGAAATAAAAGGAGATAAACATAGAAAGCAATATTGTCGGCATTTGAATTGCGTGTTATGTGAACAATGCAAAAGTGACTTTGCCTGATTATATATAAATAGAACCTAAATATTCACGGGCCACGATTAATTTTCTTATATAGAAATAAAAGGTTGAACGTATCCAAATCTGTTTTTTTGGAAAATTCGATGTGCACCACCTGATATTCTTACCCTTCAGTATTACTTAAAATTGAGCATGACGATCTTTGCTTTTGACGGGGTCCATGTAGGTTCCTGTAATGTTTATGGAAAAGCCAAAGGAAACATAATGTTACCGTTTTCCAGCAATCTAGATGGCATACTTTTTAGAGATCGAAAACAAATCTCAATTTATTTCGCTTTGAAGCTTTGCGAGGCTTCTCTAAAAATGAAACTCGCTGAGATCGTATACTGTATTTTTGAAAATAGATCCATCACGGGGGATAACTTTATGAAAATTAATTAGAGGTCGATTTTTTTTATCTGTCGGACGATGTTTGATAGTTACAGGCAGCGGCAGTGATTAATATAAAGCAAATGTAATATTTCATAACTATTCAAAACATATCCTGCAAGACATATTTGTCTGAAGGGGTGCTATATCGCAAATGCAATATTGTACAAAAGGATGCATAAAACTGTAAAAGCTAAAAGCATACATATTCAACACAAAAATTCAAGCCATTAAGTTTCTTCATGTTATCATTAATCTCATACGTGTAGTGGCTTGCCAGAAAAAAAGTTAAGTCTTTGGTTATTTTGATGTTTACCCAATCCCTGATTTCGTTTAATATTATCATTCCCTAATCCAAACTTCAAGTCCTTTTTTCCTTTGCATAGCTTTATGCCAATGTTTCTTTTTGTTATGCTAATAGCAGCAGCTAAAGTAGCTTTGGTTTTTATTTCTTATCTCATTAATTTGAAGATCTTAGGGTGATAGAGCGCTAAGTAAAAGGACGTAACACATTTTCATTGCGCGATTTTCTTGGTCAAACAAGTTCAAAATTCAATACAAAAAAGGATTATAATCCGTAGAACATAGGAACCAGATCACAATATTACCCAGAATGGCTTTTTCTGCCTTCGGGGTAATTTTCCATATCAAAACATAGTTGGTCCTTAAAATCAAAATAATCTCTAGCAATCACTTCTCATTTGTCTGTCATATGTAAAGAGGTTAAACCCATTGAAAGACACCGTATCCGACATTCGAGAGTTTATTTCGCCTTGCATTTACGGCGGCTTTGAGGTTAACAGGAAATTGATCAAAAGACCAGTAGGTTTTACCTGCTTGTTATATTGTTAATAAGCGCCACTCTTCCCACGGTGTTTGGTGGCTACGAAAAATATCGCATAACCTTAAAACACAGCAGAGAGCGCAAGGAAAATGAGCATCTTCACGTCGACCTTGCGTTGGAGGAAAAGTCTCGGAAACACGACTAAAAACCATTAACTTCACAAGACTCAATTTACTGACACTTCAAGCTGTCTCGCCAGCGGGGTACCTAAAGCACTGCAGGTTGTTAATATTGCATGAATACACGAGAACGTCGTTATGGTATAAAAGGTAGACAGCGTAGAAAGTATAAAAAGCAGAACCTCTGAGACTGAGTATGAGCATCGGACATTGTTCAGTCGCCCTGACGAAAGTCAAGGTCCTTATCAAAGTGTATTGAAAGGCACATAAGAAAGAGGTCTAAGATACTTATTTTTGTTGCAGGGTATATTTTATTGAAGGACGGAAGAAGGAGCAAAAGAAAGATACTCACACGAGTTCGAACAGCAGACCGGGAGTAGTTTTAACAGTTGAAGGAATAGTGGAGGGAATTGAAGATGGCGCTATTAAACATTTCTACAAATGCATCAAACCAGTCCAATGGCTTATCAGAGGGATGTTTTGCAGTGAAATGCCACTTTACAGCCACCGAGCGAATCGCAATAATTGTAACATTCTCGGTCACCTTCTTAGCATCGTTTGCAGGAAATTTCGTTGTCTTCTTCATGATCACAAGAACAAGGCGCCTTCGCAACTGCACAAACTTTTCCATCTTAAACCTCTGCATTGCTGATCTTCTCATAACAATGTTCTGCATTCCAATCTTGACTATCGATTTTTACATCGCAGATGAGTGGCTATTAGGGTCTTTTATGTGCAAAATGGTGACTTTTCTTCAGTATACAAGTCTCTACGCATCGGTGCTGATTCTTTTTACTATAAGCATCGAAAAGTTCACTGCCGTGTGCTTTCCGATTCGGGTTCGCATTTATCGGAAATGGTTCTGCTACACTGTATTGATGGGATGGCTTATCGCCATAGCAGGCGCTTCGCATACAACTATGTTCAAGAAGATCATTGTCTTTAAAGGGCATCAAAAGTGCGTCATGGAATACCCCCAAAATACAAGAGATCGTCAGCTCTTTCTCATGGGCCATGATATAGGTTTCTTCTTTCTTCCCCTGTTAATTATGACAATTCTGCACTGTATAACCATCTACTCGATTCAGAAGAAAATCTCCGGAATTCTCGGGAAAGAGTTCCGACACCATGCTCCTATAATGAAGTCCAATCCAGATAGGCTCCAAAAGAATCGGAAAGCCGTTGCAATTCTCGTTTCAATTGTTGTTCTGTTCATTATAAGCTGGGGACCGTATCTTTGTATCGGAATATGGGATACGTTTTACACACCAAGCCCACAAAAGCGAGAGAGTTACCACTTAGCCTTAAACAAGATCGTTGTGGTGTGTGTTTGGATGATGTTCTTCAACACTGTTTTCCATCCAATAATATACTGTTTTCTTGGGAGGAAATATCGAGACGAGCTCAGAGTGCTTTTTCAGCGCAGGAAAAGGCAAGAGGAGACACAAAAACGCACTAGCCGATCTTCCGATACTATCCTTGAATCGCTCAAAACGTCAGGCAAAGGCACAACGTCTCAAAGGAATAGTCAGAAGGATAGTAACAGCGGAGGAATAAAATGCACTATATGATTCACTATGGTCAAGTCTTTTACGAAGACTTCTTACGAAGAATGCCATTATTGCTTCAATAAAATCTTATAGAATAAGACCAGTGTTCTGCATTAAGAACTCAGAATCCTACATTGTGCTTGAACTTAGTCTTAGAAAGGAAAAGGAACTTAAAGATGCATTATATTAAGACTTAATAATAGCTTTCGCCATCAGATTTCCAAAATTTGAAAATAGTTCCGCCTGTTAAGAAATCAAAAATTTCAATTCGCAATCCAATTCCATCCGCTCGATAACACACGCAAGCACTCCAAAATGTACATTTATATCAGCTGGAAGGTTATTCAACAAACCTAGACGATAATACTGCTCTGGTTTCTTGTGAATTTGATCTGCGCATTTAAGAAAACTAAATAATTCCAAAATCGCGATGCTACACCTTTCCTGCGATTTTCATATTTTTTGTAACTCCCACTTGACATTTTCGAACGCAACCTGCATTTTGGCTTCCCTCAATCAAACCTTTTATTAAGTCAACGCATGTTTTCTGAGTTTGGTTCGCATTTTATAGTAAACAATTCTGTTTTTAAGCCTACAGCTAGTCCCTATGAGATCACAAGATCTATCAAAGCCTCCGTGAATTCACCCAGAGCTGTTCACTCGTTTGATTGACGGAAGCCAAACCGTGGTTTGTGTTGGTCGGTGTAGAGTTCGCAGAACTTTATGAAAATCGTAGTAACTTGGGAGTCCACTAACAGCGTAACGGATTTATTAAAGAAATATATGTTATAAATTGTGCGTTAAAACTTGTAAACCTCGCTGAATTTTTAAAGTGAGGTCATTGTGATCAGCAGTCCTACAGAGGCTATTGCATTAGCATGTTGGCTTTAAAGAGGAATAAATGACTCCCGGAATGGCTATATCATTTTTCTCTTTTAATCTGAATAGCAATGCTCTTCAGTGAGAACATTGCGCGTTCATTTATTAGCAATAGAACAATTTGAAGTAATAAAAAAATAATAATGTGTTTACTATCCGGAGTAATTAGACATGATGGAAGGTATTATTTCTTTTAAAATCATAGCCTTTGCATCTTTAGGGGCATAGAGTTTTTTAATCAATATTCAAGAAAACATCTTAGATTATTTCCTGAAGGAAAATATTAATTACCTTTTGGGTTTCATTTACCCAAGATTGCCATGTCTACAAGACATAATTATCTCGCTTTACTGCCTTCTCTTCTGGATTTTTTTTTATTAAAAACAAGAAAAGAACTGTCTGACGCCAAAGAGCCGCGCCTGTTACCAAATGAATTGTCCTAAGCAAATTGACGTACTGATTGAAATGTCCAATACCAAGTGACACATTGGGTCAAAACACGGTGCGTTTGTAACTTATAGCAGTTACATTCCATGGCTGCTGTATCAAGAGCTTGAAACGCGCTTTTACCTCGAGGCAGCGTTTTTTTCAATTGCCTTTCTTGTTTCGGGCTCTTTTGCGATCGGAAGGTTATTGTTAATTAAAACTTCCGTTGCGTTTCAATCAAGGGATGGAATTTGGGTAGTATATTTATCCAGCCCTCCTATGATTAGAGCAAATGAAGTCGACAGGAAAAAATAATAGCAAAATAATAATAATAGCAAACAAGGAATATGTGAACGTGTTGAAACAGAAGGAACGGCTCTTAATAAGATTTCGTCTTTGAGACATCTATGATAATTAATATCTGGATTGAATGCTTCAGGATATGAGCAAAAGTTACTCCTGCAGTGTTTACAACACAGCGTTTGACGAAGTAAATTGAAGTAAGGAATAAAGGTATTATCGCAAGAAGGGAAATAGTCTCCGCAAATTCTGGGAACTATGCGGGTGGTTTGTGATTTCAAGCCCAGCCTAAGGTGGCCATGGCTAATTCTCTGCAAACCACACCCTAAAAGCTATCACGGGCCATTTGCATATAAATCGGCAATGATTAGATATTCGTTTGTGCGGAGATGATAAAGGTACGTTCCTTTGCACTTCGTATCTTTCATGAAATACATTCTAAAAGGTGCTCTTCTTTCATTTGGTAAGTAGTTTTTCTTAGATATGTCAAAATGAAATTGAGCCATCTTATTATATTGCAGCACGACATAATTTTACTTTTTACATAATTTTATCATTAATGCAATGGTATTTTGTTCTAGTTTACCCTGTTAGCAGCGTGAGATAATTCAAAGCGTAATCACTCTGTTAAAGTAGACATTAACATGTAAAACAAAATCTAAGCTCGGGATTTTGTTCAGCTAGCAAAGATGCGAACTACAGCAATCAACCATTGTATGTATAACAAAAAAAAGTAATTTCATTCATTTCGTTTTTGAATGCGTTGCGTTGGTGAATAAGGTCTGTGCCCCTTAAGAAGCGACGTTTGAATGAAATCTGATTACTAGAATGATAATAATAACTGATTGCTAGAGTGTAAGCTTTGCATCACAAGGGAGTCAATAATGTAAACGGAATAAAGAGGACAAACCTGATTTAACAGAGGAAGGCATTTTAATAACGACTAAATTCTGGTAATTAAAATGTTCTCCGGGCGGCGTTCCTCTCGCATCTGCATTTTAATTTACAAGAATACAAAAGTTAATTGACGTCGACTAACTTCGCAAAATGAAGAAGCTACCTAGTCGAAATAACAGTGGCATACATTTCGTCAATTTACCAATTGTCTTTCGGGAAATTCGACTGAATGCATGTCTTTCGTATTAGCATACACTTTTCAAGGCTTTAACGTTAATTGACGTCGACTATCCTCGCAAAATCAAAACGTTGACTATCTGCACTAAGAAATTTGAAATAATAGTGCCATTAAGTTCGTCAAATTACGAATTAAACTGAAACGTAAGACTCCCGAAGTATGCCCTTCGTGAATTATTTAGTGACTACAAAACTCATTTAGCCAATAAGGGAGCCAGAATACTACATTTTTATTCATTGTTAAATATAAGTATCTATTCTAAGCTGCATATGACACAACACAAATTAGTTCGCTTTCAGTGAAAAATTCGTTCCAAATTCGAGGCAGATAAAAAACGCCGCGAATTCACGGAGCTTGCAACAACAAGTTCAATATATGGCACTCATTAGGCTAACTGAATGGTAGTTCATCCAATTTAAAGTCATTCATTTCTTGTTTTTTGTTTGTTTGTTTGAGAAGCGTGGGGGTGTCAAGTTTGAACGTGATGTTATAAATTCCTGAAAGCTATATGAATTTCGCAACTCATATATCAACCGATATTGCTTATAACAACATTGTTTGCGAGAATCTGTTTGATCTGTGCGCCTTGACTCGAAATGGCCTATAGCAAATCAAACGCAGTGCTGCTTTTCACGTCTCGCATATTTAATTTCATACCATTATTATTTTTTCGACTGTGGGATGAATGAGTAAAGCCGCCATTAATCAAAACGAAAATCAAAGTACTTAAGGTAAAGATATAGTTTAAAGAGCTTGTCACAGAAAATCGCGTCGCGATTTACAGTACGAAGCTCGTTTAAGTATCATTTCAAAGCTCAGAGCATGTACAAGTTGATAAATGAATCATTTTGCTAAAAAATGTAGAACCCCCGTTGAAAGCGATAAACTCACTAAAAAAGCTACTACCCCTTCAAGTTGTAACTTTTTTTTTACACGTCCGCAATTCATTGAATTTGAGAGCTAGTGGCAGTGTCTGAAAAAAGGTGGGAGGGATTTTTTATTTTTACTATCATTTTCACAGCAACGATTTCCAAAAAAGCGAATTAAACGAGGTCATATTTCTGTAAATATGATATACCAGAAAAGGACCCGTCACTCTGTGACGGGAACGAAAGAGTAACAGCCGTCATTTTCTCTTGCAGACGTTTCCCGTGCGAGCTGAAATCGCATGCATCTGCGATGTTCTATGATATCGTTCGATGTTCTAGAAAATCTCACTTGATCGAACATGGCGATGAAGGTGTGAAATCACCATGCCACAAAATCCAGTTAAATCGCATAACTATGGTGTTCCATCCCCGCCAAAAATCGTTGCAAATCACAACTTTCATCTTGACAGTTTAACATTAAACTTGCCAAATATCAACATTGCCTTCTTTGATTCAACTTTCATCTCGACAGTTTAACATTGAACTTGGCAAATATCAACATTGCATTCTTTGATTCAACTTTCATCTTATCAGTTTAACATTGAACTTGACAAATATCAACATTGCATTCTTTGATTTGACTTTGTACTTCGTAGCACAAGCGTCCAGAAGTAATAAATACACTTTAAGGCTGTGAGCCTATCACCAAACTTGAGTCCCAAAGTTGGCGATTGAGAAACAAATGCGTACCAATCCCGCCATAAATCAAAGTCGATATTCGACTTTAATGTAACGTCGCAACAATTATCTTGGCACTCCAACAGTGCATTATTTGATTCGACTTTATACTTCGTAGTACAAGCGTCCAAAAGTAATAAATAAACTTTAAGGCTGTTAGCGTATCACCAAACTTGAATCCCAAGTTGGCGATTGAGAAACAAAGCGTACCAATCCCGCCATAAATCAATATATCGATATTCGACTTTATTGTAACGTCGCAACAACTATCTTGGCACTCCAACATTGAACTTGATAAATATCAACATTGTTGAAGAAGAAAACAACTTTCAATTTGAGCAGTCAACGTTGTTCATTACCCCATTTACGATACTTGAATACGCAAAGTTGTGTTTTGAGTGTTAAAGGCGCCCCGATCCCGCCAAAAATGGAAGTCTAGTTTATATCAAACTCGGACGGCGTGTCCGTGGGGAAGAGTACGAGGAAATTTTGTCAGATTTGGACCAAAAATTATGGCGCAATCGGTAGATACTAGATGATATATCTCAAAACCCCCTCCCTTCGGAAATGGACGGCCGACCGATCGCGTCGGAAATTCCCGAACATTTTGGTTAATTCCAAGATGGCGGCTTTCTATGGATGATGTCGGGAGGATAACAATGGGTCAGTTTCAACACATTGCAATTTAATTTGAAGGAGTTTCAGGCACTTCCCGTGTAAATAAAAAGCTCATTCCCGGAATTTTACAATTAACTCGGATCAAAGTATTTTGTTGTCGACAAAATTATCGATGAAATCAAAGCTACAATGGGGGTTTTGACCTAAAGCACCATGCTATATCTCAAAACCCCTATTCTGTTTGCTTGTATCAGCCAAAATAAAGTGAATTAACCACTTGATTATTGTTTATTTGACCCACTCAAATGTCTCGTCGTTAGATAGGTGCCTGAAAACGGGAAGAATATATCGTACAAGTTTCATATTTTTTAACTTTGAGCCGGATTTCTCGGCCAATTTAAAAACGCAAGGTGATACATTTCCCAGAAACCCATTCGGCCAGCGCATGAAACCGAGGCGAGACGGAATTGACTCCCCCTCCCCCTCATAAATTTGCTGGCCTCCTTGAGCCTTTGTTTTTTGGCGGGATCGGGGCGCCTTATCGCTCAATATTCAACTTGCGAATTGAACTATTATAAATGCACGTAACAAGACATGATGATTGGCAATGAACAACGCTGACTGCTCAAATTGAAAGTTGTTTTCTTATTCAACAATGTTGATATTTGCCAAGTTCAATGTTGGAGTGCCAAGATAGTTGTTTAAGTCGAAAATATCGACTTTGATTTATGGCGGGATTGGTACGCATTTGTTTCTCAATCGCCAACTTTGGGACTCAAGTTTGGTGATACGCTCACAGCCTTAAAGTTTATTTATTACTTTTGGACGCTTGTGCTACGAAGTACAAAGTCAAATCAAATAATGCACTGTTGGAGGATTGGAGTGCCAAGATAATTGTTGCGACGTTACATTATCAAAGTCGAATATCGACTTTGATTTATGGCGGGATTGGTACGCATTTGTTTCTCATTCGCCAACTTTGGGACTCAAGTTTGGTGATACGCTCACAGCCTTAATGTACTTCTGGATGCTTGTGCTACGAAGTACAAAGTCAAATCAAAGAATGCAATGTTGATATTTGTCAAGTTCAATGTTAAACTGATAATATGAAAGTTGAATCAAAGAATGCAATGTTGATATTTGCCAAGTTCAAGTTAAACTGTCGAGATGAAAGTTGAATCAAAGAAGGCAATGTTGATATTTGGCAAGTTTAATGTTAAACTGTCAAGATGAAAGTTGCGATTTGCAACGATTTTTGGCGGGGATGGAACACCATACATAACTTTATTGAACACCTTTTCGCCTTATTGGATTTTGAAGGATCTTGTGCGATCAAGTAACACAGACTTGGATTAAATGCGATTTAGTGTCAATGCAAAAATAATGCGACCAGTTCGATTTGATGTTTTGATTATAGCTTTGGATTTTATGCGATATAGAGGAATTATGAAGAGGACGTGATATCGGTTCAACTCGTAGCGTTGGATTTGATGCGATGTTGTTGAATAATCAAAACAAGTTACAAGATTTCGATCAGGGGTTTTAATTTATCCATGTAAACTCCTTTGGTTTTAATGTCAATGTTAGAATAGGGGAAAAGGTACAATTATTCAATTTTGTCGATTTAAGTTTAACTTAACACACGGAATTGCCGTGCCTCTCAAAATCGCGCCTTTGTTCTTATTGTTGAGCGAGTGTCTGGTGTCTAGTGTTCCTCGCATCTGAGTGGTTAACTCGCACTTTTTGAAAGAGAGGCGCCATTAACCATTAACCACCAGACGTTAGAAGCGTGGTGTACGGATCGCGTAGTTCAGGTCCCCGCTCTCTGGCTTCGTTTCTGGTATTACAATCTTCGTTACATATTCTGATTTCTGTATTATGGTTGGACATTCCTACTGCCATATTCCTGAAATATGCTAGAAGTCCTAGAAAGATTTCAGCGAGGATAACTGAAATGGATAAGCGGAAGGTGAGTTCAAATGCCTATAGTATCATCACTGTAGCTTTTACTCGCGGGCGTTTCTATAGTTAATCCTTCTGTTACACAAGAAATATATTATCATGGCGAGGGCTGTCGGAGCTAAATCAAGATCGAGACAATTACTTTATTCCCTCACTTTATTTCCTTCGGATCAACGGGTCGATTCACGATTTAATCGAACCACACCGGCGATGTATCGGCCTCCGCAGCTATAATTAACTAGTTCGATCGGTGGGCATTTACGCGAGCGGCCGTTGATCTGGCCTTTTGCAATTTACTTTGTTTTGTAAAGTATAACGAGAAAATTTACCTTAAAGACTTTGTTAGATAAACTCCGGGTCATACACTCTGGTTTCCCGCTGTACACCCCGTGCTATTGATAAATAAAATTTGTAGAGCGTTGACCAGTAAAATTATGGTTCGTACGTACCAGTAAACTATGGTTTGTAATCGATCACAAGCCTATATATTTTTGATACGAAATTCCTTAGTTGTTATTGTTATTATCTCGGGTTTCTACTTATTTCACAACGCAGAGGTAGCAACTAAAAGATGCCCGCACCGTCCGGTGTAGATATTAAAGTATGAAACTTTACGACTCTGATTTGAATTTAGAAGGACTCACGAGTATAATAATTTTGAAATAGCGCCTACAAGATCGAATAAACACAGCAACACAGATCGTATTCGCTTGGTAGAGATACACACTTAGTCTAATAAAGTAACTAATAATTTAGACAAATTCCACAGAAAGCTAGTGTATGCATTTAGGAAAATGTTACATAATATCAATTGTTCATTGTTTGTGATACTGTTATAAAGAATTAGTAAGGCAATATCACAATATCATGAAACATCTTCCAGAAATTTCTAGAAGATCGCACTGATTCATATCGTGGAAAATCGTAGCAAATTACGTAAGGATAGTGCTGTTTGTGTAAATGTGATATTCTACGAAATCGCATGAGATCCAAAGTGCAATTCACCGGCCTCTGCCTTAGTCGGATATCGCATGAGATCGTAGAAGATCCTAAGCGCAAATTTACCGTGAAAATTCACACCTCGTTATCTAAGATTATCGTGGAAAATCGCACGATCTCTTGTCCTTTTTATCGCAGAATCTTCTAGGTTTATTCTAGAACGTCGTACGATATTCAAAGCTCATCCCGCAGTGGTTAGATTATCTATGCATTTAAATTTCGGGTTGTTGATGGTGTTGGGCAATGGCTAAGAAATACCTTCCCCATGCCGAAATAAATTAATATTTTTTGGAAACAAAGCGTAACGCACATTTTTGCCGTTGTTTGGCCCTGGCTGTGCACTTCCTGTGGTGTCTCCCTGGAATCAGTCGTCTTATGTGCTTGTTCAACAAAGCTCCAAATAACGTATTGAACCTCATCAAAAATAAAATCGACAGAGTTCACAAATAGAATCTCGCATTGTGGTTAAATGCAAACAAAACTGCAGTTTCGATTTCTTTTCAATGGCAAAGGCGAATGGGAAACTCGAGTGGGGAAAGAAAACTACCGCCGACCGGTTTGCGCAGTGGTAGAGCGCCGGGCTTATGTGCGGGAGGTTGGGAGTTCAAACCCTGGCCGGACCACCACTCAGGGTCTTTTCTAAATAATTGAGGAGAAGGTGCTGCCTTTGCTGTAACATCTGCAAATGGTTAGACCTTCACGTCTTCTCGGATAAGGACGTAAAACCGTAGGCCCCGCAACGGAAGAAGAGCCACCTAGTGGAGCCTATTTGCGTAACCCATTATTTTTTATTTATTTATTATTTTTTTAAACTACAAAATCAGGTGAGCTCAATAACAGCACAAACAAAACTCACTGTTGCACGATGTCAACCATCGAAATAAAAATGTGGAGATTTGAGGGTGTGTCGCGTGGAATCGTTGTCATGACAGACAACAAAACGAGTGGAAGCGAGTGTAGAAACAAAGTTTAGAAACTGAGAAATGCAACAAAACTACTTCGAGACCCCCAAAAACTGTTAGATTTTTTTCGGGAGATCTTGCTAAAAAATCCGGGAGATGGGGTAAAAAATATTGAGACTCCCGGGAGAGTTGACGTCCCTGCTATTGTGATGAAATGTCTTAGTTTCAAAAAACAAACCTCTCATTTCTCTTCCGGTATTTTAACGGCAAGAACAACTCTTTACAAATAATTCAGAGACCTCACGCCCTTAAAAAATCCAACACACTTAAACAAAAACTCAAACAAAACCCTTTCCAGCAAACAGATGGGTATTTTATCATTGAAAATGTAGCGAGTACATCTTAAAAAAAAAATCATGGCTTTGCATTTTCCTGTATTCATTTTAGAGTTAGCGTGCGCTATGAGACGCAATGTTTGTATTAGCAGAAACACATAACTCAGTTGAAAAATATAACGGTGAACCAAGCTTCGGATTATTCGTATCGAGTTTATGACCATATTTGGTCAATAATGAACTCTCGACTGCTAACCCAAGCAGGTTTTCTTTGCATAATATTTCATTTTTCGCTTAAATAAAGTAGAGCAACAGTGGAAAGTGATAATATACTAACATTCAACATATTGAAGTCTTTCAACAACATTATTTTCAAAATCAGTTCAATTGTTTATTCTGCGAATATTCCGCAGCTTGGCACTAAAGCAATGTATGTGTGTTACACGTTTCAACTCACTTATATGTTTCTGGTATTAGTAAATGACATTTATTTCCAACAAGAAATACATGGTTTTATGACCTGAGCATTTAGCTTTAGGATCGATAATCACTTCCGCTGAGGGCAGATTGACAGCCAGCAGTATGGGACGTCACACGCGTCACAAGTACAAAAAGTGTATCAGATCACGTGTTCATCCTCTTTGAATCGGCCATCGTGGTAAATACGGCATCTTGTTTATTGCCTTTCCCATTATCCGCCCCTGCATCCTCCCTTTTTTGAACATTTTGAACCTGCAGTATGACTTTTTGCCCTCACCTTTGCTGACAAGCTATAATTTATTGTATAGTGAGCATTTCTGTGTAATACTATAGGATTATTCAAAGCTTCAGGAGGCTAGATTCCGCTAAGAAAATAGCACGAAAAAGCGATTTCGCACGAGTCGCGCAGCGACGAGGGTGATATCGCCTTTTTGAGTGCTATTTACGGCGGAATCTACCGACTAAACGCTTTGGATATACTTGAATTGGATTCTATTGTAAATGAACGGCCACGAAAGGTGCCCAAATATTTCCCCCTCTAGTGTTCGCGTCTCTATGACAACAATCATTTGTCAGCAAACGTAGCTCGGCCTCTGCACTTTTCCAGCGCTCAGCACTAATATGTTTGGATAGGGTCAAGGGCATAAAATGAAATTATTTCTCAGCTCAAAGTTCGAATTAGAAATATCCCAGTACATGCCTGCAAGTAATTTGTAACAGAACTATTTAGGTCTGGATGTCTATGGTGTTTTCGGCTATGCGAACTCGGTTCTATCTTAATTTCTGTGGAAGAATTCAACGTGGCGGCTATCTCTCTCGCATAAGAAATCGCATGAATTGGAACTTCGCTGCAGATTAATCTTTTCCAACAAAAACACGTCTACAGGTGAGATTTCGACTTTCTCTTCATTGGACTGTGAAATGCTTAGAGTTTGAAAACGGCGTTATTTTTTATGGCCCTTTATTTTACCTTCGCCCGCCCCTGGAAAAGCGCTAAAATGCCGCGCTCTGATTGGCGGGGGGTCACCCGATGACAATGCGATTTTATAATAGTACAGATATCAAAAATACCTCATTCCTTTTTTAATAATCTATATATTACCATTGTATGCATTGCTACACGACCTCAAAATTCAATGTTGAATCCAACCAAAACGCTGGATTCGGCCTCTTCAGTGGGGTGAAATTGATTGCCAAATCAACCAAAATGGTTCTAAACTATCCTTTGGATTCCTTGCCTGGAATTTTTATAATTTTTGGAATGTCGAACGAATGTCCATAACATGTATCACACGGGCATGTCATGCAGGCATTCTATACATTTTTGGAATGTTCTACGCATATTAGAATATTTTACCCGGGCTGTGTCATGCCGGTCTTCTAGCGTTTTTGGAATGTCGAACGAATCTCCATAAAATGTATCACTCGGGCATGTCATGCAGGCATTCTATACATTTTTGGAATGTTCTACGCATATTAGAATATTTAACCGGGCTGTGTCATGCCGGTCTTCTAGCGTTTTTGGAATGTCGAACGAATGTCCATAAAATGTATCACACGGGCATGTCATGCAGGCATTCTAGGCATTTTTGGAATGTTCTACCATATTATAATATTTTACCGGGGCTTTCCATGCCGGTATTGTAGCGTGTTTGGAATGTCGTACTCATTCAAAAAGTGTATCACCCGGGCATGTCATGCAGCAATTTTGAAATGTTCTACGCATATTAGAATATTTTACTTTACCTTGGCCGCCCTGCCTGTTTTCTTTCTATCATCCCACACATTACAGTGACGAACGCCTAGTATTTTCGTCTCATTATCCTAGTCCTTTCCAGATATAATAATATCGGAGAATGAGAAACATGGACAGAATTAATTAGCGATAATTATGAAAAAAAAAACGGACAGAGTATCTTTTCAGTTTCATATGGCATAACACCCGCACGGACAGAGCGGAAATGACCAAAAATAAAATGTCTAACTTCGCCATATTTAAATATATAAGCTCAAGATTCCGTATACAAAGAGTTTCTAGGGCTAAAAACTTAATTCCAAATTTTTAAGAAAATTGAAGAATATGAATTTTAGATATGATTGAGCAAAGTTTGCATAATTCCTGATCAAAGTACTAATTCTCCCATAAAATGTCACAGAAACCAATGTTTAAAGCCTAATATCTTAAAGACGGATCCATTAGAAAGAAGTCATTTTTGATATTTTGTTTTAATCAGACAAGGAGTCTGTATGCAAAAAATCAAGCTTCTCTGAGCTAACCTGACCTTATTATTTGAAATTTAGTGGTCTAAGCAGGTCATTTCCGCTCTGCCGAGCAAAATGGTAATGCAAGTACGTGCTCACGCTGAATTTTGGACCGAAATGTCGCGTGACTGAAACTGAATAAGTCTCTTATTTCTATCAACACCTACATAGGCCTCCAAGCTCACCAAGTCGAAGTAAAACTAGAAAATGTCGTTTAAGAAGGGAAACAAGAAAATTAATTGTGGAAAAGAAAAAGAGAGTGAGAAGGGAAAACGTTTTTAAGTTAAGTTTCTAAGATGGATCATTTAGTACAATCACCCTAGAGTAGGAATCCACTAGTAGCTCGAGTAAGCAGTTGCCGGATGCATTGCTTGTAAGGGACCTCGAGTCCTATTCTATGTCCTCCCGGGGTAAGATATTCCTAATTGTCATAGATAAAAATCATTTGCAGACTTTTGTTGGACGGTTTTCAATATCTGTCACAAGAAACCATTTCTAATAGCACCAAACACTGGAAACTAGTTTTGAAGTTCTTACAAAACACTGGGAAATGGTTTTGGACTGAAGTTGACAACAAAAGTTTTCCTGTGTACACATTATTTTATTGTAAACTTTGACTTTACTTTTACAGGCTCCAATTGAAATTAGCATTTGATGTTACTCTAGTTTATGAGTAATTACTATAGCTTTTTAAATAGGCAAACGGAATTAAAATATCCATAATTACTTTGGTACAATATTTTCGTTCACAAGGCCTGAAATTGCTGGATCCCCAAATGGATTTCTCTTAAATAATATTATATTTTGAGAATGCAAGTCAGTTTTTCCTTATAGAACTTGAAAAGTCAAAGCATATATGAAATTGCCACCCGAGGTTAATGTGCTGTTTGTTTTATACACCATCACTGAACTGGACTAACTAATAAGTTATCGTTAGCGACGTCCTTAACAACGTCCCTTTTAGTAATAACTTCTACGGACAGATAAAGTGGGCCCCTGATGAGCGAGGAAGTCAAAGCTGAGGTTGTGATACTCAGTTAATGTATTTTTTCCAATACTTATATAAACTAATTACGATTTTGAGACGGAAAACAAAACAAAAATATTTTGCTGCCTTAAAATCTTTAGTTGTTTTGTATCGCGATTCTTTGTTTTGTTTCGCGATTCTTGTTTTACTCAATTTTTTTATTAATTACGCTCAGCTATGGAGGGTTTATAAAGTGGTTAAAGTGGGCGTTTTTAAAAGGCTTGCTGTCGTCCAATGTTCGCCCTAAAATCCCACGGAAACACAGGCTATGCTGGCCAGTGCAATAACATTTTAAAGTGGTAGGCGTAAGTGGGCTACTTATTAAGATTTGCAATTTCAAACCAGAGTGCTTATAGTTAATGCGACTTATACCTTATTGGTACTAATTTTCGCAATTCTTAGGCAATTAATGTTCGCGAAAATGAAAAAAAGAAACCATTTTATTTCTGGAATGTTATTATTATTTTACACTTCTTATTTGCTGAAAATCATCAACTCATAACAAAAACCAACTATAGGCATAGTCAAACACATTATCCTTATGCTTAACGTCCTTTGAAAAATTTAATAATACATAGAACATTCCCGTTCATTACATAATTTTTTATAACATTTTGCTGATTACTCGCAACGCGCTTAACCATATGTCTCCAATTTATCTCGGAGTTTCTCAAACCTTATATGCCTACTCGTGCCCTGAGATCAAAATCTTCTAGCTATACTACGATCCCACCAAATTATATGGTGACAGGGTTTTTGCTGATTCCCCTTATAGAGCGGATTTCACATGACTGTCGTGAAAACAATTGCAATTGAACAATCACTAGCCAATCAGAATCGAGAGAAATCACCACTTGCTCCTAAATGGCTTTTCTCTCAGCCAATCACAAGCCGAACCAATTACTTACACAAGTAATTACACAACATTGTATTTACTAAAGAATTTGATTGGCTGAGAAAAACGAGTAGCCAATGAGAATGCAAAGCAATCACAATTACATAATAAGTATTGACAGTCATGTGAAATCCGCTCTAACATCTTGATACCACTACTACCAGAATGTTCTTGGAATTCGTTTTGTTATTCAAAAGCTTGAGGTCCTTTGGGTATCTAGCGTAATAAAGGGACTTCAGAATTCTCTTCTACTCGACTTTAGGGATAGTTGAAGTATTAACATTTTTTTATTCAAACTGAAAACATATTTTTTATCTAGTGAATTGTTATGATTCTTACTTCTACTACTGCCCTCCACTTTTCCTCTTTGTGATTATTCAATAAGTGGAAAATATTGTTAGTATCATTTTAATTCTAATCATGCTTAATTTTAATGTTCTTGTACTTTTTATCTTAGATTAAATTAAATGTAACGGCTTTCTTTCATTAATTCTTTATTTAATTGATTGATCTTCTTTTTATCTGAAGTTGTTTTTATGTGTTTTACTCATTTTAATTTTCTTGTACTTTTTGTCTTAGATTATTTTGAATTTATAAGTTTTTTGCATGTTTTTTACATCAACCGATAGTGTGCTAAAACCGTGACACCGGTCCTTTAAGGGCCACGTTTTATTGCATTAAGCGGTGGATGCTCCCTTTTTAATATTGCACTTACGGTTCATTTGGTGTGAAATCATTTTACACTGTAAGATCATTTGTTAGGCGGCAAATCACGGAAACAGAAGTGTGTACCCCTTTTTTACTCGTTAAAAAAGTGCCGCAATATTTATAGAGGCCGCTATACTTTAAAAAAACAAACGTGTATTTAAGTAGGCGGCTTCAAATAACCCCATTGTTCTATAGCGTTGCACTTAGTATAGGGTAAACGGCATTGAAACGGGTTTGGTGAAATTTAGAAATACTATATCATACATTTAAAACTTTTCTTATGGGCAAACAACGGAAACAAAAGTTTAATAAGATGACGATTACCAAAGTCGAATCCCCATCGACGCAATACTAACATCTAACACCTAATGGGTTTCGAAAAAAGGATATTGGTCACATAAAAATAGATATATGTTATTTACCGGCTGGGAGGTCCGTATAGGGAAAAACTGTGACCGAGGGCTGGAAAATGTTGACCGAGGCCGGAGGCCGAGGTCAACATTTTCCAGGCCGAGGTCACAGTTTTTCCCTATACGGACCGACCTAAAGCCGGTAAATAACTTATTTATTTTTTTCCAACACAAAAAATTGATTTTTTCGATGAAAACAAGCGCGCGCAAATGGTTACCGTGACCAAGGTCAGAGATAGGAAAATATTGCCCCCGCGCGCGCGCTCTAAGAACCAATCAGAATGCAGAATTCGTTACCGTGCCCTCTAGGAAAAAAATAAAATGGGATATCTTAATGTGCCCGCATATATATCAGGAAGATAAGATAATTCAAAGAAAAAATTAACTTTGATATAAATAAAAACGCGAAATGGAGCCCTACTAAATATTGATCGGTTGGTAGAAAGAGGCAATATGATCCCTTCTAGGTCCTATCCCTGATTGACAACGCCGAAGCTCCATCTGGCGAACTCCACAATCCTGGCATCGGCGAGGTCGCCAAAATACGTCATCAGTATGGAATGTTTGGCTTGAGCGCGCAGACGCCTCTTTGCGCTAGTCTTTTTCGACGAGCGCTAAGTGGCGTCGGCTTTCGCAGGCTAGAAAATTGGAGGTAACCCTCGAAAACATCGAGCTAGCTACAATCATACGTCCAATTAGTTTAGTAAAGGTATCTGGTTGATGTTACAATCAGCAGACGCCCCGTTTTAGTTCAAGACATTTGAAATTTGAAAGTCGCAATCGGGCTACCATTTATGGTAGTCCAGAAAAAAGGTATCTATTTTCATCGGCTGATTTAGGACACTCGATTCAATGTTTCGCGCAAGTTATGTGAGTAAAATATCAAGCACGCGACAGGATGCTTCATCAGGATTTCCTAACACGTCGAAGTGGGTTTAAAAAATGAGCAAATTTTTTTTTCATCCTATCCTAAATCTTAAATTAAGGATCCCCCTCAATATCATACATTGCGCGCTTGTGTTTATGTTTACATCCGGGCATTTGTAGCATACGAGTCACATGAAGCTTTGTGAAAGCGCGCCGAAAGTCGAAGCGCTACAGTGTGCGAAGTGAGACCCTAAAAGCATGGAAGGCGATTCGGCCGATAGTAGCGTTTCTCTCAACATTGAAAGCACAAGCGCTCGAGAATTCAATGTTTATGGATCTCCGGTTGTTCGGCGAGAAGCAACAGGCGATGAGGCCATGCGAGAGGAGGAATCGTCGCAAGGACTCGTAGTAAGTCGTTACTGCATCTATCGTTCATGGTACGCGAAAATAGGTAGTTTATAGAAGATTTTATGAACGATTTCTTTCTCCTTCAGATATGTTCGTGTAAGAATACATGTAGTAGAGGGAGGACAGCTAATAGAGAAGGCTGTCCCTGCAAAAACGCGGGCAAGAATTGCACAGAACAGTGTTCCTGTGGGACCAAGAACAAGCGATGTAAAAATGTTGAGCAAGCGAATTCGTCTCTTGTGCTCGCAGATCCAAGTGCCTTTGAAAGAAATCGTAAGGCCTTGGAAGCTGCACGGATAGAAATAGAGGTGAGTTCGCCAAACCAGTTGCAAAAGTAAGCTAGCCGAGCTTATTTGTTTTACTGAAGTTACTTTTTGTCGCCGCAGAACTTCGTGGAGGCGCTTACCAGAGAGCAAATGTCTAGTGTTATGGTGAGACTTCTAACTCAAGGAAAGGGCAGTTTGAACTTCGCACAAAACCTACTTAGAGATTTGGAGAACCCAGAGCCAGAACAACCAACACAACCTGCTCGATTACCATGGTGCATTTGCTGTGTATGCAGAGTTATGCCAAGCGAGGAGGAGAACAAATGTTGTAAAAAGGTGCGATGTGTCACTTCGTACACTGCATTTCAGCACAATTGCATCGACCAGGGAACGCTGAAACTGCTCATCCTCTCACGGTGCGATATTCGTGCCGATGTCCCTGATTTTTCGAGCAACAGTTACCGGAAAGCCGCATACCGGTCGTACATTTTATGGAAGTACGGTAAACTGGGGAAGAAAAACCGACGAGTGGTACCTGCGTGTGTTGTGGCTGCCATCAGAAGAGCCTACCCTTCGCCGGACAACGTGTATATGGGTTTTAGGGCTTCATAAAAAGAACCCTGCGAACGAACTGGGCCGTTTATTATAATTTGAAAGGGATGGACCCTACAAATGAACTGACATTATATGTAGTGAGCCTATAGTTTTGTTATAATTTGAAAAATATTGACCCTTAGTGGCATTTTATTTTTATTTGAAATTATTATAGAACTGAACTGGGAGGACCATATGAAGTGACATTTTCACTTTTGTTATAATTTGAAAGGGATGGACCCTACAAATGAACTGAGAGAATAGTAGCTTGTTAGGGTATTTTTGTAATTTACAAATTGTTATGAATAATATTTATTATAATTTACACACCAGTAAAGTGAACATTCAAACCATCGAATATTCAAGTGCACAGCTCACTTGCTAGTCCAGGTGACTATTAGTAATAATACAGTAAATGGTAAACTATCAAACCATGTGAATTTACACAATGAAAAAGTATTTCTGCAAAGTGCAATTCCAGAAAATATACCCATATCATGTGTGGCTCGAAATCACCAGAGTGGGGGGGGGGGGTATATCATGTGTGGCGTAGACGTTGATGGCATCTCATTGATGGCATCTCGAAATCACAAGGGGGGGGGGGGTATATTTGCTTTTCACATTGCAGGGGTAATTTCTGTTATTGCCCAAAATATTCTGCAACGAAACATTTTGAATGATGAAAGCATCACATACAGAGGTAAAGACATTGTATATGTTATCACTTTTTGTTGAATCTGGACAGTCTTGCTTCTACCAGGGCAGCTGTTTGTGGGGCAGCCCTCATAGCAATTGTAGGGGCTATGTTTACTGGGTTGCTAGGGGCAACAGCAACATGTCGGTTGATGGACACTTCATCGTCCATACGCCTTTTCAAGATGTTTGCACAGAGCACAGGCCAGAAGTCATATGTCTTGTCTTCTTTCACAGGCACTATACGCCAGTTTTTGGAACGTTTAGAATAAACCTTCTTGTGGCGCCCAGGAATTACTTTCCGAAAAAGATGGAAATTGTGGTCTAATGCAGCCACTTGGGTCCTTGCTGTAAAGGCATCATAGCTGAAAAAAAGCCATATTGATACATAAATTTTTTTGACAATTTAAAGGATAATGGGCAATTCAAGAATATATGTACCCCCCATGCATCCAGAATTTCCAAAATGACTTATCCCCCATGCATATAGAATTCCTGAGAGGTTAACCTAACTTTCTGCTTCAAGAATCCCCCAAAATCCCCCTTCTCAATCAGAATTTCCAAATGCCACCCGTCCCAGGGGTACATATATTTTCTGGAATCGCCCAATTGTAATGATTTTAGTTCACAATTTTATCCAATTTTAGTTCTTGTGTTCTTGAAAAAAAAAGTGTTTCTTGTAAATCTACCACAAAATTCTGAAAATAAGTCACTTGTTTATACCCCTCCTCTCAATATTAACCCCCTTCTTAGTCATATACTTGTAAACATTTGACAGCTTTCCTGCAAATTTGACTTTGTATTTTTTAATAACACAGTATGCTTTGTACAGTTGCAAAAAGACCTCTGATAATAAGTCCCCCATTTAACTATAAGCCATCTCCTAGTTCTCTTGAAAATTATATGTCTTTCAATTTACTCCTACTTCTCAATGACTGCTCTATTGGTCAGGGAGTAGGTATAATTTACAAACAACTTTTTACCTGAAACCAGTTCTTTTGGGCACATACTTCAGCATCATTGAATTAAAGCTTTCAAGGCGGCTGGTGTGTCTGACAAGCGGAAATAAACAAGATAATAATTTTATGTAAGACATTCATAATATATAATTCCTTAATAATCCATAGAATCACCAAGTAGGGAATTTCCTCTTTCAACCTCCCAGTAAAAATGCAGTGAATGTAGGGGAATAAAATGTGCATTGACACCTCACAGCCCTCCATCCACTTACCCATGCAATTTCCAATTCAAATACCTATGGTGGAGTACAGAATGACACAACAGCAAACACCTTGTTCCTTTATCTCTTTCATTCTAGAATTGAGTTCTTAGCCCCTGTTATTCACAACTGTATACAGACAATTTTGAGTCCTGATTGTAGCATACTGTAGTTCTCAGTGGCTCTTTTTATAAGATTTTGACATGGATTACCCAATAACAATGCTTGGTTATCACCTGAAGTTGGCATAATGTTGAAGGGATTTTAGCCATAGCTGATCAAGAATAATATCCTGCACAGCTCTAAAAGGTTTGGAGCCTTGCACCAGGTATGTCTTTTCATTGTCCAGTTCAGCAAGAGGGCCATGTGAGCACATGCCATCTGCCCATACATGTTCCCCACACACATGGTGGATAACTCCAATCCAGGCATCCTAAATAACAAATAAAATAAATTAGAGGGACAGAATTGAAAAAAATATATAATAATTAAACACAAGATTCCGGTATAAAAGTGATAACTCCTTTAATTTTGCGGTACAGAGAGACGAAGTGAGATGTTCACTCTTTGACAGCTGATTGTTCTCGAGCCTGGGGGTGGGAGGAGTTATTCCTTTTATACTGGAACCTCGTGTTTAAGACATAGTTCCAGACAAGGTTCCAGAGGTATGGAATAATTGGGGGCTTTTAGAGTATAAGTACAGCCCTTAAGACATTTCAGAACAAGTTTTATTTTTTCATCTGTCCACTGCAAAAAAACAGACAAAAATTAAGATTGTTTTCATATTGGTTTGTGATAATTATATAATTATATAATTATCATTGATTAATATAATTATATAATTATCACTTCTGTGGAGGGGGGAGGGGATTTCTCAATTTCTGGAATTGCTCAATGTACTTTTGAAAATTTTCTAAAAACAGCTCAATCCTCAAAAGCTAATTCTTACCTTCAAGGTCTCCCCATTGCCTTTTGCATTTTCAGCACAGTGCCAGAAATGATTTCGAATTGGCTCGACCCATTGGCTTATGCATTCATTTCCTTTAATTTTCGCTGCCTGGGTATCAAAGAAGAAACAGGATTAGAGCAAAATAGAATTGACATAAATGTGTTGATATGAATTGACATAAATTGACCTCCCATAAATATATGACCCAAACAATTGTTGCCCACAAAATTGGTCCCACTGCCCCACAATAATATATCAGTTTGCATTTCAATATTTGCTTTAAATCTGCACTGGCCTCTTCCATAGACTCCAAAGCTAATAGAAAGGACCATTCATGGACTGAAGTGCTAATTGTGTTGCCCAAAAAGATGGAAGCCCTTAAATGGGCCCATGGAGTTGTTACCCTCCCTAAATACTGTAGGCTGTAGGTGCAAAACATTGAAGCCCACCCCATAATTTACTGCCCCCCCCCCCCCCTTGGTAATTAATGACCTCTTCAGCACAAGGTCACAATATGTCATGGGTGTAACAATAATTATCCAAGGAGCAAGTCATTTGGTGCTATATTCATTGCTTCAGTAAATTAAAATATGCAGGCAGTATGCCATCGCTGTAATATTTTAAAAAGAAATAATAAAGTTGAGTCGAGGTAAAATACAGTAAACTGTCACTAACTTACTGTTGTCAGCTTTGCAGTTAGTTTACATGACTTGTGCCACACATCAAGGCTATGGAAAAGCTGCTCTAGCTCATTAGGATGGAGATCTAAACAAGAAAAGATTATAATTATTTCATTCTACTCAAGTGGAAGTAACTTAATTTTTTTTTCTTTTCTACAAAAGAAAACATTACACAGTTGAATCCAGGTTTAGGGAGGAGAGGGGGTGGGGGGGGGGGCATATATTATCTTTTATTTTTATTTATAGAAAACAAAGACAGCATCTATGTGCAGTGCCTCATTGGTCAGAACCCCTGTAGTGTGGAATTATTGATTATGTCATGGTTGTTTTAACAAACATTTACCTTTTAGGTCTCTTATGAGCTTCATCACCGTACTTGAAGCATCTGTAGTCAGTTCTCCAAGCAGCAGCTTCACCATCATTCTCTCTATCAGTCGCTTTACCCCCATGCGTTCCATTGTAGTTGAGCAACCACCTGTCTCCCTTTTGTCAACAATTTCAAGATCGAGTATGATCCCCAGGTGGTGCTCCATTATTGTGTAAGTGCAGTATTTTGCACTAAACCCTGGCGAATCCATCCTACCATCTCCAGACAGCACCAACCTCTCCTCCTTGTACACATCAGCAACTGCCTCTTTGGTTTTCTCCCAAAATGCACTCACTGCAGGAACTATGTAATGGGCTTGAATCTTTTCTGCAGTGCTACTTGAGATACATCCAATATTTGCAAACTTGAATAGTAATTCTGTTTTTTCAAAGTTGTTTCCAGTTATTGGAATGCCAGAACTAAGCACCATAGGAACAGTGTGTATTGGATGGCCCCTTTTGTACCCCAGTGTAGAAGAGGAACACCAGACACCTCCATGACCATTGGGACAACAGTATGAGATTGTCACAACACTGCCTTCTTGCTTTTTGTTGGTCACTTCCCGTTTGAGCATACAGCCACTAACAGGGCAGGTTCCTTTAAAAAGCCCTACAATCTGCGGAAGTTCAACAATCACCCGCTCTGTTTTTAGCAGCCGCACATATTCAGTAAGTTCTTTTCCTCCTTTTGTAAGTTCTGTAAGTGCATTCACGAGTTCATCTTCTAGGCACTCAATGTGCTCTTTGAAAGTTATAGGGCCAAATGGTTGACATCCTTCCTGTTGCTGTTGATTCTGTTGTTGTTGCTGCTGTTGATTCTGTTGTTGTTGTTGCTGCTGTTGTTGTTGTTGATTATGTTCTTGTTGTTCCGATTGTTGATGGAGATGTGGTGGGTGTTCATCAGTTTCAACCACTTGTTCATCAATTTCCATGTTCTCTATCCCGATTTTGGCGACAATGTGATCACAAGGATCTTCGGATATTTCTAAGCATGAAAGTGTTGCACTATCATCCAAACTACTTGACCTACAAAACAACAGTAAATAAAATAAACTGATATCCACTAGAAATGCAAGACTGAGTACCATGGCATACATAACAAATTATGAATGAACTTTGTTGTACAGTTAGCAATTGTAAACTGCATCGTAATAAAATAATTAATTGCGAGAATCTCTTAAAAATACCATTAAAAAATCCATAAAATAACAAAAATACGCCCAGGGGCTTATATTTTTCAAAATAGTTTTTATGGGGGTTTGTACTTGGCCTTAAAATGGCCAAATGTTTCTGAGTATATACCCCCAATGGGGGGGGGGGGGGTGTCAGTTGGCAGGGGGGCATATTATTGGAGGGTGTTTTGTGGGGGAATTATATTTCGGGGGGGTTAATTTGGAATTTTATGGAATTTCACATTTTGCCATCCTCTATGCAAATGAGTTTTGAAAAATTTGAAACAGCGAATCTATCCTGCCACAAACAAATAGACATTGGACTTACACAAGAATGTCTTCTTCCTCACTTCTGTAGTCATCATCGTCATCAGATTCAGATACATTATCACTGACAATAAAAATCGACAGAGGTTATAAGAAAAGAAAATCACAGTAGTCACAACATAAGTAGCATGGAATGCTGGTCCTGAGAGAAACCCCAATTGATGGCACATTTTTTACAGAAAATTTTTATTTTTTCATGAACTAACATTTTGTAAATCAGATGTAATAGTGCAACTAGTTTCTGGCAGTCTCTAGTGTGTATAATTATCTGGAAGCCAGAATCGAAAATATGTGATTCCATAAAAAATCCATACACCAGCCATGGCATATGGGAATGAAGGCATATGGGAATCCCAGAAGGATAAGTGAGGGGGTACAGGTGGGGGTGAAATGTCTTTTGCTTCCCATACTATCACTATTTTGCAGTTCAAATTCAATGGGGGTATACCACAATCTCCTCCCATGGCAGGTTAGATGGATAAAATTTACCTTATTTCATCATCACTTGAGCTGAGACTTTCTGAATCACTGCAAAAATGTATATACATGGCTTGGTAACATAGCTGTCAACTCACCCGCATTAGGCGGGTGTCACAAGATTTTGAAGCCTGTCACCCGTATAATGTTTGCAAAAATTTTCATACATTTACTTGTATATCACCCACATTGTCACTCAGAATTTTTCATACATTTTCTCTATTTACTTGCCACGTGAGAGAGAATCTCAAGATTTTTGACGAAGTTGGGTTGACAGGTATGTGGTAAGTAACTATAAAAGAAACTGCAACTGTTTCAGTATCATTTGCTCTTGAGAAAGCAAGGAGAAGAGAGAATAATAAAGAAAATAATAATACACCTTGAATAATGATGATTATCTACCAACCTTGACACTCCTTCAAAAGGATTACCGCTCAAGCTTCCATATAGTGGGTTCATCCCTTGTAAACACTCAGCCACTGATAGTGTCAAAGAAGCACTGGAAGGTTCTTTCTGTGGCTCCTTCATTGTATCGCCAGTAACATCAACACTATCACAAACGGAAATATCACACATTGTTTCTTCCGAACTCGCATCGTTGTTTGAATCAAATGAGCAATGACAGTCAATTCACAAAATGGCTTATCAGAAACAATCTTGTCAATGAGAAAGCCTAAATCCGAGGCAGCACAGGATGACAGTTTACAGATTACGTAAAAACATGCACGCTTTTCGAAAATGAAAGCTCAAGCGAAGCTCGTAAACACTAAAGCATATTACAGCGTGCTGTATACAAGTTAAGCTAGATGGACAGAAAGAATATTGGTTGTCTAGATAAGAATTAATCAAACACGATATAGAAAAAAACAAGCTTACTCGCTTTCGTCTTGCTCGACAATCGGCGAGAACGATGCATTGAACTGCAAACGTCCATCAACTTTTTCGTTTCCAGGGGTCGACCAGAGCTGTCTTCTTGGAGGAACTGAATTAAAACATATGAGATATTACAATTTCTAAACGACTGTTTTAGTCGACCGCAATTTCAAACTCATTCATTGTTTATATTTTCACCTTGAAGGCTTCTCCTTCGATGTTCGGCGGGTTCTATCTCCGAGTCTGTATCTTTTGGCACCCTATGCAGCAAGATCTCCGCAAAATTGCTATGTGAGAGACCTTGCATGCCCATGCTGGCTTTCTTGGCCTTCCATACATCATACGTGGACTTTTTCAGCTCGATGTGTACAACTTTCTCCCGTCGCTTTGGGCGGCCTCGAACTGGGAGGTTCGAGTCACCCATCCATACAAACGGAAAATCAAACCAGTTCTACTCCAAAGCTAAAATATCACCGAACAATAACGTTTTGATAAATATTCTACGAAATGGTGGCTTTTACGGGCCCTATTCTTGGCCGATGGCAGAGATTTTTGCCGATTTTCAATGACTATAGTGAATTGCCTCAGATATCCGCCGGTTAAAATGGATGCGTCTCGGCTTTGCGGGCGCGCAATGCATGATAATGAGGGGGATCCTTTAAGGTGTGCAAATTATTTAAAGCGTTTTCCAAAGATCCTCCACGGTTGTTATTTTCTTTGTTTAGGCTTGAGTTTGAGAAACCTAAATCATTACGTGGGTTGAAGGTGCTTATTCTCATTGTAATGCTGAATGTAAATAATAAAGGACTCTCGGGCAATCCTATAAAACCTCGTCCTAAATCAAACTAATAGGAAACGTCTATGATGCTATTTTGGGTTACAAAAATTACGTCTGCTCTACGAAACGTTTTGAGAAAAAAGATGTCAGTTGTTAAAAATGACAAAATTACAAATACCAACAATGCCGGATAAAATCTATTTAGTAATCTCGGCAACATAACTTAAGGAGGCTGCCTACAATTTTTCTCGGGCTTGACCACTTGAATTTATGCGATTGTAGCTCCGAAATGCAAAAAGCTATTAAAACCAAACTTCGACCACTTACTGGAGAAAGATTGAAATTAGTAGTGATGTATTTTTTATTGTTATAGGAGTTACCATAGCAACGTTACAGGGGGCAGCACACTTTTGATTGACAGGCATCTGAAGTGCTATTCGATCTAAACTTTTAAAATGACACACTGAGCCTTGCTCCTTACACATTTGTCTAGTCCTACACGAAGTTTAGACGGCATTCACCAAGCCGATTTCAAATAATTCAAGGCGACTTTTTTTACTGTAAAATTCTACTTTTTTGCGCGTCGTCCAGTATTCATGGAATATACTTGCCTTTTTCTACTAAATTAAGAGGTTTTTGACTGCCAACGTATTCCCAAGATATTCAACTACAACTCTACCAATTTTGACGTCCACAAGTGGTTTTGATTTTCCCTGACAAACATAAACGCAAACTTCAAGTTTTGGGGCGATTTCGCAAACCACACTTCTGAACACGAAAAAGGCTTCACAATGCGATTCTGGCGCAGATTTTCTTCATACTCACGGAACTTAAACTTAAGCATATCAGGAAGGCAATGTTCGCGCGAGAAAAAAAATTACGTTTCCAACGTCTCGCAGGAAAATTCCAAAGTTGGACCTTTTGCTTATCGTTCCGCTCAAGTCTCTACAACTACTTCAGTTTTAAAAAGTTGTAATTTTCATGCAAATTTGAGTCAGTTTCTCACATTCCAGCAAGACAAATTTGCCTCCTCTGCTACGGCTCAATTCACCGATCCCGCATTCATTGTTATACCCTTACTTACTGTTGCTACGTCGGACAAGCCAAATTTTATCTTTGGCATAGAGCGCGGAAAAAACACCGATTGCAGGGACGTGTTAGAAGTTGTTGCATGCAATTTGGATTTGATATTTTTATCTTGAAATGCTGAATAATTATTGAAAAATCTTCGATATTCAAGTTTGTTGCTCGGACATTTTGAATTCCGTAGGGAAAAGTTCCTATTGTTTGCTATGAGTGGGCGGAGCTATCGTCAAAATAGGGATCGGTCTGTGAGAAAAACTTGCATAGTGTTCCCTTTTGTTTGTTTGTTTTTATGCAGACCAGATTATTGAACTTAGCTGGCAGGATTATTTTGTCTTATCAGAATCCGACAGGTAAACCGGTGAAAACATGTTCAACTACGCGCTACAGCTACTGTATTAGCGTGACCGTTCTGGCTCATTGAGCAGTAGCAGAGGAGGCAAATTTGTCTTGCTGGAATGTGAGAAACTGACTCAAATTTGCATGAAAATTACAACTTTTTAAAACTGAACTAGTTGTAGAGACTTGAGCGGAACGATAAGCAAAAGGTCCAACTTTGGAATTTTCCTGCGAGACGTTGGAAACGTAAATTTTTTTCTCGCGCGAACATTGCCTTCCTGATATGCTTAAGTTTAAGTTCTGTGAGTAGGAAGAAAATTCGCCACCAGAATCGCATTGTGAAGCCTTTTTCGTGTTCAGAAGTGTGGTTTGCGAAATCGCCCCAAAACTTGAAGTTTGCGTTTATGTTTGTCAGGGAAAATCAAAACCACTTGTGGACGTCAAAATTGGTAGAGTTCAAGTTGAATATCTTGGGAATACGTTGGCAGTCAAAAACTTATTAATTTGGTAGAAAAAAGCAAGTATATTCCATGAATACTGGACGACGCGCAAAAAAAGTAGAATTTTACAGTTAAAAAAGTCGCCTTGAATTATTTGAAATCGGCTTGGTGAATGCCGTCTAAACTTCGTGTAGGGCTAGACAAATGTGTAAGGAGTAAGGCTCAGTGTGTCATTTTAAAAGTTTAGATCGAATAGCGCTTCAGGTGCCTGTCAATCAAAAGTGTGCTCCCCCCTGTAACGTTGCTATGGTAACTCCTATAACAATAAAAAATACATCACTACTAATTTCAATCTTTCTCCAGTAAGTGGTCGGAGTTTGGTTTTAATAGCTTTTTGCATTTCGGAGCTACATCGCATAAAGTCAAGTGGTCAAGCCCGATAAATAATAATAGATTAAAATAATAATAATAGATTAAATTATTTAGAAATTATTTATCTCCGAAACAGTAGATATCATTGTATTGGCAACCACATCACATGTGGTGGCAGATGTTTACGGCAAATTACATCAAACGTGGGCAGAAAAGGTAGTCGGCAAAAACTGAAGTAACGTGTCCCGATCGGCTGACTTTGGAAAAGCTTCGAAAACAAGCTGAATTTTGTAAAAGTTGTTTGTTGGTGGTTATTTCGAGATTTCTGCACGCAATCCAACTTTTGGTATCAATAATCAATATCAAGCGATCGATGGGATAGCGCTCTTTGTGTGTTGAGCAGATATATATATAGAGATTATTACATGGCAAGAACTTGATATCGTTTTTATTCACGAGTTTTTGTGTCATAATGCGAACGAGCGAGTCTTCGAGCATTTCAATCAACTACCTTAACGCCATTACAAAAGAATACACATCTTATGTACTAACCTGAACACTTACATACCAAATTTAGTTAAGTGCATTGATGTACACGCAAGTGCTTTCCAATAAGTTCCTCTTTAATCACAGCTTTGAAAAATTACGCTTTTAAGGTTTTCTAGAGCAGTCAACTGATAAACTTAACGTCATTACAAAATAATTCAATAATTCACAAACTATATTAGTAAACCAAAAACTTGCATACACATTTTAAAAGCGCTTGAAGGACATGTTGCAAAGATCTAGAGCACTGTTACAGTAATGTGCACGATGCATGGAGATGCATATCTTAAAGTTGTTTATTTATATTAAATAAGTGCCTTTCAATTGTCATCCTGAAGATAGGCTTCCTTATTTAATGAATCGAAAATAAAGCGTGGCAAAGCACTATGTGCTCATTCGTCAAATTTCGAACTGACATCGGAAAGCCGACACTACGCTCTACCGCTTTCTTCTCGTAACTACAATCTATATTGGGTTATCGATTTCGACCCTTGGCTCGATTTTGTTTTTCTATTCCCTTCTTTGAAACTACAAACAATGGTTTAATTCTATTGAATTTATCTTATACAATAATCACAGGGAATTTCGGCAGAAACCAATTCATGGGAAAAGCTGAATTTCCCATGGCACAAGTATGGGAGGTGTTCGGAATTCATGTGTACAGCCACGGGAAATCCGAATTACCATTATTGTGTCACGAGAAGTTGAGTTTTTCCCATGAATTGGGTGTGGATTATTGGATTTCTGCGGAAATTCATGTGTAATAACCGATAGCACATTCCCCACCTTTGCGGGCAAAATGTATAAGGCTCAGTTGTAATGAAATAAAAGGCGTTGTGCATGGGCCTTCGCCAGATAAACGCAACGCCAATACGACTCTTGTATTTTTCCTCGCAAATGGAGCTCAACAGCGCAGGGCGCTAAATACCCTTGTAATTAGCTGTCCGTTGCAAGAAAGCGGCATAAATAAATGTATATAATTCTAGGAATATGACAATAACCAAGAGCAATGTAACTGAACAGGTCACTCTAGGCCTATCAGGCTCATTACAGCGTCCCTCATAATGATGAGGTTAATAGGCCATGTTCGAATTACGCTCCAATGCCTACAAACAATAACCTCAAGTCGAGGCTTTCTTCTGAAATTACTGTAAATGTATTAGAACTTGGAGAAAGCCTCGATTGAAGCTTTTGTCTTGTGTGCATTGGAGCCTTTGGTAGGCCAATGACCCGGGGGGGGGGGGGGGGGGGGGGACTCCCCATATTTTCAGACGGGGGTGCTCGTCCTGTCCCTTAGGGTATAAAATTGACAGGTGCTATCTCTTAGGGGTGTTTAAAATTAGCCCTATCCCTTAGGGGAGTCTCAGACCAATCCTTGCCCAGAAATATAATGGTACTGACACCAGAACCGATATTTACAAAGGAAACTTGGTTGAAAACACTCATTCGAAAATCGTCACTGAAGTCTTGCACACTCGATCCAATGCCTTCCCGTCTGGTCAGCCAATGTGATTCCCTCCTTCCGATAATCACTAAAATAATTAACTGCTCCTTACAAACTGCCCATTTTCTGGACGATTGGAAAGAAGCTTTGGTACTACCTCTGCTAAAAAAGCTAGGTTTGGACATTTTGTTTAAGAATTTTCGACCTGTCAGTAACTTAATGTTTATATCTAAACTGACAGAAAAAGCAGTATTTAATCAAACTTACAACCATATGGTCATTAACAACTTGTACCCAATAGCACAATCGTCCTATCGACAAAACCATAGTACGGAAACTGCCTTATTAAAGGTTAAAAACGACATCCTCCTCAATATGAACAAGCAGCATGTGACCCTTCTCGTACTACTTGATCTGAGTGCTGCCTTCGACACAGTCGACCATACAATCTTATTGGCGGCGCTCAGCAGGTTGGGTTTTGAAGGCACCGCACTTCAATGGTTCCAGTCCTACCTCTCAGGGCGTGCGCAACGGGTGTCGGTAAGGGGATGTGAGTCGAAGAGATTCGAGTTGAGCTGCGGTGTCCCCCAAGGTTCCTGCCTAGGGCCGCTCCTTTTCACTATCTATGCGAGCTCTCTTCTTGACACGGCTAAGGCGTATCTACCATCAGTCCACTGTTACGCGGACGATACGCAATTATATTTATCGTTCAGTCCGGCAGAAGAGACCGGTCAGGCGGATGCTCTTGATGCCATGGAAAATTCTATTGAGGCAATTAAGTGCTGGATGCAGCATAACAGGCTTCTCTTAAATGAGAGCAAAACTGAGTTCCTTCTTATTGGAACGCGGCAGCAGCTTGATAAAGTCAATCTCACTCATGTGAACGTAGGTGCCGCTAAAATCACTCCCAACTCCCCTGTTAAAAACCTTGGAGTCTGGTTTGATTCTCATTTATCTATGGACCACCATATTAATAAGGTCTGCTCAGCAGCATTTTTTCATCTCTACAATATTAGAAAGATCAGACAGTATTTAACTAAGAGCTGCACTGAGACCCTCATTCATGCGTTTATTTCAAGCCGAATTGACTACTGTAACAGTGTTCTTTTCGGGTCAGCAGAATATCAGCTGAAGAAATTGCAACGCATTCAGAATGCCGCTGCTCGTCTAGTGTTCAAAGAGGCGAAGTTTTGTCACATTACGCCATTATTGAAGTCCCTACATTGGCTACCTGTTAAGCAGCGCATTGTTTTCAAAATGCTGCTCACTACTTTTAAGGCCATTCATGGCTTGGCGCCACAGTATCTCACGGATCTCATTTCAAGAAGGCACGATAAACACTACTCCCTCAGAAGCAATAACAGCCTTATGCTTAATTACAGTACGGTAAAATCAAAAAAGACTCTTGGTGATCGTGCCTTCGAGGTTGCTGCGCCGAAGCTGTGGAACGATCTCCCACGAGAAATTCGTAACATTTCCACAATCAATGGCTTCAAGAGGGCACTTAAGACCCATCTATTTGTGAAAGCGTTCTAAATTTATTTAAATAGTTATTTTTGCGTTTCCTTTTCATTTTACTTTTTATTGATTTTATCGACTTTTTATTGACTTTTAATTTATTTTAAAATTTAGAAATATTTCTTTGTTTACAATATTATTTTTTTTAGCATTGACATGTAAATTTTAAATTTTAAACCGAACATCTTTTGTAATGCGCAGTTGAAAATTTCTCATTGATAACTGCGCAATATAAATGTGATATATTATTATTATTATTATGAAAACCCTAAAATAATTAAAATTCGCTTTTATTTGTTTTTTGACCTGCCAAATTTGCTGTCTTTTAGGGGTAAATTCGGCGGTCGCCACGCCAAATTTGCTTTCTTTTAGGGGTAAATTTGCTGTTTGCCACACCCATTTTGCTATCCCTTAGGGTCAAAATCAATTTTCCCGACGAGCACCCCCGTCTAAAATATTGGGAGTCCCCCCCCCCCCCCCCCCGGGGAGCCAATGAAGATGTCTTTTTTTTTAGATTTTGTTTGTGCACAGTTTTGCCAGTCATAGGCTTTAACGCAGAATAAAACCAATATTTTAACATTGATCGTCAGTATTATATGTACAGTGTTTAGTTATCATGCGACATAATAATTGAGATACATTCCTCTTACGAAACACAAAACATTTCCAGATACGCGCATAAAGGCATAACTGTTGCGTGCGCCACTAGATCCGCTTTAGGGTGGTTCGTCGTTTTAAGGGCATCGCTGGATGTTGCCTCTTCCTGGTCGTTTTTTCGTATGGCGCTTGTAGAAAATGATGGCAATGCCTTGGTTAGGCCACTTAGAGTTGTCCACCCTTAGCTGCATGATCTGCTTTGATGTAGTTACATCGTTTTAAGGGTATTGCTGGCTGTTGCCTGTGCCTGGTCGTCCGTGTAGAACTCGTATTAGATCTTCTGAAGGAATTCCTTACTGCCATTCTATACTCTCTCCCTAAGAAACAATAAATAACTGGATGGCAGGCTGAATTGAAAAACACCATCCATAGAAATGCTACGGAAATTTTATTCAGCAATAAATAGTACTCAAAGACATCCTCGAGCCTTGGAGAAAAAAAGGCGTCCCATATCGCTATTGACAGATAAGGCCCCCAGGATATTGCAAACAGCACCACGATTACTACCAGAATCGCTACAGCCTTGCGCTTTCGGTGGAGTTTGCGTACATTAACTCGCAAGATTTGAACCCTCTGAGAAGGAAGACTGCTTCTAGTGGAGATTTTCTTCTGGATGACAAACACTGTTATACAGTGTAGAACAGTCATGACCAGTAAAGGAAGAAAGAATAATGCAACTGCATGCCCCATAAGGTAGTCCTGCATAAACGTAGAAGACGGGTATGACATGATACACTTTTCGCGCCCGGCAAATGTTTTCAGCTTTTTAAAGACTGTTGTGTGCGATGCATCTGCAACAGCTACAAACCACATCAGTATAACAATGTAGCGAAACCAACGCCGATAGACACGCGACTGAAACGGAAAGCACACCACCACGAACTTCTCGATGCTTATTGCTACTAGCACTAAGACAGATGCATCGACAGCTGCAGTTTGCAGAAATGTTACCATTTTGCACATAAAAGCCCCGAAGAGCCATTCATCGGCTATGTAGAAATCAATAGTTAGTATTGGAATACAGAAAATGGTGACCATGAGATCTGCAATGCAGAGATTTAGTATTGAGAAGTTGGTACAGTTGCGAAGCCGTCGTGCTCTTGTGATGACGAAGACCACGATGAAGTTACCAGCAAAGGACGCCAAAAACGTAAGGGAATATACCAGTATAATAGCGATACGCTCGCTTTTCTTAAAATGACACTTAATCGCAAAGCAGCCGCCGAAAAATGGGGCTGTAGCGTTTATGAAACTGGCATTGTTTAAAGCCGTGCTGTTCAACGGAGCCTCTTCCATTTTTACAAATGAATTACTTTGCTCAGCTATCGGTGCTCCTCCAAGGTCTGATGTTAAGTAACGTGTTATATTATATGCAGTATCTTAACGTATTTTTACAAAGCAATGCCTCGTCTTCTGCGATGCCGAATAGGAAACAAGTCTTCCGCTTTTTGACTTCAGAGTGGAGTCAACTAAACACGCTCTTGAACACGTTTCCGTTGTTGCCTATATGTCCTGATAAAGTGCCTCTTGGCATCAGTTCATTTGCCTTCCTTTACCAAGCATCATTCATCTAACTTAGCGGCCCAATGCGTTGTCAAAAAAACAAGAGCTCTCAACTTCTAGGTGTTTTTTTCCCCTATCCTAATGAAATGTTATTCCGTGTATTGTTCTTGCAAGTGTAATATAGATGCTATATTCTTCTCTACTTCGTATCTAAATGGTACCAGAAATCACCAAACAAACAAACATTTAAACTATTTTTCCAATATGCATCTTTCTGTGGATCTGAGTTCTGCTTGTGAATTGTTTGCTATAGATAGATATTCTCTAACTCTTTAGAAAGCACTTTCCAACAAAGTACTCCTTATAACCAATAATTCTTCCGTCGCCAACTGTGAAGCCACGCTGATTTCAACTCAGTTTTGTTTTTTTCCATTTCTAAAAGAGGCGGCGGAGGAAACGAAATCTCACAACTTAGAAATGAAACCGCTAAAAGCCCAGACTCGGGTTCCAAATGGCGGCGTACTCGCAGTACGAGATCCGATATTCTACGCACACAACTCTCTTCAGTTATGACCACAATTTATTATTTTGCGATCATCCACAGATACATTAGGGTAACAGGTGAACCAGTCTACCGCGGCGTCACAAGTCCTATTTCCTCAAATACAGATCGAGCCTTTGGGCCAATCAAATAAAAAATATGGTACCAGTGGGCTTCTTTTCCTGAAGCGCCAGGGATCCTGAAGTGCGGATTTAATCAACCATGAACTTGCGATTCCTGGAGAGTTTCTAACAATCCCATGGATAATAACGTCTGTTTCACTTTGCTGCAGATTGTAATCCTGAATGAGGTAGCTTAATTCGTAACGCCAAAACAACGGTGTTTAAGTCGTGCTCGCAGAGTAGAAACACCTCTCACCTGAGCTCTTCTCTCTGTTCTTAACCGCACCGATAAGTGTTATTAAATGGCTGCGCGGAAGAGCTCCATTGTATGGTCGATTAGATGCACCTTAAAAAATTTGAAACTCTCTATTGAAAGCTCTTAACATGTTTACCCATACACCAACAAATCAATCTTCAAAATCACGCCATATGAGTGGCAAATCCGCAACAACCAGAAATAGAGTTCTTCCAGAATTCCGTGACCCTTTCAGATTCCTCTTACGTAAATTATTAATGAGCAATTTTCAATAGTACGTTTCGTTCCCTTGCATGTGGAAGTCCTTTAGTGAAAATCAATAATTTCCTCGGAATCCTAGATGCCTTGTTTTTAATTCTCAAGAGTTTAGAAGCATCAGCCTTTCTAAGAACGCCAGAGCCCTCAAAACTGCGCAAGAAATGAGAGACTCTTTCCTGGTGCCGGAAAACGCGAGAAAACATCCGTGTCGCTCGATCTAAGAAAACAATATACGGCAGTTGGAGGCGAATTTAACCGTCGGCAATCATAGTCTAAAGATTAATTAGTAATAGGAGTTTTTAGGAATAAAGAAAAAGGTGCTTATCTTTACGATCTTTAAAAAAGAGGTTGATAATCGCGAGATAAGAATTCTAAACTATATATGTTCTTTTAAGCACTACCACTTTAAGGCAAAATCTATAAGAGAATTCGTATAGACGGATGATTGCACTTAAACTATTTATTATTAAGTGCGCATGACGAGTTAAAATTTACATTTAGTTTTGTTTCTTAACAGTCAGCTTGAAGAAGAATCAAGAAAATAAATAGCATTGCGTTGTATTTCTGTTAATTTTAGATAACCGTTATCTGTTTTTTTTTTCAGAAAACGATTATGATTAAAAATGCTACGATATTATCTTCTGCAGTGGATTCTCCTTATGAAAATGGTGTTTTCGTAACATTAAAGGTTGTTTTCGTGAGAATTAAGTGAGTCTGTTGAGAAGAAAAATCGGAGAATGCGACAAACCAAAACAAAGCAAGTTCTACGTATTTGTTTTCTTCAAATAATTATTATTAAACATGTTATGATATTATCTTCTGATTAAGTGGATTCTCCTTATGCAAATGGTGTTTTCGTTACTTTAAAGGTAGCTCTCGTGAAAATCGGGGCATTCTTTTGAGGTATAGCATGCGTGCAGGAATACTGGATGTTTTTATCTTGTAATACCTGATCAGGCGGCCGTCTTGGATTTTGAGAGGCGCGCGGTAATCGTGCCTGATCAGCGAACAGAACGGTTTTTCCGCGACAAAAACACCGCATGCAAGCAGGCTACTTTTGAGCAGAACTATTGAAAACAAAGTGACGAAACAAAATTAAAGAGCCCGTGTAAGCCACTCCTTTGTTATTGTTTTCGTTCGATATTAGAAGACGAATTGCGTGTAGGAATTTCTTATTGGACATCTAAAAACAAAGTTTCAGATACGATTTACCAAATTCAATCGAGAAAATTGCTTTCTTCGACTTGGTATGTTGCTATGCTGTCAAAATGGCGGCTGACACAGGCTCTTTAAACAAGTTCTACGTACATACTTATTCTAACTACTTATTCTATTCCCCGTTTTCTTAATTTACAGAGAAACAGAATAGCAGAATAGAATCGAGTAAGTCTGAAGAACTAAAAAACGTTTGCAAGATAATAATGGCACAACCCAATTTATACTTAAGTGGAACAAACTAATTGTCGTTTCAAAATCACTGGATTAAAGAAGGTTGCTTTGCAAACAAAACATACGAGAAGCCTCCGCATTGACTCAAAACCCTGTCGTGACTCCAAAAAACAAATCCCCATACTAACATCCTGTTTAAATGTTACTAAGAAAACAACGACTTTCCCTCTGGATTAGTGACTACAGCCTATTGCGTTTGACAGTTTTACCCTAACAGTTCGCATGTAATGTTTGAACGTTTGAAAATTGCGTTTCTAGGATAAAACGAGACGTTTCTATGGCGAACCAAAGAGTTCTGTCCTCTCTGATTGGTCAGTGAAAAATACACATGGCGGTTGCCCTTGGAAACTTCCGACTTTTTGTCTCACAACGCAACTTTCAAACGTAACGTGCAAACTGTTAGGGTTAAACAGTCAAACGCAATCGGCTGTATTTAGAGCGGATTTCACATGACTGTCAAGACTTGTTATCTAATTGCGATTGCTTTGCGTTCTCATTGGCTACTCGTTTTTTCTCAGCCAATCAAATTCTGCAGTAAATACCATTGTGTAATTACTTAGTAATTGGTTCGGCTTGCAATTGGCTGAGAAAAAAGCCATTTAGGAGCAAGTTGTGATTTCTCTCGATTCTGATTGGCTAGTGATTGCTCAATTGCAATTGTTTTCACGACAGTCATGTGAAAACCGCTCTATTCTCCTAGAAGAAACACTGCTTTGCAAATTTGACAGCCAATCACTGTGCAGCATCGAGCACGTTTACAATTTTATCCAACGGCAGATCCTGTCTTTTTGGAGGAAAAATGATAGTTCTTTGAATATCTTTGAAAACACAAAAACAGGGAATATATCTTGCCAGATAAATGTAGCATATAATATCAACCAATGCTTGAAGTTCAAGATTGCCTTGTTCTTTCAAAACGTCTGAATAATACACGGTTTCATGGCGAACTCGCGAGGTCTATACTTTCCTCGATTGAGGAACTAGAAAATATACCGACGTTATTGAATTAAACAGCCGGTGTCAGCCGCCATTTTGATAGCATAGCAACATATACCAAGTCGGAGAAATTTCCATTGGCCGATTTTGAAAATCTAGAGCAATTTTCTCCATTTAATTTGGTAAATAATATATGAACCTTTGTTTTTAGATGTTGATTTAGAGATTTCTACACGTAATTCGTCTTCTAATAAACACATAACAAAGGAGTGGCTGACACGGGCTCGTTAAGTGTAAATATCTACCCTGATATTAAATGCTCTACAAGGCTGATACAAAACTGAAGGGTAGGTATATAAATATTTTAGTACGTAAACTTTATCGCAAGGTGACGTGTTTTTTTTTCTGGTTTCTACTAAAAGTTTAATATTAGGAAAGCATATGAAGTCCTACCACAAAATATGAAAATGAAACAATTCTGGTCTTATTTCGCAATGACAAACGATATAAAAGATAAAAATATAGTTACTTTCGTGATAACATTTAATCTATTATTTTTCTTCTCGTCCTCTTTAACCACATAACTATGCGCAAAAAAATATGGGTTTCAAATTAAGTTGCCTATTCTCCTCAACAATTTCTTCGCCGATTTTGCACATTCATTACCTAATCATAAATAGCATTCCACTCGTGATGTTATTTTATTGTTTTAAGAAGGTTCAAAATGTGATACTAAATACGAAAACATGAACGGAAGCTACTTATTTCGCGTTATCTCGGTTTGATGGCGCAGACTGTAAATCGTTAAGTGTTCTCAGTCGTATAATTAGGGACCGTTCATAATTTATCAGAGGAGTGGGCTTGGTGAAAAGGGAAGGATCTCGACATGTTTCACTTTAAATCTGCAGATGGCTCCGTGGCTCTCCATTGATGGAGAGTTGTAAAATATATAATATATAGATTTAGGCACTGCCTAAAAGCGGAACTCCAATGTTTATACCTCTTACAGAACGACTAATAAAATATATATATAGATTGGAATCAAAAAGCCCAAATGCCTCAGGCCAACCGACTTGTCTAGCAACGTGGATCAAAAATTGATTCACAGGCGTTTTGTAGAAAACGTGAATATGAAAAATATCTGGGTGCAAAACTAGCAACACATAGCTATTAATAAAAATGTCACAATAACTGAGGGAGAGTTTATGAATAAAGAATGATATAGATATACTGTAGGTAGAGATCTACATCGGTTTTATTGGACAAAGTGTTATACAAAGGTCGTTGCATTGACCACACTAATTGAGGGTGAGTTTATAAATATATATATTTATAAACTCACCCTCAATTAGTGTATATATATATATACATACTGTAGAATATGGTGAATTGTGAAGTCAGAACACATATATACACATATATATATATTACCCTGAGGAAGGTAGAGATAACATTTCACGTGTGAATATATAAATCTCTACCTACCTATATATAGAGGATATTACACGGTGGCTTGAAGATATGAGTTTCATTTTCGAGTGGCAAGAACAATATTTTACGAATGAGCGCAGCGAATGAGTAAAATATTGTTTTTGACACGAGAAAATAAAACTCATATCTTCAAGACAACGTGTAATTTTCTTTTTATTATATAGACAAACCAGAAAAATATATTCCAAATTAATTTCCAAGCACTTTTGTTTTGACCGATATCCTCACTAGTGAGGATATGGAAAATATGTCACTGAGGACCCGGATGTAGCTTCGTATGAGATCTACGAGTGGCGTATTTCCCAGTAAAACACTCGTGTCTATATAGTAAATATATATATAGAGAGGATATTACACGGTGGTGCGAAGATATGAGTTTTATTTTCGAGTGGCAAGAACAATATTTTACGAATGAGCGCAGCGAATGAGTAAAATATTGTTTTTGACACGAGAAAATAAAACTCATATCTTCAAGCCAGCGTGTAATTTTCTTTTTATTACATAGACAAACCAGAAAAAAATATTCCAAATTGATTTCCAAGCACTTTTGGTTTGACTAGTGAGGATATGGAAAATATGTCACTGAGGACCCGGATGTAGCTTCGTATGAGATCTACGAGTGGCGTATTTCCCAGTAAAACACTCGCGTCTATATAATAAATATATATATAGGTAAGGTATATATAAGCATCGGTTTTCTTGGATAAAGGTGTTACACCAAAGTCGTGACATTGACCACTAACTAGTTCAGACAGAGTTTATCAATATAGATAAAGGTAAAGATCTACATCTCGGCGTTTTTTAACAAAGTGCTATACCAAGGTCGTGGCATTTGAGGGAGAGTTTATGAATATAGATATATAAGTAAGTAAAGCAGGTGCTTATATAGCGCTTATCCTCAAAGCTCTAAGCGCTTTACATTTTTTGATAACACATCCAATGGAGACCAGTTTTATAAACATGAGTATGAAATATATATATATATATATATCTACATCGGTGTTCTTGGACAAAGTGTTATACCAAGGGTCGTGGAATTGACCGCATTAACGTGTCATATTATACTGTAAATAGAAAACGATTAAAGTTAAAGTCTGGCAATGTTTACCATCGCAAATCGCCCCCCAGAGCCATCTCATTTCGAATTATTTGAAAATCATTTAATGAAGGAGTGACGCCAGACAATGAAAATCAATTATATATTTTAGATCCTGTCGGGACACGCAGGGGATTCAAAATTAATGTGGTTGCGAAATATATTGCTCAAAATATTTCCCCAATTGAGCGGTAAACGTGTCCTTTCATATGCGCAGACATTTATCAAACTCATTAATAATTTATCAAGCTTGAACAAAGAGAATCATAACCGAGGAGGAGGTTTGGTAGGCTTCTAGCAGTCCCTACTTTGGAGAAGCGTCCCCGGAGAAGCGCGCGAACCCCCGACGAACGTCAGCGCTTCGCGCCATCGTCGCGCCTTCGGCACCGTCTCCTCGTTCGTCGGGGGTTCGGGCACTTCTCCGGGGACGCGTCAGAGCAGGGGCTGATAGCAGTCTAGAGGTTTGGATACCTGATCTTAATTTGCATTGACTTCTGATATTTTATTCCTTCGTTCTGACGACATTAAAGGTGGGAAAATACGAGGCACAAAATCCCTCAACTTGTCGCGGCAACAGTGTTGCGTTGCAAGTTGATGATCGATGCTGTGCGTTTTTCATCTCGCGCCACAACTTGTCACGCAACAAAAACATTTGTTTGAAGTCGTAAAAACGTGTTGCGCGAAGTAGAGCGCGGATCTACTGAGTCACATATTCTGGCTTTGTCGCTCGTTTTTCATCAAACATACAACTTGTCGCGCAACATTTTGCCCACAAGTCAAGTTGATGAGTCAGTAGAAATCAGGTGCTTTCTAAAACCTCAAATGACGCGTCAACTGTTTTCCTAGGCCTCAATTGCTCATTCTTTTGTATTGCCCACCACTCATTTTCGGTAATTTAATTAACTTTACACGCTTTTTCTAGTACTTAAATTTTAGGTTAAATTTTCACCTTCGCGAAGATTCTGACCTCGCTAGAATTAAGATATCGGCGTCAAATTTTCTGTGTCGTTAGAAAATGAAAACACCTAAAAAATCGTGTGAGGAATTTTTTATTTTTTTATTTGGAAAATATTTTATTATAAATTTTGCGGCCACAAATTGTAAAAAAATACCACTTTCAACTTCGCGACCTAATATTTCCATAAATATGCAAAATATCGAAAATCGCACACACGGCTTTGCAGTTCATTCTCCGAGACTAAAATCCGACAAAGTGCGAACTTGTGCAACAAAACGCTAATGGTGTGGAGCTTCTCAATTAAACTTAAAAATAAAAGATAAAAAAAAAATACAAGATAAATTAAACTTCACTAAACTGAACAACTTCATAAGATATAGCAATCTTTTAGTTTTCAAATGATATATAGCTAGCTATCAAACACTATTTACTGTTTTGAGAAAACTCGCAAAGTGGCGGCTCGTTTAGCGCGCAATTCTGCGTTTTGAATCGTTTAATCACCGCATATACTAAAACAACTACCCCCCTCGGGTTCGGTGCCTTGCGGTCGACATATAGTGGTGAACAAAGAGATAGTACAATAGTAGGGTGTCAGGTTTCCTAACCAATCCCCTCTATAAACTAGCTATGGGCTACCCAAGTGCAAACAAATTTCGACCAAAGTTGTGCCGCAATTAGTGGAAAAGTCGTTTATTTTGAAACCTTTTCATGATTATCAAAATACCGCTTTGATTGCGACCAATTTAACTAACTTCAGGTCTGCGGTAGGGTATACAATTTTGACCGTAGGTCTACGGTAGGGTATAAAAAGCGAGGAGTTTTTGTATCTGATAGGGTCAGGTTTTGGAGATCTTGGCGGCACACCCCTACCGAAATCTCAGTGGAGTACCCTCCCCGGGGATTAATCTAAAGGGAACATCTACAAGATGTAGATAATACATCTTATTATATAAACACCAATGAAATACCAGGTGATCTCCCGCGCGAAAACTTGATATCTTCACACGTGAAAATATCATGTTATTTTCACATGTGAAAATATCACACTTGCCTTTGCTGAATGCTCGATTTTAAGCTTAACTCAAATAAAATTTGAATTTGGTATTTCATTGATGTTTATATAATAAACAGAACATTACATGACCGCTTGGAGATACGAATTTTATCCTCTCGTGTTAAAAATTGATCTCACTCGTTCGCTGCGCTCACTCGTGAGATAAATTTTCAACACTCGAAGATAAAATTCGTATCTCCGCGCGGCCATGTAATATCCTCTATATTATAAATACTTCAATAGTTATCACAATAGGGCACGAATACGAGAATGTGAAGATGGCGCAAAATAATTTAAAGCATTTTACAATTATATCCGCATTCGTTTGTCTGAAAGCTAATGGTGTATCTCGCTACCTGCACTAAACCAAATAGCTGTTAATTTTATTTCACTGTCATTTGTGAGTGATAGGAACTTCACAATTCGTTTTCATTGTTTGGTGTTATGAGAAATGTTTTTTTTTTTTGCAGCGATTTTGGCATAGGAATTGTCTCCACTTATTCTCGAACTGCTGGCGGATCCTTTCTTAATGTGTTTTTTCTATACTTTACTCTCTAACTTAAGCCCGACGTTATCGATATCCTTATTGTGCGTTATTCTCTTTTCACTTATCAGTTAGACTTTTTTGTTGACGGGAGTTTATTAAAAACGGTTTTGTTTCGTAGTTAGCATTCCCTTGGAGCAATATTAAGCACCATGGAGACACTTGCTGGCAGACTAATAATTAGTTAAAAATTCCAGGGCTTCACCTTTCTAGATCAATTCGGAATGAGCTGGTTGGAAATAAGGAATGATTGATCGCTCCGCACATCTAGTTGATGACATTCTTTACGAACTAAAAAAATAATTCATGAATTAAAATCAAATCTGAAACTTTGAGTTACATGTTGATTTAAACATTTCTACACGCAATTCGTCTTCTAATATCGAACAAAAACAATAACAAAGGAGTGGCTGACACGGGCTCTTTTATTTGTACTTTTATCCAGGGCATCACTTTGGCTTGCGTGAAGGTGGTATTAAAGGCATTCTCGTACCCAGAGCTCCCCAGCTCGTCTGCTCGCAGGGGAGGCTCTGGGGACATCCATTTGAGGGCCGTCGCTGATTGGTTAATTTTTTTGAGCGTTGGAGCATGCGCTGAAAGGTCTTTCTCTCAGCGGCTCTGTATTAAATCTCAGTGACTGTCACCAGAGCCTCCCCCGTGAGGTTACGAGCCGGGGAGCTCTGGGTACGAGAATGTATTAAAGGGAGCCTGTCATGCAACTGCGCAGCTATTCTGCGCATCTAAAATCCCAGAAGTATCGTCCAGTAACGATAATAACAAAAATAATAATAGTTTAGAGCATTGTGTGACCTGAATGCTCTTACAAGATTAAATAAATAGATACAAATAAAGAATGTAATAAGAAAAGGGGGAAAATGATAATTACCGTTACATACAGCCGATTGCGTTTGAGCGTTTTACCCTAACAGTTCGCACGTTATGTTTGAACGTTTGAAAGTTGCGTTTCTAGGATGAAACGAGACGTTTCTATGGCGAAATAAAGAGTTCTGTCCTCTCTGATTGGTCAGTGAAAAATACACACGGCGGTTGCCCTTGGAAACGTCCGACTTTTGTCTCACAACGCAACTTTCAAACGTTCAAACGTAACGTGCGAACTGTTATGGTAAAACGCTCAAACGCAATCGGCTGTATATATTTTCTAGGGTAAAAGGTAAAAGAAACTGAAAAAAGATAAATGCAAGCGAAGACTAAAAAAAAACACGAAAACAAATCGTATATAATCTCGATATTTCTCGATCCAATGGACAATGTTTTTCTAGCTTTGCATATGGATTAAAAAATTATCTGATAGGATGGTCCGATGAGTTTTCCTGAAGAATCAATGATCGCTTCTGGAGCATGCGCGTATCGAGGTTGAGGTGTACTGCAGCCACCCGGTCTGCTACTTTAACAAAGCTGCATACAGTTTTTCTTGCACTTGACCTCTTTTTTTTACATCAATTCCGAAATTTACCTGGCTAGTAATTTGAAATGTTGGCCAATTGCTGTAGAAAGGTAAAAGCTCGTGAAGATGTATAGCTTTACTGTAGTCATAGTTTCCATAGCAACGACAGAGGGTCACTGTTCTGATCTAAACGTTTATAATGACACACCTACCGCTAGTCCCAAGGTAATTGCTAAACGTACACGAAGTTTAGAGAAAAATCTTCAAGCCGATTTCAAGTTATTCCAGGCGAATGTTTTTTAACCTCAGTCTAGGTGGGAACGCACATTGTAATTTCACAAAGTTCATATCCAGCTGCTTTTTTTGCCGCGTTCGTTCGTATAGCAAGTAGATCACAATAACTCTCAATCCAGTAACTGAGTCAGTAAAATGGAGTACCACAAGGATCACTTGCTGCTCGTCTATCACGGCTAGCTGCAACTGGATATTTTAAGGAACACAAATAGCTCTCCATTATCTGAGCCTGAACTAACATTAATGGAGTGCCACAAGGATCGCTTGTTGCGCCTCTAGCACGGCTGGTTGCAATTGCAGATTTCAAGAACACAAACAGCTCTTTGTTGTTTAAGTCATTAACATTGATGGAGTACCACAAGGGTACCTTGCTGCGCCTCAATCCAGTAACTGAGGCAATAAAATGGCGTCCCACAAGGATCACTTGCTGTGCCTCTATCACAGCTAGCTGCAATTAGAGATTTGAGGAACACAAATAGCTCTCCATTATCTGAGCCAGAAATAGCATTAAGGGAGTGCCACAGGGATCGCTTGTTGCGCCTCTAGCACAGCTGGCTGCAATTGCAGATTTCGAGAACACAGTCCTGCATTTGCGGAGGTCGCACATCTCGCATTGTTAAACCGTAACCACTCTCGTCAATTCTGAAGGCCCAGATACATCAGTAGTTCTATGTAGTGTTAATTCAACTGCATTTTTTAAATTTATAACATTATCATGGGGTACCTCTTGGGTCGAAACTTGGACCTCTTCCTCAGTTATCACGTTCAGATCCATATCAAGAGTCTCTGATGACGTCATACATGGGAGCGAATTCAAGCTGCGCAATGTTCTTACCGAAGCGGTGGAAAAGTCGCAACACTCGCTGCCAAGAAAGTCCTCAGTCCTTTGGGATGCAAGCGAGCTTGCGTCATAGGTTCGTATCGATTGTGTGATAGAACCCTCTCTTGCGTTCGACGAGTCAAGGTTATCGTACTCGGCATGGGAGTCACTAGGCGACTCGGCACGAACCAAAGGCACATCCTATAATTAAAGAAAACATATGTTATTCAGCGGCGTACGCCGCTGATTTTTCAAAGTTGCAGTAACAGCCTAGGGCATACACAGGATTTTGCAAATTTACAGGACAAGCTCATGAATGCAGTACAGTACTTGTACCAAAGTCACACAAAAATTTGCAGTCCTGTGCCTGCAGGCCTATAGGCTGCGTACGACACTGTTACTGGTAGAAAATGTGATCAATCATTATTCTAGAAAATTTAAATTCACTTCATTAACCCGATTTATAAAATGTGCGTTTATGGGTGATTCCAGATTTCAAATATTTCAAAGAAATGTCTTTGATGTCTACCACAACTACCAGGATCCAACGCGCGCATTCTAGGTGCTTTGTTTAAAAATGTACCGCAACTACCGACACGCCACGCGTGCATTCATTATAGCTGGAATCTTTTAATTAAGCAATAAAAGTACTTTCCGCGTGCTCTATGCTTTCTTACAAACATGAGGGGGATGTTGGGAGAACTGATCAAAACTTGAAAGACACGAGCCGAAGGCGAGTGTCTTTCAAGTTTTATCAGTTCGACCAACATCCCCCTCGTGTTTGTAAGAAACCAGAGAGCACGCAGAAAGTATTTTTATTGCTTTTAGAAAATAACATACACAAGCGCGACAGCGTTGCGTGACAATCGTGTTTCTCAGGTCTCTTACAAACACGCCTTTTAACCAATCAGAATGCGCACATTCACAATACAACATAGGTGTTATTTTCTAATGTATTTTAACATGGAAATAACTTCAATGCTTTTACAAGATGTAAATCTCCTCTTTCGACTTCTCAGAGTAACTATCTGAGGAGACTTCTTCGCCTGATCAATTTACAGAGCAATAACCCGATCATCAACATAGTGAGCAAGGGTTGTCGATGGTTTTTTTTTTTCTCCTTGATATATATATATATATATATATATATATATATATATATATAAACTTTTCACAAGCATCACATAGCTAAAACATTATCTTCATAGGAAAATATATACTGTCACAAAAGAAGAATAAACAATGTTTTTTGCTGATCACCTATATTTCGATCTTGTAAAAAGATCTTCATCAGGGTGAATGAAGATCAAACCGTTATACACGACATCAAACAAGTCGCGTGCGCTTAAAATTATAAAATATTTACATACAAACCGATATGCGCGCGCTAGAGAATAGACTCCTTGATAAATAAAAAGAACTTTACAACTAGGAGATAAATCAACGATTACGTCTCTGACGGTTCTGGCTGAAAAAAAAGTCACTCTCGTTTAGTCCGTGGGGTCTTATTGTCTTCAGTTTGTACGCCCACTCTCCTTCCTTGTTTAGGAGGTCCTCCGATCTATTAACTCGATCTATCAGTTGAACACTAACATCCTGCATTCCGTTGTGTCCTTCAGAGTTGAAATGCTTGTAGATCCAATCATCTTCTTCCTGCTTGCTAGCACTCTTATTGTTATGTGTATTGATGCGACTTTTATGGTTGTTAAACCGCAAACGAAATTTGGTACTAGTAGAACCTACGTACTGTAGTCCGCATGTCTTACAGGTTATAAGATATATAACATTTTTAGTATTACAACCCAGAGAGTAGTTGATAGAATACGATTTCTTAGTAACAGAGCTAGTAAAAGTGTCTAGAGAGTTCGTATATTTACACACTTGACAACGGCGGTCCGTGCAGTTTATCGTGCCTCTAGTACCAGACCTTTCCATAGGACGAAGTTTCGCTCGCACTAGGTAATCCTGTAGGTTCTTAGGCCTACGGAACGCCATCATCGGTACCTCCTTGATAGCGCTCTCGCATCTCTTAGAACTGTGTAAAATCGGCTGGAGGTCCCTGAGAATAGCTCCTACATTAGGTAGTGAGGGGTGGTATGTAACCACAAACGGTATCCTGTTCTTACGAGTTGGTTCTTTGGGAGTCAAGAGCTCCCTCCTATTTTTAGTTCTGGCTCTTCCGATCTGCTCCTGAACAAAACCTTCATTGTGCCCTCTTGTTACTAAAAACTGGCAGAGATCCATGGCTCTTCTCTCGAATGATTCTTGTGTCGAACAAATGCGCCGAAGTCGCAATGCTTGGGCATACGGGATGCTTCGTTTGCACCCCCCTGGATGACATGATGTGCTGTAGAGATATTTAACACTTATTGGATGAGGTTGAGCATGATAGTGAGATTTGGCAACGCCGAGGTTTGTGTTATCTGCCGAAGCGAAGCTGAGGCGGATAACACTAACTCGAGGCGTTGACAAATCTCACTATCATGCGAAAACCGAATTCAATAATTGTTTTATTATTCAGCAACCAATAGTTCTTACCTAGCTAAACGAAGTCAGCGATGAGGCCGTGCACGGCGACACGGTTTTTCAACTTCATCTTACGTCCATTGGTATTTTCCTTTTGTATTCAATTCAAATAGCCATAGTTGATGTTTAGATATCCTGAGCAATGATCTCTTGGCAAAAATCATAACAGATTCAACGAGAATATTCGCAAAACCGACTTTCAATTCGGAAATGAAAACCAAGATGGCGGCCAAACCTATTGGCTTGCGTTATGACGTCATTAGAGTGCATCAATCCTAATGTCTGTAGTATGACGTCAGGCACTGCGCGCCAACAAGGTTTCGCTGCGTACTCTTAGCCAATCAGAACCGAGATAGTGGCATGGCTGAATAATAATGATGCTTATCGGTTGGTTTCAAAAACAAGTCTGTTTCAATGTTTCCTTCTCTATTCGTAACCTGGACATCCAGATAATTAATACTTTCACGAGACCAGTCCCATGTAAACGTGATATTATCGTGGGCTTGATTGATGTTAATCGCTATATATATACAGCGGTTTACAAAAATTATGTCTGAGAAGTATATAAGTATATAAGTATATCGCCGATTGATACCTTCGCATGCTCAATGCACTTCAATTATATTATTTATCTGTTTAGACTTTGTTGCTGACTGTTTTTAGTTTTTTCCATGCATATAGTGTGCCTGCTATCCGTAGTTTGGGCGTTTGGAGTTTCCCGAAACGCCTTTTCGGCTGGAGGAAACCCCATTGCAAGAACGCGTAACTGAATCCCTAGATTTTGCTGCTGTTTTTAACGAAATGTTTATTTTATTCAATCTATGGAATTAGAAAAGGTTTTATTCATGTGTTACCGTTATTGGTGATCAACAGGTATCTCTGAGAAAGATGAATTTGACGTGTTTTAATGACTAATTAAATATTCAAAACGGCGTCTTCTTCGCAATGCACGTTTTAGTAGAACGCGGAATTGGCGTTTTCTCTTTTCGAAATTTAACTTTTCTACGAAATTTAACTTTTCTGCACTGAGTGTATAGAGCGGAAGTTATGGGAGTTATAAATCTCTGTCTTCGTTATCAGTTTAGTCTGTTGTAATCGATGGAGCTATGTACTGGCGTGAATGAGAAGCCATTTCGCAGTAGTTCTTCCCCGGGGTTCTTCCCACTCGGCATTTGAGTAAATAACTCATTCACCGCTTACATTTTTTCGCTCAAAGTTTTTCATTCAAAGATTTTAAATCCCTTCATTCATACCAGAAGCAATCTAATTAATTTTCCAGGCCGATTTATCTCTGTGTTGGAAAAAGTACGTTTATAATCGACAAAAGATTAAAATGTATTTCTCTTTACGGTCTAATTATAAATTCAAAAAATAAAAACTTTTCCTGGATTTAAATAGAGTTCATTTCTTTGTATTTTTTTGTCATCGGAAAGTAGTCCCGATGTTTCCGAAATAAAAGACACTCAAAACACTCTCTATAATATTAATGAGGTGCGAAAAAACTTACTTCAGTTTCCTTATATTTATTTCTTCTATTTTTTGATCCAAGGAATATTTTTCATAATTTTGAATTTATAATTAGACCGAAAAGAGAAACAAAATTTTAATTTTGATGTAATTTTGATTTTGATAAAGTAATTAATTAGATTATTTCGGGCATGGGGTAGGAGAGTTACAAAAAATATATTTGAATGACAAACTTTGAATATTGGTTAATGCTGGTGAATGATTTATTTATTCAAATGCAGAGTGGGGAAGAACAACTGCGAAATGGCTTCCTTCACTGTCACCGAGACTTTGGATGTACACAGCTCTCAATCGATTAAAATAGAATAAACTGACACCGAAAACGAAGATAGATAACTCTTATAACTTCCCCACTATACAGTGAGTGTTTGTTCTTTTCCGTGGTTAAATTTCGAAAAGATCGAAAGATGAAGGCAATGTCGCGTTCTACTAAACGTGCTTTGCGTAGAAGACGCCGTTTTGAATATTTAATTAGTCATTAAATACACGTCAAATTCCCCTTTCTCAGAGATACCTGTTGATCACCACTACCGAAAACACATAAATAAAACCAATTCTAAATCCATAGATTGAATAAAATAAACATTTCGTTAAAAACAGCAGCAAAATCTAGGGTTTCAGTTACGCGTTCTTGTAATGGCGTTTCATCCAGCCGAGAAGGCGTTTCGTGAAACTTTAAAAGTCTCCAAAACAACGCATGGCGGGCACATTAAATGCAAGGAAAAAGCTAAAAAAACAGTCAGCAACAAAGCCTAAACAGAGAAATAATATAATTCAAGTGCATCGGACTTGCAAAGGTATCAAACGGCGATATACTTATATACTTATATACTTCTCAGACAGAATTTTTGCAAACCGCTGTATATATATATATATATATATATATATATATCAAGGAGGATATAAAGGTCCCATAATTCTTAGCGCGCCCAAGTTGTTCACTTGACACCAGTCATGCGTTACTTAAATCGAGTGTTTCGCGGAAAAACTAGGTCACTTTTGGAGAGCGTTTTTCGTCGTATCTAGACACTGATATGCGTATATTTTGGTTTATTATTCAGCACATGGATGCACTGCCCAAATATGGTCATTGGAACGCCAATAGCTGTCTTCTGTACATGACAGCTATCTTGCGATATCCGTCTCTGAGGAAAATATGATGTTTTGAGCTCGTAAATAATACACAAAAGTCATTTTTTTCGGGTTTTTTTGTGCTATCGATGTGCTGAATAATAAAACCATTATCCTGCTCGATTTTGCAGAATATCGTCTGATTTTAGCCAACTCGGGACTTCGTCCCTCGTCGGCTAAGTATCAGACGATATTCTGCGCAATCTCGCAGGATAATGGTTAAATATACACATTCATTAACTTGCATTTTACCTATGTTTTGCAAAAAAGCCAGCAGTTGTTGCGAACAAGTTACGAGCCGAGACGATTATTCTTGCGCTCTATAACACAACTACGACCTTTGTGACTTCGTCACGCGTTCAACCCCTTGGTTAAAAATGACATAGCCTTCTTATGATTGGATACATTAGAGATTTGTTGCTTGTATATTGTTATATAAGGGTCACACAACGCTATGGAGTCAAAGGTACTCTTATGTACTCAGGTTTCGATGAATGCGACCCTTTCAAACATCGAGCATAAATTGGCGTGAGTTGTCGTTCATTGCAAACCATTTCCGGGCACTCCATTCACAATACGGGCATCTTTCCCATCTAGATTTGATCCCTTATCCCTGCTTGAGTTAGAAATAGGCTGGATATTAATATATGTTACTTCAAAACCAAAAACATGCAAGGTTTTCCTGGTTTAATGGAACATTTAGCCATCGCTATTATCTTGTGACGAGCCAGTGGGACACGACGATTCATCCCCGGGATTCATCTTCGAATGAAGCTAGTTCGAGTGCCCTATTATTAGATATCTTGGGAATTTAATGTTGTCGAATGTTCTTCAAAAGCCATACAACACAGTACATTGGAAAGTACTCCTATTTCCTGGATTAACTCAAAGAAGTCAAGACGTGAGAGCAATCTCAGCGCGAAACGGACGCGTGTTCTAGTCACGGACAAGATTGCTCTGTAGTTATGTTAACAAATAATACGGTAAAATATACGGAGGTTTCACTTTGTCCAAAACCAGCAGAAGTACTTTTATCCTAAAACTCGTAGACATTATTACTTTGCACAAAAACATATTAATTAAACGTATCAAATCTCGTTGTAGCGGCTTTATTTTCATCTCGACAGGCTACGCTCGGCGTATGGCAATCATTCAGGTTTGACTAAGAAACCGACTTCTGGGCCAAAAAGTCTTAAAAAAGTTATACTAATGCAATCTTTCTCGGTAAAATCTTGAAATTGAAGTCTATTTATTGCACGCGCGATCGTTAGGAGTCCATGTATTTCGGAGCGATCACTTCGTGTTGTTGTCTCGGCCGAAGCAAGTGAGAAATGACACCGAGACATTCGAGTGCGAAAACCGTTAATATAGTTTGATCGCGCAATGCATTCTGGGACCTTGGAATCCTCCTTGTATATATATATATCACAAGCAAGCTGAAACCAGCCAGAGAAGGAAATATAAACAAACACAAAGAATATAAAGAAAAATGCTGCCCCGAGTGGGAATCGAACCCACGTCCTCTGGATTCCTTGCCAGATGTGCTAACCACTACACCATCGAGACATCCACGCGTGTACGCAGATGAATTTATGGGCAGATAGTTTCGTAGGTAGACTAGATACACTAGCCTTTTTCCCGACAGATTTTTCTTATATTCTAGCAGGCGACTGGAAGGCACGAAGCCTTTTTACAATACATAATTATCACAAGCAAGCTGAAACCAGCCAGAGAAGGAAATATAAACAAACACAAAGAATATAAAGAAAAATGCTGCCCGAGTGGGAATCGAACCCACGTCCTCTGGATTCCTAGCCAGATGTGCTAACCACTACACCATCGAGACATCCACGCGTGTACGCAGATGAATTTATGGGGCAGATAGTTTCGTAGGTAGACTAGATACACTAGCCTTTTTCCCGACAGATTTTTCTTATATTCTAGCAGGCGACTGGAAGGCACGAAGCCTTTTTACAATACATAATTATCACAAGCAAGCTGAAACCAGCCAGAGAAGGAAATATAAACAAACACAAAGAATATAAAGAAAATGCTGCCCCGAGTGGGAATCGAACCCACGTCCTCTGGATTCCTAGCCAGATGTGCTAACCACTACACCATCGAGACATCCACGCGTGTACGCAGATGAATTTATGGGGCAGATAGTTTCGTAGGTAGACTAGATACACTAGCCTTTTTCCCGACAGATTTTTCTTATATTCTAGCAGGCGACTGGAAGGCACGAAGCCTTTTTACAATACATAATTATCACAAGCAAGCTGAAACCAGCCAGAGAAGGAAATATAAACAAACACAAAGAATACAAAGAAAAATGCTGCCCCGAGTGGGAATCCAACCCACGTCCTCTGGATTCCTAGCCAGATGTGCTAACCACTACACCATCGAGACATCCACGCGTGTACGCAGATGAATTTATGGGGCAGATAGTTTCGTAGGTAGACTAGATACACTAGCCTTTTTCCCGACAGATTTTTCTTATATTCTAGCAGGCGACTGGAAGGCACGAAGCCTTTTTACAATACATAATTATCACAAGCAAGCTGAAACCAGCCAGAGAAGGAAATATAAACAAACACAAAGAATATAAAGAAAAATGCTGCCCCGAGTGGGAATCGAACCCACGTCCTCTGGATTCCTAGCCAGATGTGCTAACCACTACACCATCGAGACATCCACGCTACAATATATATATATATTGTAGAATATGGTGAATTGTGGAGCCAGAACAATCCCTACCAGAAGAAGGATCCGCAAAAGGATTCACAGTTGGTCGGCTTGATAATGAAGAGGAGAATTGAAGAATGAGCCAAACAAGCAACTTCTAAAGTTCCATAAAAATAAATACATTTTTATGCAACTTTAGAAGTTGCTGGTTTATGAGCCAACCCAGCAACTTCTAAAGTTCCATAAAAATAAATAAATTTTATGCAACTTTAGAAGTTGCTGGTTTGGCTCATTCTTCAATTCTCCTCTTCTATATATATATATATATATGTTGAGATAATGTAAGTACAGCAGATTTGTGTCGGACAAAGTAAGATACTCAACGAATGCATTACTTTAGTGTAACATAAATTCTCTTCGCGTTGTCGGTATAGAATCCAACAATTCAAAAACGAGGAAGAAGAAGATAGGCAACAACAAAGCAAATTATAAAATAATTTAGATAGTACGCGCGCTCTGATTGGCTTAGAGCCATGTTTCATTTCCCTGTGCAAAACATGGTTGTGACGTCACACTTTAGAGTGATTGGCGAGCCGGTAATTTCAAATAACTTTTACAAAAAAAGGAACTTGTTTTAGACAAAATAATTTATTGAGAAGTCAATCTTGCTTGGATAGAATTCTAGAGCAGGTGCAAACACTCGCCTGCGGCTCGTGTTTCCACTGATCAGCTCTCGAATTCTCCCAACCATATCTCGGTTTTGCATAAAGCCTGTGCTGTCACGGGAACTGTGTTTTAGAGCAGATTTCGTAGGACTGTGAAAGTGCCGCGAAAGAGTTGTGTCGCGCCGCGACCGTGACCGTACCGCAACTACGCGATTTCATTCCGTATCTACAGCAGGCCCGGTTCCGTACCGCCGTGTCGCGGCACTTTTCACAGTCATGCGAAATCTGTTCTATTTGTTAACTCCTTCGCGCCATGGAGCTCCACACTTACCAGGTTTCTAAGTCTTTCTTCTAGTGGAACCTGTTCACTGGATCTCTTCAATTTTCTAGGAAAAACAAATAATGTTATCTCTCAAGGAATATGCCAGAACTGTTTGCCGGAAGGCCTCGCGTCATGACTAAGCGTTCCTTTCCAATTGGTGTTGTGTTTATAAGCAAGGCGGGCTGGCCCGGTTACCGGTATCCCCGGATCTCGGCTACCGGGCCAGCCCGTTTGGTCATATAAAGACATTAACACATATTCTGTAAGGAAAGCCAGTCATGACGCCAGCCATCCCGGCAAATTGGCCAGAAACTGTCCAGCCCGCTTATCGGGCGGCTCGGTCCATATAAATTATAAACAGGCCCTTACTTAGACTAGAAAGATATGACAATTCATTCAAGTAGTTCTATGTTCAGCCTTCAGAAAACAGTGGAATATGCTACTAGAAATATATAGAGGATATTACACGGTGGCGCGAAGATATGAATTTTATTTTCGAGTGGCAAAAGCAATATTTACGAACGAGCGCAGCGACTGAGTAAAATATTGCTTTTGACACGAGAAAATAAAATTCATATCTTCAAGCCACCGTGTAATTTTATTTTTATTATATAGACAAAAACTGAAAACTTCGGGCTATGACGTCACGATATCCTTCACACGTGAGGATATCAAAAATATGTAAAAAAGTTCCCGGATGCACTTCGAATGAATAATACGCGCGACATATTTCCCAGTAAAACACTCGTGTCTATATAATAAACGCTTTTATGGGGTTGATGGGAAAAACATATAGTATTCAACTATTACTAAGGGGTCCACTATTCATCGACCCTGAGTGATAGTTGTTTTAGTATTCACCAAACATATGAAATTATTGTGTCATAAATATGAAACTATTGTCAATGTTGCTGATAAGGTTTGCGATTGACACCGAAGCTCTCTCGCGATGCAAAACAGTGAATATCAGTTTCAGGAGCCAATCAGAGCGGGCGGAATTGGATATCCACTGATTTGTTGGATACTAATTAACAATTCAATTAGTCTTCGAAGGCGACGTAAATATCGGCGTGCGCTTGCTCGGCACCGAGACGAAGTGGAGGTGACTATTCGCAGATATTTACGGAGCCTGAGGCGACTAATTGTTTTAGTATACTTACTAAAAATAATTTTAAAATCTTCGACAAAAGATAGCTAAAAATTCGCGTTTAGGGGTATTTTTTTAGTTTCTCGTAATAAAATGCGCTCGGCAATGCTTTCAATGTTATATTCACTTACAAGTGTATATAGCAAAATATGACGATCGTCTCGACCAATCAGCGCGCAGAATCACTTGCGTAATTATACTAATATATTTTATGTATGAAAACGAGGCTTCCTGTGCCGACTTACCTATGTATACATAGGACAACGACAATGGTGATCCCAACAATGCCCAAACAGACCCACAATGCGTGCCATAGGGAGGTGGTGTCCTGACCAGGTGCAAACTCCACTAAGAAAAAACAAAATGGTTTATACGATAGATTTAAGCAATTTAACACATATGTTTATGTTTATAATGTGACCAACGCACGCGGGTTGTTGGAGAACACGTATTAAAAGTCGCACTTTTGCGACTTGCTTGGTGAGTTTTAGTCGCAAAAAGAGAGTTCCACGTCGCACAATTGAAGGCAAACCTCATAGGGATATCTACAAAACTAGATTATTTTACAGTCGCAAAGTCAAAGGTCGCAATTTCGAGTCCTGGCTAAAACTCACAAGTCGTAGGTGAGTTAGTTTCACGCTTTTCAAGTGTTCTCCCAACATCCCAGGAACGAAAACGCAAAAAAATCAAGACGTTCCATTCCCTTCCGCTTGCGAATCAAGCAAACGCAAGTGCAAGCGTACCACGCATGCTCACAAATCGGATTCCCCCAGAGCCCTGAATCTTGCCGCTGGCCAAAAGATGACGGGCTCTGGGTACGAGATTGGTCCCGCGCTTGCGTCCGTGTGTAACCCCAACATCAGGATGGTTCACACGTAAACGCAGGAAGAAGAACGAATCATAAGCGACGGAAGCGCAAACCTTAAACGGTCATTGACTAGTTTTGCTTGTGCTTGCGTTCGCAAGTACAAGCACAAGAGTAATTCATTGCGCTTGAAATAATTCTGAAAACACTAACAGCAGTGGATCTGGATCCAAAATGGATGCAATGTCCAATATAATCGAAGACAAATAGAGAGAAATGACAGAATAGACCAATATTAATTGAGCCGATTTGTGTTGTCACAAATCTTGGTCTGTTTTGTTCATTCTCTATATTTGTCAGCAAATTTCTTGCGCTTGCGCACTAGTGTGAGACATATGAGCAAATTATGCAATCCTCGTACTCTCGTCAGCAATTGCGTTCCCAGAGTTTGGTAGAGCGGGTTTCAGATGAGCGTCGAAAACTAAACGTTAAGTAAATACACTTGGCCAATCAGAAACGAAACCCATTCACCGTCAAACCAATCAGAAACGGAACCCATTCAACAACCATCCAATCAGAAACGGAACCCATTCAACAACCAACCACATGGGACAAAATAAGTACGACTTGTCTTTTAGTCCTGACCAAGGAAACAAGATGCATTGTCTTTTTTGGTTTCCCTAAGCGTTGGCATTCACTTGAAGAACGTTGAATGGAAAGTGAACATCGTTGGCATTCATTCCACAAGCATTGGATTAGGCAACTAGTGTTGAAACGCTTAAAGTGCCACTATTATCAAAAATTAGAGTCTCCAATCTTTGCCAATTCTCCATATGTTAGGCAGCTTTGCAAAACTAGAACAATGCCGTTTTCCGTTTTTTGATAGCTCTTTTCGTTCAGAAGTTATTAAGGTAAGAACGATATGCAAATTAGCATGGGTGATGACGTCACACTCTCAACTTGATCAATGCCTAAATACTAAAAAGCGGTATATCTCTATACCTCTTGAAGTTAGAGTGCTCAAACTTGGCAGAATGAATACTTGACTTGAACAGAGTGATGTGACTCATCAATTAGGGTTGCCATGGCAACCCCCTGGTTCCCAGGCGATTTTAGGATTTCCCGATTTTTCCCAACCAGATTTCAGAATTAACCAATTTTCTTGTTACTAAAAGCGAGCTACTACTAAATAAGATAAGTGGGCATGGCAATGTCACACTTTGGAGCAATGGGGGCCAAAATTCAAACTCTAATATCTTCGGAACCAAAAAGACTTTTGAAAACGGAAAGAAGCATATTTGTTCTGAGCCTCAGCTCTTTCAAATAAGGCATAAAGTAAATAATTTTCAAACTTGATAGTAGTGGCACTTTAATTAAGGTTACTGAGAACCTTCGCGCACCTCCTCGGAAAAAAAATCATACAACTCCTTTGTTTAACCAAAACATGTCAACCTATATATCGTTGGAAAGCTTATAAAATGGACTAGCAGACTATGACAAAAAGAAATAACTTTTTGATAAACAGAATTTGTTTGAAGGTTTTATTAAAAATGTGGGTGTGACACTTTCAAGAGCTATCGCTGCCGAACTGCTTGACCTTGACTCCCAAGTAAAGCATTGTTTTAATCCTTAAAGGTGTTTCTCAAAAACCGTGTCTGCGTTTTTTTAAAATTTTGCGTTGTTCAAAAGTTATGGAACTTTTAATTTCCAAGGTCAAATTTTATAGAATTTTCACGCTCTAAAAATTAAAAAAAATCATAACTTTTGAAGTAAGCAAAATTTTAAAAAACGAAGACACGGTTTTGAGAAACACCTTTAAGGATTTAAACGTTGTGTTTCTTGGGAGTCAAGGTCAAGCAGTTCGACGGCGATAGCTCTTGAAAATGTCACGCTCAATTTTTTTAAAAAGCTTTAAACAAATTCTGTTTAATAAAAAGTTACTTCTTTTTGCAATAGCCTGCTAGTCCATTCTATAAGCTTTCCAACGATATATAGGTTGACATGTTTTGGTTAAACTAAGGACGAGTATGATTTTTTTTCTGATGACGTGCGCGAAGGTTCTCAGTAACCTTAAGGGTTCACACTTAACACATGCTCTCATCGCGGGTCTATATTTATTAGTTGCACAACGGTAGGCGTGGTTACTAACCTTGGTCCTCAGCCAATATTATCAACCGTGAACTGGCGGGCTACACCCAGCATGAGTACAAAACTCGGCAGTGACAATGTATCGCTCGTCCCTGCGCAGATAGGACAAGACTACAGGTTGACGGCGATTCAAAGGACTTGTGAACGGACATGTTTAGCTGCAGTGTTAGAGGTGTGGTTGCTGCGTCCATTTGGTAATAGAGAGTGACTCGCTGTACCTTGCCATTCCAGCTGGCCTTCAAAGGATACTATGATAAAAGTTAAACAACGCATTGTTCACACTAACGCGGTAATAGGCCACATCGGCTAACAGTGTTTACACTACACTAACCGGAACCAGAGGGACGTTAAAGAACCACTAGGACCGTCGGAAGTTGCCCAACCTCAGTGTCACAGAACTCACAATACTAATACACACTAGTGCACTAGTGCACCGTCTCCCCGATTAGTAGTGCACTCGTGCACGGCTAGAAGATTTGAGACGTTAATAAAGTACTTACTTACTTACTTACTTACTTACCAGGGTTTGCACGCTTTCTGAATGACTCTGGAAAGAATTCGGTAGGTACGCAAAGGATTGTGGTGGGTATGAAGTCAATACATTCTTTTCGCTCTTCCTTTGAGCATTCGCGCGCCAGTAAAGTAACGCAATGCCGATACGACAGGCCGTAACGGAAAGAAAGTTAAGAATGGGCACGAGTGTGCTCTTAGACCCCGTCCACGCTACACCGTTTTCAAAGGAAAACGGATACTTCTCTCCGTTTTCAAAAAGATTTGCGTCCACACTTATCGTTTTCGCCCGTCCATACTACATCGCGTATCCGTACGAAAACGCTATTATGCATTCAGTGCGCATGTTCAAATAATGAAAACGCATCCGCATTTCGATGTGTCGGCCCGCGAAATTGCTCGGATTTGCTGTGGTGACGTCATCGTTTTCAGATAGCATCGTTTTCATCCGTCCACAACGGATTGATCCGTTTTCGGTGATCGTTTTCGGCGTTGTATCCGGAGCAAAAAGTATCCGTTTTCGTTTGAAAACGGCGTAGTGGTGGATGGTGTCTTATATATACGGCAAACATATGGTAAGGAATGCACGGAGAGGGAATTTGCGATTTCTGAAGCGGTTTTTATGTTGATCAACGACATCAAATCGCGCGGTATGAAGGGGCGGCAATGTCAGCGCGCAATGGGCTTTTTTCGGCAATCTTTCAAGGAAAACGACCTCTAATTATTTACCTTGATTGTTACAGTAACATTTCTCTCATCTTTGTTAACAACATTCTCGTCTGGCGCCTCGGAAAATAGCAGAGGCCTATCAGGAGCTGAAATGGGAAGATAACAGAGCTCGTGATCTTTCGGAGGTCAGGCCAATCACATTCTTATTTGTTCAGAACTTAGGAGCTGTAGCGGGTCATCAAACCATTCTAACCGGATTAGACTGCTTGCAGCCCCTTCTTTGGCGAACGTCCATAAATCGAGAATAAAGTCCTAGTCCTACATTGTAGTTTGTTTGCGCGCTCGTATTTCCAGCTCACGAGAGAGTCTAGGTGTCGGGTAACAAGCAGCGCCACAACCGGATTAGCCTGCGAGCCGGCTCTCCAGTGGGTTTTTTCGGATATTTGATTTTTTGGGCGCGCGGGATTCCTGTGTCACAGGAATCCCACGTGCCCAATAATCAAATAGCTGGCTAGCAGGCTATAGCCGGACAGGTTGTAACGAGTTGAGGCACAACCTGCTGTAGCAGCTTGAGAACCCTCGTTTTTAGTAATAGGATACTGGGCGTTCAACCAGAATTAGAGCCTGTATTCAATGCTTTTACTGCACTTTCTGGGAACTCTACCCAACTAACAACCATGGTATGGCTTCCATCAGCCAAACAAGTGAGCAGTTCTGGGTGATCTCACGTAGGATTTGAGAGTTTAATTGGAACTAATGACTAGCTAGGCTTCAAACCAAGTTTTCCACCATAAAATGCAAACAAATCTAAAAAAACTCCATGTGCCTGTCTTGAAAGGTTTGATTAAAGAGCCTCTCGCACGCTTGCTGGCCACCTCTCTGACAAGAATATAGCTGAAATCGCAATCCAATTCCATCCGCTCGATAGCAGGTCAAAACAACCTAGAATTGCATTTGTCTAAGACTTAAATGGTTTTTCTATTAATGTGTAGGATTATTTTGATTACTACGGGCAATTGTACATATGTTTTTATGGCTACAATTTTGCTTATTTCATGTCCACGGTAGACCAATATTAAGCGTGCGAGTGCCCCTTAAGGAAGCTAAAACGCAGTTTGCCGCTCGGAATTTGCAGATTATGAAAATCGCAGCAATGCCGTAGTCCAAAGGCATGTACATACAATACCTTCTTCTGGGGTAACTGCTGTGACTGGACCAGCTATCTGACCCCATCCCCCAGTACAGCTCAGAGCACATTGGATATACACCTTATACTTGGTGTAGGGAAGGAGTGTCGGCGAGAATGTATGTGAGTAGGAGTCCTCTATTAGCCTAGTCAAGGTCTGTGGAAAGGCAGAAAGAATAGCGAAAATAATAATAAAAGAAGTAATACTACATATTTCTATTCATTTCTGTGCTAGCCACTTTACAATAAGTTTAAAAAGTAATCATTAGTAATAAGCTAAAAAGTAAAACCTCAAGTTTAAACTTAACATTGGAAAATCTGGCCACTGCATTGAACTTCAAATCATGGTAATTCATACCAAGGCCCTATAACTGTAAGTTTCAAGATTGTATTTTTATTATTATTTTTGCTCCAGTTGGCAGTTATCCAAGGACAAGCGGAGGTCTTGCCTCTTAGGTTCATGGTGACACAGCAACTCTTGCATATTATTCATTGTCAGCAGGAGGGAATGCGAATGGTCAAGAAGTCAGAGGATGTATCTGCAGTGCAGAGCTGTAAAATTGGAACAGTTTTTTTCGCCCTGAACAGAAATGGGCCATTTGATCCCCTGGTGACAATAATCCATGTGGACCAATTATTCCCCTGCTCTTCTGACATTACATGACCTACATTTTTATATCTTTATCAGAGAAGATGTGAAGGTCTAACTATTAGCAGATGTTGGAGCAAAGGCAGTTGATTTACATAAAGAGTCTGAGTGTTGGAGTCCAGTTGGGGTTTGAACCCCCAACCTCAGGCACAAAAGCCCATCACAGTACCACTGAGCTAACAGGGGACAGGGTCATAGCCAGGAATTTTGGTTGGGGGGGGGCAGATAGTGAAAACATGGGACGAAATTTCCTCCAGCAAATACAGTAAATGTGTGGGAAAATCTCCAGAGAAAGGGGGGGCCACTGGCCCTTTTGCACCCCCCCCCCCCCCCCCCTGGCTATGCCCCTGAGCGGTGACTAGTTGACAGTTGACAATTATCACACATCACATACTCGATTCTTTGCCCCTTCTTGATCTGGAGCATAATATATTCTGTAGCAGAGCTGGTTGGATAGGCTGCCCATTGTAGGCTGCTCCCATGATAACTCCAGAACTTTCTCTTGTATGGGAACCAGCCGCAGGCCTGTCATGCGATTGCATTTTACTGTTGACAAAAATATCAAATTACAGCTGTGCCAGTTGAACCGTAGCAACCTGATCAAAGTTAATCTTGTTTTTGAGAAGACTGCTTCTCTAGGAATTATTTCTTTTCCAGATTTCTTTACAAGAACTATACGGGTACATGTGCTGCCAAACAGGGTCCGATTTTTTCTCCTTTGGCTGATAGAACAGGGTATCGTTGACAAAATGCACTCTAGAATGGGGTGTGATAATGAAGACCACCCAGACTTTAGCCATTCTTAGAAGGTATCGATTGTGTAGTTGATGAAGCAGGGACGTTCTATCTTCTATGAGATTTTGATACATAACTTCTGTATTATCCACGTCATGGTATCAGGGTCTCAATTTGGATACAAATCATAGAACAGGGTAACTTTTCTTATGAAATTCGCTATTAACACAGGGTCCACATTCAGAGGTCGCACTGGCACATACCTTCCCTATTATCAAGTGAAGTACCACCCCTCCCCATGAAAGGGCATGCAAATAATATATTATTTATCCTAAATAAAACTGCTGGAAATTCCAGGGGGAGCAATATCTCAACCACGATCATGGACAAAATGAATTTTTTTTTCATTAATAACGCATTGTATACACAGAGCTGGAAATCGTTTTTTCTTACTTGATCGGAGTATTATGTCCATTAAAACTTGTTTCTTGGTTGTCTCTACTGGAAAGTTGGCCAGACATATTATCTGGAAATTGGTCTGACATTTTGGTGATTTTGATTGGATAATGTCCGATGACCAGCAGTAAATTTCCGGCTCTCATAAATAAAAATACTTACTGATCATTGAAAGTGGACATCTTAATGGCCTTGTAGTATATGTCAAGTTACCAATATCAGTCCTTATAGTATAGGAGAAAGGCTCTGGAAAATCAAATGCTGCTGCTGCTCCTAGATCACAATGCTGTCTGTGTCCTGGTCTTGATGCAGAAGAGCTTTTGCATCCAAACTTGAAGTGCGATAGATTTTGACAAGGACTTGGTTGATGACAAAAGTAAATAGAATAGTTTCCTTGTTCTGTAGGTATCCAAGAGATAATGATGTGCTTTATTCCGAAAGCTTCACATTCTGAACTATTGAAGGGAAGATCTGGAAATATACATTATGGTAGAAAGTTAGAGCTCAAGAGAGACAGAAGTAAACAATAAAATGCAAGGTAACACTTACACTTTATTCCTTTATCCTTGTTATGACGAGAGCAGATTTTTGTATAACTGTGAAAAGTGCTGCAACACGCCGTGGCACTGTCGTGGTCAAGGCATGAATTGTGGCCTGCTGTTTGCCTGCTGTAGATATGGAATGATACTGCGTAGTGGTGGCACAGTCACAGTTATGGCTCATCACAACTTTGTTGTGGCACTTTTCACAGTCATAAAATATCTACTTAATTATTGTTGTTACTGACAGTAGTTACCTCAACAGTATAATGCAGCTACAGTTTATATTGCTACTGTTGTTACATTATACACTTAATGACTGCTCTCGGGGGAAAACAAACTTGCTGTTTCCTGAGGGTGCAGTCATTAAGTGTTTTATATAGCAAAAAGAAAATACACTGTTAAAATAGTCCATTTATTTATTTTTATTTTCCCGCTCTTAGCGATGTAGCCCACACCGGCATGTTGTTTTTGTAATCATATTTCACCCAGTTCACAATAACATTGCAAACTTGTTACTGGAAATTTTCATAACTTTGCAAACCCTTCCTTGACCAATTGAAAACCGTTACTTTTTATACAACATAAATACATGTACATGTGTACTGTAGAATCAAATATCTCAAAAACTGACCTGACATGTTGTTACACAGTGTCCCAACTTGGAAATTAATTAGCAGGACTTCACAGATTTAACAAAAATGCAGTAATTTAAGCTTATAGTATGCAATTTTTGTGAGTGCAAATCTATGAATGAACTTGGAATAGACGAAACAGTTACCCTAAGCTTTAAATTATGTGTACAATTATGTTATTGCATGGGCTCAAAAGAATTGGAAGCTATGAGGGTATTATAAATGCATATGTATGGGACAATTAAAGCAGACTTTAGTAAATAGCTTACCAAAGAGGCTACTGTGTAATCTAAAAACCCCTTCGTTTTGTCTGTTACAAGCGGACACCGCTGACCACCACACCGATGCCAATCGCGAAGCGCGCTTTACATTTCGATTTACGATCCGGTACAGTAAATCCAATAAATATATTTTTTTATGGAATTATCTAGTTTTCATTAGCGTCTAATCATTTTAAAGATCCACAGACAGTTCTAATAATCAATAGTTTGAGATTGAAACTATAACTTTCACCGGTAAGCCTATAGCGGTTGAAACGAGACAGTTCAGTTTGATACACACGTGTCAAAAGCAAATGGATGTTTACTCGAGAAAAAATGAATTGAAAACAGCTACCATATAATGCCTACGCAATGAAATATCACTGATTAGTTATACACGATCCTTTCTACACTGATTTTATTTGCGTCTTGCTACTTGAACGTAATTTGTAAACAAGGCCCCGAGTTGTGGAAATTGAGTCTGATCTCTGGCGGTGTGAAGGAAACCGACGAACCACAACCCTCGGGTCAAAATAGTACGATTTCCAGGTCAAAATCCGCCTGATGCGTGAAAGAAGGATAAAATAGGCGTCTGGGAGCCAAGTGTATGTTAAATTGCTTTAGTGAAGATTGTTTTCCTTTAGGCAGAAGCCAGAAAGTTGTATTTAAAGTCAAATCAGCACGGGAAACGGACCTTCGAATGCGAATTTAAGTCACGCGAAGCAGGAAAACACGGTATTTTCACAGCAAAAAAATGTCCCAGTTCCCAATTTTGTAGTACGGATATGCGAAGAAACTCACCTTTATGAGTTGTAGCTTGAAAAACAAACAGAGGATCAAAATAAAAGGCAAGACAGTCTTGGGAATTTGGGATTCCATATCATTTTGCTTCGACGGCCCGTGTTGTGGTGAATTCTAATTTAGGCGCGGCGAGGCGCAGGTGTGGGGAAATCAGCCAATCAGAGCTCGAGTTAGACAAACAGACAGCACAGGGAGCCCCTATGTATGGATCCGACTGACAGGGGAAAACCGAGAATTTCCCCTTATTTTGCCTACGCCAATTCTTTATATTGGCTCAGTAATAATACGTTTTATTATATGGACACGAGTGTTTTATTGGGAAATACGCCACTCGTAGATCTCGTACGAAGCTACATCCGGGTCCTCAGTGACAAATTTTCCATTGAGGATATCGGTCAAAACAAAAGTGCTTGTAAATCAATTTGTAATGATTTTTTCTGGTTTGCCCATATAATAAAAAGAAAATTACACGGTGGCTTGAAGATATGAGTTTTATTTTCTCGTGTCAAAAACAATATTTTACTTCATACGCTGCGCTCATTCGTAAAATATTGTTCTTGCCACTCGAAAATAAAACTCATATCTTCGCGCCACCGTGTAATATCCTCTATATATTTTTATGCTTCTGATATCTTTCATTTTTTTTAGTTTTGTTTTGTTGGGCCACAATCTCGTCCCCAGAGCCAATGGCCAGCAGAGGACGAGGAGGGTGCGGCCAAGAGTGGATTACCAAGAGTTTCCATATTTACTTTGTACGCCCGAATCACAGTCAGAAAAGTGTCTATTTTTAGAACTAGGATTCCCGCGAAAATTCGTCATCCACAGGGTTCCCACTTTCTCGCCACGCAAACAGTTGTGAGATCCAGCCTAAAATTAAATCGCAGATCAATCGAAAAACCTTTAAAGTCGCAAAGATAAAGTAGGATATTCTCTATTTGTTGTGTATTGGGTATACGAGCATTCGAACCTGAGCATTCGAATACTTTAACCCTATCCAGACTGGGCTTTTTTTGACCATCTGTGACTGGGGGGGGGGGGGGGGGGGGGCTAATTCGGCCCCCTCTCTATATCTCTGGAACCACTGGGCTATGATCATCAAACTTTCACACAATGACCAATGACCTATTTTGTCACGTGGGAGCAAAATGTGACGTCACAATGACGTCATTCTCAATGTTTTATCAATTTTTAAGTAATTTTAATTAACTTCCAAAAACTTGGTAGATAATACTCTAAAAGCCAACTAATTAACATCAAGATAATGTAAATGTAATAATTTGTGACATTAACACATAAATTTTATTAAACTTGTGTCATAATGACGACTTTTGAAAATATTGTCCGCCATCTTGGATCCGCCATCTTGGATCCGCCATCTTGGATTTCATTTAATTTCCATTTGACTCTTCAGATAAATACTCAATGAGAAAAAAATGGTCAAAATGTGCAAAATACTCATCAAAGAAGTGTTTGACATTCAAAAAGTTGAATTAAAAGGAAACTTGTGAATCCCAGAGCTAGTTTTAGACCATATGTTAAAATGAACAAATCCCCCTACCCCTCCCCCCAAAGATTGTGTCAAAAATTAATTAGCCTGTACATAATTACTAAGGAGTACAAGCTCCGATAGTCATAAATTGGGCAATCTGTCCAACATTAAGCTTGAAATATGAAAAATTCACGTTTCTTCGAGTTTTGCAAAACATGCATGTCAAAAAGTGGTTGCCATGGAAACTGGGTCGTTGACACTGACATGTCATTGACACCAAATGTCCCCAGATAAATTTTAGGAAAAGTCACGAAGTTTCACCATCATAGCTGCAGTGGTTTTAGAGTAATCAGGATTTTACTGGAGGGGGGCTCGAAAAGCCCCCCCCCCCCCCCCCAGTCTGGATAGGGTTAATCGCGCGCGAAATTCAAATCTAAAAATAGACACTTTTCTGACTGTGATGTGGACAAATACTGTACGAAAGATTCTAACTCTTGTTAATCCACTCTTGGTGCGGCATGGTCCTTAGGAACTTCATGAATGAATTACTTATACAATCTTGGACAAACTTTTGGCAAAAACTACATTTTTTGTCAAAAACGCACAATGAACCCGCTAAAAAATGTAGTAGTCTCCTATAATTGATCCCCATTCCCCCTTTCTCGATGTTATTTCCTCCTTGGTGGGCTGAGGGGTTCCCTAAAACGCTGAAATTTATGCTAAAAGGACCAACGTTGATTCAAGGGGTTCGAATGTCTCCTCATACGTCGTGTACGGCAATGTGATTGGTTCATAATATATGCTTAACTATGACGCCAACACATTTTGTCCAGGATTGTAGGTTTGGCGGGTCAGAGAAGATAACCTGCAGAGGTATCCTAAATGCCGGGTGAGGTGGCGGCGAACTATTTCGCCAGTATACCGAGAGATCGCGCAGAATATCCGTGTGATATTAGCCGACAAGGGATTAGAGACTGGGTTGAAGTCTGGGGCCGACATACTAATGTATGAACAATACGGACAAACAAAAGAACGAACATTGAATACCATAATAGCAGCTGCTTCGTGGTCCGCATATGTACAACTTTACTTAAAAATACACAACGCTAATAAAGGTGTTCACCTCATATTTAGTTAAAAATTAATTATTTTATATCTACATAAAACGTGCACGTTGTTCGCCAAATGTTTTTCATTTACCGTCATGCAGCGCGCGTATACATTTGAGCTGGAACCGCCCATTTCCAAGGCCCAAACAGATATCGCAAAGAAAGAGCCATCCATGCCTTCAAGCAAATCGTTGAACTCCCAGATCGACACAGAAATAGGTCAGAACTTATAGTATATATCAGTTACAACCAAAAAAAAAAAACTGTTGCATCGCGACCAAGGTTTTCAAACATCAATTTACGTTTAGATTGTTGACTTTGCTGTTCCGCCAATCAAACTATCTGAGCCATTGAAACTCACCCTGTTTCGCCTAGTGCAGTCAACTGGCTTCCCTCTGAACTAAAACCAGACAACGTCGTGACGAAAGCCATGCTACTGCACTAGGTGAAACAGGGCAACTCTGAATGGCCACACATCCTATAGAGTCCTAAAGTGTGACGTCACAAATTTGAACATTTTCGAATGTTAGATTTTTTTGTGTCCTCGAATAATGGAAGACCAACTCCAACAAACGTTGCATGCAAAAAATGAGCTGACTCGGTTGAAACGCGACTGAGATATGGCCCGCTGAATACATAATCACTGTATTTTGGACGACTGAACCAAAAAGACAGTGATTTGCTAAAGAAAATTATGTATTCAGTGGGCCATATCTCGGTCGCGTTGCAACCGTCTAAAAGGCTCTAAAAACTCGGAAAAAAGTTTGCTGTTCGCGGTAGCTCGAAAATGGTAGTAACCCAAACAGTTCGCACGCTACGTTTGAAAGTTGTGTTGTGAGAACAAAAGTGAGACGTTTCCAAGGGCAACCGTCATATTTATTTTTCACTGATCAATCAGAGAGGGCAGAACTCTTCCTTTGGTTCTTCAAAGAAACGTCTCGTTCCATCCTAGAAACGCAACTTTCCAACGTTGAAACGTAACGTGCGAACCGTTAGGATAAAACAGTCAACGCAATCGGCTGTATAACATGTAAGACTTTATAACATGTTAAAAGATTTGAATTCTTGGGTTTCATATGACGTCACATCCGCTTTTTGGAGCCTCATTAAAAATTCAGCTGGAGGTCAAACGTCCGTGCCTGCAGTGCTTTTCGAGATGGAAAACTGTGAAAAAGTTATCTCCTCGCATTGTTTCTGATTCTACAAGTTAGGTAAACAGATAAACAGTTGTCTTTAGATTGCCCAAAACAGACAGCAAGGAATACAAACACTGAAAACAATCGAAATGGTCCAAACGACTCTAGAAAAGCAGCCGAAAAGCGCCATGGCCTCGAGAACTTGTTGTCGCCAAGTGAAAGTGATTCATGAAGATATGTATTTTAAATTAAGTTTAAATGAGTTTGGTAGCTATACGGATGGATTAGGGAATCATAAAGGATTTACACAAAACCACCAGGACTATGAATGAATTGGTTTCTCATTTGATACACGGATAAATCACATGAAGTTCGCTTCAAACAATCCGAGCAGGTAGGAAAAAATGAAAGTTTGTCAAACATTTACAAGGAGTTCGAAAACCCAGCAAAACCTCCGGGATTTACTCCGGGATTTACCTATTTATTCTAGGTCGACATGGACTTTTCGATTCTTTTTCCCAATCGTGTGTATACAATTTGTTTTTCATTGGCTAAAATTTGGTCAAGTTTTTGTTTCATGTCGAAGTGAGTTTTGTCGCTGCGTTGAGCTGGCTGAAACACAACTTGAAAGAGTCAAATTTAGGCGTTTTGTAAAAACATACTTTAGAAACTACAGAAATTTGACACCTACATGTAATAGCTTATTGAGAATTGAATCTTGTTTATGTGGAAAGTTGTTTTGCAGTATGGGGAAAACTGCATGCAAAAGAGCCGGGTCGATTTTCTGAGTTTAATTTGACAAAAAAAAAACAGCAATCAAGTAAGCGCTTAAGTTACTTACCGTCTTCCAAACCTCTGTTTCTCAGGTCTTTCCTCCATAAACAAAGAACAGAAGGAGCATATAAATGTTTTTCAACCCTATTACATATCTATTTTTCATTACAATTATTATTTTTCGAGCCAAATGAGTGAAAACATTAAGCATTTGAAAAAAAACGCTGCCTAAAAAATATCAGCCAGTTTGTTAAGTTTTACTCATTTACCACAGTTAAAACTGGCTAAAAAAGCAAACCCCGACCTTCCAATCGCTACAAATTTGTATTTACACTAGGATTTAGTTTAAATACGAATCAGGTTCATTTATAGTTTTGATTTTCTAGAAAACGTAGCTACTAAATTTGAAGTTTTGCTCGTGAACTTCAGAAAACTTCTTCATCTTGACCTCCAGCTGATTCAGACCGGAAGCAAAATTACGCGCAAAAGTCACGTGATTGAAACCCAAGAATTGTGGAAAAATAAAGCCAAAAACAAATTTGAAAACGCGGTTCGCCATGCAGCGATTTTCACTGTAGGTTTTCATTTATAAAAGTAGTTCATTCAGGGTAGTTATATATATATATTTTTTCCTATTAACGGCTCATCCAAATAGTTTTTTTTTTGCTTTGCCTATTAAATAAATGAATGTGAATTAATTACTGTTTTGATTATTTTAACAACCTCACACACGATGATAATGATGATAAAGAGTTTGTAACACTCGAATTCGCGTAATATAAGTACTTATCCATTTAGATCAGATTCCGTATACCGAACATGTCACTGCCCATTTCGCGTGTCTACGCAATAACAGCATTCTGCCGTGCCAAGCCAAAGCATTCTGATTGGTCGATCAGTCATTTCGCGTGATGTGATTGGTTGGATGTTCACGAGAAGGCAAGGTTGTGTGCCGTGCCAAGCCAAAGCATTTTGATTGGTCGATCAGTCTTTTCGCGTGATGTGATTGGCTGGATGTTCACGAGAAGGCGTTGTTCCATGCCGCGACGTGCCCTGTCTGTATTGTCCTCCGAGCCTTTTCACAATAATATGAAATCTGCTCAAATTTGACTCTGCAGTCTTCGCTTCTATAGGATTATTCAAAGCTTCAGGAGGTTAGATTCCGCTAAGAAAATAGCACGAAAAAAGCGATATCGCACGAGTAGCGCAGCGACGAGGGCGATATCGACTTTTTGAGTGCTATTTTCGGCGGAATCTACCGACTAAACGCTTTGAATAGACTTGAATCCTATGATATCTCCTCCTCAATTTACACAAAAAAGAGATATCATAGGATTCTATCGCATATCGCATGTCCTTTCAGGTAACGCTGACTTTGAAGCTTCAAACGTTGTCATGGAAACGTGGCTACCAATGTAGATGGATCTGACGCAGTTGTCTTGGAAACAGACACCACTGTCGTAAAAGACGATGACTGTCATCAAATGACTAGAGCAAGTCCCGTTGCCTTGGTGCCTGTTCGTTGCCATGGCAACAAACGATCACACACAACTACCCTGGAAGCAGCTCCGTCACACATTGGCCTGGTGGTATTCGTCATATTCCTCTTCTTCTAAAATTGGCTGCGATGCGACGTCAGTGTGCTTTGCAGCATTGGTTTGGTGGTGAGGCCGCTGAAAGACGACCGGACAAAACACAAAAATAGTTTATTACGATTTGCGAGTGACCTCATTCTAGTTTTTTTCAAATGGCGGCGGGAATACCGACCTAACAGAACAGGGCTACCATAGACCGATCCCTATTTTGACGATAGCTCCGCCCAATCATAGCAAACAATACGAAGTTTTCCCTACGGAATTCAAAATGTCCGAGCAACAAACTTGAATATCGAAGATTTTTCAATAATTATTCAGCTTTTCAAGTTCCCTGCTAGCAGAGGCCTCTTTTCTCTGCATTTCGCTGGCTGAGGTTCGCGAGGAAAAGATAAAAATATAAAATCCAAATTGCATGCAACAACTTCTAACACCTCCCTGCAATCGGTGTCTTTTCCACGCTGTATGCCAAAGATAAAATTTGGCTTGTCCGACGTAGCAGCAGTAACTAGGGGTATAACATTGAATGGGGGATCGGTGAATTCAAGCTATAAGCGCGCGACCTTTATTATTCAGAGATGCCCAAGCCGTGTCCCACAACTACCAGAATGCAGCGCGCGCTTTTTTAACAGTTTGTTCGACAAATGAGTCCCACATCTACCGACATGCAGCGCGCGCGTGCAGTATAGCTGGAATCGACCATTCGATCGTCCATTCGATACGATTCCATACAATTGTCCATTCGCTCCCAGGGCCAACGAAAACCAGCCAAGAGGGTAAGAGAGTAAAAAAGAGCCAAGGAAAAGGAATGTAAACCTACCACGTCATTTGGCAATGGTTGTCTTGTCTTGGGTTTTGAACTGTGCAATGAAATCACATGAAAAATGAGCAAGATACAATTGAACAGAACGCCCCGAAGGCATTATGTGTATGGATACACTTAAGTGATTATAATAAAAATAAATGCAGGCAAAGAAGTGCCCAGTCACTTAGCCTACCTTTAACGAGGGGGAGGGCGGATTAAGCGATAGAAAGAAAGATGCCAATTAAAAAAAACAGTATATGTCTAAAGTCTAAGGGCTGGCATCTCGCTCAATGTTCTCTCGTTTTAACGCCCCCCTCCCCCCTCCATTTTATGAGCCGCCCCACAGGCTACACGCCTGAAGGGGCCAGGGGGACGGCCCACACCATAGTTAATGGAGTGGAATGGTTAGGAAGCCCGGCAAACTTCAAGGACCAACACAATAGCGTGGGCTGGATGTTGAGAGGGGCTATCGCGTGATATTGACCCTGCACAATATTTTGTTTCGCCCTAATCTAATATGCATGTCTGGTTGTACACTGAATCTTACTTGCTGGATTTTCTCTCTAGAATCTTGATCATTTTTCGGAACCTTTTTTTCTTTTCCTATTTTTAGTGTGTGCATTTTCCGATCTTTTCGGACTCTCCAAATCGTTGGCGAGGACACCGGATCATAGAACCTTGACAAAAAAAATGAACATTTGAGGCTATTCAAAATATTCAAAATGTCAGCTATTCAAAATGTCATGTCTTGGCTTATGCTTGAGGTTTTTTACACATGAATGCGTAACGAAGGTTAGCACATACCCGAATATCCTCGCCCTCTTGAATAACAAGCATATCGAGACCATCACAATACAAAACACCAGGACAACGGCTATGACGATAAATGTCGGTAGTACCCATGGACGATGTCCTGTAGATGCTGAAGGAGTCGGCAGTTCTACAATAGACACAAAATAAAACCGGGAGCTTTCAACACGAGTCTCCATCAACTAGTGGTGGCGCGTGGCCATCATTTGGGAAAAGGGGGTCACAACAACGAAAAATATATGATGACCCTGACTATTTTGTCCCTCTTTCCTTTAGTGTTCACCAGACACCCTTGGCTACGCCCCCTGCAGTCGAAGCACAACATTTGATTACTCTTTTTTTTTAGACTGCAGATGTTCAATTTTCCGCGAAACGTAAGCTACGGCTAAACTAGGACACATGTAGCGCGCAACATTTGTGTCATGCATGTTTCCCCGAGTGGCTAAACTAGAAAACATCGCATGCCTGTCTCGGACACATCAAATGTTTCTTGTCTCGCGAAGAAACATTTCTTTGTGTTCCGGCTACAAAATTTGTCGCGCGCAACAATGTTTCTCGCGTGGCTAAACTGGGAAAAATGAAGGAAATATGTGTCCGGCTACAATGTTGCGCGCTACATGTGTTCATAGTTTAGCCAGGGCTTTAGTTGTCACATGGTTAGATTATGCCCCCTCTCTTCACATTTCCGAATGTCAAACTGCGTTTTGGCTTCCGTTCATCAAACCTTTTAAGGGTTTTGTTCTAAGTTTCGTTTGCATTAATTTTATGGTGGAAAATGTCATTGTTTTAAAGCCTAGCTAGGCCTTATTAGTTCAAACCCTCTCAAAGGCTTCACGAAATCACCCAGAGCTGTTAACTTGTTTGATTGATATGGAAGCCAATTCGCGATTTGTCATTTGGCGTAGAGTTCGCAGAATAATGAAAATTGCAGTAACGTGGTTAGGGCTACAAGTTAAAATAAAAATGTTCTCAAATCCATCCGTTACCTCGCAACAATTTATGCCTATGTTCACAAATATATTTTACGGAGGGTGGGGAGGGTAAACATTACCTTGATAGGCCGATATATTGTAGGGTTCACTAGGAGGTCCGCATTCAACTGTGCAGGACTGCACCGTTATTAAATATTTATACAATGTCCCAAGTCCTTGTACCAAGGTACTGTTCTTGGTTCCGGGTACAATTAGACTGACGTGGTGCCCTACAGAGTCACTATCGGTATCATTGCTAAGTACTGGTCTCCAGTATTTAATTAATGATTGACGTATTATGCCATTTCTAGCCTCTTCTGGTGGATGCTGCAGAAGAGAAATTTATGAAAATACTAGGTTACGCTTTTAAAATAATGTACTTGGGTTATTATTAGTATCACCATCATCATTATTTTTAGGAATGATATAATGTTTTGCCAGGAGTACATTACACGGAGTGTCCAAGCTTCCAGTGTAGAAGTGTGCGGCAGTACTGTAGAAGTTGTGCTATTTTTAGCATCACGATTATCAGTGCTACCTAATCAAAATTTGATGAACACTACAACCTCTACAATTTGCAGGGGCAAAGAGTTGCGGTCAGAATTTGCCAGAAAAATAATTCCCTAATGCGACCGTCACTTCGCCAGCGAACTAACATTTTGCCAAAAACACAAAGGCGCCGACAGAAGCAGCTTTTGGGCTATTTTCTATCAAAGGTCTGTAGGAACATTAGGCTGATTCGCGGTCAATCAAATAGAGACCTTAGACAGAAGCAGAGCAAGCAAAACGGAGGCAAGCCTATTTCGCGCCAATGCGAGCACAATCTTTATCGCGAAACACTTTCCCTTTAATTATTTACGGCAAATTTTGGTTGGAAAATATCTGCCAAACTTTAATATTTTGCTTAAATCTTCAGATTGTAAAATTAGAGGGCCCTTTTAGTGGCTAAACGTTTCCATTACCAAAACGTGATCCACATTAAGGCATACCTTCCATACTAACAGAACTGTTCTTTCCATGTCGTTTGCCTCAGTTTCTTCATAGTTATAAATAACTGGTGGAGCAGCAGGAGCTAGAAACCAGAGACAATTTGCTGAAGAATACAGTGGCGGAACCCCCACAACCCGCCCCGGGCCCCTAGATCCCTGATTGGGGGACAAAAGAAATTGAACTTGCAACATCGCAAGAGAAATTGACATATGATCGCCGATATGACACAAATCTTCAGCCCCATGGAAATCGTGCTTCAAATCGTAACTGAGACCCCCCTCTACAACTTATGTTTTTTCTTTGCCATTGTTATGTTGCCTGGAGAACATCAGGCGAAGAAAAGTTGGATCGCGCAAAGTGGACTTTTTAATGGACGATTCCAGCTATAATAAATGCGCGCGCTGTGATAGTGTTGCTTTTCACGAATCAAGTGCCTTGCATGCCCTCGTTGCATCCTGGTACCTGTGTTACAATCCAAAGGCATTTCTGAATAAAAGAGAGGGCGCGCGCTATCAGGGTTGGTAAGCTTTCTGAGACCCCGTTCACACGAGATCGGTACAAAACCGGACCGGTACAGTTATGGTACGGTACCGTCGCGCGTTAACACGGGACCTGCGGTACCGGACCGATTTATTGGCACGGCTAGGCCGTGTGAACACTGTTGCAAAACGTGCCAGAATTGTACCGGTACCGTATGAACAGGCGGTACCGTACCAGAATTGTACCGGTACCGTATGAACAGGCGGTACCGTACCAGAATTGTACCGGTCCGATTTCGTACTGGTCTCGTGTGAACGGGGTCTGAATAACAAAAATCCAGAAGGTCTTTAGTTAATTTTCCAAGAGTTTTTATGGGGTAGAAAGGTCCCTCCCCCTAAAACATTCACACTTTAGTGGAAGCTGCTTTACTATATTGGACCGATCTATTGCAATCTACGTGCTTTCTTTTGTCTTCCCTCTTGTTGCAGTATGATAACAGTCTGCCAGAAGATTTTTTTTTCTGGTGAATATCGCCACGATGAAACTTTCACTATTCCGATGGACATTCATCCTTTATTACTTGAAATTGTCAGCCGGTCCAGGTTTTTGATAACAGTCTGACGTCATAATTTGCAGCCCAAAATCAGATTCACGGAACTGACACATTTTTCCAGGATTTTCCTTAACATTCCAGGACTTTCATGGACTTTCCAGGAAGGAAAAGTGAAAATCCAGGATATTCCAGGATTTCCAGGGCGCGTATGAGCCCTGTTTTCGCTGGAATCGTCCATTACTTTTAGAAACCCGTGTCCTATGGGCGTGACAAATAGTTTTGTAGCCCACGAAAGTCTACGCTAATGAGGTAACGGTAAAATAAGTGAGCTCAATCCGTTTTTTGAAAGGTCCTTACTGTATTAGATCAACACAACAGAATGATCATGACATTGTCACACTCATCGGCGGACACAGGTTCTAGTTCCGCTTTTTAATTCCCGCTTTCTTTCTCTGAATCGGTTCAATAAATGCAATATTTCCGGTATAGGGTGTCAGGGTGTCCATACCTTCTTCTAGAGTGATGACATCAGCCCTTTCAAGTTCCCCAGTTGATTTGGCATTCATATGAGCCACATACGAGCATGAGCCAAACAAACGGTACTGGGTGAAAGGTCTTAGTCCCGTGATGTTCACTATGACATCGTCACCACGGACAGATGGAGTGGGGTAGATGGTCTAAATGGAAAGCATTATCCTAGGTCAGTACAAACATCACTTTCATCACATCACGCGCGTTTCTCGAATTCTGATTGGCTCTCAGCCGTGGGTACATAAAAGCATATACCACGGAACGCGCCATCATCAGCGCGCGCGCTAAAAAGAACCAACGAAAACACCGTTTGGCTGCGCGCGCGCGCGCGATGATTTTGTATTTATTTTTGTCTTTTTGTTGTGGTATAAAACAAATGTCGTCTGTTTTTCCGTGGTATGTCCTCTTATATACCACGGAATGACGTAATAAAGTGGTCAAAATGTACTGAGGTCCACAACATTTTGACCACTTTATTACGTCATTCCGTGGTATATAAGAGGACATTTGTTAAATGCGCCATCTCTACATCCCATCTATCTTTTCTCGTGTCTTCTTATACTTGCATTTTCGCGAGGAAAAGAGACCTCTGCCCTGGGTCGAAACTCGCTTTGTTTTGCCGCCGTCCACAACCTTGGACGGTATGCTGACCGTTTCTTGAGCCCACTATATGCACACGCATATCTAGATGTTTTCCGCGGATCTTGTTTGAGCCCCCCAGAGGAAACCTCAGCCAGTGAAATGCAGAGAAAAGAGGCCTATGCTAGCAGGGAAGAGACACGGCTAAGTAAGCTAAGAACGTTTTCTGATAGCAGGCTGGACACCAACACTGTACCTTGTTAACAACACCCCCAAGTGCAGAATAATGAAGCTGGTATCTGTAAATACTTTCCGATGGACGTTTCTTCCACATCACCTGTACCATCCCTTTGTCAACTGCACTGGCTTTAAAATCATCTAGCTTTCTGCATCTTGCTGTAAAAAAAAACATCAGAAGCAATCTATTTAAGCATAGGGCACAACTTTCTATGATTTTAAAGCGAAATTGTCAAGAGCACCATGTGATATTGGAAGACACAAGACCAAGTAAAACGATGCCTCACAAGTGCTCTATTTTGCCAATAAAGTCAAAGAAAATATTGTGCCATAATGCCGTTGTGATATAGCTGTTGGTAAGACTAGTTTTACGGGAAAACTAGGTGGTCTGCGTCGGCGGAGACGTGAACATGAACAACAACAACCAAAGGTTGAGATTTATGTTAAACGCCGTGGAAAAATGGTGTTTAGCAAAACACCATTTTTCCACAGCGTTTAACATAAATCTCAACCTTTGGTTGTTGTTGTTCATGATATAGCTGTTACTTTATCAATGCAACAGAGCATAGTTTTCAGCCAATTAGAGTGCACATTAGATTGTAGCTATATTGTGATAGCTGGTCATCACCATACAGCCGATTGCATTGGACTGTTTTACCCTAACAGTTTGCACGTTATGTTTGAACGTTTGAAAATTGCGTTTCTAGGATGAAACGAGATGTCTCGATGGCGAACCAAAGAGTTCTGTCCTCTCTGATCGGTCAATGAAAAATGCACACGGCGGTTGCCCTTGGAAATGTTCGACTTTTTGTCTCACAACGCAACTTTCAAATGTTCAAACGTAACTTGCGAACTGTTAGGGTAAAACAGTCAAACGCAATCGGCTGTATTGTCTTCATTTGGTGCTATTACTGCATGTATTCAGAACAATTTTGCAATCACTTGGACACTCACTATTTCTTACAGCATTGCAGGGAGATCTGCTACCATAAGTTGTCAAGTTCTGTCTTGTTGCACTGACAAGAAGGCCAAAGCTGTAACCAAACACCTTGTCTGACTGACTACTGGTAGGATCAAACAATGTTGGGTAGAGATCTCTAAGAATACCAGTCATGTTGCACATTACACCATTTATTGCATCTGAAAATATAAAAATATAAAAAAATTCACTTGGATCATTGTAATGTAATGATACGTGCACAGTGTACATATCACAGAAAAAATAATGTATTCAATTTAATTTCTATTTAGAACATTGGAACAAATGGAAAAACGAAGATCCCAAAATAATTTTTCTCCAACAATGTGCACCAAGAGTTTCCTAAATCACAAGAATAGTTACTGACGGCAAAAACACTATGAGGATGTTCTTGTTGTTGTTATTTTCCTTCCTCTTTTCGAAGGTGGAAATAAAACCACTGCCCATTTGATTGCGGGCCACAGTAAATCACAGCGATCGAAAAAAAGAGCCAACGGACCAGCAAATTATTCGAATTGCATGATAGAAAAGCAAGCAAAATGGTGTTGTAATACAAACAATCCAATGACATGAGCGTGAGTACAGTAATATTACATGGGGGTCTTCGTTTTTCCGTTTGGAAAAATGAAGATCCCAAGTTACCTCATGCATTGCTTGCTAAAATTACAGGAAATCACGAAGAGTAGATGACAGGTACACGAGTACATGTCACATTTCATGGGGGTATTCGTTTTTTCTTTTGGAAAAGCGAAGAGGCCTCTTAGGTCTTCGATTGTCCCATCTTCGTTTTTCCGACACCCATCTGTGTCCTTTGGCAATCAACATTTTTATCTTATAGTTATCAGGAAGCAGTGTTAAACTAGATGATTAAAGTTGGTGAAAATTGCTTGAATACTGACAAAGAAATAATTTAAGCTAAATACATTAATTCTTGATCATTTTGCAATCAAATGTACTATGTTGGTAGGACACTGATGCGCTGCATCTGCTGCCTTGTTTTGGTGTTTTTCTCACTTCTTTGTAAAAAAAAAAAAAAAAAATAGGCTGAGTATCAAGTTTTGATAATTAATATCTCATCCAGTTTTCAAGTACAGATTCCAGATGCCAATTTTTTGCTAGATATGGATTCCATTTCTTCCAATTCCTGATAACTATATTAACGATATTATTAAAGCAATTTATTTTAACAGGATAAATTTCTATAGTAGAGCAGAAAATGATCACTAAAGTTTTGGTAAATTTTTTGGATGAAACTTGAAAAAATGGAAAAGGTTCGGAAAAATAGTATTGCAGCATAATATTTGAAGTACCTGACTCTTTAATAGTGCACACATTCTTGTATGCAAATGGTGGTTTACGACACCAAGATGTTTTCCTACTCGCATGGCAGTACAGCCCTTCATAAGTGATGGATGGTGAACCAGCTTCTGTAGGATGCGAACTTTTGAAGGTCATAAACATATAGGGTGGCATGCCATATACAATGCATCTTGGTTTTGGGACAGATGGTATTGCATCACCTGTAGTTCAAGATAAAATGAAAAACAGCTTGATTTTGGTTGCTAATGCACCTCTTGTTTCCCACTGACCAAACAATTCCTGCAGTTGTAAATTATTCCACTCTACATGTTTTTCCTACTGTTTTTGCTTCTGTCATACAATTTGATCAGTTGCTAAATTTAATAAAAATAATATTCTGAATCTGTATCACTGTGTTTTAATTCCATTGGTGATTATGCTGTGATCAACCAGCCAAAACAATTCTCATTGGAACCAGAAACTAATAAAATTCAAAGCTCACAGAAATGTTGCATTTAGCAGGAAAAACATTGGCCAATGTCAATCCTACATTATATCCCCGTATTATTTTAGAAAACTTTGAAAGTTAGTTTCTCGGGTCTCCATGATAATTTTCTAGGCAGTACTACATACGTTAGGGAGCATTCATGATTTATCTAGAGGGGGGGCTATGATGATTTTGAGGGGGGGCCTCTCTTTTTCCCTAATATCATTTAGGGGGGGGGGGGGGGGCTATGGAAAATTTCCAACAAAAATAAAACCAAGCATAGGGGGGGGCAACCATTTTCTCCAGAAAAAAGTATATGAAAATATCTGCTTGTGCACTCTTGTAATAGACCAAATCGGCTAACGCCGTTTACATCTTGTTGCCACCCAATTCAGATCATGTGGTGCAGACTCCTTTGGGTGGATACTCTTGTAAGTTCTGCACATACACTCGTGCACTCGGTCGAGTGAGAAAAATTTGATAATTGTAATGACCCAAAGAAATCATCACATGGTCTAAATTGGGTGGCAACAAGATGTAGACACTGTTAGCCGATTTGGTCTATTCCTGATTTTTTTTTATTTTATTTTGACAAAATGTTGATACTGAGAACTAAAGTACGAACAAGAAGCATGGCGTCCACTCCTTGTGCTGCAAGATTCCTTTGCCAGTGGCTCAAACTCACTTTTACTCTCGCTCTCCTCACTCCATGTTTCACCCAAGACAATGTTTGTCTCCATTGTCATCATCATCATCACCTCTTTTTTCAGCTTCCAGAAAACAACATAAAGGGAGTTCTGCCCTTCAGTAAAAAGCTGCTCTTCCCATTTGTAATCTTTGTAGCATAATCTTTGTGGGTTTGACATGTATATGTGCTGGGGTGGGGTGTGTGTGTGTGTGTGGGGGGGGGGGGGGGGGGGGGGGGGGGTATGATATTTTCTTTGATCATTTGACATCTCTTGAAGGGGGAGTCAGGAAAAAATCCCTGAGATCATCAGGGGGGGGGGGGGCTTCAAAAAATGAAAAGAAAAAAAATAGGGAAATCATCATAGGCCCCCCTCTAGATAAATTATGAATGCTCCCTTACTGATTTCTGTCATGGGAACCTTCAAAATCAAACCAAAATAAAGTATCAAACTTTTTAGTAACAATATTTTTGGCCAAGCAGTGCTCGAATCTCAAACATTTTGCTTTTTGCTAGCTCATTTCATTATTCATTTATATATCTCTTTGTTTGTTTTCTGTTTTATTATTTGCACTCCCTTGCTTCAGGTTTATTGTTTCCTTGATTTGAATTTAGATTACTTAAAAAGCTGACTGCCAGACTTCAAGCAATGTGACAATTATTATATACAGTGTATTTTTGCCTGAAGGGTAGGAAGAGTGACTCAGACACAAACCCTCAGAGTCCTCTTGATAGATGATCTTCATCCATGACATTCAAGAAATATGTTATATCATGTGTAAGTGATTAGAGATAGCTTGGGATGAGAGTTAGTGAGAGCTTTGTTATTATAATTATACAACAAGCAAAGCTACAGATCTCAATAATTTATTACTTCATGTAAGCTTATGATCTTTTAGAATTGAAATTGACCTCATAGTGTGTATAAACAAAATACTCAAGGTTGCAATAAATTATCTATTTAGGGGCTGAAGTAATCTGATTATTGATTTCGACGAGCTATACAAACTCTATACAAACTCGGAAGGATAAAAAAGACATCAAAGCCTCACTCTAGACTTATCTGGCTGTTTGCTTTTGGGCACTCAATTAGGAGATGGGAGTCTGATAATAAATATTCAATCGTCCTTTTCGCGGAAGCTGAAGCGTCGGTTTTTGATTCCTCGAAAGATCAATGCTTCATGCTTCCATTAACAATATTTGGTGAGAATATAAGTAGAAAGCCTTTTGAAAAGACTTGTAAAATGGCAAATAATAACTATGTTAGCTTGATAATTGATTCGAAACGTTCCCAGCTTGAGGGGGATTAGTGTATGACCCGAAGTTTGTAGAACGCGTACTTGCGTCAGAAATCTTAAATTACAGACTTAATAATAGCCAAGACTAAAGCAGAGACATTGTAGGAGAAGCTACCTACCTGCTGAGATTCCTATTAAGAGTAGTGACTCGTAAAACAACAGAAAACACGAGACTAATAACTTTGTCCTCCGCATCACCACCGCCATTATGTTTATGTTCCTACTGGGGCCCAGTTCCCAACCGAGTAGGACCAGATTTCCGGGAAAAGTATAAGTAGGCACAGTGAAGGGAAGTGAAGGCACGCAATCGGCACGCAAAGCAACCGCAAAGCATACGTGAGCGCGCCTGGAGAGAACTATAGAGTTTAAAACTTCCGCAACAAAGTTTTGAAGAAGCAAATGCATAAATAAAAGACAGTATCAAGGAAAAGATCAATCATATCAATGAATTAATCTGCACTTGGTAGGACTGGGTCGAGTCACGGCGTGGGCAAGCTGTGGGCTTTCTAGCGAGTGCTGTCGTTTTTATGGCAAATCCGCGCGGGTTGCCTGTGGTTTTCAAAACGTGACTCAGGTCCCTCGGCGGGGGGTAAAAACAAAATGGCGACCAAGAGAAGGATGTTTCTCGAGTATCTGCAAGTTTTGGTCATTTTCCTGCTTTTTTCGCTAAGAAATGAGGAAAAGTACTTACAGGCCTTCCAAATAAGGTAAGGGGGATTTCCTAATAAGGAAGTTTTGCAACGTCGGCAAAACGACAGCTTTCAAAATTCTACCGTTCCTCGCTATTTTTGTCAAAATTCTTATCAAAGAGGATCTTTTGTCACTTTCTAATATTAAGGTAAATGATTCCAAATATGGGTTTGACAGTGGGCTGCTAAAAAAAAACGACAGTTTAACCATACCTGCCAACTCTCCGGCGTCCCGGTTTACGCGGGAGCTCCCGGTTTTGAGTCAAATCTCCCGGTCTTCCGGTTTTCACCGCAAATCTCCCGGGAAATGAACTCGCTCAGTCAATTTCTGCATTAAAACCTCAAGATTTTAAGCGAGCAATTTTTTTTTTTGGGGGGGGGGGGGGGGGTGTTGGGACGAGGGGTTATGACAAACTCTCCCCTAACTCCCGGTTTTCACGTCCAAGGTTTGCAGGTATGCAGTTTCATTTAAATATCTACTTTTAGCCTGCACCCCCCGAAAAGTTGGAGCTCGATGGCTCTGGAAATGACTTCTGGATGAAGGGAGAATCGGTTTCTTTTCATAAATGATTCATCTTCGGAAACTTGTGGAAAGCAAAATGTGAATTCCTTATGGACTTGAGGAAGACTTGTTTCAGTTTGCATTCTTTATTATGGAAGGAAATGAATGGAAATCTTCGTTGACTGTAAATCTAGCGAGAAAAGCCAGCCATGTCGAATGAACTGAAGTGTACACGAAAGCATGAGATTAAAGGACAGATTTCCGGGTCAAATTCCTGTAAATCTTGGTTGTTTAGCTGTTCACCTTTCTGGACAACATTTGCTCGTTTCAGTTGACCAAAAATGCACAACTATTTTTGTAAGTGTTATTCAAAGCAATTCAAACTGGAAGAAACCAACCAATTAATACCGGCTCTCCTGTGTTATTTTACCTTGGAATCTGAAATAAAAGTTGATGATTGTCAAAACAGAATTCTACCTGCGCTTCTTGTATAAAATGAAATTATTGTGTCAAGTCAAGTTAGGTTTTGTAAACTTTGCTCGCTTGTTTGGCACGCGTTCGGTGCATTAGTCATTAGTGGCCGCTACAAACCTACTGTCTTTCTCTAAAAATGTATACATCTATATTATTAATACGTAATCATATTTTGTAAGAAGTTAGCCAATCAGAAAGCGAGTATAGAACAAAGGATCTCGACTTTCTTGAGATCTGAGACACCGAAAAATATCGCTTTTCTCGTAAAAATTGTGGAAATTATGGGCAGAAATCACTTCAAAACACTTAATTACTCATCGTCAGATGTATTGCAGGTATTAAATTTGCTTAAAATGGTTTGAATCTCTAAATGACAAACTTTTTACGGGATGGCCCGGTTCACGTAGTCGCACAATTGCACTCGTGAGTTTTTCAAAAAGCTCAAACTCAATTTTGATACTTTTTGAAAAACTCACTCGTGCAATTAATCCCAAATTGAACTCGAAGTCGTATGATTACCTATACTAATATGAGGAAAAATATAGGCCTTCCAAATGTTGGTAAGGATGTTTTCTAATGTGGGAAGAGGCAAGTCGACAACTTTTGGCGACAAATCTTCATATGTAACTTTTCACAGTGATACGAAACCTGCTCTATCAACACGTTTCGACCACGGGCGGAACAGGAAGAAAATTATTTCTGTCCCCGGCCGAGAGTCGCACCCAAATCGTAACGGTGCTGAGCTGACCGTGTCTTCTTTATGTCTGGCAATGTGAATATAAGAGGCATCGGCCACCGAGCGAGCTCGGACGATAGTTGAATTCAAATCCGTACTTCGGTTTTGGAACCATCACTCTACAGGATCTATGTTCACCTGTATTTACACAGAAAAGAAGGCCAGTAGTAGATCACTGTCTAGCGGTAATCCTCTCACGATTTCATTTGCAGGTTTATTTGCTTTCTTCGCAAATCTGCATCGACTTCCGTCAACACAAAATAATTTGATTTATTTAGTGTGATATAGAATAATATCCTGAGACAATCGACAATGTACTATTGGCTCCTTTTGTACACGGTTACGCTTTCAACCAGTTTCGAGTGCGTTAAAAGATCCCGTTCTAAGGGAAAATGTAAAATTGGTGTGAAAAAAATTGTATTTAAAAGCACGCGAGGATGAAAAGGCAAACTGAATCGCGTAAAAGGTGTGTGAAGGTGTGCGTGTCTATTTTTGTTTATTTTTCCCTTCTTCTTCTATTCGTTACACTGCTACGGTACCTATATCCAAGAGAATTAAGGAAACATGGTTATTTTGCCGTTAGAAGCCATTTAATTTTACCAGCGGGAGTTTTGTTGATCCAAATATCCTTTATAATGCGTGTTACACAAACAACACTAGATTAGCTAAGTCGTGTTTATACTCGCTATGTATTTTTAGAAACGCAGTCAGTTACACACGCAAAAGTGAACTGGAGGTATAATAACAACAAACGAAACGGACAATGATCAGGATTTTTCATAGCTGGGAATCATAATCGCCAATTTTGGCGAACATACAGTTCAACTGGTCCTATTGTAGAGAATTACAAAATGAACGCACGAAAAAAAAAATGATGTTATGATGATAGTGAATAACCTTCAGGAGCCTAATACCACCTAGCAGTTTCTTCACACGTCAGCGCCTACGTAAAGAAGAAGTATTTTCCATGGCTGGGAAGTATAATCGCCAGTTTGGCGAGCAAACAGTTCCTATGGTAGAGAATTACTGAAAATGAACGCTCAGCAAATAAACAAGCAAAAGCTACCTCGGATCCGAAGTCTTTCTTGGAATACCACGAAAGAAGACGAGAAGACGATGGCCACAGAGCTTGATATGGATATAAGAAAACTGAAGCCAAGATCGAAATCGCTTGCTGGGACATCATCGATAGTGGAGAAGAATCTAGAACATAAAACAGAAGAGAAAAACAAACGACGAAAGACAACAGATCGGATCGGCTCGTTTGTCTGGCGTCTGGAAAAAGATGCAGATTTGCTCGTCGAAAGTGAATATTCAAATGAGCAGGATTTAGCAGAGGCATTTGGTCTTGCGGTTCGGCCTTCTTCCTTACAAACGCGAGGAGTCCAAAACAAAAAGCTTATTTCTCCGTTTGATTTTAACCCAAAAAATTCCCAAGAGAAAAGCATTGAACGAAATGGAATTGAATCAAAAAGTGCCAAGAAAGGCAATTTGACGAATGAGATAGAGCCAACTCGGAAGACTAAGAAAGCAGACGAAAGTGTTGGAGAGGAGCTCGGTAGTTCTTCGGAAAGTACTCGTGAGGGAAGTAGATTGCGGGGATCTTCCGAATATGATCGGAAAAGCCACTCAAAGCCTTTGCTTCCAAAGAGGCGAAACTCTGAAGCGAATCAAGCTTTGATAACAAATGAGGTAAAAAAGGACAGCAAAGCGAGAAAAACAATCGAAAGACCACGTTGGTCGTGTCCTGCAATTGTAATACAAGAGTGTAACAGTGACGGCGAACATGGCGAGCCACGAGAGTATTCCGAAGCAAGTGAAGGCACTCCTCGAAACAAACCCGAAGCGCAAAATCATCCCGAAGAGCTCACGAACCGTTTACGAGGTTACACCGAAGACAATAATGTCCTCACTAGTGGTTACAAGCTTCGGAGTATGAGTTTGGGAACCATTTGGAAGCCGCATACAAGTGTTGTATGGGGAAATGGCCCCCCTTAGAGGGAGCAGTGACTTGAGAAACTAGTACCGACGGGACGGGAAGGATTCAAAACAATACATACTTAACGTGTGCATGCAAAAATAAGGAAATGAAAAATTCGAGCAATTTTTAAGCAATGGTTTTATAATCGGACAAATTTGGATTGATTTGGCAAAATATCAGGCGAGTTTGGTTGAGCCGTGGTTCGTAATACCCACAGGGTCCTGAAGGGGTAAAACGGGAGCCGGGATTCGCCTTATTTTAGGCCGGGAAAACGGGATTTGGGTTACCGGGAACGGGATTCATCTACCGGGAATGGGAATCAAGATGCTTCAACGGGAACGGGATTTTTCAAATCTCCCCTTGTATATCCTAATAAAAAGTCGCTTAATTTATCGCATTTTGAGACTGTTCAACGGACTTCAACCTTGAAATAGAATTTTACTTCTGATCCCTCGCAATCTGCGAGGTTTTGGACAACGGTTTGATAAATTTTCATAGGCATTTTTAAAATGGCGGATCCATTATTTAAGGTGACTCATGCGAAAGTCAGAGCGCATTTCGCGAAAATATATTTTCGTCTACAACATTAAAAATATGCTCGCTATGAACTTCAATCTTGGAGAATATAAGCAGGTATCTTTTGGCAATATGTACGCCTTATCAGATCTCCATTAGCGTTAATACTTTTAATAATATTTGAGCTTAAATGGACCCTTCCTTGAGAGATCAAGCCCGCGCAAAAAAAAGTTGCTGGTATTTTTGAACGAAACCCCGTTAATCATATTAAAGTCAGTTGGACTAAGTGTTAACGAAGTTTCGGGAAATTCGTTGGAAGCAAAGTGCGTATTTTAGAGTTTTAGTCGTGTTTTTGGCCTATTTTTCTAAAATACGCACTTTGCTTCCAACGAATTTCCTGAAACTTCGTTAACACTTAGTCCAACTGTCTTAATATGTATTAAACGGAGTTTCGTTCAAAAATACCAGCAACTTTTTTTGCGCGGGGTTGATCTCTCAAGGAAGGGGGGCATTTAAGCTAAGATATTATTAAAAGTATTAACGCTAATGGAGATCTGATAATGCCTACATATTGCCAAAAGATACCTGCGAAAATATGTTTTCGCGAAATGCGCTCTGACTTTCGCATGAGTCACCTTAAATAGAATCGTATGATATCTCTTTTGTGTCAGAATTGAGGACGAGATATCATACGGGCAGAGGATTCGGATCGGGGGGAATCATTTCATTTTTGGGCGAGCGAAAGGGAGGATCTCTCGAAAGAAGCCCCGAAAGGGGGATCACTAGACATTTTCTACGTAGTTATTCTAGTATCTTCTATACCATTTGGATTTTTCTAGTTCCCTTCTTTCATACGCCAAAAATGTCTGCGCGCTTGCGCGCATAAGGAAAATTATACCGTAAGCGGTGAGATCGACGTTACAAATCGGTTAAAAATCGCGATGGGCGATTTTTAGCCGTCAAACAAAACCAAAACGTTGGATTCGGCTACTTCGGCGGGTCGACATTAATTGTAAAATCAACTAAAGTAATTGTAAGCTATCATTTGGCTTTCTGTCCTAGAATTATGAACTTATTATGAATTATGAATTATTACAATTCCTTTGCTGAGAATCGCCGCCATCGCAACCGTGAATTTCGAGGTCGCGTAGCAATGCATGCAGTGGTAAGCATAGAAATTCGTCATTTGGGCCGCAATAATAACAATTTTGTCATTTGCGGCGTGCGTGAAGAATAAAACCTACAGGCTTTATTGACTATATACAAAAAAATGCAATGTTCATCGACCTTCTCTTTTGAGGCTCGAAGAACTGTGTTTATCGAAGCCAGGCCAGTCTTGACATTCTCCGAGTCAGCTATAATCGGCTCTTAGAAATATTAAATTCGTTTTAAAAGTTTTTAAGGTCTCGATAAATTGAGAGTACCAAGAGATAGTGCCCATAAAAGCAGAGTTCTCAATTTCAACATCGCAGTTTTCGCGCGCCGGGATTTTAACTTTTGATCCTACCGGGACCGGGATTTTACCTACTGGGAACGGGATTTTGCCAAAAAAACGGCCGGGAAACGGGATTGGGACCCCCCTTCAGGACCCTGTACCCATGGCGAGACTTACCAAACGAGCTCTGATATTTTGCAGAATCGATCCAAATATGCCCGATATCGTACCAATTGAATACCAGGACAGTAGATATCGTTCCTAATTGGCTGATGGACTCAAATGGGATGATAATAGGCGAGAGGGAGCACCTTGACTCTCTGGAGCTGCGAGCTATTATAAATATATATATAATTCTGCTAGCAAAACGATTTTTTTTTCTCCCGCCCGTGGTGTATTGTGCGGACTATAATACCAACGTAGTACGAAACACATTTTGTGTGAGTAAAGCCGGAGTCAAAGTACAAACCTTGTCCTGCCTATATTATGTTCCTGCCTATATTATGCATGCATTCGCTCTGCCTGGCAGCATTGAGCACTCTATGACCCAAGCACAAGACCTACGCCTATATACAGAACTCGCTTTCGGGAAATGGGCGTCTTTGCCGGTTCTGATAATGAAGCGTCTCTACTTATGGCAGTTTCTATGGGATTATCTTCGATTTCTTCGCCACTCGACGAAGCGTCCGCCATTTTGATCTGGGCAGACAGATATTCTATATTTAACAATTAGACCTCAAGGCCGAATGTGCTATGATGAATAGACCATGAGGCCGAAGGCCGAATGGTCTATTGATATCATAGCACATGAGGACGAGAGGTCTAATTGTTTTAGTATAAACCAACTAGTTGGTCGGTTTTGGCATAGTTAGTCTACTAACTATGGTTTTGGCAATGAATGCCATTATTTTATGTTGAAAAAATCAAGTTTTCTTGCAAAGAAAGGTGGTGGTTTTGCCAGGCACGGTCTATCACTAATAGACCATTAGTAGCTCAGCCAATCAGAATGCAGGATTTGTAATAGACCATTAGTTGGTTTATACTAAAAAGCGTTAGATTAGTTATTAACTAGTTCCACAGCCCACAGGCTACCCAATACTGTACCACAGGAATGGATACCCAATCAACTGTCGAAATCACCGGTTTTAGCCTAGTTGAGATGTTATTTGTAGTCAAAGGAACTTGAAATAGCTATATAAAACAAAGAAATCCAGTAATTTGCTTCAAATAAGCTAGAAATTGGCTTGTTTACCAAAAAGTTGTCAGAAGATGCTCTTTGGCCAAAAAAGTGCTCTCTGATGAAAATAGTGCTCCCCAAGCCAAATTGCGCTAAAAAAGTGCCGAGCACAATCTGGAAAGGCCTAGACGCATGGGGTCAAGTTTCGCTGGAGAGCTTCACGCACGCGGATTTACGATGTTTTCGTTCTTTAACAACACTTTATTTAGTATTTTTTTTTTATTTAAACGATATTTTATTACATTTGCCCCAAGAGCACACGCTCATATAGGGGGCTTATGTACATTACAGTTTTTTTTTTCTCGAGAGGACGACGCACACATAATTAACATTAATTGTTGGCAAAACGATTGGATTGGCAAATAAACTCGTCAACAACATTTTACCATGGCTGGGCTTAGATGTGTTCTAAAAAACCGTGTTGGGGATTTTTGAAATTGAGCCGATGTTAGAGCCAATGTTGTGTGATCGCTAGGTATTTTTTTTATATACAAAATCATAACAAGAAATGACGAGATCGAATTTAATAAATCCCGTTTTTTTTTTAGAACACATCTTTTTCAACGCTCAAATGGTGTCGATGAACAAAAATAGCGTATATTCGCGAGTGGAACTCCAAAAAGTTGAACTGATGCACCGGGACGAGAACTCCATAATAGATGTGAGTTTTGTATAAAGTTAAAGGAAATTACATACCATTTGGCCCAGGACATAAGCTTTAAAATGAGATCTTAGTTGTAAAGATACGACCGTTTTTGGTGAAAATATGCGACTTTAACGAAAAAGTACCGCAAGGTAGTCCGTGACTAAAATATTTTAAAGGCTTCTTGCTTTTCTTCAAATTCCTCTAAAGTTTACCTTGTGTACATATTTGCAACCTTAAAAGATGTAGTACCCGCGAGCAAAAGTTCGAATTAACTGCCTAGGGCCTTAGGGCCCCGAAACAACTTCATGAGACTCACAAGGAATTTCTGCAGAAACCCATCCATGGGAAAAGCTGAATTTCCCATGGTAGAAGAAATGTGAAGTGAGTTCCGATTTCCCATGGCTATCCATGTGAATTCCGAACACTTTCCCACTGATGCGTGCGTATGCCTTGGGAAATTCAACATTTCTGCAGATATTTCCCTGTAGTGTGTCAGTACCGATTGCGAGCGATACCCTTTAACGTGATGCGCAGATTATTCTTTTTCTCTCCTAAGAAACTTGCATTTTGCATGCATTAGTTAGCCCTCTACCAAATCCCTCATAACCAAGCGCTCTTTGTTTGTGAATTAGCACATTACTGTTTTTCGTTGTCAAGTTAAAAACAACGCCGGGCTTACTTAAATCCTTTGAAATCCCAGCTAAAGTAAATAACAATAACTAATCGATCACTGTATTCTCTGGCCTAGTGTTAGAGGATGAATCTTTGAAAGGGTGGCTGGGTTGTGAATACATTGAGACGCCTTTGTTTACTTCACAACGAAGGCTCGTAATGAAGTTCGTTTTTGAAGGGACACTTAGTTGAGTTTTCATTAACAAAATATTGGCTTTCTGGCGCAGAAATAAAGAAAAAGCTGTCAGTTGTGAATTCGCCGAAAACAATAACTTTGAACACAGCTGGGTTATCTTAGAGGTTCTTTAATAAGCAGCCTCGAGAGGAAATGCTTTGAGTAGGACAATGAAAGTGTTTTAATAAGGTTTTTCGTTTACACAACAGCTATATGGAATCAAACAAGCTGTGAACTTTATGTAATATTTCAATGAAGACTTAATGAAGGTACTGTACAGTACTGAAAGCGAGCAAGGAATTTGTCTGTCAAAACTTGAAAAACCGAGAAATGATATATGGAATACTATTTCATCAACCTGGAGTGTCATTGGCAAACCAGCGAGTTAGTCAATCTTCTAAATTCCATCGAGTCAGCATGGGTTCCTAAATATTCTAGCTAAAGAGCGTCAATTACTTTTGACTTGGTTTTAAAAAGACTGAGCGAAGATCGGCATTTGCTAAAGGAGTAAATAATGAACAATGGAGAAAAGGCCACCTCCCCGAGCAATAACGCTATTTTCAACCCGCAAAGGTAGGGCTTTGCAATTTCAAAGACAACAGAACCTCGTAGCAAAGGATCAAAAGCTGAGAATCCCTAGTTCAACATCTTCACGATCGTCGACCTTCCACAAAACTCGCAGGCTTGGCTCGGTGCCAAAGAGCGGCGGCTTGCCCCGGCAACAACAGGACCTTAATTTGGGGAATAAAAGTAATTCAGAAGATGTTGTTGGACATTTACTAAGTGGGGGAAAAGGACACCCTCCTCCCACGCCGGATGCTTTAAGTAACGAAAGTGGAAAACTCTTGTTGTTTAGAGACCACGCTAATAGCAATAACTTAGAGTTGAACTTTGCGAGGCTAAGTGTCGAAGATGTTTTGAGTATAACTCCATTGACTGAGGATGACTTCAAGACGACATTATCGACGCCAGAAAACATTATAACAAATATGGATTTCGCATTACACCTGCCTCGCTGCGAAAGTAACAGAAGCGACTTTGTTTACGTAAAAAGATCTGTACTTTCAGGGTGTAAGTCTCAACAAGAACAGAGAGCTTCAGAAGAAAGGAAAAAGGCTAAGTTAGAAATACGAATGCCTGCGATTTTGTATGACGGAGAAGATGAAGAGAAGAGATTTAAGAGCAAACTTCCATTTTTCTCTTATCAGCATAAAAGAACAACAAGAAAAAACTAATTATGTACTGTGTCAAGCAGAAAAAAAATCAGAGGGAATTTAAAATTAGACAGTGCAGATAATATAGTATTTATCATAGTTAAACTTATTACAACATAATATGTGTGAAGAAAGGACACGGGAACACAGCGAGTCATCCCTAAACAGCGTATTTAGTCATTTCTAAGCGTCATTTTCTGACAGGCTAGCACAAATTTTTACTTGTGGACTTTTTGCCAGAAGGTAGACCAGAAAATGTGTCAGCAGAGTTCAGTAGTCGAAGGAATATAAAATTTCTTAGCTAACACGAGAGAAAATAACACAAACACGCAACAAAAAATACATATAACATCAGTTCTAGCCTGCTTCCAGGCGATAATTAGTGGCATTAGAGGCGATAATTAGTGGTATCAGTTCGCGGAGAAAGCCGAGCAAATCGCCGTGCGCCATTTTGGATATTAGCGCTCGACCCGCTCCCCCGCGTCGCGTTTTTCCAAAATAGCGGCCAAGATGGCGAACTCCGGGTTCTTCACGCTGAAAAAAGTCCCAGCAGTATTTTTTTTTTTGCTAGAGATCTCACTGACTTTTTGCCAGCCAGCAGCGAATGGGAATGAGAAACAGGTCCGCTATGTGCCCGTGGAAAGATATTTACCGACAACTGGTTGGCGCAGTGGTAGAGCGCCGGTCTTCTGTGCGGGAGGTTGGGAGTTCGTTACCCCGGCCGGACAATATTTTCTAAACAATTTAAGGTGCTGCCTTGCTCTAATATCTGCAAATTGTTAGACATTTGCGTCTTCTCGGATAATGACGTTAAGCCATAGGTCCCGTCTCTCACATACACTACACTAACCGGAACCAGAGGGACGTTAAAGAACCACCAGGGCCGTCGGAAGTTGCCCACTTCTGTGTCACAGAAATCACCATACTAACAAACTCATGTTTATGAAGTTGCATATCAAGAAAGTGTTGTCGTTTTTAATGCAAATCCGCGCGGGCTCCATGTGGTGATCAAGACGTGTCTCAGGCCCCTCAGCGGGGGGCAAAACAAAATGGCGACCAAAGAGATCGATGTTTCTCGAGTATCTGCAAGTTTTGGTAAATTTTCCTGCTTTTTTCGCTAAGATATGAGGAAAAGTACTTACAGTCCTTCCAAATAAGGTAAGGGGAATTTACTAATAAGGAAGTTTTGCAACGTCGGCAAAACGACAGCTTTTGGCGATACTTTCTTGATTTCTATAGGATGAGTTATCCAAAATGTAAATCGCTTAGAGCTTGGGAATAAACGTTATATAAGCACAGCTACTTTACTTTTATCGCTCATGACCAGACGGTCTTACGTAACCCCCGTAACCTTAACGGCCGGGAAATTAGATCCTTTTCCTGAGATCATATATAAGTTATCTGTAAAATACCACACTACTTTTTTATAAGAACCACCATTTATAAGGACGTTCTGGGTTAGTATATTTTAAGAACATCTTATGATCAAGGTAGCCTGCATTCAGCGTTAGAACAATTGATGGCCTTATATTAGTATTTTAAAACTGTAAGGAAAAAAAAATGGTTTTGGCGCGCATTCAAAGTAGACCGTTTTGGGCGAAATATTCTTATTTTTTTGTTCTAGCAAATTCATCAGGAGAGTACCAGGCGTTATTCAATTGGCTTGCGCCACCTCGCATCCAGCAGTTTCCCATCTCAACAATTAACGTGTGCGACCAGCTAGCTGGGAAGCTTATGTTTCAATATCCAAGAGAAGAGAGCTGAAGTAAAAGCTTCAAACGTTGGCAAATCCGTCTGTTTTGTCCTTTCTGCCATCTGTTCAATATCCAAGACAAAAAAAAAACGGTTCTCTTACTACTATGCTTTATTTCTAATTCTAATTTCTAATTTCTAATTTCTAATTTTTTGCATACTTGATCAATTTGTATATATATCTCGAAAATAGACTTCCTGACCCAATCCATGAAGATTAAGGTGTCCCACGCCTAATTCTCATGAAAACTTCTCCCACAAGAAAATTGTTTTTTTTTTAAGAGAACGGGAACTCAGTCTAGAGGATACAAGATGTATAGATATTATGTCCTAAAAGGCTACCAACACAGATCTTTGTTTGGGGTCACGTTTTTATGAGAATATGGTGCGAGCCACGTTAAAAGTCAGAGAGCAGGAGTTTCATTTTTGCAGTTGCTTATGACGTTCGTATGTCAGAAAACAGATATAGTAACGAACAGCTCACGAACAGTGACAGAAGCAAGGTTGCACTCTAGTAGTTCGGGTTTACAAACGAACGCAAGCTCCAAGACGCAAGCGCAAGACGCAAGGTGAAGGTACGTGTAAATGATGCACGCATTAGTGCAGACGTAAACGCAAGACAATCATGACGTTACAATCTCTGGTGCTTTGACTGGAGCGTGCGTCAAGCGAACGTAAGCGGAAGCAAACTACTTGATGTTGGTTTTAAATCTTACACTTTTCGCTGAGATTTACAACAATTGTCCTGAGCTTGGGTCGTGCGCTTGCATTCGTTGTACAACCCTTAATCATACACAGTACACGGGCATTTGTGGAATTTTCGGGGAGGCCCCAAATAACAGTTGCTGACACTACACCCGTCCTCCTTCATGGATTTACATAGATATTTTTACTACATACATATACATCGACTTTATACATACTCAGCACTTAAAATATGTGTTCATACTTATGAGCAAAATTCTAAGTACAGTGCTTTTGTAACGCTTATTGTGCCTATATCATCGTGCCCATATTTGGTCATTTCAGTGTGCGCACTTTTATATAGATTTAGGCACTGCCTAAAAGCGGAGCTCCCAGTCCCAGGTTTATGTTTTTTTAAAGCTTGGCATCATCGTTGGTGTCTCTATGACGCGCACATCGCGAGACCACGCCGTCTGAAATTTCTTGTAGTCTCATGCAATCTCATGGTTGGCGATCATCTGTACTAGAGAAACGCCGTTTTTACGCGCTTCCTTTTTTCACCTACGCTCCTTGTTTTGGCGTCCAGTCACGCTCAGTGCCCACGAAGGACTCGCCGCCTTACTCGAGACTCAGACATGGCGCGCGCGTAGGTGAAAAAAAAAGCGTGCTTAGCAAATATATTCCTATTTTCAGTCTGCGCCATAGCTCATTCATCAGTGCGGGATTTTCAATCACGCTATTTCCAGTGTCGCCTTTTAAGCTGCCACGGATGCGTGTCAACTTTGGCAGTGTGAACCCGACTTAAAACTCGACTGCTTGCAGTCCTTAGCCTTATTGGCAAACGTCCATAAATACAAGGGAAATGAGTATTTCCTCTAAGCGCGCTTTATTCACCTACCCGCCTTTTTTGGATTTCGAGTTTCCACGTGCTGCGCTGAGCGTGACTGTAAACTCGAGACTCAAACAAGACACTTGTAGACTGTAGACAAAAGCGCGCGTAACAAATACTTTTCTCTTGTTTTGCAAACTCTCGCCAAATAAGGGGCTGCAAGCAGTTTAGTATACAGTATAACACACCTTGGCCTGCTCAATTTACAACTCAGTGTCCATGATAGTATTTCTATCATCCATGGATGTATCTGTTAAACCTGACCCATAACTGCGTCTTCTGCAGATTCATTTTAACTTTTGAAACCATGGCCACATAACCTTGGACACAGGACCCTTAAGATACAAATGTATTGAAAATATCACGTCGCGATTATTGACCGAAAAATGGCTGTGATTTTCGGGGATCCTGCCTTCTTTGAATCCCATTAGTTGATCATTCTCGCACCCAGAGCTATACGGCTCGTCACCTCGCGGGGGAGGCTCCGGCAACAGCCATTGCCGCAGAAATAGCTTTCTGCGCATGCCCTAGCATTTGAAATCAGCCAATCAGCAAAGGCCCTCAAATGGATGTCCCCAGAGCCTCCCGCGCGAGAACGCGAGCCGGAGATCTCTGGGTACGAGTAAGGTAGTTGATCATTAAGAGCGCGCGTGCGCTTTCTATATGATATAATAGTCTTCCTTACTAAGCAATGTCTTTACTGTACGAGCGTGTTTTCTTGGAACCTCGTTTCCACGAAACAAGAAACGTTGTTTTCCTGGTGCGATTTTTGGAATCTGAATTACTTCTGCCCGCGGTTATGCTGTTCTTGAAGAGCGCCCGCGATTGCTTGGTAAGCATCAGATAAATCAGCGGATTTATGGCACTGTTGGCATGCGCGAGCCAGAAGAAGCTGAGAACGACCCACTGAGGAAGGCAACTGTACACCTATAAATGGAAACAAAAATAGGTGTTATGATGATCCACAACCTTCAGGAGCTTAATATCAGGTTAGCAGTTTCTTAAGCTATGTTTCCCAAAGAAGAAAGGCTCATTCCGTTAATTAAAAAGCCAGAAGTGACTGCGCGGGGAAACAAGTGATCAATCTATTCGTGGAAAGAAAGAAGAGGCAAGACCTCGATCCTTGATGATAATGCGCTTTGCAAGCCTTACCACTGTATGCATTGCTATCGACCTCAAAACGATTCTCAGCAAGGGAATTGTTATATCAATTTTCTTGAGCCAGAAATTTGATCATTCTAGGCAAAAGAAGTCAAAGAATAGCTTAAAATAATTTTGATTGGTTTTGCAATCAATGTCGACCAAGGCAAGGGAGGTTACCGGATCCAACGTTTTGGTTTGATTGAGAGCTAAAAATCACCAATCGCCTATCGCAACATTGAATTTAGCAGGCGCGCAGCAATGAATACGCTAGCTCAGGAAAAATGAAATGCCACCTAGAAAGCCGGTATTGGTGCGCAACAAGTTCGGTTTTAGGACCGGTCAACAAGGAATCAGCCAATGTTATTCTAAATGGTTCTAAGTGATTGCACCAGCACAAACGCTATCACAACGGCTGATTATCTTGTTTGCGGTTCGGAAGCTGAGCTTGTTGGCGCGAATACCTGAGAAAACCGTTCATTGAAGGTTCAAGGGCCGCTGAGTGACCTAAAATTTACCAAAACTCTTTGAACATCCGATCCGGAACGCACGAACACAGTCGATAACGATGACGAGAGTGAGATGGAAGTGGTCAGAAACTCTAATGACAATTTTATTCGTATAACGAATTATATGATGATCATATGATCACCATAAATACCATAAGACCACACACGATCAATATGCAATATATTGGCCTTACAGTCTTACCTCGCGATCAAAGGTTCCAAGAAAGTGGTTCACATGTACGGGAAGCCAACATACTGCGAACAGAGACACGATAATAACAAGCTTCTGAATCACACTCCGTCTTTGTTGTTGGATTTTGCGATCGTTCTCGTCGATGTGCTCGCCTAAACAAAAAGACTATAATGAACGAATCGTGTTCGCCATTTTTGGGGAGAGGCAGTACTGGAAAGAGGAAATAGCGCAAGCAAAGCAATCAGGGTCCATTATTGTAATGGCCTTGACATTGACAGCAAAAGTGATCAGGTTTGCGATAATTTGCGTGGTGAATGGGGTGGTTTGATTTGCTGGAGGTCGTGCGTTTGAACTCGGTCGGAACAACAGGGCATCATGGAACCACGAGAACGCGAAGACGACACATCCTCAGTGACAGTGCTTACAGTTACTAACACATACTCATCGACTGCTAAGCATCAACCAGTCCGCCGTTTATAAGATGAGGAATATCATTCATTTTAGAGTTCTTAGAACCCTTCGATCAAGCGCTATTTAAAACAATCGCCTTACTTTACTTTTTACTGATGATAGTTGACTTGGCCAAAACCGTGGTTGTGGAGGCGATGGAGAAGATGGGGATCAAGAGGAAGAGGAGACGGATAATGTTTGTGGTGGAGGAGGAGGAAGGGGAAGTGGTTGTGGAAGGAGGAGATAACAAAAAGGAGGAGCAGGTGGTGGTTCTGCGGAGGAGAAGAAAGAAAGGACGGAGGAGCAGGCGACGTCGCCATGACCTCCCGCCTCCTTGGTAAATGATCCCTCCCTAGTATTCAAGTGGTATACGAACTTACCAACGCCCTTTCTCTTCCACAACAAACATATAATGATAGAGTATAGAATCGCCATAATCCACAGGGGTACCGCGTATGTGATCATGAACTTGATGATATACTCAATAATGAACCTCTTCTGCCATCCTGCTGTGTATATCTGCCCACAATACCATTTGTTGCCATTATATGGGAGCACGTGGTTCTTCACGGCTTCATTAATAGCCAGCATCGCCGCAACGAACCATATAAGAACGATAAGGCGTTTGACAGCCGTCAACGACAGTGGGCGCTTCAGGACTTGAGTCGTTGCTAAGTAACGCTCTACTGTTATGACTGACAGCGTTGCTATGGAGACCAGTATTGCTACCAGGATAATCATATGGGTAAACTTGCAGAGGAATGTGCCGAATTGGCCTGGAAACCACTGGTGCTCAGCGAAGAGGAAGGCGATGTTCAACGGGATAGCAAACAAAGCGTCTGTCATGTCGGCTATTGCCATGTTTACAACCAGGAAGTTGAATGAAACTGGAGAAGAGAAAGAAGCAATTCACTTAATTCTGAAACCGAAATACACTTCTCCATATAACTTGTAAGATTGGATATTTCTCTTATCCCGAAATAATAGGAGATCATAAGTATTAACTTAGTGGTACTATGCATTGCGACTTCGTAATAATGTGCTCGCATTAGTAGTTATGGCCCATTTACACACTGCAATGCTTTACGGTGGTCAGATGCGCCGTTTGGACAGCCTGCGATTTTGGAATGAAAACTTTGTCAATTTGTTTGGCGAGATCAGGAATATCGCACAACCAAAGTTGCAGCGTGTAAACAGGCGATTATAATCATTACAAAATAATGCCAAAAAAAAACTAAATAATGGTCAGTACCTTTCATTTTTTTCCTTGTCCTAACAACGTGTATAACAAGGGAATTCGCCATTACTGCGATCAGGAAACACCAGCACATGCGCAACTGTCAAACCAATTCTCGTGTTCAAATCAGCACTTTGCATGCGGCAAGCACCTGATCGAGGTTGAAGTCTACCAAGCAAGGTGGCGTTGGTAGAGTTGTTGAATGCCATTTCTGGAAGGAGAGGGAAGAAAGCGATTAGTGTGTACTGGCCTTTATTGGTTTTCACGTTGGTGCCAAATCAGCATCATAATCAACAACATCAACAACAACAATAGCAGCAACAACAACAGCAACATATGAAGAAAGTCGTTCTTTTAAATAAAATGTATATGGAAGTTAGTAAAGTTGCTGCCGATCATTACGTATAATACCTTTGGCGAGCATTGTGGCTTATTACATTTGGCGGGTTCTTTCTTTGACAATTAGACCTCGAGCCCGAAACTAGGGCTACGGGCCAATAGCCCATGAGGCTGCAGGCCGAATGGGTTATTGACCCGTGGCCCTTGAGGGCGAGAGGTCTAATTGTTTTAGTATCACCCAGCTAGTTGGACAAAAAAAGTGAAACATTGTGTTAAAAAATCACCCAGAAACGTCGACAAAACGAGAAGCGGCCGCCATTCTTTTCGTGTTCAAAATCGGCGCTTTCGCTACTAGAGGTCTATTGATAATAGTCCCCTAGTAGCGTAGCCAATCAGAATGCAGCATTGGCAATAGTCCACTAGTTTGGTGATACTAAAATTTATTAGACCCCCTGAGGTCGCTACTATATGATGGTCGCCAAAAATTATGCTGTCCAAAGTTATAATAATAGCTGTAACGCTCGGGCTAAAATGAAATGAGCCTGAGTCGGGTCCAAAACATGTTTACGCCCGCGAACATCAACTATATTGTCATATACCGTTTCCGGGAAACGTTGTCACCCAAAAAGCCTATAAGCTTGAAGCGCAAAGGATAATGGGGGCATCTAAACTGCTACTGTTTGATCTGAATTGAGACAGTTATCGCAACCACAGGTAAAATCATTAAATTTAGCACATTTCTAAGCATGTTTGTTTCTAATATTTTACAGAAATTCAAATAAATCTTTACCCATACTCCCTAGCGCACCAAGGTTTGGTGCTTTTTTCCAGTGACAACGTATCCCGGAAACGGTATATATTCTTGGAATTCCAGAAATCTTTCTCGCTTTTCCCCCACGTTAGATCGCCGAAACATTATTCAGAGCTTGCTGTTTTTTGGAAAGATCGCTTGTGCAGGAAGTTTTTTGTTTGCCACCAAAGAGCCTGCAATAGACACCAGGTAGCCTCAAGTTGTAGTTGCGGATCCAGGGAGGTCCAAAGGGCTCGACGGAACAGCTCGCGTGAGACCTTTCCATAATAAACTGCCCTACTGTCAGTCTTCGAAGGATTGAATAAGAAACGGAACCCCCTTAGTAAAATTCTGGATCCGCCATTGGGTTTACTGCCATCGGAACTGACCCGAGATAATAAGAACCACCAGAAACAAGTGAAAGTCTCTTGTTTTATACTTTTTTGACGCGCGCTTTGAAGGAGCGTGCATCGATCGAGTCACGAAGTTTCCTGATCCACATCGCGGCCCGCATGTCTACTGCGCAAGTCCTTACTGTTAAACAAAATGGTTCTTGGCAAGCTGCTCCACCCAATAAACAAACATTTTCAACTTGCGATGGGCTCTTGAGCCATAAACATAAATACAGTGCACGAAGGTAATCAATATTTTCTCGCTACCTTTTCTTTTTTGTTTTTAGATGGGGCTCTCTGTTAATGGTGTTTCCCAAAAGAAGTGCTCCCATGTAACCAGTTCTTATCAGAACTGATAATAAATGCACGCATAAAGCATCCGCAAAGTGCTAAAACGTGGACATAGGTATGAAATGAAGAGCAAACTCCTCCTAAAAGTGTAGTTTGAAAGTTGTGGTAACCCTATGGTTATCGTTGCGTTGGTCTGGTTTGGGCTGGTCAATACGTGTTTAGTTTTCTGTTCAGTTTACGCTAAGCATGCATACTTCAAAATAATATACAACTATTCACCGAAGGGGAGATGGTGGTGGATATATACCGAGGCTGTTGATCGACCATATGAGGGGGAATACTTGTATTAGTTGCTTCAGTAACAAAATATGACATTATTGTCAATGTGAACTAGAAACGTTGCGATTGACAACGAAGCTCGCGCGCGACGCAAAAACAGTGAATGTCCTCGGATATTCCGAGTTTTGGGAGCCAATCAGAGCGCGTGGAATTGGAATGGATTGGATTCTATAGGATTATTCAAAGCTTCAGGAGGCTAGATTCCGCTAAGAAAATGGCACGCAAAATGCGCGACTCGTGCGATATTGCCTTTTTGAGTGCTATTTTCGGCAGAATCTACCGACTGAACGCTTTGAATAGACTTGAATCCTATAATATCTCGTCCTCAATTTACACAAAAAGAGATATCATAGGATTCAATTGGAGATCTGCTGATTTGGAGGGTAAATATATGTGCAGCCTAGGAAAACAATCTTAGCCTCGGCTTTATCAAAGCTTTTACATGCCTAGCCTGGCATGATGCCTTCATCCTGCTGTTCTACTTTCAGGTTATAAAGACCAGAGGAAACAATTTCGCAACATTTTATGTAAATTGTAAATGTTCGTGAAACGAACAATATAGTATTAACATCTATATTACTTTAGCTGCCAATGTGTCAAACTGTGGGGGGGGGGGGGGGGGGGGCTAATTATATATCTAACAACCCGCACTGCAGTCCGCATCTAGGGAACAGACATGTCCACATCTGTAAACCGCATTTGAACATCTCTATGATAATTTGCGGTATACAAGTGCATACAACTCCCAGACGTATAAATTTCTAATGATGAAGCAACATGAGCAACTAAAATATATCATCGACATAAATATCTTTCAAGTGTCAAAAGCGTGAAGTTACACAAAATTATGGCACTGAAAAAATCTCAAAAATGCAATGTTGGCTCTTGCCTGCGGCAAAATATCGATAGGGGTACGAGATTTTGACATAGTTAAAAAGTTCAAAAAGAAAACGAACATGCTATATTTTTAAAACGTTATAGCAATGTCTGAAGAATCGTGTATATATTTGCGTTTTCAATAAGAGTCAAGAAACAGATGTTGTGGATAGCTTACTGAGGGAAAAGAGTGATTCAATTTTTTTCCACACATTCAAAGGAAAAAAGAAAAACGTAAAAACGTTTTATGTTTTCCCTTTAAGGACCGTATGCCTAAGTACTATAAGTGTCTTAAGCGCTAAGACATACTCGATCTTGAGAGAAAAACAACTATTACTCTTCATTGTTATAATCTTAGAATGTCTTCAGAACCTTCTCCTTAGCTCACCTCTCTTTCCTTTTGTTAGTAATACCCCGAAATTCGTCCAAAGACCAAGGTAGTACTTCCATTCTCTGACAGCGAAACTCGTAAGACTGCTCGAGAGTTTGTCTTAGAGAAATTAAATGAAGCTTTTCCTTGACGATACACAATCTTGTTCGTGACGATACTTAATTAAACACAATCAGTATCATAAAAGACGAGCGGTTGATAGTTTTTCGACATGTTTCATGTTTCACCAAAGTTGTTGAGCCTAATAGCTATCGAAGTGGGCCATCTGGGTGAAATAGGAAATAGCTAAATAGATGTTATCTCCAGTCAGTCAACTGTCCATTTTCAAATAGTATACACTCTTTTTTTGTAACCAGCATACGAACATTTTTTTTTGTGGAAAAGGGTTCAAAAACACAATGGTTGTCGCAATGTAGAGAAAGAATTTACTTTTGTCGGAACAAGTTAACATATTCATAAAACGCAAGATATCAAATCTTTGCAGTCATGCTTTTCATTCTTTTTTGTTTATTTGTTACCTATGTTGAATTGAATGACATTTGTGAAAACGAGACTAAGTTTGGGGTCTTAGTGTACCACAATAGGCCATGTTCGAATTACGCTCCAATGCCTACAAACAATAACCTCAAGTCGAGGCTTTCTTCTGAAATTACTGTAAATATATTAGAACTTGGAGAAAGCCTCGATTTGAAGCTTTTGTCTTGTGAGCATTGGAGCGTAATTCGAACCTGGTCTATTGTCGGTCAAACATTACGTTTCAATAGACCAACAAACAACACCTAATGTCAAAATAGAACGTCGAGATTACATACACACAGAGGTTTTCTACGTTGGCGGCTGACGTGATTTAACCCAAAAATAGACTAAACTAAATTAGCCAAACATTGCCGACATGTTTTACATCCTGGTAAAGAACACGGCAGTAACTCATCGCAGAGCGGCGGTCCAACACGTATTTCCGCCCTCCCGGATTCTTCCGGTAATTATCATTCGTATCAAGACGGAGATTTGAGTGTGTACTGTTGCTCTAAACAGCATATCGTAATATAATCAGCTCAGAAACAAAAAACGTGCCACTTCTCCATACTTCAGTTTGAGATATCTACAGGCTCCCTGTGTATTTTTCAATTTATTACCTAGGTTCCAAAGCTAATAACAAAATGGTCGCGTTTTTTTTTTTCGCAACAATATCATAACTTGTTTTCTTTTATTGTACACGGTAAAATCCGATCAGTTTACAAACATAAAAACAGCAAAAGAAAAAAAAAAGAATTTCAAAGCATATTCATTGTATCAGTGATGATACGAGGTTTCGTATTGAGTTTGAATAGGCAACTTTATAGCAAATAAGTTACAGCCATTCTCAGTTACACGCCGTCGTCGGGAAAAAAGCTTGCAAGCGAAAACTCGTTTTTCTGTTTTGTCTGAGCGCGACAAGCCGGCGAAGCACGTACGTTGCCATGGAAACTTTGACAAAAAACGAGTTTTCGCTAGCAAGCGTTTTTCCTGCGTTTTTCCCGGCGACCGCGTGTAACTGAGAATGGCTGTAACTTATTTGCTGATAGCTAATTCGCGTGCCGTCAAACCTAAAAATCGATGGCTGTACAGCCTTTCAGTGAGAGTCTTTCAGTTTCTAGCTGTCACGTTTATGGCTTTGCTGGCACTGTAAGGACTGGGACAAACCACAGGGAGCCCGCGCGTATTCGCAGAAAGTGATAAACACTGTCTTGCTATGATGGCATCCTATCTACCAAATTTGGTCAAAATAGCCACATAGGATGGAAAGTCATGTAGAGTCAAAGATTGACGACGCATTTGGGTTGCTCGTCAGCCGCGGATACAAAGGCTGAAAGAGGCCTCTGATGGCAGGGAACGAAGATATGTGTCTAAAAAAATAAAGGGGATGAGGCGTTAACAATACGGGAAATGAAACGGAGGAAAAAATCGTCCTTTACGTACTCATCCCAATAATGATCTCGTGAATTATCGCTTTTGAAGGTTACTTTTTTTTCAGTGATTTAGAAAGCGATATAACACCTATTGAACAACGTTCAACATCGCTGAACATGTATTTCAATATATGACCAAATTTATATGGCTTCTGAAAACTTGCTCATGAAGAAATTGTTGAATTAAAATCACAATGGCTGAATCAAACATTCGATTGGTCTAGCTCCAGCCTAACAAGAGCGATATCATAGCGTTCAATGTCTGAAAGGATAATATAGTTCACCTCTCGATTCTGTGACCCAGACAAATGTATTGAAAAGAAGAAAGCCATTCAACTGGCATTTCATGACGTCTTTACTTGATTTGAAATCTGTTCACATCTGTCGCAGGTGGCCCCAGCTTCGTGCGATCGGTATTGAATGTTCGGTGACATCAAAGGTAATTGAGATATGACGTCACTAGGTGTGCCAACAAAAATGCATCTTCGAAACGCGGACATGTTTACTGGACAAAGCATCTAAACATATATTGCGGAATTGTAAGGAAACGCGCACGTAGATATGTTGTTAAAAAAGAGAAAGAACGAGTTTGTAAAACAGATATGTTTTAGTAGTGGCAGGAAATATCCTTGTCATTGGGGCGAAGTGATCGATATCATTCTTTTCTTTATATTATCTTCTGTTTGCAGTTTTTGATTAAAGAAATCTAAACTAATTTACCTCGTTTCAAATCCAGGCAACATACACCCTGTTACGAAATATGAAAATAGTACCCAATTTAAACGACAAAGCTTAACAATCTGATATTAATGATAATCCCTCTATTAAAATAAAAACCAGTTTCCTTTTTCTCCTTTGCACGCAATGTATTGCATTATTTAGATAAAACACTAATGCAGCAGGAATTGAAAAAGTAATGGTGATTTTCCATATTTCTTTTTATTATATAGACACGAGTGTTTTACTGGGAAATACGCCACTCGTAGATCTCATACGAAGCTACATCCGGGTCCTCAGTGACATATTTTCCATATCCTCACTAGTGAGGATATCGGTCAAAACAAAAGCGCTTGGAAATCAATTTGAAATATTTTTTTTCTGGTTTGTCTATATAATAAAAAGAAAATTACACGCTGGCTTGAAGATATGAGTTTTATTTTCTCGTGTCAAAAACAATATTTTACTCATTCGCTGCGCTCATTCGTAAAATATTGTTCTTGCCACTCGAAAATAAAACTCATATCTTCGCACCACCGTGTAATATCCTCTATTTATGACATTTATATTTTCACGTGACATTATATGACTCCATATTTTTACGTGTCAAACGCAAGAATTATCATCTCTGTTTAAGCCGAAGTTTCCAATCAGCTTATTTTTAAATAGTATGCAATTTCCTTCCAAATCTCCTATCAGGTCATTCAATTCATATTTTGGTATCACGTTCCTTTATTCTTGAAACGTATTATGATATAAATATGAAAAATCTCAACAGCACCGTGAGCTGAGGTTTCGAGGTGGAGTGCAATGGTAGCTCGTAACTTTCGTACGTGCAGAATTTTGTCTAAGTTTATTGTGAAATAGTGGCGCCGATTTTTTTACCGTTCAAATTGCCAAAATAGCTACCCTCCCAGCAAAGTTCCTGCGATTAGCGACAAATAGAAAAAAGATTAATGAAATCCGCTGATTGAAAAAAATGATTTGTCTGGAGCGGCAATATGACCGGCAGAATAAAATAGCGGCCGATAGTAAAGATCTCTTTCATTAGTTTCACACGACTAAGATTATATGGTTTATTTAAATCAATAAAACAATCAAATAACCATGCTAACGTCTTCTATAAGATAACATTTTATCTCAAAGCGTCAAAAGCGGAACGCTGGTAAAGAAAAAGCGGATGGTGTCGGAAGATGTAAAAAAGCTAAAAGTTATTTTTTCACTACCAATTTGTGCAATAAACGTGCAAACTTTTAAATGAATATTATTTGGAATAAAACACAGAACAGGAGATGAGATGAGATGGAAGTAGCCAATCTTACATCCGATGGATCAAAGGGCTTAAAGAGTTTGATAATTGTTATTTGTTGGCGCTAAAATATATATTTAAAACACTTTTGGAGTTAGCTATTTTAGGTAACTTGCAATTTGTGAAACTTGTGCAACTTGCATGTACTACAAAGAAATGATACCTATCGAAGGGAACAACATGGAAGAAGGAAAAGACGTGAAATACATACAGTGTTATGTATCTCTATTAAGCGGCCACCTCCTATTAAGCGGTCACCCTCTATTATTAGCGGCCGTGGCTACTATTTTCCGGTCCCCAATACTATTATTACCTCTATTAAGCGGCCACAACATCCTGCTAATGATTCTTAATACCATTTTAGTGACAGAAGATGTTGCAAATTCACAAAAACAGCAAATTCTTATTTAATCTTTGTTGGGACAAGCTTATAAGCCGCTATACAACTCAAACATCCGATGGCGGTTCTCTAAGAAGCACTTTTTTACAATATTTCAGCGGGCATAAGTGCAAAGGCGAGATACTATTCTTGTACTATCTCCATTAAGCGGGCAATCTCGATTTTGGCCGCTTAATAGAGGTAACACTGGATAGTCAGCCTCTGCGCTGCGTATATGCCACTTTCTATATCATAACCTATTTATTTCTCCCCTATTAAAAGCTCTCATGATTGAATGCCATCTATAAGGAGTCACTTAAAAATGTGATTGGTGCTCTCTTACCCTTTCTGTTAGATTCCACTTCTTCACCTTTTAAAATGTTTTTCTTGACCCTGTGATAGTTAATAAAATTTGAAGAAAATTACTGAAAGTGGATGCTTTACGAATTCTCTGTGATCCTTAGACAAGAGACAAACCTTGATGATTTTAAACAGAATATCTATTTCACTTACGACTAGACTAATCTCTCTCCTGGTTTTCAATGAGGTTGTTATATAATTCACCTGTACTGTATTACTTTTAGGTTTTCGTGTTCAATGTTAAAAAGGCCCATCAAAATGCGGTTTAGCGAGATTTACGCCCTTGATCCTGATATCAATATCTTCAAACATCATTGTGTAAAATTGTTATATTATCTAACTTTCGTTTTGAAGGAAATCTGTTTCTCCTAGCTTTCAACTTTTTCGTAAAACTGCAAAAAACAGAATCTTAAATCGTTGCCCCTTTTTAATATACTGTGATTTGATATTGCCATTATTATTCTAGTCCTAGACTTACCTACACAAGACCGTGATATAAACTAACATTACCCATTAAGTGATCAACTTACCTACATCAGTTTCCAGAGTTTCTCGTTATTTCAAGTGGAATTGCCTCTCGTGCAGTGATCTTCGTCCCTCTTGTATTCCTATTAAAAACGCACGAAATCAGAACAAATGGATTTACTTACTTAATTATATAGTTTAGCCCCGAGTGGCTCATTACTTTCATATCATAACAAGCCGAGAGCTCAGCAGCTCGAGGAAGACGTTTTTTGTTTACTTTGAGCCAATCACGTCCTCAGATGGAAGTGCTAAATTATTTAGCTGGATATTACTTACTTTCGTGTTGGAAAGTGCTTCGGGGCTGCAACCCCGGAAATTTTATACCCAAATCAATATAAACGAAAACAATGGGTATTTTGGTTTTTGTTATCGAGGATGGAAACTATGTTTAAACGACTAGTTAAGGTAGCAAGGAGGAGCATTGTGAGATAGCAATGTTATATATACAGACTCACAGACGGAGGCCGACGCTCAAGAAAGGCTATGATTTATAGGTTGTTTCAAAGGCCTGCGCTCAACTTATGGTCTTTTTAACATTTATATTATTGTGAAAAACATATTTTCCATTTGTTTTACTTCAAAGTATTAAGAAATCCCTTCTTTCCAGCCCCGTAAATAAAAGCACATATGGGTCACGTACGAGGATAATCCAAAGTTCAATCAACATTTGCTCGAAGATGTTTCAAATGTTTTACGTTTTGTCCCAAAACATTGATCTCCGGCGTCGCTTTTGATCTGGTCTTGAAGTTTTAATTTCCTGCTTTTTGTTGGTGCATTTTAGTAACTACATGACGCCAAATTCAAAAGTAAAATTTTATAATGTTTCGTTTTTGATATCATTTGTCACGTCCGTACTAATAAATCCGTCTTTATTTGTTGCAGCTTTTGGTACATTTTAAGTTGCAAATTCGCATATATAAAAATATATATGATCAAATGTGATTTATAATGCTCCTCTATGCTCCTCTGAGCTCTGATCCGGGCCACTTTTGTGCTTTGCATGGTACCTGAGGCATATACCATGTAACAAGCCTGATCTGATGGACGTTGTCCCATCGCGCAGTGTGAACAACCGCCGGCGATCTTGGGATGGGCTTATTTGTAACGTCGTATGGCGATTTCACTTAAGACGTCGCCCCATGTCGCAGGGCGCTTTGAGCGCTTTCGAATGTCACTGCGCATGCGCGGGCAATCTTCATTCGATTTCCAAACAAAAGCTCACAAATATACAGTACCAAATCGATAGCCGTTCATATTGCACGATTGGACGTTGACGATCGTCGAAGATCTCGCGCCACTCGCAGCAAAATTCGTACGTGTGGCAATTAGGAAACACCTAGCGGTTTTGAAATTGTTCCCGGGACATCCTATCTCAGACGTCAGAGCTAAAGCAACATACCCTACGTCCTGGCGATACATGTACCAATATACCTTATATGAAGAAGTAACACCCCCCACCCCCCCGGTCCGGCCTTGGTTTGTATAGTGCACTCAGCTATCCAAGATCATTGTGCATTGCTCTATTAAATTATAGCTGCGTTTTCTTGTGTCAGACAAACTGTAGACATAGAGACAGTTTTTCTTCCCACGAACCGTCTGCGGAAATGAATTACAACTAGGATTCCGTAAACAGAAGTATTCTTCTTTGAACTCTTTCTATTTAAAACTATTTTTTTTGTTTTTCAAGCATGAGTGCGCATTAAAATGTTTTACCTGGGAGTGAGACAGAGCTCAATAGGAACAAAATAATAACAAAAAGTCAGTTCGATTTGAAACAGGTTTTCTGTGTTAAACCATACTAAACATTTCGAAGTCTGGAAAAAGGAAACAATGGCGCAATAATGAAATTGCTGCGTGTTGTTTCTTTATTTTCTTTTGGTTACACTTTATTAGACCAACTCAAAACTGTGACTACTAAGGAAAGATCTATCAAAAGGGAAACCACACTGAAAAGTGTTTCTTTTTCTGCCTGGCAAAAATACTTCTAAATAAGAAAATCATAAAAAAGTAAACATCTCAATCTCAATCTCTATTTTCTTTTTTCTTTTCTTCGGCATCCACTTTTCTTCCCTATAATTATATACTTCCATGTAGAATAATTCAACTGTGAATTCTGGCCGCTAACATTGTTGTCTACAAGTGCCCTGGATCACGTTGCCTCGTCTGCTGTGTTTTGTGCCATATTTTCGTTTCCTCAAAAACTTGATAACCATATTAGTACAAAGTAGTATTAGTTTACCTTTTGAGCACACTTGAAAGCAATCGGTCAAAACGTCTCGCAGAGATCGACGATTTGCTGTCAGGCTCTTGATTTTAAATACCTCAGTAAAACTGTCTTCCTTCAAGAGCGCCTACTCATTCGGGTATGACAAAAACCTATAATCCCAGTCTGCATAACCGAATTCTTTATTTCGTCAGTTTCGATGTTATCGAATTAATAACAAGACACTTACGGCAGAACTCTAATCTTCAATACTAATATACGTGGAACGCATTATAGTACCACATAATAGCCAGCCCATTATCAGGTCTTGGCGCAGCCATATTTCCTAATAGTCATTAAATAACGCGCGTGGTCAGTTTGCTTGGATAATTATAGCGAAGCAAAAAGGAGAGAAAATGCATTGATAGCAGGACCGTTGTGTTGAGGATTGATCGGATAGGTAGTTTAGTCGCCGTAATTGAAGGAGATTTAGGGGTTACCGCTCTAGGCGACAAAATAGCAAAATCACATCCGGGGTATGCATTATGTATCGCTAAGATTCCATCAGGGCTAACAACACGGCTATTTCAAAATGTGAAAGTCTTCCTTTTCAAATTTGTAGGGATTAGAAAGTTGCATCCTGGTCGCACTTGTTATATTGTCTTTAGTAGTCTCTTAGTGTACTTTTCGAGCGAACTCCCACTTCACATTTCCGAACGCGAAAATACGTTTCGGCTTCCGCCCATCAAACCTTTTAAGGAAGGCGCATGAAGCTTCGTTTACATTTTATGATGGTTAGCAAGTCCTTGTTAAAAAAAGCTCTCAATGCTTGCTTGAAATCACCCAGAGCTGTTGACTCGTTTGATTGACGGAAGCCAAACCGCGGTTTGTTAGCTTGCGTAGATTTCATAAAAAAATGAAAATGGTATAGTAACATCACATGAGCAAAATTAAAAAAAAACTTTCAGCGTCCTTTTCATTTTCTTGCAACAAGCCAACGTTGCTCTTTTCTTGAAACTGAAATTATTGGCCCAATGTTTAAAAAATTAATTTGACACTAATTAATATTAAACCTAGCTATAAAGTACGGCGCAATCTAATGCGATGAATCGAAAATTAAACCCATTATGTACCTTTGAAGAGAACAACAGTTTAACAACGAAAAGTAATCATTTATTTTATATTTGTGGGCCTAGTGCAACAGAAGGAGTCATTTAGTGGCGTAATATTTATTACGCACGAGCTAAAATATCGGCACTCCGAATCTCGGAGCCTCCCTTCTTTCGATAGAATCCTGTTAGTGCAAAAATGAATTCGAGAGGACTCGGAATAATAAACGCAAAAATGTGGAGCTTAAGAATCTAGAGCGGAACTAGAAAGAAGGTGAAGTTTGGAATTTTCCCAGGCGCAGAGAAGTGGTTTATACCATGCAACGAGTTTTGCGGTAAAATATTTCGTTATCTCATTTCAAAAACCCACTAAATTCATAATAAGTAGAAAGCAAGTGAGAAACTGTGAATTAATTCAAATCGGCTTGATTAATTTTCTCTAAACTTTTTATGCGTTTTAGTGAAAACGGCGCGCTGATAACTCATGATAAAAGCTGGCCATTGCCCAAATGAACAAATTCCAAAGGTGGATTTCAGATGACCGCCGAAAGAAAGCCAGACAGCGTTTCTATTGGTCGAGAGCAAAGTCTTTTCGTCTTTCTGCCAATCAAATTGCGAACTAAATCAAAACGCGCCAATGCTAATCACATCATCATCAGGTCGAGTCTCCTCGGGGACAGATGGTGGCTTGCCACAACGGCCTATCCAACATAGCGTCCGTAGCTCGCTAGGAGACTGCAGGGTCAGTGTCACGCTTAAGGCTGTCTATGTAGGTCGACCGTTGACCACCCCGAGAAGCTCGACCCTGTGTGGGTTCCCAAAGAACCAAACCATGCGCTGCAACATCCTTGTGGCGCACGCAGTGACCCGCTAGGCGCAGTCTCCTCGACCGAATCTTTGTCGAGAGCAGTGGTAGACCACCGTAAAGCACCTCATTGGTGATCATGTCCCGCCAGGTGACATTTAGAATCACATGACTAAACGCAAATCCAAGTTACTTCGCCTCCTGATTGGTTTGTTGTTGAATGGCTTCCACTTCCTGATTGTTGGTCAGTGGTTTTGTATCTGCGTTTAGTTTTCGACACTCATCCTAAAATCCGCTCCGTAAAATACGATCAATTTTATTTCTAGAGTAAAATATCATAAGCAGTATTAGAAATAGGTCTGGTCGCGGTTTAGTAATCAGTTATAGGTACTAACCAAGAGATTGGAAATGTATAGAAATTCATGATCAGTGCTTAATTCATTAGTAGCAGCATGACAGATCTCCCAGCAGGTCGAAATTTAGACCACCAACGGATCACCACGGTCAACTGCACAATTAGCGGATGTCCAACTGAAAATAGCGTAGTACGTAGATTAATTATAGGATAACTACTTCCCTTATAATATCCTGTAGCTTTTAGATTTTATTTTAGCTCCATCGAACGTTATTCCTTATACGCACAAGCTCCATCCTTGTAATTCCTTATACACATGAAAACATATACCTCGGATTAAGAAGAAGATGATGTTGATACTGATGAAGATCATGGTAATTATGATACCCAACAAATCAAGCTTAAAATGAAATTCTAACCATTTGAGGGCAGCCTTCTTCTGCGCGAATACCTCAACTGATCCATCTTGTAAGAATTAGCCAATCAAAAGGCGAGTATACAGAACGAAGGATTGACTTTCTTGAGATTTCAAACATCGAAAGATTCGCCTTTTCTCAAAAAAAAAAAAAATTGAAATTATATTATGAGAAGAAATCACTTCAAAAACTTTATTATTTCTGAATGACAAACTTTGGCTCTTTCTTGGTGTGGCAAGGCACCAGAGGCATAAATACAGTAGCAAACAAAAGACCGTAGAACGAAACAGTAAGATGGAATACAATAGCCCCAATCCAAATACAATACATCTTGCAAATACCAAAAAAAGAACTCAAACTGTTTACGGGATGGCCCGGTTTGTAACCATCCCATTGGGAATAAAATAACTGAATAGTGCGGAATACAATAGATGGAATACATGAACAGCTCCAATCCAAAATACAATGCATCTTTTACAAAACCTAGAAAGACCCCAAACTGTTTACGGGATGGCCCGGTTTGTAACCGGGGAATAAAATCACTGAAAAGTGCGGCGGCCATGTTGGTGGACAGGACAAAGGGAACAAATTAACGTTATTTTGTCCGGTTCCACCAACATGGCCGCCAATGACGTCACATGCAAACCAATAATTCACAAGTACATATGTTCTCATAAAACAAGTGTCTGAATGCCAGATTAAAGATCCTCCTAAACTTTTGTCGGTGGCGAGTGATTATTCATTGTTTGCCAAATTGGACTGGAATCATAGCTACCTCATGAGAGACAAGAACTAGCTGTTGTTTACCACTGTATGCATTGCTACGCGACCTCAAAATTCACTGTTGCGATGGGCGATTGGCGATTTTTAGCAGTCAATCAAAACTAAAACGTTGGATTCGGCTACTTCGGTGGGTCGACATTAATTGTAAAATCAATTAAAATAATTGTAAGCTATCCTTTGGCTTTCTGTCCTAGAGTTATGAACTTTCTGACTCAAGAAAATTGACATTACAATTCCTTTGCTGAGAATCGCCACTCGCAACCGTGAATTTTGAGGTCGCGTAGCAATGCATCAGTGGTAAAAAACGATCAATGGATGTTCCACCTAAGCTTTTTGTTAAAACAATAGCTCTGATATATTTCCAAAGGGGGACAGTTTGAGATACAATACTGCGCTAGATAGTCCTTGCCCCCAATGGTAAGTGTTCCTCTTATTAAGTGATACTCTTTCACCAGCATTCAATTGTTTTTGACAATACAGGTACTTGAATTGATCTACAATTAAAATTGGCCCTACGAGTTATTTGGATGAAGTGAAAAGGGTTAGCTAATAATAAAAGTGGCCCATGGTAGTATTGTACAATACTTTGTACAATTTCAAACGCCTCGATTGGAAAAAAATACAATACTAACAATACATGCTATGGGGGCATCTACTTGTATTTTTGAAAAAGAAAATTTATATAAAATCAAAGGCACCAAATGCCTCGGTGAAATCATGGATACCTTATCCACGTTTTGTCGTCTCGCGATGTTCCCTTCCCGAGATATTAATTTTTCTAGTTGTGATGACGTCATCGATGACGTTATATCTTTACCCAAGTTTGGTCACTTAGCAATGTTCCGTTCTCGAGATCATTTTTTGTTGATGACGTCATCAATCACGTCATGCTACTTGAGCATGGTGCTTGACCCCCCCCCCCCCATCCCTTGCCAGGAAGATAAAGTATATCCAAGTTTGGTAATCTAGCGATGTTCCGTCCTCGATATATTATGTTTTCTAGTTTTGATAGCGTCATCGTGCTAACACTTGAGTTGTGAGCGAGCGAGTGACATTTGGCCCCCACAATAACTCGTGTTTACGAATGTATCGTTTAAGACAGGCGCTGGACGTTTTCTAAGTTTTGCATTTTATGATGAACAGTGTGATTTTAAGGCCTTATCAGTAATCCTTATTGGTATTAGTTCGAACAACCTCTGAAAGACGGTATTGACGGCTCAAAAGAGCTAGCGAAATTCAACTTTTTTCACACGAATTTATGTTTCATTTCATTGTCAATAGTTAGAAATAACGTTTAGCTATATTTCTAGCAATATCTCGTTCGGCTGAGAAGCTTTATCCATCATGCAGCTTGAAGCAGGAACTTTGCAACAACTTTTCCAATTTTTTCATTGATAAAATTAATTCTATAAGATCTGGGCTGACTCCCTGTGTTGACAGATACTTTCTAGGATTTTGTCAGGATCTGGACAGTCCTCGCTTTATCAATGCACTTGAAGAATTTTCCCCTGCTGATGAGAAAGAACTGTTACCACTGATACGTAAATCTTCCTCTAAGTCTTGCTGCCTTGACCCTTTACCTGCTCGATTACTGAACTACTGTTTGGAAGATCTGTTGCCTATTATTACAAGGATTGCTAATCTATCCTTCGATTCCTGTGTCATGCCTACATCATTAAAACAAGCTGTTCTGTCACCACTGTTGAAAAAACCGCTACTCGATCACGAATTTTATTCAAATTTCAGGCCGGTCTCCAACCTGCAGTTTCTCGGCAAATCTATTGAGAAGGTGGTTGCAGTCCGGGTTATGGACCATATGCATGACAACAATCTGGACGAGCTACTGCAATCATCTTATAAAAAGCACCATAGCTGCGAAACCGCTCTTCTTAGAGTCCAAAACGACATCTTAAATTCCATCGATAATAACCGCTCTGTTATACTTTTACTCCTTGACCTTTCGGCAGCCTTCGATACGGTTGACCATCAGATTCTCCTCTCTAGACTGGACTCGCGCTTTGGAATCAGAGGCAATGCTCTATACTATGGTTCAAGTCTTATCTCAGTGCCCGTACACAATTTGTTGGAATTGACGGTTCTTCATCAGATGTGCGTACACTTACCTGTGGTGTCCCCCAGCGATCAGTATTAGGTCCCTTATTGTATTTGATGTACACCTCACCACTAGGAGACATCATACGCCATCATGGCCTTACCTTTCACCTCTATGCCGATGACACTCAGATCTACTCTTCTTTCTGCTTAGATAATGAAGATGACTTAACTGCTACTAAAACCGCATCCAGTCTTGTATTTCCGATATCGACAAATGGATGGCGCTAAATAAGCTGAAACTGAATAAAGATAAAACTGAACTCCTCTTATTACACTCTCGTTTCCGCAGCTCTCTTACTCTTGATTACCTCACCCTTGGAAATGAAAGCGTATTTCCAGTCACGAAAGCTCGCAACATCGGTGTTATTTTTGATTCCACGATGTCGTTGGTAGTTCACATCATACTATAGTAAAATCAGCCTTCTATCATCTGAGAAGCATAGCTAAAATCAGGAAGTTTCTTTCCCTAGATACTTCTAAAATCTCGTTAAGTCTTTTGTTTGCTCTAAACTTGACAGCTGCAATGCGCTACTCTACGGCCTTCCAAAATCTTTGATAGACAAGCTCCAGAGCGTGCAAAATGCTGCTGCTCGGGTCATTGCTAGAGTCGGCAAGTACGACCACATAAGTCCTATTTTGCAGCAATTACACTGGCTCCCGGTGGAATACAGAATAATTTTCAAAGTAAATCTTCTCACATTTAAATGTCTTAATGGTCTCGCTCCATCATATCTCAGTGAACTGCTTGAAGTGTACACACCCGCAAGATCACTTCGCTCTTTAGCTGGCCCACCCAGATTGAATCCTACAAATTTTCGGACCAAAAGCTATGGGTTAAGATCGTTTGCAGCTCATGCTCCGCGACTTTGGAACGATGTACCCAACAATGTAAAATTAGCTGATTCTCTTTCCGAATTCAAGACCATGCTAAAAACATATCTGTTCAGGCGAGCATTTGACCTGTAACTTATTCCATCCTTTCCCGTCCCCCTGCACTTTCATTGACATCCCGTGGCAGCGGTCCACTTAACTGCGTGAATGCTGTCATTGGATGTCTTTGTTAATGCTCTATATTTAGAACTACCCTCATTTTATTGAACATGTATGTAAATATTTTTATCGCCACGTAATTTTATGTTTTTATCTTTTTTGGTACTTACCTGTTTTTACATTTATTGCTTTTCTTTTAGCTTTTAATATTTTTATACTTCCTCCAGCGATTTTGTTTTTAATCTTTTTATATTTTAGAACTACCCTCATATTATAGAACATGTATGTAAATATTTTTATCACTATGTAATTTTGTTTTTATCATTTTGGTATTTACCTCTTGTAAATATTTCTTTTAATGCATTATTGTAAAGCGCTTAGAACGCTGATATAAGCGCTATAAAAATGTCTATTATTATTATTATTATTATATAATATCTTATGGCAGAAATATACTTTTTTTCGCCGAAAAAGATGGAAACATGTAAACAGAAAATGCTCGAGCTCGTGCGAAAAGCTCGTGATTGCGTGAGAGCACGCGTAAATGTAATGAGAATTGAAATTTCAATCGACAATAAATAACACTTTTTCTTGCCATTTCCTCCAGAAAATCTTCAAGAATCGCGATGCAATATTAATTACGAATTTGAGACGGCAATTCCACAGAATGTTGACGGCGTTGGGAGAAAATATTTTCTCACAACTAGCCATCAATATTTTGTGGAATTGCCGTCTCAAAATCGTAATTAGTATATAAAACAGGGGCGTAGCTAGGGAGGGGAGGGGGGCGTCCTGTGATGCCTGACCCCCTTCCCCCTTTTTAGAAGGAAAATACAGCAAACATAAAAAAAACATCCGGTGAGCTTGAGAAGGGCACCTTACATTTGACTGATGTGACCCCCTCTTTCTCAAAACCTGGATACGCCCCTGTGACAATGATCACTTTGAATTCACACAGTTAGGCTGAAAACTCACTATTCTTAGCCAATCAGAATACAGAAATGCATTGGCTTCAATTTTATTGATAGATATATAGAGTGGTCATAGTTGAGGCCGTACTATACTTGTAAAAATGTGTTTGCTGAACGCAGGTATTGCAGAATTTTTGAAACCTACCGGACACAACATGAAACAAAGAATGTGCAGTAGAACACTCACTCTCCCATCTGCTGCGTATGTTAAGAAGGGCGTGAGAGTTTCTTTTTATCTGTATGATTTTTTTCCATTTTGGGTACATCACAAAGTCGGTGCCATTAATACTTTTAAGTGAATAATGGGATGATATAAACTTATCATGGAAACTCCATAAAGAGTGGCGAAACAAGTGCACAAGAGAAACTCCTTTTATCCCACTGGTATTGCAAACTTTTGAAACCTACCAGACACAAGATGAAACAATAATGCGCAAGAGAGAATACATCTTTTTTCTTAAAATTAAACTGAGTATCCTCACATTAGTAATACTTTAAATTTTCGCTCTGCCAAATGCCATGTCGGCTGAGAAAGCAGAGTCATACAAACGTCTGTAAATTTTCAACGTTCGTTTGATATAATGGATATAATGCAGCGAAACTTTGCAGTTTTACTAAAAGTGATGGTGTTCATTTTTAACAAAAATCGATTTGAATTTTCGGCGGCCATTTTTGAAAATGGTCTATTAACACTCACCCATCCCAACTCTGGCTTATGTCTAGAAGGGCGTGGGAGTTTCTTTTTATCTGTATACGTTTTTTCATATATACGATCCTCACAAAGTTGTGTCATTGCTTAATAAGTGATATAATGGGATGATATATACTTCTACTATGATATATACTTCTACTATGATATATACTTCTACTATCATAGAAACTCCATAAAGAATGGCAAAACAAGTGCACAATTGAAAATCATTTTAACCTACTGGTATTGCAGACCTTTGAAACATACCGGACACAAGATAAAACAAATAATATGCCGTAGAGAATTTACACTCACCCATCCCATCTGTGGCTGCTTGTGATAAGAAGGGCGTAGAAGTTTCTTTTTATCTGTATATTGTTTTCCCATTATAGGTACATCGCAAAGTTGTGCCATTACTTAAGTGATATAATGAGATGAGGTCTACTTATAGAAACTCCACAAAGAGTGGCGAAACAAGTGCACAAGAGAAGATCCTTTTAACCCACTTGTGCTGGCCAAAGCACGGTATTTAGAGGAACATAAAAAAGAATATTAATTGTATTGATGAAAACGGATAAAATGGAACACACCTGCGCTTTGGGCAATGAGCGTATTTGATGAAAGGTTGATGAAATTGTCTGTGAATCGAAAGGCACAATAGAGTTTTTCTTCTAAAAGCCGCCCAAATGCTTCTGATTAACAGTGGTTGACATTCGGAAATCACATACTGTTTGTTCATGCGAAAGCCCAGGGACGTAGCCAGCACTTATGAGAGGGGGGGGGGGGGGGGGAGGGGGGGGGTCCAAAATTCAAAAAATAAAAAAACTCCACATAGATCTCGGGGAAAAACTAGCGTTTGAAGAAATTTGCTACATTTTATTGGAGCTTTTATTTGTTGTCTATTAAATATTTACAATTTTAGCCGTAACCACCCGTTCTCGTGTCTTGGGAAATTCAGTTTTTCCTAAGATTTGGTTTCTGCAAAACTAAGCCCACTGATTTAGATTTTACAGTTTGCTTCATTGAAGATGTGGTGTCGCATTTCTGAGACAACAGGTTTCATATTTCAAAACGTTTACCAGACAAAACTCTAAATATATATATTAGGATTTGCATGTCATGTCAAAATGTCATATCTTGGTTTGGTTTAGGGTGCAAGGGTATATCGGACGTCTCATATTTCATTTAGAGGAAGACATTGAACACAATTTTTCTCTCAATGTTTCTTCGTCGTGTGTTTTACAGTGTGAAATTTCAATTACGCATGGGAGAGGATAAAATTCTTGCCTTGATGAATGAATACCGTACTTTCTGTTCTGTAAATCGACACTAGCGTATGCATGTTCATCAATTCTGAGTCGATGATGTGATCAAGTTAATTTACTGGTTTCGATAAGTTTGCCAGAATTCAATAGAGCCCGATCCTTTAACTTAAACTGTTTTAACTTTAATAAGGAAGACGTATTGTATTGTTGCACCTTAAATGGTACCAACGTTGATAACATTGGCTTTTATTGTTGAAAAATATCTGAGTAATAAAAACAGTTGCTTAAAAATGTGTTCTATATTCTTCAAAAACTTTAAAATGAAACATAATGCATGTACATCGCTTAAAAGGAAATGACTGGAAAATGCAACTATTTTGGCAAAATAAACTTTACACCTTTTGCCAAACTTCTCTGTCACTCGTGGCCTCGCCTTATTATCAATTTACCGATAAAACAACTTTCAGGAAGGAACGGGACGACGTGCGAAAAATGAGAATAAAACTAGCTCGCGTCCTTTTTTAACGGTATTTAAAAAAAGAACTCGTTATTATCACCATTACCTACCGGCTGATTTTCTTTAGGGAGAAAACAGCTATACCAGCATTTAGGGATGATCCGATTGTTGAAAAGATTTGACATCTTCTTTACGGAGATTTTTCATTTAATACACTTTCACAGGAAAGAGCGAAAGACCCTAGGCAACTCTTTAAAATGACGACGTCCTTTTTCAAGATGACAAGATATTTACCCAACCCACTTATCGTAATGGGAGATTAGGTATTTACCCACCTTAAATCTCACTTAATGTTTTTAAATGTTTGTCCTCTTTTTTCTTGCTGTCTTATCTTCTCACATTCCACTTACACTCCTCTATTCACTTTTGTTTTCTAATGACAAATTGTGAGACAAAAGGTGAAACCAGTCTCATTAAGTACCCTACAGATGTCTGTCAGCAGCATAGTATATTCGTGACGAAAAAAAAAACTGACGTCTTTCCTAGCGTCAAACGATTGAGCAGTTAACACGAACTGCAACATCTAGAAAGCAATGCAACGTATTCATATTAAGACAAACTAAGAGTTTAGGGTGCGAGAAACAATATATTAAGAGAAAATGTATCTTGCTGCTTAGTCAATATTCAGGAAAATATCACGCTTGATCAGCATTTTTGAAACAAAAAAGGTTCACCAACAGTACCAATGCTACCTATTCATAGAGTTAAGGCGGGAGAATCAATATAAAATGAGAAAATGTATTTTAAAACTTGACTGCTTAGTCAATATTCAAGAAAACATCACGCTTATCAGCATTAAAAAAAAACAGGTGTACCCAACCGTATCAGTCCTAGTGCAGTCTGTTTTTTTTTCTGACGCATTTCTTTTTTCGATATTTAACCGGTTCATTACCTTTTATGCTTTCTATATTTCGCTGTTCATGTGTAAACTGGCTAATTACGTCAACGTCATACACACATGGATGTTCCTAAACAATTTGTTCGTGTTACTCTTAAATTTTCTTCAACCAGCATTGATCGAATTCCAAGATATATTCGATTTTTAAGGGGTTCTCTGTTTGGCACATGAGCATTAACAGAAAAATTCACAGAGATAAGGGCTATAGTTTTTCTAAGTCAATGTTGATAGAAATATTCTTACCTAAATTCCAAGAAAATCCCTCATTCCTTTTTCGCTTGCCACTTAAATGATATGACCTTTGAAAATTCAAGCAACCACATTTTATTGAAAAGTTTATCTTTTAAACAAACTCCTAAGCTTCCGCCTCATGAATATTAATTCCTTTTTATCAGCACCTCACAACAGAAAGAAAGAAGGTATACGTAAGGTTTGTCAAGATGATGAATCGAAGAACAGTTTGAGAATACAATAAATTTACAAGTACGTCCTTAAAATACTTCTACAAAGGAGTTTGTGCCAAAAATAAAACTTGACTAGGCAAAAGTTGACACGTTTTAGCTCAATACATTTTAAAGGTTTGATATTTTAGGAAGACTAAAACTTTTGCCAAAAAAAGGAGTCAGCTCTAACATACAAATACATTGCTATTTGCAAAAAAAAAACATAAGACATAAGACAGTTTTCTTAGCTGAGTGAATAACTCTAAGAAACCTTGATGCTTTATGGCTTTCACATTTTTAGCCTATCCTTTATCTCGAGTATTTACGTATATAGAAACAAGCCCCTATATCAATTTCAAGATAACGAGTTTGTTAAGTTTTGGTTTATTTGAAATGACGTTCGTGCTTTATTTTACAATGATCAGATGATGATATTAAGAAAAATAAGCATTTTTCTTGTGAATAAAAAAGACAATTGCCAAAAGAGGGAATTAAAAAAGTGAAGCTTGAAGGCATCCCTTGAAGGCAGGCTTAAGCTGCCTTAAAATTCGGAAAGTAGACATTTAGATAATTGCTTTATAAAACAACAACCCACAAATCTTTATAATCGCAACCAAGATGTGCCTAAGGTTTGAGTCTTCACGCCATTGTTTTTGTGCAGATGGCTGAATTTCGTGAGTTAGATATTTCAATAAACCAATATCTTTTTGCAATTATGTAGTACGTGTTTTCAGGAGTCTTATCTCCCCATCAAATAAATCAGTATGAAAATTCGCAGTATGTTTATCTTAGGCTTTTGTCCCTGTTAATTGTTTGTTACGACTTTACGGGTACTGAAGGTTTATTGTTTATTTTGATAAACACAAACGTGGGTCTGTAAACATTGTGATCGACTTTTGTGCCACAAGCGTCCTGAGCAGACTGCGCCGTCGACAACAGTTCCAGGGGCACCCAATGATTTTTTTTCGGTTAAATATCTGTTCGGATGGTGCAATGAGAGCTGAAACTTTCGCTTCAGAATTTCAAGCTTTAAACTTTCGTATGTAGATTCAAAGATCCCCTGGATTTTTCGAATTGCACAAAAAGGTGAATTTTTGGGGGATTTTTGTCGTTGAAAAATGTCACCTAAAATTTTCGGATAGAGTTTTCCCCTGGCATTTTCGCCGAAGTTTTGATTTCAATCCCTAACATTTTCGCAACCCAAAACTTTCACCTATGAAATCCGAACAGATATAAAATTTGTAGGTATTAAAAATAGCAGGTCTACAGTTATTTGTATACTCAGCAACGACTTATGATGGTATTCTAAGCCATTTTACGGTATTGTCTCGTTGGGTTTACCAACGTTTACAGTTTACCCGTTTGGCACCAAGAGCCGTTCTCCATCTCCAAAATTATTGAAAACCACAGTTCAAGATTATTTGTTATTCACATTTCTTCCTATCACGATTCTGATTGGCTGAGGACGCTCATGAACTGCCCTTAGTACCGTGTAAACTAGATCGGGCCAATTATACATATGTTGTCAAGTGTACTTTTATGAGAAAGTCAGTTGTTTTTCACCAAAACATTCGGTATATTCCTTAACGTTGGTAGCCTAAAATATTTGTGGAAAGGTAAGGGCATGGACTGCAATTACCTGCATTTTCTAAAGTTAGCACTAAATGCCCCTTTTATGGAATGCGATCTGCTTTGTGTTTGCCTGGATTTTTTTCTTCAAATGCCACATTTCCTTTGTTTGTTTTTCCTTTTTCGACCTCACAGCAGATATATCGACTTTTCACAAAATAGCTGAATCTGGTTTTCGCAGGTGGGAACATATAGAGCGCATTTCACATGACCATCGTGAAAACAATCGCAGTTGAGCAATCACTAGCCAATCAGTATCAAGAGAAATCACAACTTGCACCTGAATGGTTTTCTTCTCAGCGAATAACAAGCCGAGCCAATTACTAAGTAATTACACAATTGTATTTGCTATAGAATTTGATTGGCTGAAAAAAACGAGTAGCCAATGAGAACGCAAAGCAATCGCAATTACATAACAAGCCTTGACAGTCATGTGAAACCCGCTCTATAACAAAGACTGCGCTCGTCATTTTACAAAATCCCTTTCTCATTTTGCCTCATCCAATTACGTGCTGTTATTGTTTCCTTTGTAAAAATACAGGTGAGGAATAAATTTCAAGCAAATTGTGAAATATATTTGTTTGTAAATAAAAGGGAGATGATATGGATAATCCCCCTTACAAGAATTCTAATAATTCAATAATTTTCCCCTAGGCAGACAACGAGATGTCATATAATTTTAGTTCAATAGTGCACTTTAAACATATGTTTAATCAGGGAAGTGCAATAATGCTATTGTTCTGTATTGTATTATTTCTTTTTCTACGGATTAAACTGGAGTCTGCAAAAAGTCAATTTATTTTCTACGGATTAAATGGGAATCTGCAAACAGTCAATTTATTTGGGTTTCTTTTTCCAATAAACTGTATTTCTCCCTTAATGAATCAGGCCTCTTGTTTAAGGAGATTGACTGAAGACCCAAAGCATTGTCTCAACGCACTGCAGGTCCCTGCAGGTAAAGAATGAATGATCCCTTTTCAATAACGAACAAAGGTTGTCAAATCCCATATGATCCTTGTATTTCCCGCGTGGTGATACACTAAAGTTCGAATATTATACGCTAAAAGAAATACAAGAAATAAACTGATCATAGCCGTAACTCTACGCTTGTTGGCATATGGTAACCAAAAATTTACCCCCATGTACTACTTTATGTAGACCCAATTAAATGCAACCGCCTTAGAAACTGCCTCTCTCAGTCGCTTCAAAACTTGAACTAGTTATTTTACCTCACTCCTTAAAAAAATAATAATAACCGAAAATGTGTTAAGCCCCGGCTTAACGGGCGATATAGGTCGTATTTTAAGTTTTCCCTTAAAAAGGATGTCCTTCACAGATTTTCTAATTAATGCTGATGCCCATACATAGGACATCCGAAAAAATAGAATAGAGAAATGGGGCCACGACCATATGCTCATTGCGGTGCTTTATTTACGAGAACGTTTCTACTTCTCTCTCTAAATGTGGTATCTGTTTATATTTTAACTCGGGAGATTTTCTTCAGATTTCCATGCTCAACTTACAATTCAATGAATACATATATGTTATTTACCGGCTGGGAGGTCCGTACAGGGAAAAACTGTGACCGAGGGCTGGAAAATGTTGACCGAGACCGGAGGTCGAGGTCAACATTTTCCAGGCCGAGGTCACAGTTTTTGCCTATACGGACCGACCTAAAGCCGGTAAATAACTTATTTATTTTTTTCCAACTCTAAAATTTGATTTTTTCGATGGAAACAAGCGCGCGCAAATGGTTACCGTGACCTAGGTCAAAGATAGGAAAATATTGCCCCCGCGCGCGCGCTCTAAGAACCAAACAGAATACAGAATTCGTTACCGTGCCCTCTAGGAAAAAAATAAAATATTTTCTAACCTTAATAAAGCACTCAAATGTGCAAGGACACCGCGGATTTGTTTATAACCAGGGCGAGATCACATCATTCTATCACATCATTCTAGAATGATGCGCGGTTTGATATTTAGATATGTATTATATCTATTATTAACACCAATGAAATACCAGGTGATCTCCCGCGCGAAAACTTGATATCTTCACACGTGAAAATATCATGTTATTTTCACATGTGAGAATATCACACTTGCCTTTGCTGAATGCTCGATTTTTAAGCTTAACTCAAATAAAATTTGAATTTGGTATTTCATTGATGTTTATATAATAAACAGAACATTACATGACCGCTTGGAGATACGAATTTTATCTTCTCGTGCTAAAAATTTATCTCACGAGTGAGCGCAGCGAACGATAAAATTCGTATCTCCGCGCGGCCATGTAATATCCTCTATATTATATGTATTAATATATCGAAATTTCTGAAGACCTAATTTTATTTCTGGACCTCCTAAATATCAAAATATCAAAACATGGCTGTGGTAACACCAAAATTTGATTATTATCGAAACTTATCGAAAACAAATTTTCAAAGTTCTGAACAAGTGGCTTTAGCTGTTACCATATTTAATGTTGCTGCAAGGTTTTAAAAATGTATTCATTTTGACGATTTTTGGATTTTATTTTCAATGTTAGGTGTTGTAAGAAATCAATTCTTTCAATAATGTATTGAAAACAGCAACATAGTAGTTTCTAAAAATGTTCAAATTATATTATTCCAATACCGTTTTCCAGTCGTTACTGGACTTCCTAAAGAATTCTACCCTATTCGACAGTACTGACTCACCTTCACTTCAAATAAGCGAGCTTTCAGACGTGTTGACCATTATTGAGCATTTGACTTCTTTTCACTCATGAACAGGATCATTTATGACATCACAAGCACGTTACAGTAAAAAATATATGATATTGTCCATATGTTATTGGATTCTCTCTATATATATTGCCCACGACACTTCTACATCACGATTTTTTATACGCATTTTGGAAACATTTAGCTACTTTTCTTGGGGCTTTTCTTCATTTCTTCCGATGAGCAATTCAAAAGACTAACAGCAAATTACTTATTACCTTTGTAGTATGGGAAGTTGTCATATGTCTAAAAGAAGTTTACTTTTAGAGTTTTAGTATCTAAAGTACTGAAATGGAAAGCACTTGGGAATTTGAAAAGCCAGTCTTGTAATCGCCAAAAAAAACAGAATGGCACTTGACAAACCAATGAGTTGTCAAACCTTTAAGGAAAGGGTGATGCACCTTCTTTATTGTTATTCGCGCTCTGTATTGCACTGTTGAACTTAAAAATGATAGTGACTTGAATAAAAATGATAGTGACTTGAATAAAAATGACAGTGACTTGAATAAAAATCGTATATCTTGAAACAGTTAATTGTGACCAGACTGATAATTACACCCTTAAGCAAAGAAGTCGTCAGTCTACACCAACACTTCTATTAATTATTGTCCAGTTAATAACAAAGGGAAAATAACGGTAACTGTTCTCCCTCTCAATCGTCTATGGAAGGGACTATACATATTCATCAATGGTTGTTATTGTGAACTGGCTTTCGGCGTCTGATGTATTTCTTTCTCTGAAAAGTGCAGACGCGATGTCGCACTGCAACTGGAAAGATACACTATGGTTTCATTAAGATCTTTTAAGATCTTAAAAAAAAAACTATTTTTCTAAAAAATACGTTCTTATTTGCAATTTTCTCATTTACACTTGATTCAGCATGTACGTGAGGCTTTAACATAACCCAGTTCTTCTGCTTTATCACCTAAAGTTTTCCATTTCAACTTGGTTAAAAATCACGTAGGAAATTAGTGACGATGAAGTGATCTACTTCTATCAGAAACATATAAGTGAGTTAAAACTTTTAACAAACATATATTACTTTAGTGCCAAGCTGCGGAATATTCGCAAATAAACAATTAAGGTTACTGAGAACCTTCGCGCGCCTCCTCGGAAAAAAAATCATACAACTCCTTAGTTTAACCAAAACATGTCAACCTATATATCGTTGGAAAGCTTTTAAAATGGACTAGCAGACTATGACAAAAAGAAATAACTTTTTGATAAACAGAATTTTTTTGAAGGTTTTATTTAAAATGTGGGTGTGACACTTTCAAGAGCTATCGCTGCCGAACTGCTTGACCTTCACTCCCAGTAAAACATTGTTTTAATCCTTAAAGGTGTTTCTCAAAAACCGTGTCTGCGTTTTTTAAAATTTTGCGTTGTTCAAAAGTTATGGAACTTTTAAATTTCCAAGGTCAAATTTTATAGAATTTTCACGCTCTAAAAATTTAAAAAAATCATAACTTTTGAAGTAAACAAAATTTTAAAAAACGCAGACACGTTTTTGAGAAACACCTTTAAGGATTAAAACGCTGTGTTTCTTGGGAGTCAAGGTCAAGCAGTTCGACGGCGATAGCTCTTGAAAATGTCACACTCAATTTTTTTATAAAAGCTTTAAAAAAATTCTGTTTAATAAAAAGTTACTTCTTTTTGTCATAACCTGCTAGTCCATTCTATAAGCTTTCCAACGATATATAGGTTGACATGTTTTGGTTAAACTAAAGACGGTATGATTTTTTTTCCGAGGACGTGCGCGAAGGTTCTCAGTAACCTTAAACAGATTTTGAAAATAATGTTGTTGTTAAGACTTCAAGATGTTAAATGTTAGTATATTATCACTTTTCACTGTTGCTCTACTTTTTTTGAGCGAAAAATGAAATATTATGAAAAGAAACCTGCTTGGGTTAGCAGTCGAGAATTCATTATTGACCAAATATGGTCATAAACTGGCCACGAATCCACAGCTTGGTTCGCAGTTACATGTTTCGACTAAGTTATATGTTTCTGCTTCTATACAATCTTTTTTCATCAGATTGCCAGTTTTGCTTTGGTGTTTTGCGCGCCAAACATTGTGAAAAGCCTGATAAATGTGAAACAATTGGTATTCTCGTACCCAGAAGGGAGGCACTGGTGACAGCCATCGGCTGATTTGAAAGTTGAGGTATGCGCACAAAGTTCCTTCCCTCTGTGCGCCTCTGTCTCAAATCTAAATCTTGCGAATGCGTCAAGGCTTTCACCAGAGCCTCCTCCACGACGAAACGAGCCGCATTCTCGAACCCAGAGCTCCTCGGCTCGTCTCCTCGCGGGAGAGGCTTTGGTGACAGCCACTGACGCATGCGCGAGATTCAATACAGAGCCGCTGAGAGAAAGACCTTTCGGCACATGCTCCAACGCTCAAAATCAGCCAATCAGCGATGGCCTCAAATGGATGTCCCCAGAGCCTCCCCTGCGAGCCGACGAGCTGGGGAGCTCTGGGTACGAGAATGGACGAGCTGGGGAACTCGACCAACGCTCCTCCCGCAGTGGTGTAACTTACTATGGGTGCCAGCATTTCAATTAAGAAATCATGGCGAAGCAATCTGTCTCGTGTTTGATATAATTTTACACCGATGGGTGTTTGGAAATACAAATCTTGAGAAAAGGAAGAAATAAAATATCTCCAAAATCTATGCAAATCAATTACTTGCGTATGAGAACCAACATGGCAATATGACCCTGATGAAGGGCTGATAGTAAATAGTCCGAAACGTCGGCACAAATCTTGTAATATATTATGTACAATAGGAATTCATCATCATTATTATTGTAAATAGTTATCGAAAAACCTTTCTAGGAATAGCTATTAAAGATATCTATATCTATCTTGTCTGTTTTATTCTTTCTCTCTATTTGAGAACGTACTGCACGTAACGATACAAACCACCACTAATGATTGTAAACTGCATTGTAAAACTGCAGTCCGCATCTTAGGCCTACGGCAAACGTCGAGCTTTGGTCGCCCCGCACGAGTGAAACATTGGTTCGACAATAGATCGGCTGGTTGCGGTGAGAGTCGAACATGAGTCGAAATTTCCTTCCAGTTCTAATTAATTCATACGGGATGATCACGTGTTGCGCGCATTGCCTCTACCAGCGGAAATTAAGATTTGTTTATTATTTGCTTAGTTATTTATTTTGATTTCGCCGAATTGGCTAAGACTTTCTAAATTTTGTTTTAGGCGACGTGCGCGATGTTGGTGACCAATTTCAAAAATAAATTGATCGCAACTATTATATTTTCATAATTGACATCCCAATACTCCCAAAGCATGAGGACATATCAATAAACTCAAAGATCTTACAAAACTACTACGTAAAAATGGTCAATAAAGTCACGAAAATGTAAAACCGTACGTAACATTTTCCGTATCTAAATTCAATTAACATAGATTATAGAATGATGAAGTTTTTTGAAAAACGAAAACATATCAGATGCACATGAGCTATAGATTGTTATGCAATAATTTATTATCAACTACCACCTGAAAAAATATATATACAATGTCAGGATTTTACTTCCGGTAGATGTACACAAAAAATGATATTGCTTAAAAAGTGTGTATTTTCTGGTTTAAACGACTGCCTCTTTGTCAGCATGGTGCACTTTAACTTTACTTTAGGGACGTGTCATTATTTAGCGGAGGGGGGGGGGAGGGCTCCTTTTTTGTGGGGAGTGTCCTAATTGTCTTCGCGTGCCTAAAGGGAGGGTCCAATATTTTTTCACTCCTGTTTGGGGAGTATCATGATTTTTTTCAGCAACATTTGGACGATAAAGAGGGTAAAACAGATGCCGATAGCGGTTATTTCAGCAACTTCTCTATAAAAATTTCGGCGCGCTTATAAAGATAAGAAGGAAATGTATAAAGAAGGAAATGTATTATACTGTTTCTGTAATGAAAACACTACCCTCACGCTATTTACAACAACAATGTATCTTAACGAGGAAAACCAAACTCTCCCAAAAATGCCCCGTAATGATAGACCTGGGCGCAGTCACTATATGTATGAATAAGACCCCATAGGTAAGCGTGAGTTCGACGTTTCAAGCATAGAAATTCGTCATTTGGGCCGCGTTTCACGCACATGAATAATGACTTCAACATTTGCGGCACGCAGTTGTGCGCATGAATAATATAACCTTGTTGGCTCAGGAGCCCATCAATAGAAGCTTTCATCTAACCTTTATAGTTGAGGTAGCGTACTTCCTGGACTCCTGACAGGCTTTGTTTACTATACCGTACACAAAACATGTTCATCTACCCTTTCTCTGAGGCTTGATGAAATGCGATTATCAAATTTCGGCGCGCTTTGCGCGCAACGAAAGAGATAGCGACCCCATTTTTTTGTAAAGTGTATTCAGTAGTAGGTCAAATGGGGACGGGAGAGGCGGGATCCCGTTAATCATTGTACTTATAGAGGGAGGATTACTGCATTTTTACCGTGTATCACCCAAATGCCTCTCACGTAAATATTCGAGGCGTTAAATAATGACCGCGGTTCCTTAGCTTTGACAGAAGTAGAAAAGCGTATTTCTGTTATTAAGAAGAATGAAAGAGACGTTGCATCACTTGAACAAGGTCTATCTGACAGGTTTTTCAGAAAATGTAAATTACATGGGGAGGAACCCATTTTTTTTTACCTTCGACTGGGGGAGGGTCCAACTTTTTTTGTTATGTTCAAGGGGAGGGTCTTAATTTTAGCCTTGTTTGAGAAAAAATGGGAAGCCCTTCAACCCCCCCTCCCCGGTAACCCCCCCCCCCCCCCCGGTAAATAATGACACGTCCCTTAAGTATACTTTAACCTGCTGTGAATTATATTTTTGAAACTCCTCTAATTTTTTTACGGGAAATAGAAATCCAGCGTCTGAACAAATGCCAATTGAATCATCTCTTAAAAACTACTGTCTCTTCTGCACCTTCTACAATTGCGCCAATGTAGCCTCTCTCTATATAAACTCATCCAGTAAGTAGAGACGTTTTTCCGAAAGTGTCTGACATTGCAACAGGAATTAAAATAGTAAGAGAACAAGACCGAGCATCAGCACCTCCAATGAGGCATCACAAAACGCACCGCTAAATAGCATCGCAAAACGCACCGCGAAAAGACATCGCAAAACGTGACCGCTAACCAATCAAAACGCACCGCTGAAAGACACCTTTGTGTAACGCATTGGACACGAACTCTGTGCACATAGCCTTTAGAGATGAACAAGGGGGTCACTGTAGTCGTGATATAGTATTAAAAGGATTAACGCAAATAACGATCCAAGTATGTTAGACTATCTCTAATGATAATGCCCATTCGACATTCCACATCACCCATAATCATGACTTATGTTTTCAAATGCCCTTGAGATGCGCACTGTTGAATGAATCTGGAGGGCAAACGAATTACATTATAGGTGAGGTCCAGCAAAGTTGCACACGCGCTCCGACACGCGCACGCCTTATCGCGTCTCATTTTTATGAAAAACATTTTTTGTGGTCCTGTACTGTAATAGAGCAGATTTTGTATGACTGTGAAAAGTCCCCAAATGAACATACTAAAAGTCCCAAAAAATCGGAAAACGGTGATTGAAAATTCCCATACAAGGCTTGTATGAAAAACCACAGGGAGCCCAAATCTCGAAAAGTGCACAATATTTAAATAGACTCGTCTTGTGGAAACTTTCGACAATACAAATGATTCATATTATTCCGAATCATAATTTTGAACATAAATGGCACACGTTTTAGTTGTTTTATGGTATTTTTTATTAAATAATCACTCAATTCTATTTGGCGCAAAAGTTTGGAATAGGAGGCGCCGGCAAGGAACACTTTGAATCGTTAAGTTATTTCCTATGATAGCCATACTAATCTCAGATTAACAAATATTTGATGACAACATGGATTACCCAGACAAAAAAATTCAAAATAATTGGGATCGAGATCGTTCATACCGTTTGACTGGTTTCCTGAAACCCTCAAAGTACTTCAAAGTCACTAGGCAAGTTAGATATTTATTTCCTGCGTATGTTGATATATTTTAAATTCATTCTTAGATGTGAATGTCCCTGAATTCCTCTTCAGTTAATAGCCACAATGAACAATAGTTTGAAAGAGGTGGCCAGTTTTAGTGCGAGCTTAGCTTGCCTTCCCGCATGGTCTCGGTCCATGTTCTCGGCCAGACTTTCGCCCCCCTACGGGATAGAAAAGAGCACGCGCGGCCTTCAAGAAGCATGCCAGCTCTCCATACTTGCTTCGCAAGTACAATATTCGACTCCCTAAAGCACAATAAACAAAAAGGAAATATCTCAATCTCGAAAGGGGAAATATTCTTATCTATGATAGCAAACCTGGCTGGAAGCTGGACATGATTTAAGGTACCAGTGCGGTCTTAAAACGGACAGGCGAGACCTCGTCCCCCGAACCACAGAATCGCCTTCCAACATCTACTGTTGCTGAAAAGTGTATTTATAAGTCAGACAGCGAAACCATCAGTGAAGATCAAGGTGTGAAGATCAAGGTGTGAAGATTGGGGATGGATATTGCGCGGTGACATCCTCGTCAGGCCCGTAGCTCGCATTCTTTGGAGAGGGGCTCGTTGTCCTCAGTTTTACAGAAAAAGAAATCCTGTACAAACCTTCCTGTTTTGTGACCAAAAGCCTGATTTTTCTGGACTGAAGGGGATTCGTTCGAACCTCTGAAACATCCCACCTACGGGCCTGATCGTATCGCCCCTCCTCACTCTGACCGACCAGCGGCTCCACAGTAACGTCTCCATATTGGACGCTGCAACTGCATTCAGGACTGCAGTATTCTCCGGTGCTCTTGTGAAAGCACGACCTTGAGGTTTAAATTGTTTGCGGATGCACCAACTCTCCTATGGCGTCTTTGATGAGAGAGTCCTGAGGACACGGACTGAGACCAGGTCAACTGGTAAAATTGGCCTCCTCTTTGGTGGCTATTAATAACACTGAATATGAATTCAAGGTCATCTAATAATATATAATCTATATCAACATACGCTAGAAATAAGAAGCCAACTTGCCTTGACTTTGAGGGATTCAGGAACCAGTTAATGTGTCAGCTATTTTGTGCGGCATCTCGATCCCAATTATTTTTATTTTTCTCTTGTTATTGTCTTAAATGTCTGCGTAATCAATGCTAACATCAAATATTTGTTAATCTGAGATAGTATGGCTATCAACGGAGATAATTTATCGAACAAAAGCGTCACTAGCTGGCGCCTCCTAATATTAGTTCCAGTTATCAAACTCTGAGGAAATAGAATTGAGTGATTATTTAATAAAAAGTACGAAAATACAACTAAAACCTGTACTATTTATGTTCAAAATTGTGTTTCGGAATAATTCGAATCATTTGCATTGTCGAAAGTTTCATTAAATGACTCTATTTTAATGTTCTGCATTTTTCGAGATTTGGGCTCCCTGTGGTTTTTCATACAAGCTTTGCCATGGGATTTTTCAATTGCCGTTTCCGGCGTGTTCCTGAACTCCGATTTTTGGGACTTTTAGTATGTTCATTTGGGGACTAAATGTAGCACAAAACCGTCGAAAAAGCTTTTGTTGCAATTAGTTCCCGGTCAAACCGTAGATTGACTGGACTAAAAGGTGAGCTCCCTGTGAGTAAGACGTGGGGTGTGTATGATTGGAGTTCCGCTTTTAGGCATTGCCTAAATCTATATATTAGTTATATGAAATCTGCTCTAGTCTTAGTCGCACGGTCACGGTCGCGGCACTTTTCATAGACATACGAAATCTGCTCTAGAAACACAGAAGACGCCACGAACCATTCAATCGTCTCGCGTCATTCGATGCTTCTCGTGGCGTATGTACTTCATGATAAGCTGTTACGTCATCTGTGGAACTATATTGCATTGCAGACGCACCGGGAAATCTGATCTTCTTTGAACATGACGATGCATTTATTTCGCAGCCAGTTTGATACGGTTAAAAAAACCCGTGGGTTTTTTAAGCTTCGCGTTCTGGTAATCTCTGCTTGAAAGTCATGTTTATAATTCAAGATAGTGTATTCACATTCCTTCAAATTAATGATTGCTATTGGTTCCCTGTATTTACGAGTGTTTTTCAACCCGTGAAACAAGGCGCAATAGTCAAGGTCATAGTAGTCAAGTCAGCACAAAATCATGGTGTATTAGTAGTAAATATGCTAAACTAAAAGTGTGTTTTACAGGCTTATGAAAACCACACTCTTTTTTTGATAGACAATTGACAATCCCTCCTCACCCCCAATGGGTTTCTTGAATCCCCGTCATGAACTAAGCCTACGTTTTTTTACGTGAGGCTATACCCGCTGTGAGAAACAAAAGCCTGTACGGACTTATATGTTGTGAACTGTGTCAGGTTGTAAGGACTCGAAGCGAAGTGTTTTTGAGGACACATAAGCTACTGATAAGGACTTTTCGATTGATACTTAATTGTTGTATATTCCTTTATCAGTATTCTACTTGTGATATAGTGACCACACTCACGAATTTATACTTCCGAGCGAATCAACACTCTGCGGATATATTTGTCAATTTACCTAGAAACAGGATACGTCGGGTCTGGGGACGGGAGCCAATGAAAAGGCTTTGATTTGAAATGAATGCCGCAACTATTGAAGGCACAAAAATCTGTGGCGAAAAGAAGCTATTATTCCCATTTATCAAAGTCTTATCTTCATCCTAAATGTTTAATATTGCCTTTTCGTTTCTGAAAATAGCCGTCGCAAAGGAGTTTTACCGTTTTTTCTTATTCCATTAGAGTATTAAAGACCCTATAGTGCCCTTCAAATTAAGTCTTAAGTAACTTTAATGACTCGCGGATCATGTTTTGCCCTCGGCTATATTTCCTAAAATTCACTTCTTTTTAGCATATTAGATTCAACAGTGCAGGAATAACATATACTTGAGGGGTTTAACGACAAAAAAATATAATCTTTTTTATTGCATCTGAACATCTTTGACTAAGATTGTGAAATTCTACAGAACAATGGTCCGGCGGAAATGAAAAGTGAAGGTTTTTTCTTTCTTGAGGGTTTCGTGCTGGCGCCAGAATAATCCAGAACTGAGTCAAAATCCAACATTGATAGTTCAATCCGTCTTTTGAACGTCAATTAAACCAAGCAAATATCTTCCACACCCGTGGAACTGGACTTTCACTCCGAAAGCTGCGTGCAAGCCTTGCGCCATCTTAACGAAAAGCCACACCACAAGTGAACATGCTTCGCAAAGAAGGATGGTGGTTTCTGATTATGGTATACACAATTCAGGTAGGCCATTGTCTTTTTATTGCTTTGTTGTATTAAGAAGATGTATTAAAAAAGAAGTGGTATACATTTTTTACGTTGTCTACATTACAGCTGCCTAACCCAGCGCAAAAAAATCGTCATTTACGAACTATATAATGCCATTGCCAACTGTGCTATTCGCATGTTTTTGACTTCTCCATTTGTGATACAAAGTGAAACGATAATAATAACCTGCTGTTAAAGCAATGCAAATAGCAGAACAAGTAAGAAACAAGCTATCAGCAATAGCGACAGCGAAAATGAAAGAAAATGCGATCTGCAGTATCTCACCTTTACTTATATCAATTAGATTTAAAGTGCATTGTGAAAGTAATAGGAAAGTTTCGATCCATCTTCATGTCAAAAACCTAAATTACTACTTTTTTGAAATAATTCTCTGCGAACTCTGAAAGCAACAAACCGTGTCTTAGCATCTTCCTTCGATCGCACAACCAACACTTAGCAACCATAGAAACGCTACCGTGTTACTTTAGATGTTCGATTCAACATAATAATTCCATGATTCAGAGAACACTTTGAAAACACAATTAATTAATGCGCGCAAAGTTCGCAGAATTATGCCGACAGTGCAGTAAAACAGTAAACTAACATCTTAATAAAAGGGCACAATGCCTCATGTTCAGTAGTAAGATGAAAATATTTAAGCTGCGCAAAAAGTATATGTCTTTTTTTCTAGAAACGTAATCCCTATCTCCAAAGAAAACTACAACCATATTTCATTTGAAACATTCAATCCGCATCCTTAAAAAAATATTGCAGTTATCCGTTGAAAAGTGTTTATGGTACTAATACCTCGATTGTTCGTCAAGGGGATGATATTGTCGCTAGATAATGTTTTAGACAAAATAGTAGGACTTCGATAACAAGACCATTAAAAGTGAGTGTCAAACACAAACAGCACGATATCTTTCACAATGTGCTCAGGATACAGGTCCAAATAGTATAAGTTTATTTAAAATGACAGAAAATTTATTGAAAAAATTTCGTTTGTCTTAAATAAACCCTTCTTAAATTAGATCTCGAGGGAATTAGAAAAACGAGTATATTTAAATTAGAAGACAGGAAACCGTCATAAATGCTGTCTATTGATCCTTTGCATCTTATATTTCGTATTTTGTGAATTGCAGATTGAAATGAAATTTGTTTTTGAAAATGAATGCGCCTCACAGCCACGTGACTTCGGTAAGTTTGAATACCCGATGTACATATTTAATTTATGTTAAAAAACAATTGCATAAAAAGAGGTTGGATAATAATATTTAAAAACATATGACAGTTAAGCCAAAACGCCAAAACACCAAACGTACTGGCTAGTACAAAAAAAAAACTCGTTTTGTTTTAAAACTCGTTCGCTGCGCTCATTCGTGACAGGGTCCTGAAGGGGTAAAACGGGAGCCGGGATTCGCCTTTTTTTAGGCCGGGAAAACGGGATTTTGGTTACCGGGAACGGGATTTGTCTTACGGGAATGGGAATCAAGATGCTTCAACGGGAACGAGATTTTTCAAATCTCTCCTTGTATATCCTGTGTATCCTAATAAAAAGTCGTCAATATATACCATTTTTCGCATTTTAAGACTGTTTAGAGTATCCTTACAGAAGGCACCTGAAAATAGAATTTCACTTCTCGCCCCTTCTAAATTAAGGCCCTCGTTTTGCTTTTTTTGGTCCCTCGGAATTTGCGAGGTTTTGGTAAACGGTTTGATAACTTGACATAGGCATTTTAAAAAACGGCGGAACCACTTTTTGAATAGGATCGTATGATATATCTTTTGTATCAAAATTGAGGACGAGATATATACGGGCAGATGATCATTTTATTTTGGGGTGAGCGAAAGGGGGGAAACTCTCGAAACCTGAAGCCCTGAAAGGGGGGATCACAAGACATTTTCTGCGGTGTTATTCCAGCAATTTCTATATCATTTGGCTTTGCATTTTTGTAGTTCTCTTCTTTCAATACGTAAATAATTTCGCATAAGGAGAAACATGTAATATTGGGTTTGAGATATCCCGCAAACGAAGACAGTATGCTAGTGCCGTTTAAATGGAATGCTCGTTACAAGAACATTTGTATCTTAGCGAGGAAAAACAAACTCCCCGCGTGCCGGTGATAGGCCTGGCAGGCAATTACTATGTTCGAAGGAAGCCCGTGAGCGTGAGATCGACGTTACAAACATAGAAATTCATCAGTTCGGCCGCAAATATGACGATTTCGTCATTTGCGTCGTGCACGAAGAATACAAACTACAGGCTTTATTTGCTATGCACAAAAATACATTGTTCATCTACCTTTTTTCTGAGGCTTGATGAAATTCGTTTATTAATTAAAACAGGGCGCGCTTCACGCGCAACAGAAGAGAAATTCCTGTAAAATATATCCGATTAGTTCAAATAGGGGATCACGAAAAGCCTTTATAGTGATAGGCCTGGCGGACAATCACTATGTTGGAGAGAAATCGATATTGCAAGCATAGTAAATCGTCATTTGGTTGCAATAATAACAATTTCGTCATTTGCGGGGTGCATGGACAATACAACCTACAGGACCAAGAGATAGTACCGATAAAAGCAGGAATCTCAATTTTAACATCACGGTTTTCGTGCGCCGGGATTTCACCTACTGGTCCTACCGGGAACGGGATTTTACCTACTGGGAACAGGATTTTGCGAAAAAAACGGCCGGGAAACGGGATTGGGACCCCCCCTTCAGGACCCTGTCGTGAGATATCACCATTTGAACACTCACGAAGATAAATTCCATATCCCAGCGCGCCCATGTATTATTCTCTATTTAGTAATTTAATAATTTAAATACATGTCTTGGAAGATGCACTATAACTGAATATAATTAATTGCTTTTGACTTAAAAGTGTTGAAGGAATACAAAGACAAGCGGTATGCCTTCGTGGGAAAGGGCTGCACATGGAAAGATAATAGGAAGATTTGCATAAGAAACCATGGAGATCTGGTTTCCATAGAAACGGAAGATGAATGGAAGTACATTACGGACGAGATACAGAATCTCACAAACCCTCACAGCAACGAGTGGCATATAGGTAATGACTCTAGATCGGGGAGGTGAGAGGAATGGAGATGCAACTGCATAAATTAAATGGGTTTTCATATTTCGGTGATCGATGCACATTTCACGCTGTTACAAAAAATATATCCCCTTCATATGCATATGTATCTAGTTTTCAGATTAGACACTGTAGGTAACTTGTGGTCGATCTTTGGAGATAAATTGATGACATCTCATTCATCGCAATACGAATTCTCGCCGACAATTCGATTATTATACCATTGAATCAAAACTTGAAGGCAAACATTGCCTGAATTTTGCAGTTGAAATTCCAATCCCTTCACCCCATGTTTATAATAGACCCCTTTCGCTTGGGCGTAATGTTGTCCCATTTCAGATCACGTGGCATTCCCATGAGTATTCTTTCTTTGTTTTTCTGCTACGCACCGAAGGGCATATGAATATGGAAGCAACCCAAAAAGAAAGATTATTCAAATGAACGCCACGTGATCTGAAATGGGCACACATTACGCCCAAGCGAAAGAGGTCTATTGATCTTGCGATTGATCGTGCGACAGTGACGGTGTAGAACCAGCTCAACCAATCAAATCGCTCAATTATGCAACTTCCGTCTCTCTCTCGTCTCTCTGGCTAGATGAGCTTTCCGGATAATACTACTATCCCGGAATCATCACACAATAATTTGCAGCCCATAAGAACCGTTTTCTATTTCCTAGACATTCGACGAAACATCCTGCATAAGGTTAGATCACACGGTGCCTCGCATTACCCAAACACCGACGGCGTGTCCAGCCGACTGCAGTGAAACAGAGGTTTCTATACGTTTCTAAATTTTAATTTTTGAATACATGAGATCAAGATTTCGAACTCAAATAGTCATCATCGCAAAACACAGCATTCCAGATTTTGATGCAACTTTGGGAATGATTTTTAGGTATTTAGGCACAACTTAGGGAAAGGTGATCTAATGTATGCTCTCTAGGTCCCAACAAACAAATAATAACCTTGCAACTTTATTCTAAAAATAGAAGGTTGGGAAAAACGGGCTCGATTTTACAAGCCAGTTGGAGGCTCTTACTTATGGGCTCATAATTTATATTAACTATTAATAAGTTATAATTATATTAATATGTATTTATCAAAAAGCAATTTTCTTCTTTGGATGATCAAATAATAGAATGATAGTAATAATTATAAAATCTCATATAGCGCTTTCGTTATCAATGGAATATTCTAAAGGTGATCACCGTATCATCTTGAGTGGCAGTCAGATGAACTCCTTCATTGAAATGAAAAGCAGAGCTCCTACGTCATCAGTATGGAATGTTTCAGTTCGTTGTTCGGACGTTTTTACTCACACAGGGACTTGGTACGATTGACGGCCGTGTATCCAGGCTACCCTAAAACCTTCTTATTTTAGGATTTGTTTTTTCTAAAGGCCTTCACGGTACTGGAAAAAGATTTAACCTGACGTGGACTTGGCTAAGTGGAGCGGCTCTCACCATTGACCACTGGCAACGTTACCAGCCATCAGGTGACGGGTACTGCGCGAATATCGCTAAAGAATACTTAGAAAGCACCGGAGGACTGAACGATCTGGCCTGTGTAGGTCCGTATAGCCCAAGAGGCTATATATGCGAACTCAACAAGCTTCGAAGGGATGTAAATGGTAAGTGTAAGGGACGTGCCATTATTTAGCGCGGGAGGGAAAAAGGGAAAAGCGGGGGGGGGGGGGGGGGGTTCCCATTTTTATGGGGAGGGCCCTAATTTTTTTTTCGTTTGTCTAAAGGGAGGGTCATAATTTGTTTCACTCCTGTTTAGGGGAAGGGTCATAATTTTTTTACAACAATATTTGAACGATGAAGAGAGTGATACAGATAGTGCAGATGACGAGTCCGAGCGTAATCGGGAAGATGTCGAGTCAGAGAGTGATGGAGAAACTGATGAGTCAGAGGCCGGAGGATAAGATGAAATTTCGGATAATGACGTTGATGTTAGAGAACTTCAGCATATGACTAAATGTCTGGTCAGACTTGCCGAACTTGGAAAGCCCGTTCCTTTATAGCCGTCATAGTATGCCAAAAATGGTAGAGTGCCTTATTTAAAAAAAGTAGCCCTCCCCACGCTGTAACAGGGCCGTAGCTAGCGTAGTGTCAACATGTGGGGAAATAACTGCTTGCACCCCTAGCAAAAACAAAGGATGACTAAGGCTTGCCCCCCCCCCCCCCCCCACCCCCCCCCCACCCCCCCCCGACAAACATTTCTGGCCTTGGATAAATAATGACACGTCCCTAATGGACAATAAACCGGCTAACGGTCTTTACCTCTTTTTGTCACCTAATTCAGATCATCTGATAATTAACACTTATTGGAGGTTGAGCATGATAGTGAGATTTGTCAACGCCGAGGTTTGTGTTATCTGCAGAAGCGAAGCTGAGGCGGATAACACTAACTCGAGGCGTTGACAAATCTCACTATCATGCGAAAACCGAATTCAATAATTGTTTTATTATTCAGCAACAAGGAATTCTTACTGAGCTGAACGAAGTCGACGACAAGGCCTTGCAAGGCGTAACGATTTTTTAACTTCAGCTTACGTCCATTAGTATTTTTCTCTTCGTATTCAATTCAAATAGCCATCGTTGATGTTTAGATATCATGAGCCCTGATCCTTCGGCAAAAAGCATAGCAGATTCAACTAGAATATTGGCTAAATTGGCTTTCGCCTTCGTGATGAAAATCAAGGCGGCGGCCAAACCTATTGACTTGCGCGCGTTATGACGTCATTAGAGTGCATCAATCCTAATGTCTGAAGTTTGACGTCACGAACTGCCCGCCAACATGCTTTCGCTGTGTACTCTTAGCCAATCAGAATCGAGATAGTGGCATAGCTGAATAATAATTCATTTGGGACGTTACCATTGTTCATTTTGTACATACTTGCTTGCGCTCGGTCGTGTGTAATTGTACAATAGACCTCTTTCGCTTGGCGTAATATTGTCCCATTTCAGATCACGTGGCATTCCCAATGACTATTATTTCTTTGTTTTTCTGCTACGCACCGCAGAATATCTGAATACGGAAGCAGCAAAACAAAGAAACATTATTGAAATGAATGCCACGTGATCTGAAATTGGACAACATTGCACGCCTATCGTGTATCCCAAATTAAAGTTAACATGTCGGCAAAATGACCCTAGGATGCAAAGCCTGAACGAGTTGGTATATTTTCATGTCATGTCAAGTAATGCCATAGAGCGTACTCTTTTTTTTCTAAGAACGTTCAGCCTGAAATTTACCCCAAATTTTAAGAACATGCCCAAGGCTCAGATAGGAGCAAAATATTTTTTTACTGTATAATTTGTTTAAAACTTTTTGATAGCTTCATTGGTATGTATCCTGCTATGAGATCTATCATATTTCAGGTTGTGACATCACTGAAACTTAAGAAAATCCGCAAGAACTTTTCCAGCATCAAAATGCTCCAAAAATAAGAACAGCCCAGCCTCAACTGAAAATTAGACGTCCTTATAAAAACCGGTTAAACGAGGTGGTGCAAAGATATGGATTTTATGCTCGAGAAACGAATTTTAAGAGCAAGCTCTTTTAAAAGCCTTTTAAAGCTTTTAAATAAAATTCATATCTTCGACAACGAATGAGAATTAGTTTTGCGGTTAAGAGTCAAGCGTCCCAGCGAAATTTCACTCCAAGATAAAGTGAGGGCAAGAAAAACTTCGACATTGGCGAGAAGGCGAGAGTGCGAGCACATCCGGGACGTTCGGTACACGACGTTTCATATTTCACTAGTTTAGTGAAGACAGTCTGGAAGATTGTTTTTTTTATTTACTTTTTCGCTTGCCAGTCTTACATCTTTCATTTTTCTTTCTCTAAATTTATGCATACATTAGATTCTTCTTTTGACATATCTTCAATTTTGTTTTAATATCTTTTTCTTTTCACTAATCTTGAAAAAAAAATTACACAATCTTTAATCTTTTTGTTTTTCACATAATCTTTAATTTGTCTTCAGTTCCTCTTCTTTTTTAACACATATTTTCGCTGTTATTATTGTTGATGTGTTTTTTGTTTCTTAATTTGCTTATTATTATTATATTTTTACAAATCAGATCTGGCGAAATGGGAAAAAGAGCAAAAAAGAACGCACACAAACACCAAATGACATTACATTACACGTGCGCACATATACAAAAACACACGAGCTGTACCTTAAAAATAAGAAAAAATAGGCGCTAAAAAAATGTCACTTTTCTTCGAAGTGTGAAGACCTGGAAGATACTAGTGTATTTGTTTGTGGTAAAACAATTGACAAAGACATGATACATTTCCATAGCCTAGCATAACTATCATAACTTGTCATGACATTTCATATCCCTGAGCGAGTGTCACTCTTCTACTGAAAAGGACGCGTTTACACACGAGTTTTTTTTTTCATAATGGCAACTTGCCGATGGCTTAATTGGCGTGTGTAATCACGACGATGTTATCCCAGGTATAAATTTTATGCAATGTAATAAAACTAAAAACGTGAACCCAGCGCATGTATGAGATAATCTTTGCGCACCTTTATTATGTCCGGCCACATATAAAAACGAATGTACTGTATTTTAACTCGAATTTTAGAGTAACCTGTAACCGCTGATATACGGCCAGTACAGCTAGTTTCTTCGAGTATCACACATATACAACGCATTTAATAACCACAACTGGCCGGGAAGCCCGGGGGGGGGGGGGGGAACTTAACTATTTTTGGGGCGGGGGTGTCGATTTTACCCCTAAAAGATACCTAAAATGGCATCGCTTAGATGATTTTGACCCCCAAAAAGTACCAACAAGACGTATTTTCCCTCGTTATTTTCTCTTGTATTTTTTTTCCGAGCGAAAATACGTCTGAAATTCAGGCTTCAAACAAGTGTGATTTGCTTGATTTGCTAGAACGGACCCCTAGCTGGTACCTGTCTGAAAAAAAAATGCAAGTTTTCAAATTTTTACCCCTAAAAGGTACCAGAGACCTAATTTTAAACCCTAAAAGGTACGACGAGCACCACCGCCCCAAAAATATGGGAGTCCCCCCCGGGCGGGAAGCAAACTAAGTCCGCTATGTACAAAGAATGGTCGAGGTCCCAGAGCGGGGACTCAAACGCGGGTCATCGAATTAAGAAGCCACTGTGACCAATCGGCCACTTTGTCTCCCTTTCGAAGTCCAGACTAACACAGGGACACACATGGGAAGTGTTCGGAATTCACATATTGATTGTATAGCAATGGGAAAATCCGAACACTTCCCATTCTTCTACCATGGGAAATTCAGCTTTTCCCATGGGTTTCTGCAGCAATTCCCTCTCTAAATAGACGCTCACACTGCAGTTAGAGTAGCCCTCTTTAGCACTGCAGGACACAATTGGAAATTTACCTAGAACTTCAGTTTAGTGTTAAAAATGATATCCCTGGAAGTCTTTTAAAACGACGTTTGCCATATTGACATGAATACGATACTACAGAGTTGATAAAATTGACTTTGGTAAGCTGTAAATGGTTTGTAAATAGAATGAAAAGAAGAAATGTGTCATCTATTTAAGCACGCCTGCCCTGTGTTGAACGTAATGGTTGAAAAAAAAAAATCGGAATCTGGTGAAAAATGTTTCAAAATATTCCCTATCGAACACCTGTATTTCTCTAGTTAATTTAAGACTTATTTCCTTTTCTTTTTACAGCTTTCCTTTTCTTTTTACAGCAGCAGAGTATGATTTTAGATTTTATGTTCATCCCAGGTTTATACGAAAAGAGGAAAAGGTATTAAATTTAAATGTCTGAGCGAATTTGATACGCAGTTTTAAAAAGCGTGCGGTCAAATGAAATCTCACTAAGCTGCAACCTTTTTACATGTTTCGTTGTTTATCATACAATTCTGCAAATTCAGTGAACATTAATCATACTTTAGTCCACGCAGACGAATATAACATACAATTGTACGTAATTCTAGGGAACATCATATCATGATAGTGCATGCAGCATATCATAGTCAAGCGATTTTCGTGTCTCTTATATATAACACTGTTAATATTACAAACATTTCTGGCGGGAAGAAATGAAGTTTATTTATTTTATTTACAATTTATCTCTATGTTATGTCAGTTACGAGACTTTCCTTTAGAGCAAAAACCCCATTGAGGGGTCCCAATCCAATGATACATTGATATAACCACCACTACCACAATCACTAAATCCATTTAAAATGTGTGAAAAATTCTGATAAGCTACTGAGGTTTTAATTGCTTTTCCTGTAATCTGACTAACTAGCTTACTAATATCGCACCCCAGTTCATTAGAAAAACATCCTAAAGTAGTTCTCGCCAAATGTAAACCTACGAATAAGACGGCTTGTTCCACTGAAGCATTCTCTGCTATGATTGGTTTGTTCTGAGACTGTTCAAACTAAAAATATGGGATCTGACAGAATTCGATGCAGATGTTCCGGGATAAAGAGTCATATCATTTAGCAAAGGTAGAAGGGCTATACCCGTTTCAGCAGAGGGGCCGAACTTTTAAAGAGGAAGTCTCTGCTAAGTGTGAAAGAAAACTTCAACAATAATGACATAAGTGCAGTTCGCTTCATCCAAGACTCGAGCCGATGGATTTCAACAGAAAAATTAGAGCCGCTCTGAGCGTTTTGTTTTTGCTGCTGCATAAGGTTAGTGCGCCACTTTACGGCTGTTATGCTGTTTCTGTTCATTATAATCTGAGCTTGCAATATCTTATTTTTTAATAAGAGTTTGTTTAGCTAATCTTGGTGAAAATTTAAAAACAAAATCATTTTCTTTTCAGAGCTATCTGGCAAACCCAACCCAAGGTATGATTGATCTTAAACTGTACACGGAATTTAAAAATATCGTCGAGTAAAGATGAAATACTGCATGGTATCAGTATACATTTATAAGTGCTTGGGAGTTACCTTTATCGAAATGAAATCGTATGTAATGATGAATAGGAACTAGAGTTTGCCGTGTTCGAAAGGCTGATAACCATTTGCCCATGCCATATGCATTCATTATATTTTTTAAACGTTGAAGAGGACATGCAAACCTTGTTTAGACGTTTATATTCCGAAACATTGAAACAGGCTAACATACATTTAGAGTATTGAGAACTTGAGATAATTTTTAAAATCCATGATGATTGAATACTTTATTCTTTCTGTCTTTATGTAAATCATTTAACTTCAGAATGTTCGGAAGGTTGTGACATTGAATATTAAATCCTGGTAAACATGTTATAGGGGAACGTAAAACATTATTATTGATTTACATAAGGTGTTAAGAAAAAGCTAACGCCACGCCTGTACTTTTAACCGCAAGGAGAAAAAGTGCCATTTAATTAATAAGAAATTGAAGTGAAAAGCGGGCCTGCTTTTTATGTACAACTGTAAATTGCTTTCAGGTTTCATTCTTTAAATAGGTAGTGATTAAAAGTTAGTTGATCAAATATACAACTGCACTGGAGGTGCCGGAACCGAGCAAAAGCTATGTCAGCAAACATATGAAAGCACTATTTTATCATCATCAGCCCTTTTTACAAGCATTGCTTAATCATTTTACAGCAGAAAATTTATTTTTGTTCCAAATAGAAATGAATTACTAACAGCCATTTCGACCTTTGTAATGTCGCACTTTCGGCCTAACAAGATTACGTGCTTTCTTCCATATGTTAAAGGTGGCAAAGTCATTTTATTTATGTCCTTTCAAAGGTGCTAAATTTCACAACAAAGTGAAGTGATATATAAAAAGCTGAAAAGGAGGAAATAAAATAAAGTAACAGGAACAGTTCAAAAAACGTTTACACCCTAAGTTCAAGTGGTCATGAGACAAATATATTAATATTTGCTTCTTTCTATTCCTCCTGTGAAACCATCTAGACAATAAGTTTCTTGTCCTATTTCGTGAAGTGCAGTCGCCTAGATTCCGTTGCGACGAAAACCTGTCTACAGCGGGTGAAACTCTAGGGCGAGGACCTGATTGGACCGGAGCGCGATGTTCTGATTGGTGGAACAGAAACAGTCCAATATTTATACTTAAAGGTTCTCAGTTTCTTGGTGGTTTCTGTCTCACCCTTGCTTACTCTTGGAATAAGATTCAATACGCTCACCCTATTCCCGATCGCAGAAACATAAATATGATGATGCCCGGGTTAGAATAGGTGTCCTTTATTTTTTACCTTGCTTCCGGGAGCTTCCGGGCATCATTATCAGATAAATAAAGGTACAATAAAATTACTCACCTGTACTAATTGGAGAGCAAAAAAAAAAGTAGAAGGATATGCAGTTCCTATACCGGGAATCATATGTCAACGCAGACTCTATCCTCCCCTTACTCTGCTTACTCCCGGTAGCAGAGGAAACAAGGATACCGCAAGCTTGCTCGTTTTATGCCTACTCCCGGAAGCAAAATAAAGGACACCTATACTCAACCGGGCATCGTATGTGACAGTCTTCGTAATGCTGGGATCGCTCAGTGATTTTTCATTTTTTTTTCTCAACTGAAGACTGCCCATCGTACCTCCAAACAACTATCTGATGTAGTTGTGCAGTTAATGTGTACAAGCAAGAGTGGATTAACAAGAGTTAGAATCTTTCGTACTGTATTTGTCCACATCACAGTCAGCAAAGTGTCTATTTTTAGATTTGAATTTCGCGCGCAAAAGTATTCGAACCCTGAATTCATCGTATACCCAACACACAAAAAAATAGAGAATATCCTACAATATATTTGCGACTTTAAAGGTTTTTCGAATGATCTGTGATTTAATTTTCAGGCTGATCTCACAACTCTTCGCGTGGCGAGAAAGTGGGAACCCTGTGGATGATGAATTTTAGCGGGAAACCTAGTTCTAAAAATAGACACTTTTCTGACTGTGATTCGGGCATACATAGTAAATATGGAAACTCTTGGTAATCCACTCTTGGTACAAGATTGGTAAAAAAAATATGACATATTTTTGCATTTTCGGTAATATTTAACAGTCGGCGGAAGCAAGGTCAATATCCAGCGAGAGTGCCTATTCCTCGATATTCATGCAGCCTAATGCAGCCTATGCACGATATTTTATAAATACTTGCAAAATTGTAAAAGCCTCCAGCTTTTGCAGGCCGTTTTATTTGCCGTAACACGCAACATTGTTTTCATATTAATGCCGATCTTCACCGATATATTGACAAACCTGCTTTCTCTGTTTACAGACGTTATTCAAGACTGTCTAGAGTAAAATCACATTCATTTGACGTTACACGTCATTCATGCCAATATGTCAATCGTGGATCAATAGTTATGATAGTGAAATACGTTATGTATATGCCACAGGGTTTTTTCGGCTCTTCTCTAACTACCATTTTAACCGGCACTCGTTTACTGTATTTCGTCGGAGCGCAAAGTAGTATATAACCAGTATTATTTTTTCAGCGGTCCGGTATCCATCAAATAGCGCGCTCTGATTGGCTCGCGAGCAGTCCGGAATCCTACAATCAGGACCCAGGGTCCGGATGAATCGCGGGCGCGCTAATTTCTGTGAAGATTTGTGCTGTTTCAGTGAAAGCAAAAAAATAAATATTTTATTTACCGGCTTTGGGTCGGTCCAGAACGTGAAATACCGTGACCTCGGCCTTGAAAATAGTGACCGAGACCGCAGGTCAAGACGAGACCTCGCTCACGGTATTTCACGATCCGGACCTCCCAGCCGGTAAATACATATATTTATTGTAATTATTATTATTTCATTTATACTACATTTTGGCAGTATTGGGATGCTAATACAATTTTCGTTGGACAGTGAAAATCTGCGCACCCCTGCCGATTGGTTAAAATCACGCGAGTTCCCGATAAAGCTAACGCATAAAACTGTCCAATGGACAGCATGGCTTCGAGTACATCCAATACAACTTTACGAAAAAATATTTATTGACCCGACAATAAAAACGTTATGGCATTCCCGATTGATTTGTAACGGAGCATAGGATGCTCGCGTCACATATCAAGACGTTTGTAGCCAAACGTTGTCGACTTGCCGCTTTCCTTATTAGGAAATCCCCTTACCTTATTTGGAAGGACTGTAAGTATTTTCCCTCATATTTTAGCGAAAAAAACTGAAAAATCCACCAAAACTTGCAGATACTCGAGAAACATCATGCTCATGGTCGTCATGTTGTTCTTGACTCGGACAAAGGGCCTGGGACTAACCACAGGTAGCCCGCGCGTATTTACAGAAAACGACAATGCTATCTCGATATGGGCACACGCATGTTTTAAAATTATTCACGGGGGTGGCACGCGCTCAGCACGTGTCTGTCCATTATTCAACTGACATCCCTCTAGAGAAGTCCCTCACGAGATCCCAAAGCATTCGCCATTTTGATCGCAAAATTGTCGTAAACTTCTCGCTACGATCTCATGTTTCCTGGCCGCCATCTGTATGACATCTATACACCATAACCAAGGAGGTTATGGGTTATAACCTGTCGTATTGATATTATTCTCTTGAATTATTTTAGCTAATGGTCCGATCTTCTTCGAGGAATGGGAGAACATCCCAGGTACAGAAATAGAATACCTTATCAACGACACTACTTTCCCCGACAATGCAACGACTGAGGGTTATCAGCTTCACATGGGTCTGGAAGAGGAATCATTCAGCAAAGACATCAGATGGGAATGCGAATGCGCTCATATTTTCTGGCTCCGATGAACGGGGATTACGTGTTTTACACTGCTTGTGATGACAGCTGTCGACTGTTTTTGAGCTCCAATGTCAACCCGAAAAACAAGCAAGTAGTTGTGGATCAAGCAGGCAAAGTTGCCATCGGTGGTTTGTAAGTTATGATGTAGTACCGAGCGGATTTCAGACGAATGTCGAAAGTAAGACTTGCGCATTCGACACATTTATATTTGTTGAACAAGCAATGTATGCTGAAAAATGACAATAAACCTTGGTGCCAAATTTTCGGCTTTATTTAAAAGCCTTCATCAGAGCAACTGGTGAAGTTAAAAGCCTTCATCAGAGCAACTGATGAAGTTTGCAGAAACCGTTAAATCAACGCGTGAAGATACAGCGCGAGCCATTCGCACGCAATAACAACTACGAACAAAAGGAGCGCGCATAGCAATAATGGTATTCTCGGTTTTCATGTGATGTCATCAAAAATTTAACTTCTAAACCAAGCGACGTACAGAGATGTTCTTTCTGTGATGAATATAACTCTATTCAAGGATTTGTCAAACGAAATTTCGGCACCTTCTGCCAAGTAGTTCTCGAGATATCGCCAAAGCTATTTATGTCACGCAACACCAGTCACGTATTTTGAACTTGCCGTATTTCACTCGATTTGCACCGTTCTTACCTGTTTGGCTCGTCAGTATGTTATAAAAGTTCATACCTTACCATTCTGATACTATTCTTATAATTTGGATTGAAAATAGCATCGTTTTCGAGACCCGGTTATTTGGCCGCCATTATGGAGCCCCTCTGCTGGGGCTCCACATTAGTTACGAACCGAGTTAATGAGCTGATTAAGTGCGCTTCTGCGCACTACGTCCAAGCACCAATTTAAGTGATTCAAGAGACAAATTAGTGATTCAACTTTAGAAGACGGACTAAAACGGAGCATAGCAACAGGAGTGAGAGCATTTGTTTTTTCCTTTATATTTCCCTGCACCCGAAAAAATGGCGCCTTATAATCAATCAGACATTATGAAGAAAGATGTCAATATCCCATGCAGTGGACAGTTTAAAGATCGAGAATTCGTAGGATGAATATTTTTGCTCAAAGCGTTGCTATGCAAATCAGTGTTATCTGGAAAAACTTCAAAGCGCGTGCAAACTTCTTCCGCAATTTATTACTTACTCGGCATTTTCCCAACGAAATGAAACCTCACACAATTTTTATCAATGTTTCCTTGAGATATTGTGCTAAAAGGAATCTTAATCCGGTACGGTTTTAACATATTATTTCACAAGGTTTGATACCCACTTCATCTCAAAAGTTCCACATGAATAGGCTCGTTGTCATATTGTTGCTCCATAATATTGCTTGATAAATTTGAAACATTAATTTGTTTGCCTCTTTAATTCATTTCACTATAAGCTGGACATTTAATCAGAAAGTAACCTGGTTATTTGTGCTCGCGATTTGGGGTTTCTTTTTGTAATGTATAGACTGCAAATTGCAAATGCCCTCTCATTCAAGAATGCTACACACGATACACAGTGACTCGCGCCCGGATTCATTGAACACCAAACGCAACACTCAAAATTCGCGTTCTAAATAAATAAATTCAACTCCATAATAATAAGTTATTTGTGCTTGCGATTTTTTGTTTCTTTTTTTGTAATATATAGACTTCAAAGTCACTGTAGAGAATCTTATACGCGAGCCTTGATCCAATTGAACATATATAAACAATTGAACTTCGCGCTCAAATAAGTAACTACAGAATATGGACAAATTGTTAAGATCAAAGCATTATTTCATTTGTTTCACTGGACGAAATAATGGATTTGCTCAGGTTTGTCGTGCGAGCAAATTTGATGCGAATTTGGTGCTCTATATTTGCCTCGAATGTGAATTTGAGCAAACATGGCAGCAATCATGAAGTTTAGTTCTTGAGCAATTGTCAAGTAAAGTTTAAAGTTTGCTATAAATTTGCTACACTTTTAGTTGAGAAGGCGAATGTGTATTTTTGCATCATATACGCTGCATGTTTGTTTCATAGCAAATATGTTTCATCTTTGCTCCAGTTTTGCTCGACTAGTCAAATATCAAATATACCATACCGCGCAAATTCGATGCGAACGTTAAGCGAATTCGATGTTTGCCTCGAATGCGCTCTGCTAGCAACACTGTACGTCCGGTTTACGTCTGATAATCCCACGTGACCTGGAGTATGGCTTAGGTTTCCACTCTGATCGAGTGACGGTTTGTATTCATTCGAATTTGAGCGCCATTGAAGGCAGACTTTCGACCGTATGTCATAGAACTTTATCACGTAAATTGTTGCGTTTGCAGGGGTGAACTCGCAACAAAAGTACCACATGTAAAGGATTGCTAATTTCACAAGCAATAGGACATTCATATGGCACTGCTTTGTGGCAATCCAGCGAGGACAGGACGGTTATATTTCAAGGTAAAATGAACGGGTTTATGTGCCACAGAAGTTTATCTACAACACTCGTGTGAAGAAACTTTCGTGTATTTTTGCTGCCGAAAGTAGACACAATTCAACCGAAAATTGACAAAGTCAAAATGCTGCTAGTTATTTATAGCCTTTAATTTGAGTTGTGCAGTCAGAAAACCTGAGAAACTTATTCTAGTCGATTCGACTTCGCATTCGCCATGTTTGTTTCCGCTGCGCAGTTAGGTATAAACCGGGAAAGCTTTAAGAGCGTCCGTCTGTAAATATCACCTATAGGCTTCAGAATGCAAAAATTCAAAATCGCTCAAATTTGGTCGGAAGTTAGGTCATTATGATCTATTCATGCTGTCCAACTTTCAGATCGATCTGATAAATACAGAGCGGGGGCGAAGAAGAAAGCCAGTTCATCGAATTAATTATCGATTTTTTCGCATTTTTCACCTACTTCGAAATATGGCCAAAAACTCTTCTAAATTGATCAGCACGTCAAACAATCGGTTTATATCCTTGTAGATAAGATAACAAGCTTTCGATTGAGTGGTTTTAAAACTCTTTCTGGTGAAAGATAAATATTTTAGCGATTTTTAAACATTTTTTCGTTTTTTCCTAAGGCCCAAACCGGGGGCTTATATCTCCGATGATATCTGAAATTGTCGAACTTTGAAATATTGGCGAGGAAAAGCAATGTTTCCGCTTTCAAATTATCAAATAAAATTTTGTGGCAATCAAAATCGCGAAGTTCAATGACGCGGAATTCAACCCCTGTTGAGCGCTAAATAGTGCTACGATTTCCAGGAACTGGAGGTCACGAACTACAAAAACATGCACATACCTGGTCGCAAATCGCCAAAACCACGGTGAATAAACCCTCTCAGATGGCAAAACACTGGTATTGTTTCATTCCAAAACGATGCAGGACGTCCAGGCATAATTATTCAGCTTCTTCGAGCATTTTTCCCCAAGACACAAAGTAAACAGATAATATCACCGATCGAACTTCAGGCTATTCGGCACATTTTATGGAAATTGAGCCACTTCTAAACCCTCCCTAAGAAGAAAGAATACTTTCCTTCCTTAGAGTTGAATTCCTGAGCTGATTTTCTACGGAAAATCAGGCAAAGCAGCGCGATTCCCACGAGTGAAGATTCCCACGAGTGAACACTTTTGGCTCAAGTGTCATGTCGTGTGATATTGCGTTACCACCACAGGAATCCCGAGAGCCTTCGAAAATAAACTTTTGATTTGTGATGATAAACCACCACAGGAATCCCGAGAGCGCTCTATAGAGCCTCGAAACTGGCTTTTCAGCAAAAATAAAAATATATATAACGCGACAGTGACTTTGGGTTTCATCCCCAGCAGGGTGGCGCAAGAAGATCTTTCTTTCGCAATCGCTTTTTCCGCTTGTTCGGTACGTGCGACGTAATTAATGAACAGTCCCTAAGAATGAATGTGACAATTAGAAATGTGGTTGCACTTGACGGCCATAGGAATAGAACCTAGCTGATTACTAGCCATGTCGTACGAATATCAGGAGTTGCAATTTCCATTCAAATTGTTCTTCCCACAAAAATGTCCTTCCTTTCTTTTTACCGCGGATATATTTAAGTTTTAAATATATTACCGTTTATCATCACAAGTTTATTTTCGAGGCTCTCGGGATTCCTGTGGTGGTAACGCAATATCACACGACATGACACTTGAGCCAAAACATGTTCACTCGTGGGAATCTTCACTCGTAGGAATCGCGCTGCTTTGCCTGATTTTCCGTAGAAAGTCAGCTCCGGATTTTAACTCTAAGGAAGGAAAGTATTCTTTCTTCTTAGGGAGGGTTTAGAAGTGGCTCAATTTCCATAAAATGTGCCGAATAGCCAGGAGTTCGATCGGTGATATATAATCTGTTTACTTTGTGTCTTGGGGAAAATGCTCAAAGAAGCTGAATAATTATGCCTGGACGTCTTGCATCGTCTCGGAATAAAACAATACCAGTGTTTTGCCATCTGAGAGGGTTTATTCACCGTGGTTTTGGCGATTTGCGACCAGGTATGTGCATGTTTTTGTAGTTCGTGACCTCCAGTTCCTGGAAATCGTAGCGCTATTTAGCGCTCAACAGGGGTTGAATTCCGCGTCATAGAACTTCGCGATTTTGATTGCCACAAAATTTTATTTGATAAATTGAAAGCAGAAACATTGCTTTTCCTCGCCAATATTTCAAAGTTCGACAATTCCAGATATCATCGGAGATATAAGCCCCCGGTTTGGGCCTTAGGAAAAAACGAAAAAATGTTTAAAAATCGCTAAAATATTTATCTTTCACCAGAAAGAGTTTTAAAACCACTCAATCGAAAGCTTGTTATCTTATCTACAAGGATATAAACCGATTGTTTGACGTGCTGATCAATTTAGAAGAGTTTTTGGCCATATTTCGAAGTAGGTGAAAAATGCGAAAAATCGATAATTAATTCGATGAACTGGCTTTCTTCTTCGCCCCCGCTCTGTATTTATCAGATCGATCTGAAAGTTGGACAGCATGAATAGATCATAATGACCTAACTTCTGACCAAATTTGAGCGATTTTGAATTTTTGCATTCTGAAGCCTATAGGTGATATTTACAGACGGACGCTCTTAAACAAGTATTCCTGCTTTATTTCTGATCGCACAGCACAATATAAAGCTTATAAATCACTATCAGCATTTTAACTGTATCAGTTTGACAATTTCCGGTGGAATTATTGTTAATTTTGGCAGCAAATGCAAATCTCGGCTTCGTGTCAGAGTGTTGTTTAGATAAATGTCTTTGTGGACGACCGCCAACCCACAAACTCGTTCGTTTTACTTCAAGTTACTGGACTGCCACAAAGCAGTGCTGTTTGAGGATCTTAGATTGACGATAGATCAGATAGATTGTACGTTCGATTATATTTCATTTTGCAAATAAATACTGGTTATCCCGTGAACTACGCTTGAATATGAACGGTGCAAACAATATGTAAACCGGGATGTAAACATGATATTCTCTATTAAATTTGCCTTTGTGCAATGATAATGCAAGCTAGTATTTGCAGTACATTTGCTCACAGTCTAATATTGAACTTTGGCACACGTAAACATACCGCAAACATAAAGCAAACGCGATTGTTGCAGTTATATTTACCGCTAAGCAAAGTCGATGCGAATATACGTGTTTGCATACCCTTTTGTAAACCGAGCAAATCTGATGTAAAAGCGGTCTTCACCAAATTTGTATGATGGTAAACATGATGCGAATTCGAAAATTGCATTTGCGCAAATGTATGCGAAGATGAGCAAATATGGAATTCACTTCACATTTACCACTACATTACGCATGAGTGAATCCATTTTTCGTCCAGTGTTTACCACAGTAATTGGCCAGATACTAAACATTGACGCAGTCAACGGTATCATATGGGAACAGCTGCTAGCGGCGAAAATTCATCACTCGAAGAAACTTTTTCCTTTTAGTAAGTTTGCAGTTAAGAAAATATCCGATATCCGATCTTTATTCTGTAAATTAAAATATGGTTTCAAAACTGTCGTATCTAGGAAAACACCGACGTTCCTCTTGAGAGGCGGGGCCCCTTTGGAGTTGAAATGGCTCACCAACTCAATAAAGTCTCCCATCTCTTGCGTGGCTTGTTTGGCCTGTTCCGCTGTGACTGGGGATAAGGCTGGAAGCGGTGTTTTTCAAGAGTCCTCTGGTTACAGGGGCGTAGCCAGGGGGGGTGGGGGGGGGGGGGGGGGGGGGGGGGGGGGTGGGGGGGGGGGGGGGGCTGGGTTCCCCCTTTCTCGGAAATTTTCCCATACATTTACTGTATTTGCTGGAGAAAATGTGAGCATTTTCGTCCCATGTTTTCACTCTCCGCCCCCCCCCCCCCCCCCCCCCCCCCCCTTCAGAAATTCCTGGCTACGCCGTTGGGTTAGGGCTCAAAAGTCAATAGAAACGTGCTCACCCGTCGAAAAGTGTGCGTATCTGTGAGCTTTTATGGATATGCCACACAAGAAAGCCTTACATCGAGAAAGAATATAGTTGGTAGATGGCGCTATCTTAGGAATTTGCATTTAAAACACTGTTATCTAACGTAACAGAGCATTTAAAACACTGTTACCTAACGTGCGCCACTCAGCAATCAGAAGTTACCTGGCATCAGATCAATCCTGTATATTTGCTCGAGCTATACACTTGATCTGACAAAGCTCCTACGGCTGATGTGCAGCTCATCTGCCGGGACAGGAAAGTTCAGGTCGATTCAACTATGTGCACTAATCCTCAGGCGCGTGAGTTTGAAGGTTCAATACGGAGTTTGTTTTTATGTCCACTTTTTTTGTCGTCATCCGACACTTCGCTTAGCCAATTTTGAAATTCGCGTGTTGTAGATTGATACGCTGTGTCTAGGTCATGTTTATCCAAAGCTCACCTAGACCCAGCGTATAAATCATGTCTTTTATTTTCACTAGCCAGTCTGTTTTATTATTTAGTTCTGGGCAGTCGAGAAACACGTGATCGATATGTAAGCGGCCACTTCTGGGCTCTTTGAGTTTGCCTTAGGAAATTAAACGCCCTGTATTTGGCATCGACTGATAGAGGGTATCTTGCGAGCTCGGCCCTACATGTATTATTTGTCTGCTTTCTTGCTTACTCAAAGTGCTAGTTTACAGAATTTTGAACAATTTTTGGGAAAATTGGCCTTTTTCGTCTTATACCCTAAGAGATACCTGGAACCCGAATTTTAACCCCTAAAACATACGACGAGCACCCCGCCCGACGACATATGGGAGTCCCCCATATGATGCCAGGTAACTTGAATGCTGAGTGGCACACGTTTAAGATTATTTCTCTATGTAAAGCTTTCTCGTGTGGTATATCCATGAAAGCTCACAGATACGCACACATTTCGAGGAGTGAGCACGTTTTTATTGACTTTGAGCCCCTTTGAGCCCTAACCAAGGACTCTTGACTATACACCGCTTCCAGCCTTATCCCAGTCACAGGCGGAACAGGCCAAACTAGCAACGCAAGAGATGGGAGACTTTATTGAGTTGGTGAGCCAACTCAACTCCAAGGGGGCTCCGCCTCTCAAGAGGAACGTCGGTGTTTTCCTAGATACGACAGTTTTGAATCCATATTTCTAATTTACAGAAATATCGGATTTCGGATATTTTCTTAACTGCAAACTTACTGAAAGGAAAACGTTTCTTCGAGTGATGAATTGTCGCCGCTAGTAGCTGTTCCCATATAAATGATAGCGTTGACTGCGTCAATGTTTAGTTTACCAGGCCAATTACTGTAGTAAACAAATGAAATAATGCTCTGATCTTAACAATTTGTCCATATTTGTAGTTATTTACTTGAGCGCGAAATTTGAAGTTTAGGTTCAATTGTTTACATGATCAATTGAATCAAGGCTCGCGTATAGGATTCTCTACAGTGACTTTGAAGTCTATATATTACAAAGAAAGAAACCCAAAATCGCAAGCACAAATAACGTATTCTTATGGAGTTGAATTTATTTATTTAGAACGCGAATTTTGAGTGTTGCGTTTGATTTTCAATTGAATCCGGGCGCGAGTCATTGTGTATCGTGTGTAGCATTCTTGAACGAGAGGGCATTTGCAGTCTATACATTACTAAAGAAACCCCAAATCGCGAGCACAAATAACCAGGTTACTTTCTGATTAAATTTCCAGCTAGTGAAATGAATTAAAGAGGCAAACAAATTAATGTTTCAAATTTATCAAGCAATATTATAGAGCAACAATATGACAACGAGCCTATTCATGTGGAACTTTTGAGATGAAGTGGGTATCAAACCTTGTGAAATAATATGTTAAAACCGTACCGGATTAAAATTCCTTTTAGCACAATATCTCAAGGAAACATTGATAAAAATTGTGTGAGGTTTCATTTCGTTGGGAAAATGCCGAGTAAGTAATAAATTGCGGAAGAAGTTTGCACGCGCTTTGAAGTTTTTCCAGATAACACTGATTTGCATAGCAACGCTTTGAGCAAAAATATTCATCCTACGAATTCTCGATCTTTAAACTGTCCACTGCATGGGATATTGACATCTTTCTTCATAATGTCTGATTGATTATAAGGCGCCATTATTTCTGGTGCAGGGGAATATAAAGGAAAAAACAAATGCTCTCACTCCTGTTGCTATACTCCGTTTTAGTCCGTCTTCTAAAGTTGAATACTAATTTGTCTCTTGAATCAATTAAATTGGTGCTTGGACGTAGTGCGCAGACGCGCACTTAATCAGCTCATTAACTCGGTTCGTAACTAATGTGGGCTCCAACATGGCGGCTCCATACAATGACTGTACAAAATGGCGCACATTCACTTGCTAATATCTCGCTCGGAAAGTGACCAATCGGCCTAAAATTTACCCAGGAAACATAATTTGTATGTTCTTTATAACTCTATTAGGCATCCAGTGTTTAGAAGTTAATTTAGAGAAATAAATTTTGTCACGTGACAAGTGAAAACCAAGAATTACATGTTTGAGAAATCATCTACATTAAGACCACGTGGTGTGATAGCCTTTAGACGCTACGCCTATTGGGCTTCCCTCATCAGTTACTTAGACAATAACATCCCATTATTGGATCTCTGCTTAGTTAGCCAATCAGAATGCGAAGAAAAAACACAGGCTCGTCTCTTATTTTTCTCGGATCACGAGTATGGTGTACTGCGTCCCCTAGTTGGTCCCTTTTTTCCTCGCCCCGAGTGGCTACGTGAATTTACTTTGCGTTTAGCTTTCGACACACGTCTGAAATACGCTTTAAGTTAGAAGTCATTGTAAACATAGCTTCCAGTGTTCGTCTGGTCGCTCTAAGTTAAATTGAAATTTTAGAGACGAAAGCCCAGTTAACTTTTCGTGGAATGGTCAATGGATCCTGGGGTGTTGGAAAAAGTTACACATCATTCACGACAGTTTATAACCGCGGGAGCGGCCAGTCATGTAGCGTTATTCGTACAAGACTTAGAACATCCAGAAACGGCTTCATCAGTGTATATAGCAAACTATGAAACGTTCAAGTTCCTTGAATTTTCTTTCAAAAATAGTGGACGGAAGACTTAGTTATCGTCTAATTCTAAGCTTTGCGAAATATTTGTTGTGGTTTTTTTTTAACACCACGCGCACGCCAAAACAGGCGGAAGTTCTGGCGGCAAAGATTCACCAATCAGAATCGTGCTCGCACAGACAAATCGGAATACAATAGTAGAGCTGCGAAATGCGCACGCACTAAAACGTCAGTGGGCAAACGCACAATGTATGTATGAAGCGCGCGTGTATAGTAACATTTCTATTTTAGAGCAAAATATCGCTCTTTAGAATATCCATAAATATCTAAACTGCTACTGCATGCATTGCCCGAACTTCCAAAAAGGAAGAACTGAGCTTTAGTTTGTTTTATTTTGATAGAACAAGCAAGTCTCTGCCACAATCTTTACGGGAAGGGAAACTGTACTATATGGAGCTGCTCTACAAAGAAGACGGGGGATTAAACTACGCCAACATTACAATAAAATAGGCGACAAATTTGAAAGCCCTATCGCCAGTGAACATTTCAGACGAACCGTTCGGGGAATCGGTAAGAATGAAAGAAAGTTTATCACATCTCACAAACTTGGCCATAGTAATCTATACTATTATTGGCTTCTACGTTTTCTCAACTTGTGCACTTATATACTTCTTATTATAACCGGGCGCAAGGGCCATACAGTAAGATATGGACCGAGGGGCTATAAAAAAGGCGGACAAATTCGGAGATCCATAACTTACCGTATGGCTCGGTAACTTTTTTTACTCGAGCAGGACAACGAAACCAGCTATTTTTAAGCGACAAAGATACTGAGCAAAAACATGGACAAGTAAGGGACGCCGGGGGTTTCCTAACCATCCACCCCATCAATAATGTGCAACGAAAAAGCAACAAATCATGAGAATATAATTTCCACATTCACCATAAATTATTTTAAAACTTCTGTCATTAGATCTTCCAGGGAAAGATTGTAGATCTGAAGGAGATCCACGCTACCCAAATTACCTGGACTGCACGAAGTTTACCCAAACAGACAAAGTAAGGAAGGTTTCCGTCTCAAATTACTTTACAATCCATTGAGCTCATAGCAATAAATAGCTGGGAGGTAAATGATGAACGCCTTTTAGCGTTTTTAGGTTGCACGCGACGCAGTGTGCAGATCCTTCTGCGTTGCCATTCACACGTGTGAGCTCACGAGACTCTTTTCCGGTTTCACCTACTGTAGTGGGTCAAGCAACATCGCAACATCGCAACGATCTGATTGTAGTTTCAACGGTACGCGTTTACTTACAACATAGAGAACCCAACATCCAAACTTCGCTGAGCTGACTATGGCGAGGTCACGTGTTATCCGAAACGGCTGCTACAGTATTTTATCAGAAATTAACAGAGTAATAACACCATAGCCATTTCCTTATAGCTGCAAGGTGTAAAGACAGCAATTCAAGAGCTACAGGAAAAGTTAAAGAATACAAGCCATCCATCTGAAAAACAACTTGAGGATACGATGAAGGTCTGTTGCTCACTAATCATACAAAATTATATCAGCTTTTTCGAACGGTCCACAATATTAAACTTTATGGGTTATAAGACAGCAACAATAGCGATAGGGACTATTATAGGAATATCGATCTTTATCGTCTCAACAATTATGCAAACGAAGTTGTGGGTAATAGCTTTCTGAGTGGATAAGATCAGCACATCACGGGGGTGAGAACATCATCTGAAATGACGTTCTTGTTTATCCTCCATTTCGTGCTCTTTGCCCTGTTTTCTTGTATCGTTGATTTTGCTACCTACTACTATAAGAATAGTGATGACGTCACAAAAACAAATTTTCGATTTAGCAATATTTGTTCCTTGATTTCGAAAGGGCATATCGATTGAAAGCTACACACCAAAAATGAGGTGAATCGGTTGAAACGCGACCGAGATACGGCCCGCTGAATACATAATTTTCTTTAACAAATCACTGTATTTTGGACTCAGTTCATAACTTTATGAACTGAACCAAAAATACAGTGATTTGTTAAAGAAAATTATGTATTCAGCGGGCCATATCTCGGTCGCGTTTCAACCGATTCAGCTCATTTTTGTGTGTAGCTTTCTATCGATATGCCCTTTCGAAATCAAGGAACAAATATTGCTAAATCGAAGTTTTTCAAATTTGTGACGTCACACTTTAGGACTCTATTGCCACGTACTGGATCTGAGCGCTAATCTGGATGATACTTTTCTTTACTTGAAGAACGACTGCATGATCACGGAGAGCATAAGAGCGAATCCATTGAGAGATAACTTCCTACTATGCGATTTCGGTCTGAGAAATCGCCATTCCTATGTTAAATCCCTTGAAATGTTTTCCTAAACAATTTATTTTATACTCTTTTTTCTGCCAATCACCAGACGGCCGGTCGAAAATCACATTTCTTTTGGATGATTCTACTCTCCAATCCGAACCTGCCAGTGACAATGAAGGTCTAGCGGTGACGCGTGAGGTGGAAGAGCTTGGTGACATGGTGGCACGGGCGGTGAACTCCTCGACACCAATAGTAATGCAGTACCCAAGCGTCAGTGAGTTATGCTTTTAAGACAGGAGGCAGATAATGTTGTATGGTGTTTTCCATTTCAAAGTAAGCTGGTTGGTTTTGATCGACGTCAAATTTCACAAAGCATTCCGATTGGGATGTAATCCAGCAAAAGGAATGGCGGTTACAATTTGCTCGATTCGGATCGCTTGCCTTATTTGAACATAGACCGGTTGGAGTATTAATGGTAGAAACAATTTGATCGGCTCGTCAATTAAAACCCCGAAACAAAACTCTAGGGCTTATTCAGTCGCCCCAAATGGTATGACCATTGACCACTGCAGTTTTCATAAGCGTGTATTAATTTACTTCAACTACGTTTTTCAGTAATGCAAATCAAGGAACTTGAGAGAGGTTTCTCGTTCCCTGCCGACCATCAGAAAAACTCCTTTGCTACGAGTGATCAGATAAGGATCGAAAAATCACCCAATGACGCAGGTAAAATAATGTCATACATTTTTCTTACATATTTATCTCCAAAGCGCATGAAGCAGACGTCTGAGTTAGTGAGGGTTAAGAGAGTAAATGACATTTTTATAACATCCATCCATCACATCATCCTTCAAAATTCGAAGTTTCCTTAACGCGAACTATTAATAATAATAATAATAATTTTAATACTTATTTTGAGTATCTGGTGTGAAATGTACATTACAAACACTTCTTGTAATTTAAGGGCAATACGATTTCACACGTTATCTTAAATGTGTTGTTAAGTTCAATATATCTGATAATTATATCACCGGCGTTCAATCATGACGTCACATATAAATTTGGTTAAGATTTCTAAAGAAACTGAGTGTCGTTATCCACTTCACTTTCAGAAAAGTACGTCGTTTTCAGCGCCTTGTACAAAACTTAGAAAACATCCTGCAGCGTAACATATCCACCGTAGAAGGGTAAGTTCTGCACTAGCTAACATAGCGGTACGATTCGATTTAAGTTCAGGCAAATAAAACTCGAGTTAGCAAAACACCATATTACGTTGAGTGAGTTGAATATTCCTTAGCTACTTGTTTCTGCTTGGTTAATGCGTTCTACGATTGCATTTGCGCAAGGGTACTGTTAATTGGACCATTTTTTAACAAATTGCACAATTATACCAGAATTCTGACCAGCTAGATCAGACATATTTCACTCATTTTTTAGTGATGAGGAGAAGGGGGCTAAGTTTTTCCTCAATAGTCGGATCATCGTCAGCTCAATGGTGCCACGCCCGACAAACATGGAAAAAGGAGGCATTCACGTTCGTCTTGAACACACAATGGTATGTATATCTACAACACAATATATATAACCTGGACTTCAGAAAAGATAGCAGGCAGAGTTTAGTAATTGCTTCAGCAAGCATAAGCATGTCCTGATAGTTCTGGGAAATAAGGAGTACCTGAATGTACATTGCCTGGTTATTTCGGGTAAGGTCGTCTTTTTACAAAACGTTTCCAAAGCAACACACACCTTCGCAATAATAGTTGTGCTTCGATATACCTGCCTCGGAATAAGTTATGGTACTTTTCTTTTAGCTCGAAGGAGAACGTGCGTCATGGAATGAAAGAAAAAATCATATTGTCCTTTTTTCATGCTCCCCAACACGTACTGAGAAGGTTTATGCCGGAATCGGCCGATCAGAAGCACTGATTTTGAACATGTAATAACTTAACAAATGAGAACATACTTTGAATCAGACGTCTCACTTCGCCAAGTGGGGTACGATCGCTGAACTTCAGGATAAGTTCCATACTTTTTATTAACATCAAAACTTTAGTGCAATCTTCAATGCATATTGCGTGGGCGAAAAAAGATTAGAGAAATAAATGATAAAGAATTAATTAAACAAATGAAACATTGCTTTTCATGGCAGTACCAAGACCGTCCATAGTCAGGTTATCCAGTTATTGCTGGATAACCAACTTTCTCTATGATGTGGTTTCTTTTCAGCACAAACGAACAAAAGAAACAGTGATGACCTGCGCGTTTTGGAACTTTACTGCAAGGTATGCTTGCATCTTAGAATTTGTTCGTTATTATTAACAACTCGGAAATTTTGTTCAAGGTTTTCTAAACTTGAATCTATATAGCGAGGGGCTGTCTAACCATTGTGTGATCAGTGCTGGATTTTTATATCTCATCAGGCAAATTTGGTTCGATTCGGCAAAATATCAGGCGAGTTTGGTCGGGCCGTGGTTGTCTCGCCAAAATACCCATGGCGAGATCAAACGAGCTCTGATATTTTGCAGAATCAAACTAAATTTGCCTGATTGTTTATTTATCATCCCAGCTAAACATCCAAATAAAGAAAAAGGTATGTGTCCTCAGCTAAAAGCGATTGCGTTTTGTAAAGACGAAGTTCACTTGCCGTCGCGACAGAAAATCATTTTGTGGTTTTTGCCGTCGTGAACTCCAGACTATATTTATTCTAATTATTTTACTAAAGAAAATTGATGTTTTAACTAGTCTTGTACAAGAATTTTAGATAAACAGTTCCTGATATTGAATTGGATATCAGGTCAGTCAGACCCGATACCGTAGAATTTCAGGACAGTAGATCTCGTTCCTGATTGGCTTACGAACTCAAGTGGGATGATAACACGCAAAAATTTGCGGGCTTTTTAATTTACTCAACCATTATCATGTATATCCTGCAAACAATAATGACGATGTACGCTGTGCTCTGTTTGGCGACCAATTAGCGAGCAGCGCACATTGGAAGTTGGAGGACACAGTTGCAAGAAAGCTCTGCTTTTTTTTTCGCCTTTCATTGTGATCTGCTCCATAGCATGTCAGGCGAGGCGTCAAACGTTTTCTTCCAAAACATGCCAAGAAAGTTACCCTTGTGGCAATGGTTCTGCTTTCTGCGCGCTATACTATAAATGGCCGCCACTTAAACAAATGTTGATGGACAAATATCGTTGTTATCCGTCGCAGAATTGGAAACACTAGCGGAGCATGGTCTCGCAAAGGATGCCGTGTGGATGTTAAAAAGTCGGACATGAACAATACAGTCTGTCGATGCGACCATTTGACTCATTTTGCCATTCTAATGAAAGTCAGCGCAGATGAAAAGGTAAATGTTCGTGGTTGAATTTCAGAATAGGGGCAGCGCCCATCTCCATGTCTTTGGTTGGATAAAAAAAGTGAGGTTGGCCTACCAGGGGATGTGATTTTGAACTACATACAAAATGTCGTTCGTCATATTTAACGATTGTTAACGATTTGCTTTAAAGTAAAAAACATTCATAGGAAAAGAAACTCACTACAGAAATGTTATTCAGTTGCACTGTTTCTTCAGGTACTTTTAAACAGTAGTAGTGTCCCAGCTCAGCGTTCATGAAATTCAATGGCCTCCTTGAGCGTAAAAGCATAGAGTACCGATTTTGTCATTCAATCCAAGTTAAAATAGACATTTCGTGCGCACAGTGACTATGCCCGCCATATCCGCTATCGTGCTGTTGTTAATGTTTTCTAAATGTTTTTTGCGAGCGCCCATATATTTGTTGGTGTCTCATTGGGACCCACTGTTAAGCCTACAATCTTGGACAAAATGTCTTGGCAATTTTTCCAAAAATCATCGAAATGAGGTTTCAACCCTGTCCATGCGTGATTTGTACCCCTCCCCCCCCCCTATAGTCAATGTTGCTTGCGTCCGTAGACAGATGATCTAGGAGTTCCTCAACATTGGTTTGGGGGAGGGGGAGCGAGAATTGACATCATCCGTATGTGTTTCATCATACCCACTGATTTCCTCAAAATTTTGCCGACAATTTTGTCCAAGATTGTAGTTTCCATATAGTCTTATCTGTCGTATCAGTCAACCGTGAAACAAAAGAATATTTCCAATTTCCATTGTTTCACGGTCGACTGATGCGACAGATAAGATTATATGGAAGCCAGGCTTTATTGGTCACGCTGTAGTGGACTCCCTGCCTTACATTTTGTTTCTTTTTTTTGTTACTTTTCGGTAGTATCATTCTTGAACGTAAGGTTTAATAAATAAATCAATAAATAAACCCTAAACCATGGACAAATATGTACGGGAAATATCATTTATGTATTTCATTTGTAATTCCGTAGCCTTTGTCCAAAGGACACCGCCAAGCATTGGAGTCTATTACCTATGTTGGTTGCAGTCTTTCGCTAATTGGTGAACTACTGACTGTCCTGGCGATAATTGCACTCAGGTGCGGGTATTTTGTTTTCTAGGTCGTACACTAGAACGCGTAATGGCATTTTGTATAGCGCTCAAGAAAGTGTTATCTATCGTCGTGCAAATTAAGATATAACATCGAGTTACGTTAGCATTCATATGAAAATAGGTCTAGTTTATCGATTTCTCCAATTTGTATCCTGTAAATTTAAATCAGTTTGACAATATTTTTTTTTCACTTTTTTGTGGAGGAAGGTTATGTGCGTGAGAGAAAGTTTGTCTGCATTGAATCTTGGAAAAATGTCTTTCTTTTATCCGATAAGTTAATCAGTTATATTTATTTAAAAATGAATCTGTAAAATATTGAACTTCGCATTATTACTACGATAACCATCAATTTTATCCACAGGCTCACTCGCTCGGAGACGAATATCATCCACTTAAATCTGGTCGTCGCTCTTGGCCTCTCACAACTTTTCTTTCTTGCCGGAATTCGCGCAACCTGGAACAGGGTATAACAAATTATTCCTATATATTAACATTACTGATTATCCACACTGCACCGGATTTCAAAAACGGAAAAGCTTTTAAGCAGTTAGGCAACCACATCAGTGGTTCTTCAAAAGAAAAAGTTACGTAACCTCGTAAAGTGAGGTATGGCTCTATAACTCGGCATGAAAAATAGTTAACTAGAAACACTTACGCGTTTTACCTTTCTGCACTTTAGAATTCAATGTTTACATTGCAGTCAGCTATCTGAGTGCCTTTCCTCCAAACAGTTGAAAGGGGAAGGTTTTATTTCTGTAAATTGCAAGAAATTTATAGCAACATTCTCAACGTCTACGTCTACGACACAATCTATCATGCAAGACAACTGACAGAAGGGTGTGTTTTCTTCTCACTTTTACTGCTTGATAATTTATTGCATATTTTTAAGGGTTTATGCATATTCGTGGCATCTGCTCTACACTTCTTTAACCTGGTCGCATTCTGTTGGATGCTGGTTGAAGGAGTCTGGCTGTACGTAATGGTTGTACGCGTATTTGATACCGGCTATAACCGGATCAAAAGATATATCATCGCAGCCTGGAGTGAGTTTTCATTCTGAATCTCGTGAATTGCTGGTTACCTGTAATTGATAAAATTAATGATGCCAGCAAAAGGGACAAATTTATATCAACATTTTATATTTTAGCGATCCCTGCCGTCATTGTCATCATAACTCTGGCATCAAGCTTCGACGGATATGGCACAGATTTCAGGTATATTCATTCGTCACAGGCGAAGAGGGGTAGTCTCCAATCTTCATCCGGCGGCCATAATAGTGAAAATTGTGACGACACTATAGATGTGGACATACAAACTTGTAAATTTATAAGAAGAACCAAACTTTTAAGAAGGGTTTTTCGTGTCTTATGAAATCGCACTAACATGTTTGAAGCCAGGATTTCCATTTTAAGATGGGGAAAAGTAATGTATAACGTTTTCGTTTCAGTTGTTGGCTTTCAGTGGAAAAGGGAACAATCTGGAGCTTTGTTGTTCCTGTGCTGGTTATTGTGCTGGTGAGTCTGGAGGTATCCGGACATTTTGAATCGAGGAAGTGAGAATGAAGCACAAAAGTACTGGCCAAAAAAGTCCCATGTTCACTTTGCTAAACACCGATTATCAAAAAAACAAAATCCACAACCAAAATAAAATGGATCTTCTTCCTCACATAGTCGACCACATGGGCGTCAACCTATTTTAAGTAGTGTAGATCTAAATATCAAAAGGATATTGATTATAGTGCTGACTTTTTCGATGTAAAGTGTCTACAGAACTCATCTGTTTGTTAGAGATATAAAGCAATAAATAATACAAGCGCCATACCGAGCCTAGTGAATTCGTACCTAATGCAAGTGTTTGATTTTTAGGCAAATGCTACTATTCTAGGAATGGTAGTGCGAGAGATTCTACAGCTTCACACACCAACCCCTGCTGATGATAGCAAAATAAGTATGGTCAGGTAATTATTGTTATCACCTCAGGTGATCGAAACAGTTACAAATTGCGCGCCTTGGGTCGACAAGGCTGTCAAAACGGCAGCTCTCCCTTAAGCAAAGACAAATGAATTTCGTTGATGTTTTCGATTTCATGTTTTTCTACAGAAACAAATTGAGAGAAAATCCATTTGATGCCTCATTTTTCACTTAAACCGTAGTGGAGGAATAAGAACTGTAAATGTTACATTATTGGCTGCAAAGCAGCACTGGTGAGAATACAGAAAGAGCGAGGTGAACTGTATAAAATTCCAACGATTGACGTTGATCAGGTAAATTTCGACCGTGATACAGCAATTGCAAGAATTTTGTACGATTTGCGTACCGAATGACGAGTCCGGGTTACATTTTATGACGTTTTGAGGGCTGTTTCTCTCTCACTATTTACCAGATTTAATACCAAACTTTGGGTTTTTGTATAGTTCAGTATAGTCTTTCTCTTTATGTGTGTCTGGTGCGGATAATCGTAATGTAACGAGGAGGTACCAGTAATCGGGATCTTTCTTGATTATGACTTTTACTTTAATTTCAACTTTGGCTCAACTACCACTACTTTTACAATAATGGTAGCCCTTTTTATAGGATTCAACCCAGGATGGTTCTCACGGTTTCAAGTGTTTACGCCCAGTTGACGAAGGAACTCTTCGTCAACAGGACCTTATTAGGTAAAACTAAAGAAGCACGACTATTTAATCTGATTTACGCATGCGAAGAAAGCGTGGGAAAACTACGGTTTACATTTGGATAAAATCTCTTAAAAATGTGCTGAACTAGGACAGTTTGATTGCCGTGAGAACTTCCTCTGAGTTGAATCCTTTACAAACATGTTTACCTACAAGGGTGACGTAAGGGGAGTTCCCTACAACATTCTCTTAGGCGAGACTACAAAACTAACTCTGAAATGTTCTCATTGTGAGACTACAAAGAAATCCTAAAACTAGCTTCGTAACACTCCCCCCGTCTTAAAATGGCACATCTCCTGATGTGTAGAAGTTATTAAAAGTGAATAATTAAAAATTAAAAAAAAATGTTGATGTTTACAACTTATAGAGTTTCGTGCTTTTTTAGAGTCTTGACACGTGTGTACTACAAAGCTACAAAAACACTAGAAAATGACTACAAAACTATTTCAGAACGACACGTGTTAGAAGAAACACTCAGAAAACACTGAAAATGGAATATATTCAGTTGTCGTTTGCATTTACTAGGGACGTTAGTACCTTTTGAAAGAAGTGCGTGAATGTCGTACAAGACATTAAATCTGAAAATTGAAATGGCTGTAAGCAAAGGCGGTGCGCAAGACCTATGTACCCATGATGCCGTAATTTAAACAGCAATTCTAAATATAGGTACATCGATCTCCACATGTTTCCATTTCCCATTATATCCTCTATATAATTTAAAGCTGGATCTAACAGAAGTTGTCTAAGGAATGTTTCTTTGATGTATAATCTTCCTGCTAATTCCACTAAAAAAGTGATGTTATGAAGTTCGAACGATAGTTCGATCTCTGGTTGATCATTGTTAATCGTGTCGTCGACAAGTTCCAGGAGTAAGTCTAAGGTATGCCAGTTCCTAAAATTATACAACGTGAACTGTGTAAGTTCAGGACGCTGTTCTCTGTCCTCTGTGAACGCGGCAAACGCTCCGCTCACGGACGCGAGATTGGCCATCGTTTCCTCCTTTATTTTTCTCACGAAGGGAACATCGTATAGTGCGATTGACACTTCCAGTCTTTCTTCCTCCGTTACACTGGTGGAGAACTCAAGGTTAGTGTGGCTAGTGTCGGTATTGACGGCTTGTTCTGAATTCTGAGATAGCCAGCCAAATTTTTTTCGTATAAAAGAAATATAAATTACTAATATAAATCAATCCTTAATTTTCAATGTATGTATTCGTAAAGTTTTCAAGCTGCCGGTAACTAGGAGTAAGGCTAAAGCCCTGGCTAGCCAGGCAGCCAGGGAAGAAGTTGGCGAGAGTTCTAAAACTAGTAGTAAAGAAATTGCAGCCCCAAAGCGAGTAAGTTCGGGAATTTTAAAAAGAATTAGGGCGTTGACTCCTTCGCGGCAGTCAACCCGAATAGCAGATAACAGCGAATTTTTTACTCCCTCTTTAAGTAATCCAACAGTAATTGCTGAAGAAAATCCTCCGCCTAGACCTCCTTTACCTGAGAATTACGAACAGCTTTCAGTCAGCACTGAAGTAGAATTTTCAGATTTCTCGCAAGACGATAGTTTCTCAGATAGTCATAGCGAAGCAGAAGAACTTTCTGATCAAAATTGTTGTTCTCGCGCAGAAACGCCGGAACAAATCGAAACTGAAAATCATCCTTCAAATATGCAATCATTGAACAAGCTGTTGCGTTTCCTGATTCTGCGAGTATGTCTTCTCCCGGTGTTGTTTCGGCTATCAGAGAAATGAAAGATCATTTTGACGACGAATTCGAAAGTCTCAGGGCAATAAATGAAGAAAAAGAAAGAATGATCGCTCAGATACAAAATTCTTACCTAGACGCCGTTAGCCTAAAGGGAATGTTTACTACACCTATTTTCAAGGGTGAGCAGAAGGAAGATGTTTCTGAATTTATCACCAGTTTTCTCCAAATGTCTATCTTTTGTAATTGGACGGAAGAAAAACAAGCTCAAGGCTTGCCTTTGTGCCTAAAAGGAAATGCCTTGGCTTGGTTTAATTCACTCAAGGATAAGGAAAGTTTAACAATTCACGAAATCATAGAAAAATTGAAAGAACAATTTGCGTCGAGTGCCTCTCACTGGCGCCTAAGACAAATGCTAAGCAAAAGAAAGCAAAAGCCAAACGAGCCACTTTCCGAGTACGTTACGGACATCCGTCAGCAATGCATAAGGTTGAATTTACCAAAATCTGAATGGCTGCATTACTTTGTCGATGGTTTGAAAGATGAAATTAAGGAATACGTTGTATTAAGGGAACCTGATACTTTTGAAAAGGCAGAAAATTACGCAATGCTAAAAGACAGCATAGCTCAGCGTTCAGCTGCCCCTGTCATTGATACTAAGCAAATTACACAAGAAATTATGGGGCAACTAAAAGGGTTGATGTTTTCTCAGGGTAATTCACAGCCAATAGCTGCTGCAATTCGCGAGGAAAGACCTACTTATGGTCAAGCCAGTCAAAGACAGGCTAACTTTCAATACGAAAACCAAAACATGGACATGCAAGAAATGATCAGACAAGAAGTTAAAAAGCAAATGGGAGGTCAGCTTAATCCCCGGGCCCAAGCTTTTCGGCCACAATCTCGAGGAACTTTCTACAGGGGACAAAGAAGTGTACAAGGACGCCCCTTTTGTAACTATTGTGGTATTTACGGGCACACCTATTATAACTGCAGACGAAAAAACCAAGGAAATCGCAGTCAATATCAAAGGGACCCCAGACTCCCTCCCCAGAGTTTTCAAGCCATTCGTTCTGAAAATCAAAATCGGCCTTATCCCACCCAGGGAAACTAAGGAAGGCCCCTGTCTCGAATGCAAACTCTAGAATCAGCGTGATGGGGGCCACTAATCAAAACGATAAATGCGAACAAGCCATAAAACAATCAGCAAAGTTTTCAGCCACAAGGGAACGTATAACAACTGCAAATTCAGTCAATACTTCTAAAATTTCAAACAGCGAACCAAAACATGTGTCAAAGCAAATTATTAAAGAGAATCAAATATATTTTGTTGTCTACGAAAACGAAATTCCTGCGCAAGATATTGTTGAAGAAACAAATGACGTCATAATAGAGGAAATCGAGTTTTTGGGAAATACACTTGAGGGGACGCCTTCGACCGTAAGTACCAAAAATATCGAAATCTTTGAAGAAAAAACAATCAGTTGTTCGAGAAATATTCAAGATTCAATACCGGTATTAAAACAAAATGAACATAAATACAATGAACATGAAAATGAAATTAATGAGAAAGAAGAAAAATCTGAAATTCAAACAGGTTCAGAACAAATTTCAGCGAATATGAAACAAATTGACACAACAAGAGAAATTGAGTACAATGATGCATTCATAAGTCAAAATAGTAAGAATCGCGATCAGACAGAAAATGAAAAACAAGAAACCTTCAGTATAAATACTACAAAAATGTACGAAAACAAAGATGAGCCTGAATTAAACAAATATGAAGTGATAACTACTGATTCAAATATGCAGTTACGTTTCCAATTGACTTAAAAGCCTTATCAATCCAAGGAAAAATCGGCGAAAACAGCGATACAAGTTTTCTTATTGATAGTGGAGCAGCTATTTCCGCGATTAGTCAAACTGTTTTTCACACATTAGATCGACAGCAATTTCATACTCTAGAGACAGATTTGCCTTCAGTCAAAACAGTAAATGGACAATCTTTAGATATTGTGGCAAAGATAGTTTTGCATTTCAAACTACGAGACAATCATTTCTCTTTTCCTTTTTATGTAATAAACGATTTGTCATATGGCGCAATTCTGGGTAAAGATTTTCTTGCAGAATACCAAGCAAATATCAATTTCTGTAACTCCACGATTTCGTTAAACGTGATGCAAAGAGAATTCGCTTTCCACAACGAACAGAATCTGGATTTTTGTGAAAGCAATGCATTTGTCGTTTTTTCAGAAGATTGTTTTTCATTACCGGGTCATTCTGAAACAATTTTACCCGCAAAAGTTGATGGGATTCCCCCGACGAATTCAGTTGGTTTAGTTACTTGTAGAAATGAACTTCCAGAAAAACTTAGCATTGTAGGTGCCTCTGAGCTCGTGACTATCAATGATGAGAAAATTGTTCCTCTAAGGTTAATAAACCCGAATTCAAAGAGTGTAAACATCTATCCAGGGACAAAACTAGCTTCTTTAACCATATTGAAAGACGATGAGTTTCAAACTTTTGAACTTGGAAAAACAACAGAGAAAATCGGAAAGGATGACGATTCGGATAACAATGTAACGGATTCATCAAAACTACCAGACATTTCAAATTGTGCTTTTACTGGGGAAAACAAAGAAAATTTGAAACACTTGCTAAGTCAGTACAAAGATTGTTTTGCCTCGACTATTAAGGATCTTGGTAGAAGCTCGATTATACAGCACAAAATCGATACTGGGGATAATAATCCTATCAAGCAAAGACCGTATAGAACTAATCCTGACAGTCGTGCAGAAATCGAAAAACAGTTAAAAGACATATATGTATATGTTCAGGCAAGCCTGTGGCCGCGTAGCACTAAGTTCAACAGAGTGGAGATAAGGAATTAACCTTGTGTGAAAGCTAACGTGCTAATGAAATGGTCCCATGTGTGCTTCTGAGCGTTAGCCCTAGTAAGCTACGCGGCCACAGGCTTGCCTGAACATATACATATATTCACTTCATTACCGCGAACATAACATCTAATTTACCCCGACCTGCTCCCAGTCTGACCTGGATAGCTCAGCATCGGATGTACAATTCTGAAGGTCGTGGGTTCGAATCCCTCTCGGGGTCAGAGATTTTTTCTCTTTCTCCGCTTACTAGGGCTAACGCTCAGAAGCACACATGGGACCATTTCATTAGCACGTTAGCTTTCACACAAGGTTAATTCCTTATCTCCACTCTGTTGAACTTAGTGCTACGCGGCCACAGGCTTGCCTGAACATATACATATATTCACTTCATTACCGCGAACATAAGATCTAATTTACCCCGACCTGCTCCCAGTCTGACCTGGATAGCTCAGCATCGGATGTACAATTCTGAAGGTCGTGGGTTCGAATCCCTCTCGGGGTCAGAGATTTTTTCTCTTTCTCCGCTTACTAGGGCTAACGCTCAGAAGCACACATGGGACCATTTCATTAGCACGTTAGCTTTCACACAAGGTTAATTCCTTATCTCCACTCAGTTAAAAGACATGCTTGAGCATAATGTTATTGAGCCTTCGGTTTCTCCTTGGGCCTCTCCCGTTGTTTTGGCAAAAAAGGCGGATGGCACAATGAGATTTTGTGTTGACTTCCGGAAACTTAACTCCGTTTCTAAGAAGGACTCTTACCCGATCCCCGTGATATCGGATGTACTTGACAGTCTATCTGGAAGTCAATATTTCACAAGTCTCGACATGAAAAGTGGCTATTGGCAGATAGAAGTAGAACAATCTTCTCGTGAAAAGACAGCTTTTGTAACCAACAACGGACTTTATCAGTTTCAAGTTTTGCCGTTCGGATTGTGTAATTCACCAGCCACATTTCAAAGACTCATGGAACATATCCTCAGAGGATTGGAATATAAAGTGCATTAATTTACATTGATGATATTATTATATTCTCTAAGACTCCGGAAGATCATCTCAGACATCTTGAGGAAGTTTTTGTTAGAATGCGGGATGCAAATCTGAAATTGAATCCAAAGAAGTGTGTGTTTGCCAAACAGGAATTGAAATATCTTGGCCATATTGTGACTCCAGATGGAATTAAACCGTGTTCAAGTAAGATTAAAGCAGTCACAGAATTTCCCGTTCCTACTAATGTCAAAGAATTGAGAGGTTTCTTAGGCCTATGTAACTACTACAGGAAATTTATAAAGAATTTTCACGTCATTGCAGAGCCTATGAACAACTTGACAAGAAAACATGTGAGATTCAAATGGACCCATGATTGCCAACAAGCATTTGAAAAACTCAAGAATGCGCTTGTTTCGGCCCCAATCTTAGTATTTCCAGATTTTTCTAAAGCGTTCCATTTGATAACCGATGCTTCTTCAACTGGTGTAGGAATGACTCTGTCGCAATTTAGTGATGATGGAAAAGAAGCTGTTATCGCTTATAATGGCCGTGCACTGAACAAATGTGAAGCAAATTACACAACTACCGAAAGAGAATGCATTGCGGTAATTGAAGGAATAAAGAAATATTCAGCGTACCTAAGCGGACGGAAATTTACAGTTCATACCGATCACAACGCTTTAAAATGGCTTATGTCTATAAAAGATCCTGTAGGACGTCTAGCACGTTGGTCAATGCTAATTCAGCAATATGATTTTGATATCGTCTACCGAAATGCTAAACAAAATTCGGCCGCTGACTCTCTAAGCCGACGCGCCTATGAAAAGTGTGAACTTTATTCCATATCAAAAGCCCCAGAAGCTGATAAAATTTATGAGCAACAAAGGAAAGACCGAAAACTTTCAGACATTATTGTTTACTTAGAAACCGGCGAATTACCTAGTGATAATAAACTAGCTAGAGAATTGTTATTATCTGCAGATTGTTTCTACATAGGAGAGGACAAACTCCTTTACCACTTAGATCGAAAAATAAACAACAAAATAAGGAATTATTTCACAATTAGTAGTTCCGGAGTCCTTCAGATATGAATTGCTTTCGAACGTCCATGATCATATTGTAGGAGCTCATTTTGGGATAAACAAGACATTTGGTAAATTGCGCCGTCATTATTGGTGGCCTGGAATTTTTAAAGACACAGAGCATTGGTGCAAATCGTGAGTAGACTGCTCTATGCGTAAAAGCCCTAAAACTCATTTGAAAGAACCGATGTGTCTTTCAGAACCTGTAACCACACCTTGGCAAAAATGTGCAATGGACATAATTGGTCCCCTGCCTAAGACTAAAAAGGGCAATATGTTTATACTCGTCATATCAGATTACTTGACAAAATTCCCAGAAGCCTTTGCAATGCCTAATATGGAAGCTTCAACAATAGCAGACATTTTTGTGCGGGAAATAGTATTCCGTTACACTGCTCCAAGAGAATTATTAACAGACCGAGGGAAAAATTTCATGAGCAATTTGATTAAAGAAATTTGTCGAATATTTGAAATTCGTAAAGTTAATACCTCAAGTTATCATCCACAGACAGACGGTCTGGTTGAAAAATTCAATGGTACACTGATACAAAGTTTATCTATGTATGTTAATAGTTCTCATACGGACTGGGATGAATATATCCCTGCAGTTTTACATGCCTATAGAACAAGCCCACACGAGAGCTGTAATGAGAGCCCGCATTATCTACTTTTTGGTTATGAGCCTAATCTGGTGATAGACAGTAAATACCTAACTCTAGATAGTTCAGAACTATCCACGTCTGTAGAAGAACATAGGAAACGAGTTGTCGAAAATGTCGAGCAAGCTCGTAAAATTGCTATAGAAAATACTCAACGAGCACATCAAAAAGCAAAATTCTACTATGACAAGAAAAGTAAACACCGTGAATTTCAAGTAGGAGAGAAAGTTTGGGTATATACTCCTGCTACAAAGAAAAGATTGGCAAAGAAATTGTTGCACATGTGGCATGGACCATTTAGAATCGTTGAAAATTCAATCAAGTAAACTACTACGTTCGTGATGTGAACAACAGAAAAGCGAAATTTGCAGTGCATGTAAATCGGATGAAAAAATGTTTTGACCCAGACGAGAGACCGATTTTACCACCAGAAAATACTACTGAAGGTTTTGGTCTAGATTTTTCAGATATCCCTGATGATAGTTTTGAAAAAGCGAAAGAAAAAACGTCAACAATAGTGCCGACACAGGAACGTGAAAAAACCAAAACACAAAAAGAGAAGTTTAAACAAGCTGGAGCAGTTCCAAAAACAAAAAAGATGAATTCTAAAATTCAGAAAAGCAAATCAAATGTTAGCTCCAATGGAACAAATGGTAACAAAAAGCCTAGTACTTCAGAGACAGTAAAGGGACACAGTACTTCTGTCTTACCAAATTTTAGCACTCAAAATAATGACGATGATTCCATTTTTCAAGCCATAAAACTGTTGAACAAGAGAAAGCGCGGTAGACGAATCGAATACTTAGTCTTATGGGCTGACCGTTCACAAACATGGGAACCGGCTAAAAATATTTTAGACAAAAGATTGATTCAAAACTTTCAGAAAAACAATTGAGTCATCTAGCAATTTTTCCACAGTTGTCTAGAAATGACAACCTTGAATTGTTTTGTTTCTAAAACTACCAATATTAGCTTTTGAATTTTCTTCCTAAAAGAGTGTAGTTAATTTTCCTAATATATCAATTGTCTAAAAACAACATTGATCTCACCTTGTTTAGTTGAATTAGGTCAAGTAAATTACATTGAAGGATCTCAAGACAAGGAAAACTCAAATCGATTATCATGTTCGTCATGTTGTACGCTCATGCCGCCATGTTCCTAGACATGTTTGCATATATAGTAAAAATAGAAAATTACGGCGGAGATTTTTAGAAGAAAGTAATTGTTTTTGAAATATAGTCCTGTTTTGTCTGACATCAATAAATTCCTCTTCTGTTTACTTACAGGCAAAGAGTGACAACACTGAATATCATGATAGTCAAACCAAGCTACTTCTTGTTTTTGTCTACCTTCTTAATTTGTTTTCAATTTGGCATAAATCAACAATTTGGTTCCTTAACAGAAAAGATTACTTTTTACCCGTCGTCTCTTTTGATAAGTCACAGTGCCCGTCCTTTGACTTTTTTTGAAGACACTCGGATTCTTCATGTGACTACTCATTTACCACTAGTAGAGACTGGAGAGGTTAAACGGATGTCAAACCATTCATGTTCGGTAATCAAAGCAACCTTTTTCGAACGATTACTTTCGTCTGTCAGGAATACACAGAAATCAGTTAAAAGATTGCTTTCGTTAACAGGACTTTCATCACTTATCGAATGTTCTACCTATCTCGCTCGTCTGTATAATTACGAAACTGGCTTACGATCCACAATGACGTGTCCAACAGTCTATCGGAATTCGGTTAAAATTTGCAAACATTGGGCATATAAAAACTGTAAAACAATTACCCCCGAACAAAAACATTGGCTAAGAGAAAAACATAGAAGAGAAAAACGAACTGCCTGGGCTTGTTACAGCGGTATGATGGGTGTCCCAAGATTGATTTATGAGGCAATTTCCAATAAGAAATGTGAAGCGAATCATGTTCAAAATCTTAAGAAAACCTTAAGGGAGATGACATCAGCAATGACGATAACTCAGCATCTTGTTCATGTCGTTAACGGAAAGATAACATATATGTTTAAAATACAAGACAGTATGAATTCAAAACTTCATGAACTAGGACATGATATGAAGCTGATCGATAAAACTTTTAAAGTTTGGGAACAAGAAATAAAAAAGTTTTCTAACAAAGTTCATTGTGATCAACAATTGCTAATGGAGTTTCTTTCTAAGTTTTTGACAGAGCTAACTAGAACCTTTTCAATATTACTACGATTTTTCGAGATTCAGGACATTATGAATCTTCTTACAAAGCTTAATCAAAAAACTTAATAAGCAAATCAGATTTACCAAGTTTTATAACCTCGCAACTCCTCCCTAAGCTCGATAGTGATGAATCACTTAAAGTAACTATGGAGGCATTTAAACAAGGTCTTCCTGTTTTGGGTCAGCCAATGACTGACGTGGAATATGAGAAAGATAGTGTCAATATTAATATACTTGCTGTTATCCCAGAGATCAAAAATCAAATTCGCTATGCACAATAGAACGCTTGACACCTATAAAATTTAACATTTCCAATTCTTGTTATACAGGACCAGTACAAAAGAAAAATTTAGCCGTTATTTCATGTTCATACTCGAAATATATTGTGACTATCGATGACCTTGATAAATGCTTTCAGAATCAAAATGGATATTTATGTCCAACCAATATATTACAAACAAAACAAAATTTTTCTTGGCTTGGCTATCCTTGGAATTCAGAGATTAAGTTGTCATTCCCTCGTTACCACCTTCCCTCAAGTTCGTGTGATGGCTTACATCCATTGATTCCTCTTGGCGGACGATTCTACTTAAGTACTTCACGTGGAATATTGAAGACCAACACCGGACGTTTAACTATCACGCCTCTGTCCATCTACCAGTTTCCCTGTAATATCACGTTTCAAGGAATGAAGTCTGGTCTGACCAAATGTCCTAAATCTATGGCAATATCACTGCCTATTTTTACCAAAAACACTATACAATATACTCCATGGAACTTTATGGACAAGGATACACTGAACTTACACCACGATTCCCTAAAAATACCCCAGCCCGTAGAAATAAACAAGACTATCATAGAAAACCTTGATAAATTTTATACGTTTTACGATGAAAAACTCTCCAATGTACTCAAGCGCACAAGAAAAGATATAAACAAAATAAAGGAAGAAACACTCACGTACTCTGATCAAGTGCTACTATATACAGTGTCAGCTCTCACAATGCTGAACTTTATTATTGTTATATCAGTAATCTGTTTTAGAAAAGTCAAGGACAGCACCAACACCCCGCAAATCTTTGTCACGCACACGGGCAGACAGCAAAAGGGAATCAAAGAAAGCAATGGAGGAAGAAAGACTGGAAGTGTCAATCGCACTATACGATGTTCCCTTCGTGAGAAAAATAAAGGAGGAAACGATGGCCAATCTCGCGTCCGTGAGCGGAGCGTTTGCCGCGTTCACAGAGGACAGAGAACAGCGTCCTGAACTTACACAGTTCACGTTGTATAATTTTAGGAACTGGCATACCTTAGACTTACTCCTGGAACTTGTCGACGACACGATTAACAATGATCAACCAGAGATCGAACTATCGTTCGAACTTCATAACATCACTTTTTTAGTGGAATTAGCAGGAAGATTATACATCAAAGAAACATTCCTTAGACAACTTCTGTTAGATCCAGCTTTAAATTATATAGAGGATATAATGGGAAATGGAAACATGTGGAGATCGATGTACCTATATTTAGAATTGCTGTTTAAATTACGGCATCATGGGTACATAGGTCTTGCGCACCGCCTTTGCTTACAGCCAGTTCAATTTTCAGATTTAATGTCTTGTACGACATTCACGCACTTCTTTCAAAAGGTACTAACGTCCCTAGTAAATGCAAACGACAACTGAATATATTCCATTTTCAGTGTTTTCTGAGTGTTTCTTCTAACACGTGTCGTTCTGAAATAGTTTTGTAGTCATTTTCTAGTGTTTTTGTAGCTTTGTAGTACACACGTGTCAAGACTCTAAAAAAGCACGAAACTCTATAAGTTGTAAACATCAACATTTTTTTTTTAATTTTTAATTATTCACTTTTAATAACTTCTACACATCAGGAGATGTGCCATTTTAAGACGGGGGGAGTGTTACGAAGCTAGTTTTAGGATTTCTTTGTAGTCTCACAATGAGAACATTTCAGAGTTAGTTTTGTAGTCTCGCCTAAGAGAATGTTGTAGGGAACTCCCCTTACGTCACCCTTGTAGGTAAACATGTTTGTAAAGGATTCAACTCAGAGGAAGTTCTCACGGCAATCAAACTGTCCTAGTTCAGCACATTTTTAAGAGATTTTATCCAAATGTAAACCGTAGTTTTCCCACGCTTTCTTCGCATGCGTAAATCAGATTAAATAGTCGTGCTTCTTTAGTTTTACCTAATAAGGTCCTGTTGACGAAGAGTTCCTTCGTCAACTGGGCGTAAACACTTGAAACCGTGAGAACCATCCTGGGTTGAATCCTATAAAAAGGGCTACCATTATTGTAAAAGTAGTGGTAGTTGAGCCAAAGTTGAAATTAAAGTAAAAGTCATAATCAAGAAAGATCCCGATTACTGGTACCTCCTCGTTACACTGAACTAGGACAGTTTGATTGCCGTGAGAACTTCCTCTGAGTTGAATCCTTTACAAACATGTTTACCTACAAGGGTGACGTAAGGGGAGTTCCCTACAACATTCTCTTAGGCGAGACTACAAAACTAACTCTGAAATGTTCTCATTGTGAGACTACAAAGAAATCCTAAAACTAGCTTCGTAACACTTTAAGTGATTCATCACTATCGAGCTTAGGGAGGAGTTGCGAGGTTATAAAACTTGGTAAATCTGATTTGCTTATTAAGTTTTTTTTGATTAAGCTTTGTAAGAAGATTCATAATGTCCTGAATCTCGAAAAATCGTAGTAATATTGAAAAGGTTCTAGTTAGCTCTGTCAAAAACTTAGAAAGAAACTCCATTAGCAATTGTTGATCACAATGAACTTTGTAACGAGGAGGTACCAGTAATCGGGATCTTTCTTGATTATGACTTTTACTTTAATTTCAACTTTGGCTCAACTACCACTACTTTTACAATAATGGTAGCCCTTTTTATAGGATTCAACCCAGGATGGTTCTCACGGTTTCAAGTGTTTACGCCCAGTTGACGAAGGAACTCTTCGTCAACAGGACCTTATTAGGTAAAACTAAAGAAGCACGACTATTTAATCTGATTTACGCATGCGAAGAAAGCGTGGGAAAACTACGGTTTACATTTGGATAAAATCTCTTAAAAATGTGCTGAACTAGGACAGTTTGATTGCCGTGAGAACTTCCTCTGAGTTGAATCCTTTACAAACATGTTTACCTACAAGGGTGACGTAAGGGGAGTTCCCTACAACATTCTCTTAGGCGAGACTACAAAACTAACTCTGAAATGTTCTCATTGTGAGACTACAAAGAAATCCTAAAACTAGCTTCGTAACACTCCCCCCGTCTTAAAATGGCACATCTCCTGATGTGTAGAAGTTATTAAAAGTGAATAATTAAAAATTTAAAAAAAATGTTGATGTTTACAACTTATAGAGTTTCGTGCTTTTTTAGAGTCTTGACACGTGTGTACTACAAAGCTACAAAAACACTAGAAAATGACTACAAAACTATTTCAGAACGACACGTGTTAGAAGAAACACTCAGAAAACACTGAAAATGGAATATATTCAGTTGTCGTTTGCATTTACTAGGGACGTTAGTACCTTTTGAAAGAAGTGCGTGAATGTCGTACAAGACATTAAATCTGAAAATTGAAATGGCTGTAAGCAAAGGCGGTGCGCAAGACCTATGTACCCATGATGCCGTAATTTAAACAGCAATTCTAAATATAGGTACATCGATCTCCACATGTTTCCATTTCCCATTATATCCTCTATATAATTTAAAGCTGGATCTAACAGAAGTTGTCTAAGGAATGTTTCTTTGATGTATAATCTTCCTGCTAATTCCACTAAAAAAGTGATGTTATGAAGTTCGAACGATAGTTCGATCTCTGGTTGATCATTGTTAATCGTGTCGTCGACAAGTTCCAGGAGTAAGTCTAAGGTATGCCAGTTCCTAAAATTATACAACGTGAACTGTGTAAGTTCAGGACGCTGTTCTCTGTCCTCTGTGAACGCGGCAAACGCTCCGCTCACGGACGCGAGATTGGCCATCGTTTCCTCCTTTATTTTTCTCACGAAGGGAACATCGTATAGTGCGATTGACACTTCCAGTCTTTCTTCCTCCATTGCTTTCTTTGATTCCCTTTTGCTGTCTGCCCGTGTGCGTGACAAAGATTTGCGGGGTGTTGGTGCTGTCCTTGACTTTTCTAAAACAGATTACTGATATAACAATAATAAAGTTCAGCATTGTGAGAGCTGACACTGTATATAGTAGCACTTGATCAGAGTACGTGAGTGTTTCTTCCTTTATTTTGTTTATATCTTTTCTTGTGCGCTTGAGTACATTGGAGAGTTTTTCATCGTAAAACGTATAAAATTTATCAAGGTTTTCTATGATAGTCTTGTTTATTTCTACGGGCTGGGGTATTTTTAGGGAATCGTGGTGTAAGTTCAGTGTATCCTTGTCCATAAAGTTCCATGGAGTATATTGTATAGTGTTTTTGGTAAAAATAGGCAGTGATATTGCCTCCTCCATCCTTGAAACGTGATATTACAGGGAAACTGGTAGATGGACAGAGGCGTGATAGTTAAACGTCCGGTGTTGGTCTTCAATATTCCACGTGAAGTACTTAAGTAGAATCGTCCGCCAAGAGGAATCAATGGATGTAAGCCATCACACGAACTTGAGGGAAGGTGGTAACGAGGGAATGACAACTTAATCTCTGAATTCCAAGGATAGCCAAGCCAAGAAAAATTTTGTTCTGTTTGTAATATATTGGTTGGACATAAATATCCATTTTGATTCTGAAAGCATTTATCAAGGTCATCGATAGTCACAATATATTTCGAGTATGAACATGAAATAACGGCTAAATTTTTCTTTTGTACTGGTCCTGTATAACAAGAATTGGAAATGTTAAATTTTATAGGTGTCAAGCGTTCTATTGTGCATAGCGAGTTTTGATTTTTGATCTCTGGGATAACAGCAAGTATATTAATATTGACACTATCTTTCTCATATTCCACGTCAGTCATTGGCTGACCCAAAACAGGAAGACCTTGTTTAAATGCCTCCATAGTTACTTTAAGTGATTCATCACTATCGAGCTTAGGGAGGAGTTGCGAGGTTATAAAACTTGGTAAATCTGATTTGCTTATTAAGTTTTTTTGATTAAGCTTTGTAAGAAGATTCATAATGTCCTGAATCTCGAAAAATCGTAGTAATATTGAAAAGGTTCTAGTTAGCTCTGTCAAAAACTTAGAAAGAAACTCCATTAGCAATTGTTGATCACAATGAACTTTGTTAGAAAACTTTTTTATTTCTTGTTCCCAAACTTTAAAAGTTTTATCGATCAGCTTCATATCATGTCCTAGTTCATGAAGTTTTGAATTCATACTGTCTTGTATTTTAAACATATATGTTATCTTTCCGTTAACGACATGAACAAGATGCTGAGTTATCGTCATTGCTGATGTCATCTCCCTTAAGGTTTTCTTAAGATTTTGAACATGATTCGCTTCACATTTCTTATTGGAAATTGCCTCATAAATCAATCTTGGGACACCCATCATACCGCTGTAACAAGCCCAGGCAGTTCGTTTTTCTCTTCTATGTTTTTCTCTTAGCCAATGTTTTTGTTCGGGGGTAATTGTTTTACAGTTTTTATATGCCCAATGTTTGCAAATTTTAACCGAATTCCGATAGACTGTTGGACACGTCATTGTGGATCGTAAGCCAGTTTCGTAATTATACAGACGAGCGAGATAGGTAGAACATTCGATAAGTGATGAAAGTCCTGTTAACGAAGAGCAATCTTTTAACTGATTTCTGTGTATTCCTGACAGACGAAAGTAATCGTTCGAAAAAGGTTGCTTTGATTACCGAACATGAATGGTTTGACATCCGTTTAACCTCTCCAGTCTCTACTAGTGGTAAATGAGTAGTCACATGAAGAATCCGAGTGTCTTCAAAAAAGTCAAAGGACGGGCACTGTGACTTATCAAAAGAGACGACGGGTAAAAAGTAATCTTTTCTGTTAAGGAACCAAATTGTTGATTTATGCCAAATTGAAAACAAATTAAGAAGGTAGACAAAAACAAGAAGTAGCTTGGTTTGACTATCATGATATTCAGTGTTGTCACTCTTTGCCTGTAAGTAAACAGAAGAGGAATTTATTGATGTCAGACAAAACAGGACTATATTTCAAAAACAATTACTTTCTTCTAAAAATCTCCGCCGTAATTTTCTATTTTTACTATATATGCAAACATGTCTAGGAACATGGCGGCATGAGCGTACAACATGACGAACATGATAATCGATTTGAGTTTTCCTTGTCTTGAGATCCTTCAATGTAATTTACTTGACCTAATTCAACTAAACAAGGTGAGATCAATGTTGTTTTTAGACAATTGATATATTAGGAAAATTAACTACACTCTTTTAGGAAGAAAATTCAAAAGCTAATATTGGTAGTTTTAGAAACAAAACAATTCAAGGTTGTCATTTCTAGACAACTGTGGAAAAATTGCTAGATGACTCAATTGTTTTTCTGAAAGTTTTGAATCAATCTTTTGTCTAAAATATTTTTAGCCGGTTCCCATGTTTGTGAACGGTCAGCCCATAAGACTAAGTATTCGATTCGTCTACCGCGCTTTCTCTTGTTCAACAGTTTTATGGCTTGAAAAATGGAATCATCGTCATTATTTTGAGTGCTAAAATTTGGTAAGACAGAAGTACTGTGTCCCTTTACTGTCTCTGAAGTACTAGGCTTTTTGTTACCATTTGTTCCATTGGAGCTAACATTTGATTTGCTTTTCTGAATTTTAGAATTCATCTTTTTTGTTTTTGGAACTGCTCCAGCTTGTTTAAACTTCTCTTTTTGTGTTTTGGTTTTTTCACGTTCCTGTGTCGGCACTATTGTTGACGTTTTTTCTTTCGCTTTTTCAAAACTATCATCAGGGATATCTGAAAAATCTAGACCAAAACCTTCAGTAGTATTTTCTGGTGGTAAAATCGGTCTCTCGTCTGGGTCAAAACATTTTTTCATCCGATTTACATGCACTGCAAATTTCGCTTTTCTGTTGTTCACATCACGAACGTAGTAGTTTACTTGATTGAATTTTTCAACGATTCTAAATGGTCCATGCCACATGTGCAACAATTTCTTTGCCAATCTTTTCTTTGTAGCAGGAGTATATACCCAAACTTTCTCTCCTACTTGAAATTCACGGTGTTTACTTTTCTTGTCATAGTAGAATTTTGCTTTTTGATGTGCTCGTTGAGTATTTTCTATAGCAATTTTACGAGCTTGCTCGACATTTTCGACAACTCGTTTCCTATGTTCTTCTACAGACGTGGATAGTTCTGAACTATCTAGAGTTAGGTATTTACTGTCTATCACCAGATTAGGCTCATAACCAAAAAGTAGATAATGCGGGCTCTCATTACAGCTCTCGTGTGGGCTTGTTCTATAGGCATGTAAAACTGCAGGGATATATTCATCCCAGTCCGTATGAGAACTATTAACATACATAGATAAACTTTGTATCAGTGTACCATTGAATTTTTCAACCAGACCGTCTGTCTGTGGATGATAACTTGAGGTATTAACTTTACGAATTTCAAATATTCGACAAATTTCTTTAATCAAATTGCTCATGAAATTTTTCCCTCGGTCTGTTAATAATTCTCTTGGAGCAGTGTAACGGAATACTATTTCCCGCACAAAAATGTCTGCTATTGTTGAAGCTTCCATATTAGGCATTGCAAAGGCTTCTGGGAATTTTGTCAAGTAATCTGATATGACGAGTATAAACATATTGCCCTTTTTAGTCTTAGGCAGGGGACCAATTATGTCCATTGCACATTTTTGCCAAGGTGTGGTTACAGGTTCTGAAAGACACATCGGTTCTTTCAAATGAGTTTTAGGGCTTTTACGCATAGAGCAGTCTACGCACGATTTGCACCAATGCTCTGTGTCTTTAAAAATTCCAGGCCACCAATAATGACGGCGCAATTTACCAAATGTCTTGTTTATCCCAAAATGAGCTCCTACAATATGATCATGGACGTTCGAAAGCAATTCATATCTGAAGGACTCCGGAACTACTAATTGTGAAATAATTTCCTTATTTTGTTGTTTATTTTTTCGATCTAAGTGGTAAAGGAGTTTGTCCTCTCCTATGTAGAAACAATCTGCAGATAATAACAATTCTCTAGCTAGTTTATTATCACTAGGTAATTCGCCGGTTTCTAAGTAAACAATAATGTCTGAAAGTTTTCGGTCTTTCCTTTGTTGCTCATAAATTTTATCAGCTTCTGGGGCTTTTGATATGGAATAAAGTTCACACTTTTCATAGGCGCGTCGGCTTAGAGAGTCAGCGGCCGAATTTTGTTTAGCATTTCGGTAGACGATATCAAAATCATATTGCTGAATTAGCATTGACCAACGTGCTAGACGTCCTACAGGATCTTTTATAGACATAAGCCATTTTAAAGCGTTGTGATCGGTATGAACTGTAAATTTCCGTCCGCTTAGGTACGCTGAATATTTCTTTATTCCTTCAATTACCGCAATGCATTCTCTTTCGGTAGTTGTGTAATTTGCTTCACATTTGTTCAGTGCACGGCCATTATAAGCGATAACAGCTTCTTTTCCATCATCACTAAATTGCGACAGAGTCATTCCTACACCAGTTGAAGAAGCATCGGTTATCAAATGGAACGCTTTAGAAAAATCTGGAAATACTAAGATTGGGGCCGAAACAAGCGCATTCTTGAGTTTTTCAAATGCTTGTTGGCAATCATGGGTCCATTTGAATCTCACATGTTTTCTTGTCAAGTTGTTCATAGGCTCTGCAATGACGTGAAAATTCTTTATAAATTTCCTGTAGTAGTTACATAGGCCTAAGAAACCTCTCAATTCTTTGACATTAGTAGGAACGGGAAATTCTGTGACTGCTTTAATCTTACTTGAACACGGTTTAATTCCATCTGGAGTCACAATATGGCCAAGATATTTCAATTCCTGTTTGGCAAACACACACTTCTTTGGATTCAATTTCAGATTTGCATCCCGCATTCTAACAAAAACTTCCTCAAGATGTCTGAGATGATCTTCCGGAGTCTTAGAGAATATAATAATATCATCAATGTAAATTAATGCACTTTTATATTCCAATCCTCTGAGGATATGTTCCATGAGTCTTTGAAATGTGGCTGGTGAATTACACAATCCGAACGGCAAAACTTGAAACTGATAAAGTCCGTTGTTGGTTACAAAAGCTGTCTTTTCACGAGAAGATTGTTCTACTTCTATCTGCCAATAGCCACTTTTCATGTCGAGACTTGTGAAATATTGACTTCCAGATAGACTGTCAAGTACATCCGATATCACGGGGATCGGGTAAGAGTCCTTCTTAGAAACGGAGTTAAGTTTCCGGAAGTCAACACAAAATCTCATTGTGCCATCCGCCTTTTTTGCCAAAACAACGGGAGAGGCCCAAGGAGAAACCGAAGGCTCAATAACATTATGCTCAAGCATGTCTTTTAACTGTTTTTCGATTTCTGCACGACTGTCAGGATTAGTTCTATACGGTCTTTGCTTGATAGGATTATTATCCCCAGTATCGATTTTGTGCTGTATAATCGAGCTTCTACCAAGATCCTTAATAGTCGAGGCAAAACAATCTTTGTACTGACTTAGCAAGTGTTTCAAATTTTCTTTGTTTTCCCCAGTAAAAGCACAATTTGAAATGTCTGGTAGTTTTGATGAATCCGTTACATTGTTATCCGAATCGTCATCCTTTCCGATTTTCTCTGTTGTTTTTCCAAGTTCAAAAGTTTGAAACTCATCGTCTTTCAATATGGTTAAAGAAGCTAGTTTTGTCCCTGGATAGATGTTTACACTCTTTGAATTCGGGTTTATTAACCTTAGAGGAACAATTTTCTCATCATTGATAGTCACGAGCTCAGAGGCACCTACAATGCTAAGTTTTTCTGGAAGTTCATTTCTACAAGTAACTAAACCAACTGAATTCGTCGGGGGAATCCCATCAACTTTTGCGGGTAAAATTGTTTCAGAATGACCCGGTAATGAAAAACAATCTTCTGAAAAAACGACAAATGCATTGCTTTCACAAAAATCCAGATTCTGTTCGTTGTGGAAAGCGAATTCTCTTTGCATCACGTTTAACGAAATCGTGGAGTTACAGAAATTGATATTTGCTTGGTATTCTGCAAGAAAATCTTTACCCAGAATTGCGCCATATGACAAATCGTTTATTACATAAAAAGGAAAAGAGAAATGATTGTCTCGTAGTTTGAAATGCAAAACTATCTTTGCCACAATATCTAAAGATTGTCCATTTACTGTTTTGACTGAAGGCAAATCTGTCTCTAGAGTATGAAATTGCTGTCGATCTAATGTGTGAAAAACAGTTTGACTAATCGCGGAAATAGCTGCTCCACTATCAATAAGAAAACTTGTATCGCTGTTTTCGCCGATTTTTCCTTGGATTGATAAGGCTTTTAAGTCAATTGGAAACGTAACTGCATATTTTGAATCAGTAGTTATCACTTCATATTTGTTTAATTCAGGCTCATCTTTGTTTTCGTACATTTTTGTAGTATTTATACTGAAGGTTTCTTGTTTTTCATTTTCTGTCTGATCGCGATTCTTACTATTTTGACTTATGAATGCATCATTGTACTCAATTTCTCTTGTTGTGTCAATTTGTTTCATATTCGCTGAAATTTGTTCTGAACCTGTTTGAATTTCAGATTTTTCTTCTTTCTCATTAATTTCATTTTCATGTTCATTGTATTTATGTTCATTTTGTTTTAATACCGGTATTGAATCTTGAATATTTCTCGAACAACTGATTGTTTTTTCTTCAAAGATTTCGATATTTTTGGTACTTACGGTCGAAGGCGTCCCCTCAAGTGTATTTCCCAAAAACTCGATTTCCTCTATTATGACGTCATTTGTTTCTTCAACAATATCTTGCGCAGGAATTTCGTTTTCGTAGACAACAAAATATATTTGATTCTCTTTAGTAATTTGCTTTGACACATGTTTTGGTTCGCTGTTTGAAATTTTAGAAGTATTGACTGAATTTGCAGTTGTTATACGTTCCCTTGTGGCTGAAAACTTTGCTGATTGTTTTATGGCTTGTTCGCATTTATCGTTTTGATTAGTGGCCCCCATCACGCTGATTCTAGAGTTTGCATTCGAGACAGGGGCCTTCCTTAGTTTCCCTGGGTGGGATAAGGCCGATTTTGATTTTCAGAACGAATGGCTTGAAAACTCTGGGGAGGGAGTCTGGGGTCCCTTTGATATTGACTGCGATTTCCTTGGTTTTTTCGTCTGCAGTTATAATAGGTGTGCCCGTAAATACCACAATAGTTACAAAAGGGGCGTCCTTGTACACTTCTTTGTCCCCTGTAGAAAGTTCCTCGAGATTGTGGCCGAAAAGCTTGGGCCCGGGGATTAAGCTGACCTCCCATTTGCTTTTTAACTTCTTGTCTGATCATTTCTTGCATGTCCATGTTTTGGTTTTCGTATTGAAAGTTAGCCTGTCTTTGACTGGCTTGACCATAAGTAGGTCTTTCCTCGCGAATTGCAGCAGCTATTGGCTGTGAATTACCCTGAGAAAACATCAACCCTTTTAGTTGCCCCATAATTTCTTGTGTAATTTGCTTAGTATCAATGACAGGGGCAGCTGAACGCTGAGCTATGCTGTCTTTTAGCATTGCGTAATTTTCTGCCTTTTCAAAAGTATCAGGTTCCCTTAATACAACGTATTCCTTAATTTCATCTTTCAAACCATCGACAAAGTAATGCAGCCATTCAGATTTTGGTAAATTCAACCTTATGCATTGCTGACGGATGTCCGTAACGTACTCGGAAAGTGGCTCGTTTGGCTTTTGCTTTCTTTTGCTTAGCATTTGTCTTAGGCGCCAGTGAGAGGCACTCGACGCAAATTGTTCTTTCAATTTTTCTATGATTTCGTGAATTGTTAAACTTTCCTTATCCTTGAGTGAATTAAACCAAGCCAAGGCATTTCCTTTTAGGCACAAAGGCAAGCCTTGAGCTTGTTTTTCTTCCGTCCAATTACAAAAGATAGACATTTGGAGAAAACTGGTGATAAATTCAGAAACATCTTCCTTCTGCTCACCCTTGAAAATAGGTGTAGTAAACATTCCCTTTAGGCTAACGGCGTCTAGGTAAGAATTTTGTATCTGAGCGATCATTCTTTCTTTTTCTTCATTTATTGCCCTGAGACTTTCGAATTCGTCGTCAAAATGATCTTTCATTTCTCTGATAGCCGAAACAACACCGGGAGAAGACATACTCGCAGAATCAGGAAACGCAACAGCTTGTTCAATTGATTGCATATTTGAAGGATGATTTTCAGTTTCGATTTGTTCCGGCGTTTCTGCGCGAGAACAACAATTTTGATCAGAAAGTTCTTCTGCTTCGCTATGACTATCTGAGAAACTATCGTCTTGCGAGAAATCTGAAAATTCTACTTCAGTGCTGACTGAAAGCTGTTCGTAATTCCCAGGTAAAGGAGGTCTAGGCGGAGGATTTTCTTCAGCAATTACTGTTGGATTACTTAAAGAGGGAGTAAAAAATTCGCTGTTATCTGCTATTCGGGTTGACTGCCGCGAAGGAGTCAACGCCCTAATTCTTTTTAAAATTCCCGAACTTACTCGCTTTGGGGCTGCAATTTCTTTACTACTAGTTTTAGAACTCTCGCCAACTTCTTCCCTGGCTGCCTGGCTAGCCAGGGCTTTAGCCTTACTCCTAGTTACCGGCAGCTTGAAAACTTTACGAATACATACATTGAAAATTAAGGATTGATTTATATTAGTAATTTATATTTCTTTTATACGAAAAAAATTTGGCTGGCTATCTCAGAATTCAGAACAAGCCGTCAATACCGACACTAGCCACACTAACCTTGAGTTCTCCACCAGTGTAACGAGGAGGTACCAGTAATCGGGATCTTTCTTGATTATGACTTTTACTTTAATTTCAACTTTGGCTCAACTACCACTACTTTTACAATAATGGTAGCCCTTTTTATAGGATTCAACCCAGGATGGTTCTCACGGTTTCAAGTGTTTACGCCCAGTTGACGAAGGAACTCTTCGTCAACAGGACCTTATTAGGTAAAACTAAAGAAGCACGACTATTTAATCTGATTTACGCATGCGAAGAAAGCGTGGGAAAACTACGGTTTACATTTGGATAAAATCTCTTAAAAATGTGCTGAACTAGGACAGTTTGATTGCCGTGAGAACTTCCTCTGAGTTGAATCCTTTACAAACATGTTTACCTACAAGGGTGACGTAAGGGGAGTTCCCTACAACATTCTCTTAGGCGAGACTACAAAACTAACTCTGAAATGTTCTCATTGTGAGACTACAAAGAAATCCTAAAACTAGCTTCGTAACAGTAATATAAACGGATCAACCCCATGCATTGACGGCTTTAATCAAGTCAATGACCATGTTGCTACCATTTTCTTTATAGGTCTGGGGTGAAGTCGGCCATGGTCTTACTGCCCATTCTCGGTGTCACGTGGGTCTTTGGCGTGCTTGCTGTCAACAGCTACACCATTGTATTTCAGTACGTGTTCGCCATCTTCAATTCGCTGCAGGTTCGTTACAGAGCGGATTTCACATGACTGTCAAGACTTGTTATGTAATTGCGATTGCTTAGCTTTCTCATTGGCTACTCGTTTTTCTCAGCCAATCAAATTCCGTAGTAAATACAATTGTGTAATTACTTAGTAATTGATTCGGCTTGCAATTGGCTGAGAAAAAAGCCATTTAGGAGCAAGTCGTGATTTCTCTCGATTCTCATTGGCTAGTGATTGCTCAATTGCAATTGTTTTCACGACAGTCATGCGGAAACCGCTCTAATAGCTGAAATGAAACAATGTTCCAACGAGTACAACACCTCATTGCCAAAACGATTTGTACCTTGAGAAAAATCTTCCAGAATATTGGGACTTCCAGTAAGCTTCAAGTAACAAGTAGTTGAATGTTCACCAACTGAGCCACATAGTACTCCTGTCTGTGGTGAGAAGGTCACGATAAAGTTTAATCATCAAGTAGCTAATAGGTGTAGAGATGAATAAGTTTAATTCTATTAACGGAACACTGTGACAACCAAACGTATTTGGAAGTGTCAGCAGCTAGAAGAATCACAGAAACTCCGGTTCATTTTAATTTTAGAAACCGGCTCAGATACACACAGCTGACTTGCGCGCAACTCGTGACCTGTCTTCCCAATTGCATCTAAAGTAGATATTATTGCTACATCGTGAAACTAACCTAGTGCTTTCCATTGTAGGGTTTCTTCATTTTTATCTTCCACTGCTTGCTGAATTCAGAGGTAAGAGCGTGAATCACCTGTAATATAGAACCATCACAGTAGTTTCGATCTTAGATATTTTTGTGCTTTTTGCAAGAAAATTGGATCAACATTCAACTATAAACAGTGTCGCGGAAGTGAATAACGTGTATTCATAGCTACGCGAGACCATACTCGATTTACTACGCAAGAGACAGTCCTTGCCAAAATGCTTGGACCGGTCAAACGGATGTCTATTCTTACAAGCTATTATAGACGAGCACTGTATAGACGAGCACTGCCCCCCCCCCCTCCCCCTCCCCTTTCAATGTCGATATCAGTTAATTAAGTGAATAGTCTCAGCATTTTGAAGTCCGTGATGTGACCGTTCGAAACTAACATTGACTGGGGGAGGGAGGGGAGGGGGTTACAAAAATTTAGGACAATCCCTAAACAGACAATAAGATACAGATCGTGTTCTTAAAAACGGTCCAAACCATTTTGGCAAAGACTTTAGATGGGTTCAGGTCTTTATGAGGTATATACACTACAAAAACTCTCTGCCCAGCGATTCGTGAGCGTCATTGCGCACAAAAGTCGAATAGGACGCACATTGTGTAGCATCCTGAAGAATTCAGATTTCCTTCACGCTGGAATTAGGATAGTAGAATTTGTCAAATGGTTGGAATTCTCATCCAGCTGTTTCCCGACATTTACCGCCCAAGATAAATAAATGAAGAATCAAAGGGAGAAAAGCATATTTTGCGATCTTTTGTGAAGGCGACTTGATCTCCGAGTTGAACGATTTTAACTTTCAATAGGTGCGAAAAGCCTTTTACAGAAAGAAGCAGATCTGGTCAGAGAGTCACATGTTCCAGACCAACACGCAGACTCCTCCTCACAAGTACGATAGCGAAGCGTGCAAAGAAACTCAGTCTTCCAGCATGGAGAAGGTACCTAAACTTTAATTGTCAAACGAGTGCCCATATTGTGGACATGGAAAGTAGTTATTTCTCAGGTAACTTAAGGCCTGGGTGCATGAAAGCCAAATCCAAAATGGCGGTCGTAAAACTGAGGGGGGTAGTCTATCTCTAAATCAATGCCTCTGAGGGATCCAATCAATTTGCATTTCAATACCTTTGGTCATTCTCAATCATTTTCACCCATGTTGGTCTCTATGGCAACAAAAGTATGACCTCTGACCTTAAATTAAATTTCTTGGAAAATGGCCTCTGCATTCGATGGGGAAAAGTTAAATCGTTCACCTGAGTGTGTGATGGTGTTTGTTATCTAGTGTAGATTATTGATCTAACGAGGCTGCCTGGAAATGTTTTTTCGAATAGCTATATTTGTGATGATGTAATTTGATACCTCTCATTTACTTAAAATGAGGATAACTTGGCCAGCACGCCTCGTTGGAATGGTAATGTACGCCCGACACCGGTCATAATAAGACCTATTGGGAAACCATTGGTATGACCTCCGTCGAATGCAGAGACCTGAAAGAAAATTGTGGCTTTGTCACGCTCTTACAAGTCAGGCAACCCGTTGACATGGTAACCAAATACATCAAATGAAACGTCTCACCGGGTAGAGCAACCTTAACGAAAAACATTCTACGCAAGACATTTTATTTAGCCTAGGGAATTTTTTTCAGTGTTTTTCGCATTTTTGTGAAAAGCACCCATGCCTTAATATACCTGAGTTCGAGCTCCGATCTAAAATGTTACACTTCGACACTTCTATTGTTGAGTGTACGCTAATCACATTAAAACAGAGCCTGCTAGTGAAGCCAACTCAACTGTGGGAGTATTGGACAAAAACAAGAGTGGATTACCAAGAGTTTCCATATTTACTATGTACGCCCGAATCACAGTCAGAAAATTGTCTATTTTTAGAACTAGGATGCCCGCGAAAATTCGTCATCCACAGGGTTCCAACTTTCTCGCCACGCGAACAGTTGTGAGATCCAGCCTAAAATCAAATCGCAGATCAATGGAAAAACCGTTAAAATCGCAAAGATAAGGTAGGATATTCTCTGTTTTGTTGTGTATTGGGTATACGAGCATTCGAGCCCGAGCATTCGAATACTTTCGCGCGCGAAACTCAAATCTACCACTTTTCTGACTGTGATGTGGACAAATACAGTAGGGAAAGATTCTAACTCTTGTTAATCCACTCTTGACAAAAATGGTTTTGGAGCTTTATCACTGAAGAAAGCTCAAATCAATCAATAATAGCTCATACACGACACGTTTGGTAAATTGGCAGCCAAGCATGATGGCGCCATACATTTTACAGTAAACAGTTTGCACTTTCCATCGCTTATATCTCGCTTACAATATAAGTTTTCCGGAACTTCAGGGGCACCCAACGAGACAATATCGCAAAACAGCTGAGAATACCATTATAAGTCGTTGCTGAGCATACAAATGACTGTAAATTGGGTATTTTTAATCCCTACAAACTTTAGTTCGGATTTTATAGCTGAAAGTTTTGGATTGCGAAAATTTTAGGGTTGAAATCAAGTCTTCCGAAAATGCTAGGGGAAAAACCGAAAATTTTAGGTGACCTTTTTAACGGCAAAAGTCACCCAAAAATTAGTAAAATTTACGGTTTTTATGCAATTCGAAAAATCCAGGGGATCTTATGATCTATATACGAAAGTTAAAGCTTGAAATTCTGAAGCGAAAGTTTTAGCTCTCATTCCCACATCCGAACAGATATTTTACCGAAAATAATCGTTGGGTGCCCCTGGAACTTTTCCCACAACAATCTACACACCGTGCGGACACAGCACGACCAGTATATCCGAGTACAAACTATTTATTCCTCTCTCTAAATGCGATACAACGCTGCGCCACTCTCTGCGCTCCGACTCTAAAAATATCTATCTGCCTTTCAATCAAATTGTTAAATTTAGATAGATTAGATGAAAGAGACAAACTACGAGAGGAATATTGTTAAAACATTATCTGATAACTTTTTTTTCAGCTTCCTAGCCCCGATTAGCTTTATTTATTTGCGGATTGACTGATTACTGTATTATATGTTTTATATTGGAAATAATAAAAATATTGTATTGTATTATCAAACTACAAGCTGTTCTTATACTAAATCATACAAGAATTTCATGTCATAAGATTATGACTCATTTCCTTTACGTATACTAATTTTTGCACGTATTTTACGCCCATACACTGTACGAGAATGAGGATTCCCTGATTATATCTTATTTACATTTGTGTAACGTCACGGCAAGCCCAATTGTCACTCAATAGGTCCCGCGTCACACGCACGAGCTTTCTAGAGTATTACTTTGATCACGAAATGCTGTTTCCAATACAATCTACAAATATTGTTGAAGTCATCAAGTTGTTTCACCAAGAAATCACGATTTAATAAATTCCTCTAAAATATGTAAGAGAAAATCCACGACAATGAGATACCGGCCAATCAAACATTTGGCAGGTTGAAAATATAGTTCTCTTTCAGAATATTGACTTTTTGTTCGCAATGGCTCGCTAAAAATCAGATATCTCCGGAGATAAGCACCAAGAATAAGAAGATCCAGCCTTTTCACTAAGAATATTATATCAACAACAACAAAAAAGGACCAATAAAGAAATTTGGCCGTCCTAAAAATCAAACTGCTACATTTATCATATAGACTATAGATAGCTAGTATGACCTTGATGTTTACATGTTTTTATAAAATGGCTAAGATAGTACGCGAGCTCTGATTGTTTGAGAGATGTACATTCTCACGTTATAAACGAACGGATGCTGGAAAATACTAGTTTAAAACTCACTAGCCGTAGAGTGAGTGAGATTCAAACTTTTCTCGTGTTTTTTTTTTCTTTTTGCTTAATGACCTCCGCATACTCACTAGCAGATACTTCAAGATCGCAAGGGCTTAATGTCTGATTGTTTGATAATTCAATGTGAAAATTATTTCCTGCCTTGCCTATATACGTTTACCACTTCAACAACCCAGACATGTGGAATTGCTTCCCTTGAATAATTCAAACCCCAACAGAAACGCCCAGTAGCAACTGCGAACTTCGAGGCCTACGCTTCGTAAAATAATGTGGTGTAACATTTTTGGAAAGGGGGATTAAGCGTCTTACAGAAGCGTCACAGGTTGCAACTAAGAACTTCGTTTCTTCCTGGCAGATTTTTATGCTCCGTGTAAACTAGTTCTTTGTTTTATTATATTGGAAGGGATTTATTTTTGCGATGAAGACCGCCTAACAGTGCAAGCGTGTTCTTCATAACCAACGCTCAGACGAGTTAAATTGTGAGAGACTCTAACTTGAAAACCTGTCCTCTTGGCTGCGCCCGCATTCATTTGTTCAGCGTCGACAAATTCCCCACCTGCTCCTGAAGGCTTAAGCTGTATTCATCGAGCTGGTTTTACTTTTTCTCGTTTTGAACGTCCACCCCTGCGGGCTACAAGGCATGGAAGTAAACAGCTTTTCTCAGACTTTTACTTTTTCCATAAATTCTACAAACTCGATATTTTCGCTGGAAAGCTGCATGGGAGAGGGACATGTATATGCTCTGTACTTCTTGTTAGTTTTTGGATTCGCCTGGAACACACTAGTGATTACTCTTGTTCTAACAAAGCCAGAACTTAAGAAGAAAAACATGAACATTTTTATCGCAAACATGTCATGCTCTGATCTCATAAAGTTACTTGCTTACTTCATTGAAAGAATTGTCCTGATACAAACTGGAGGAAGCTGGAATAACACCGTTTCAAGCGCCAATAGCTCAGCTATAGTTTGTAAGATTTATTCATTTCTTCTCGTTGCGTCCCGCTTGTTTCAGGGGTGTCACTGCTAATAATCGCTGCTGAGCGATAGTAGAGCAGTTTCGTCATCGATACAAGTAGTTAACATCACACGCCGTGGAATGGCTTTGTTGATTTGTGGATCTTGGGAATGCCTTTCGCTATCTGCAGCTACCGCCTTAAAGTCGCAGGAATCGAGAACAAGAAATGCAGATGGTCATTTACAAGGCACGGTCTTTCTAACAACGTTTACAGCTACTGGACATACATAGTATTTGTGCTTGTTCCGTTGACTATTATCATAACACTGCTTTTGGATTTATTGATCATCAGAAAGTTACGCCATCTAAAGGTCACCATACAGATCCCCGATGAGCAACAGAAGCGAAGGTTGAAGCGTTTCAAATCTGCTGTAAGGCTGATCCTCGCCTCGCTTGCTGTAGTTATGATTTGCAACTTCCCAGCTAACGTTTTGTTCGCCGCAAGAGAAGCAATATTTGGCAACGTTTCGTCAGCGAAGTCTGCATGCCTTGCAAAATCCCTGGGTATGAACAACAACAACCAAAGGTTGAGATTTATGTTAAACGCCGTGGAAAAATGGTGTTTTGCTGACGTTTCGAGCGTTAGCCCTTCGTCGGAGCAAAGAGAGAAAACTGAGGGAGTGGGGCTGTATATAAAGTAAATGTAGAGCCGTTGCTAGGCAACAGATAAACATTCGGAATGACTAAAGGCGATAATTGGTTAAGAATAACAAAGGATGCCATGGGCCATTGAAATCGCAAACTAGTGATAAAAGTAAAGAAAGAGGAAATATGATGAGATGTAGAAAACTAGGTATAAGAGAAAAATTCATTGATGCCGTGGGGTGATCGGCAACCGAGTGAAAGAATAAGTCTATTCTCTTTATGGAAGCGAGAATGATTAGACCCGTTGTGAAGAGAAACACCGCAAACAGTCATATGATCTCTAGTGTGACGGGAAGATTGAAGTGTCGGGCCACTGGTTTGTTACGGTCATTTTTCCTCACATCATTGCGATGCTGGCAAAAGCGCGTAGAAAGCATTTGACCGGTTTGTCCTATATAGATCATGCGGCAAAGGGAGCAAGTAATACAATATATGACGTTTGCGGTGGTGCAATCAAAGTGATCTGTGATGTTAAAAGACTCGCCGTTAGGGCCGATGATCCGGGTGGTGGAAACGACATGATCACACGTTGTGCATTTTGATCTAGTACATTTGAAAGTGCCGGGTTGTAGACCGCCAGGCGTGAGAACGCCTCTAACAAGAGAATTGCGCAAGTTTCGGTCCCGCTTAAAAGAGAACAAAGGCGGCTTGGGGAAAATTGCGGCTGTTTCCGGGTCCCTTTGTAGGATCTTAAAGTTCCTGGACACAAAATGCTTGATTGCTAGGTTAGTAGGATGAAAAGTAAGGGGGAAGGGAATCCTATCCTCTAGAGTGGGTTCTGATGGCTGCAAGGCTGTGGTTCTGTCGATCGAACGGGCGCGGCTAAGGGCGTTAGCGACGACATTGTCAGGGTAACCACGATTTCTGAAAAACTCGCTCATTTCGTCCGATTTAGCCATAAAATCGGCCTCCTCGCTGCACAAGCGACGGAGTCGGAGAAACTGGGAGAACGGGATAGCTGTCTTGACATGCGCGGGGTGCGATGAAGAGAACAACAGGTAACCATGAGAATCAGTAGGTTTGTAGTGAACCGAAGTAGCTAAGCGATCTCCGTTAATAGTAAGATTGATATCTAAGAATGTGAGGGAGGTCTCCGAAATTTCCCATGTGAATTCGAGCGCTGGGTGAAAGTTGTTGACAAAAGAAATAAAGCGCTCGAGGTCAGGCTTAGGGCACGATGTAGCGCCAATGCAATCGTCAATATAGCGTCCGTAGAAATGAGGCGTGGGGCCATCGTATTGCTGAAAAATTAGGTCCTCGATGTAGCCAACGAAAAGGTTGGCGTAACTGGGTCCCATTTTAGTGCCCATGGCTACTCCATTGACTTGCTGATAAAAATCGCCTGAAAAAGAAAAGCAGTTAAGAGTGAGGACTAACTCAGCTAGTCTGAGTAGAGTGGCAGTGCTAGGTTCTAAGACACTCCTGCGGTCAAAGAAGTGTTTAAGGGCCTTTAGACCCTCGTCATTGGGAATGACTGTATACAAAGACTTAACATCCATAGTGAAGATAAACCTATGCGCACTATCGGCAGGAAAAGAAAAGTTATTGAAAATGTGGAGAGCATGGTTGGTGTCCTTAATATAAGAGGGAAGTGCTTTGACAAAAGGGGCCATCTGTTTGTCTAAATAGCTCGAAATGAGCTCTGTAGGACAATTACATGCAGAAACAATAGGGCGCCCCGGATTGTTGGCCTTGTGGATCTTGGGCAGAAAGTAGATATTAGACGTTCTAGGTGTAGTAACGATAAGATTGGTAGCAGTCTTAGGCAGCTCATGATCTAAGATAAGTTTCTTAATAGTTTGAGAAATAGTATTCTGGTTGGTGGTCGTGAGGTCTTTCTTAAGTTTAGAATAGAAGGTAGTGTCGGAGAGTTGGCGCGCGGCTTCCTGTTTGTACAGGTCGGTGCGCCAAACGACCACCGCACCGCCTTTGTCGGCAGGCTTAATGACAACGTCTTTGCGCATGCGGAGAGATCTAAGAGCTGACATCTCTTCCCTAGAAAGGTTGCTGAAATTAAATTTGCGGTTGAAATGTACGCGCTGTAGGTCCTGACGACATTTTCTAACAAAAAGATCAACGGCAGAAAATTGACCGTCGTTAGGAGTCCAGTGAGATGAGCTAGGTTTAAGCGCTTCAAAGTCGTCTTTCGCAACCGGTTCTGAGTCCCTATCGTGAAAATGAGCTCTGAGTTTAACGCGACGGAGAAAACGCTCAGTATCTTGCCTAGCTGTAAATTCGTCTGCCTTGTTGGATATAGGCACGAAATTAAGGCCCTTACCGAGAACGGATCTCTCGGCGTCAGTGAGCAGCAGGTCGTCTGGTATAGTGACAACCGCATTCCGTTGAGTGGAAAGCTCGGGGACAACAGGCGGACCGGCAAGCAGATTGAATTTCTTCGCTTTGCTTTCAGCGAGGAAAGAAAAGAGCTTAGCGTTGAGGTCCGTTATTTTAAGGCGTATAGAGTTGACTAAAACGCCGGGACAAACGTCGGCGAGTTGAGAGCGGCATAAAGAAATGTTACGATCGAGCTCGTTGCGTTTAGCCGACATAGCCCGAATAGTAGAGCGCATAATATTCCTAGAGAAAGAAACACAGGCACGCTCAACGTCCTTGAAATACTGGTCACTATTAACTAGAAAACCCTATAACTGGGTGTTTTGTCCTTTTATTTGGTTTCGCTAAACCCAGTGCTCAGCCCCCTTACCTATTTTATTTTCATGAGAGATTTTCGTTCAGCACTTCGGCAGCTCTTCCGATGCCGTGTTACACCACCTCGAGCTGATCCAATAAAGTTGAGTGAGCAGAACAGAGGAACTCATACTTCTACACCGATCACTACAACTTAATCGATCCAGACATTATCTAAAACTGCAGTCTTTCACAACATGAGCATAATTCAGGTGGAAATAATACAATGTGTTATTGCGCATAAAATGCGAGAAGATATTTGCGTTAAGACCGGAAAGTCAGGATTGTAGATTTAATTTGTAATTGAGTCAACGCGCAATGGTTTCGACGTCAAATTCCCGAAAACAAAGCGTCTCCGGGGGAACACTGACCAATCTTTAGGGTGCAGTTCGCGCCTAGCCCTGAAGGAAAGTTAGTCCTGCCTATAACCCCACTAATTGATATGGCGGATTGAGACAACACATCTCCCTAAAACAAGCCTTTCCGGGAAAGGAAATCGCCAAATTATTCTGCTTGTCATAGGAAAACCAAGAGATGGCAGGACTCGAAAGGGTGGGCAGAGGAGACATTTGACAGACGCGACTAGTTGCAACTGAGAACTTTGAAGTATGTGCCACGAAAGGTGGTGTAACAATTTTGGGAAGAAGGAAGCGTCTGACAGAAACGCATAGTAGCAACTGCGAAAAAGTGTAGTGTAATATTTGTGGAGAAGAGCAAGCGTCTTAGGCCTACGGCAAACGCCGCGCCAGAGTCGCGCCGTTCCAATAAAAAACAATAGAAATTTCTTGATTATAAAGAGTACAATGAAGCAGCATCCTTTGAAAAAGGAAGGGTTCGACAGAAGAAGAGCGGCTGAAGTTCGGCGTTTGCCGTAGGCCTTACATAAAATTTTAGTTGCAACTGAGAACTTCGAAGCATTCGCCACGAAAACATGTTGTGCAACAATTTCGGGAAGAAGGATGAGACGCCTAATAGCAACTGCGAACTTCGCAGCCTACGCTTCGAAGAACGTGTGGTGTAACAATTTTTGAAAGGTGGAACCGTCTTACAGAAACGTCTAGTTGCAACTGAAAACTTCAAAGCATGTTCCATGAAAAAGTGTGATGACATAAAGTAATAATCTTAAAAACAAGTAAATGCTAATTTAAGAAAGAAAAATATATTTGAAATATTGTTTTTCAAGATCTCAGGGCTTACAATTGCAATGCTTGTAATGTCTGGTTTCACTTTGGTGACATTATTTCCCTAAAATAATTTAGAGCCCAGGAGCGAGAACCTGACGCAAATGGGCTCACACTCCTCCTTTATAATCGTAGGAGCAATCTTTGTCACAATTTTACCTGTTGCTTTTAGGATTTTGTCCTTAAACCGCTTACTTGTAATGAGGATGCTCCCTATCAAATACGATATCAAGGACTTACTCTCGCAATGCCATCTGGTGTCTGAGGGTTTGAAAATTTAATGTGAAAAGTTCATCCTGCCTTGCTTAGTATGTTTTCACTTTGACCGACTTGTTCTTCCTTTTTCCACTTCAACAACCAAGATGGAATAATTTCCCTGAAATAATTCAGAGTCAGGAGCGAAAACCTAACGCAAATGGGCTCTCGCTTCTATGGCGACGTCGAGAGTGTTCGACCTATTGTTTAGTGTGTAATTGTCAGTCAGTGCTATCAGTGTTTGGGGAAAGGCCGTCTTTATGTCTCAGACATTCCAGAATTTATGTAACCACAATAGATTGTTATTCTAGGTACTTTCAGTATAGAATTTTAAACAATATCTTGTTCTTAAACAAAGATCTGCAGCGGTTTGGAATAATTGCAGACTCTAGATGTTCTTATTGCTTTTCATACCCGGAAACGGTTGACCACTTTTTTGTAGACTGTCCGGAATCAAAAACCTTATATTTTCAACTGAGACATTGGTTGGAGCAGTTCGATATCTTTCTTCCAGAATCGAACGTAGCTAATATTCTTCTTGGAGTCAATACTGATGGCGCAGAAAATTTTATTATTCTTATTTATAAATTAGTATTATATAAACATAAAAATAATTTCAAAACTCCATCCTTAGCTATTCTGCAGAATTTTTTAAAACATTACGAAAAAGTAGAGGTTACTATTGCTAAGACCAAGAATAAGCTTGCAGCGCACTATAAGAAATGGGAAAAAATTCTAAAGGCTCTAGGTTAAATCCATGTGGTATGGGGTGTTCATGCAAAAGGGGTATGTCTGTGTTTTGTCCTTAATGTTGGTGTATATTGTTTGTATAGATTTAAAGATTGCATGTGAAGACTAGCTTTGAAATAAATCCATGTAACCAAAAAAAACTGTATATAGGGGAATAAGAAAACAACAACAATAACAAAAATGTATTATATGCACCTAAAGAATAAGGAACTGTTAAAATAGGGAGACAGGATGTAAAAATACCAGTCATCACATGAATAAAAAAGTATTAAAAAAAAAGAAAAAAGGATTTTGTCCTCAAACCGCTTACTTGTAATGAGGATGCTCCCTATCAAATACGATATCAAGGACTTACTCTCGCAATGCCATCTGGTGTCTGAGGGTTTGAAAATTTAATGTGAAAAGTTCATCCTGCCTTGCTTAGTATGTTTTCACTTTGACCGACTTGTTCTTCCTTTTTCCACTTCAACAACCAAGATGGAATAATTTCCTGAAATAATTCAGAGTCAGGAGCGAAAACCTAACGCAAATGGGCTCTCGCTTCTATGGCGACGTCGAGAGTGTTCGACCTATTGTTTAGTGTGTAATTGTCAGTCAATGCTATCAGTGTTTGGGGAAAGGCCGTCTTTATGTCTCAGACATAAAGTAATAAAAATATAGTTAATGCTAATTTAAGAAAAGTCTATTTGCAATATTATTTTGAAGATCTCAAGAGCTTAAAATTACAATGCTTCTAATGTCTAAGCTTTTGAAAATTTAATGTGAAAAGGTTTTCCTGCCTTGCCGATAGTATGAATTACCTTAACGTTTACTTGTAATGAGCATGCTATCAAATACTTTCTCGTGCCCCCTATCAAATACTTAATATCTCAAGGGCTTAATCTCGTAATGCTTCTGATGTCTGAGAGTTTGAAAATTGAATGTGAAAAGTTCTTCCTGTCTTGTATGTTTTTACTTTCGGCCGGCGTGTTCCTTCTTTTTTCCACTTCAAATACCCAGATGGAATAACTTCCATGAAATAATTCAGAGTCAAGGAGCGATCGAGAACCTGGCGATAATGGACGCTCACTTCTATGGCTACGTCGGGTGTGCTCGACCTATTGTTTATAGTGCGTAGTTGTCTGTCAGCGCTATCAGTTTTTTGGGAAAAGGCCGTCTGCTTTCGCATAAGGGTGGCAGAAGGCGCTATTATCAAACTAAATTAAGCTTGAATTACCTATATGACAGCTGCAAACATGCCCAGTATTTACACCCTTTTGCTCCAAATATAACATTGCGTGACGACGAGGTGTCAAATGTCGCGCGTGTAAGGCCACAACTGACGATATGCATTTTTGATTACCACTAGGAACTGAACACACCCTAAGGAGAACTGCCAGTAACAGCGTTTCGACCACCACTATGCAAGTTTAGTAATAATTATTGGAACCTTTCCTTAACTTATCTAAAAAGAGCATGTTTTATGAACTACCTGGGATTCCGGGGAGGGGGGGATCCCTACAGCTAGAGATAGAGATAGAGATAGATAGTTTATCCTTCAATAAGTGTTGCAACCCAAAAGGCTGAAATATACTTATAGATTACAATCATCATATTCGAATGCTAGGGGTGACCGTCGTATTTTTTAGGGGTTGAAATCGGCGATCTGGTATTTTTTAGGGAGGTCGAAAATAAAAAACGGTATGGTAAGAACAAATAGGTATTTTTAGCGGGTTCTCACGCAAAAAAGGTACATAGTTCCAAAATATTTGAGAGAATGATAGCCCTTGAAACTCAAGAGGATCCATTTGGTGTATATCAAATAAACGACCAGAATAAAATGTAATCTGTCAAAACTGTTGGTATTTTTTAGGGTTTCAGACTGAGGGGTATTTTTTAGGGTAGAAATTTTTCCGACCAGGTATTTTTTAGGGTCAAACTTCGAGTTCCCCGACGGTTACCCCTAGCAGTTTAACCTTAGGGTCTCCCATCCTCGCGCGCCAGGGTCCTTCCCTCACCTCCCCCCAGGGGACAGAGGAAAAGGACCCTGGAATGGTCTGGTCACGTGTCACCCATATTTCGGGTGGTAACAAAAATCAAAACTTGGGGTGGGGTCCCAACGGAAAATTTCTGACAAAAAGAGACTGAAGACATTTTGTCAGATTTCTTCATTTTGCCCAAAACTATTAGTCACGAAAATAAAAAAATATGGAAAATTAACTTTCCGTTGTTTTTCCAAGAACTTTTGAACTAATTCCCAGGCTGACTGACCCATTATTTCCCAGTTGAGAAATATAAACTTTAAGTCAAAGCAACAACACGAGCAGAAACGACAAGGATATTGAGCAATTTATTTTAGCGTGCTAGTTTATTTTACTGATTGTCTTATGTACATTCATTCAAGTCAACTTACCTAAGAAGCAATCTATACTATTAGCTACTACATACAGTATTTCTTGTCAGGATTTGAAACTGTGTTACTGTTTGTTTCGCCAGGAAAACGAGTCTTTTCCTCAAATGTGAGTATTTGCCAGCTTTCGGCGACAAGCGGGTTTTTGCTATCTAGTTTTTTCCACTTGCTTTCAAGAGTTTGCGAGTTTACTGTCTTTACCGAAAATATCTCTTGACTCAAGCTTGTAGCCGAACAACCATGCAGACGAGCAGGGTAGTTTTCCCAGCTTGCTAGGGCAGCAAAAGTAAACATTTCCACCTTGCGAAGAACAATCAAGACGAAACCGGTCAACTCTGCACTGAAAATCTGGGCCAGAGACGAAAGTTCTCGGGTTTGCAACCATCTTTTCCACTTGTTTTTGTGTGTTCACGAGTTAATCAATTGTCTTTATTGGTACATCTTAGTCTTCAAGCTTGCTGCCGGACAAGCTGATTTATTAGACGGCAAAAACGTTTCAACTTGTTGTCTCGTGACGAGCAACCGACGCAATGAACCCTCGAAGGACTGCCAGCAGAAAGAAACACGAAACTGAAGCCACTCATGTACTTTTCCATAGCAGGATATAAAAGCTCTCCATCCAGAAAATCCTCAGCAGAAACACTAAGTTGTTTAGCTTTGGAGGAAAAGTAAACTGTTTCTCAAAGTTACTTGTTTCGCAGTGTTTTTTTAGTCGCTGTTGCTAGTCACAGTCACGAGCCGCCATTTTTAGAAAACGCAAGGAGCAACGTGCGCGTATCCTACCCCCGCTTGGGAATTTTTGTTATCACCCGAAATCTGGGTGACACGTGACCAGACCATTCCAGGGTCCTTTTCCTCTGTCCCCTGGGGGGAGGTGAGGGAAGGACCCTGGCGCGCGAGGATGAGGGTCTCTCCCCTGGGGCAAAGATATTCCCGGGCGTTGATGCCACTCAATGACTAGAAGATGATTATCTTATCTGTGTTAACACCATATTAGCATAATATATTCGCACATTATATGTATATAATTTTTGAGAAAGAAAAACTATTCTCTTGGCAATTATATCGCTTTACCTGAAAACGTAACTTTACCAACCAATAGACTGACAACCTACTCATTCCATTAGCTATCATAATAACTTATCGGGGCGTATTATCCGGGCTCTAATAGAGATTTTGGCGGGCTCTAATATATTAGAGCCGGCTACCTGGTGCGCTCGGGCTAAAATGACAACCCTGAGCCTGACGTTCCAAAACACATTTACGCCCGCGAACATCAACGATGCGGTTGTCATCTAAATAAAGTACTGATACTGGATATATTGATGAATCCTTGGTGACGGAGAGATTACATTCATGCTGTGCTTTCTCGGTTTCAGAGACCTCAGTCATCAACATCAACTTCTCGAATCATGTTCAAGTAGTGTAAAGTACGGTCCACTTTGGAAAGTCTGCCACAAGATGAAAGGGACATCGGATGAGGATTTCTTGAACGAGATTCAGCAACCTCCCAAAAAAGGAAACTTCATAAATGGATTTTATAAAGAAGGCAAAATATCAACATATAACAAGCTATGCGGGAAAGGACTTTTGTCAGAAGTAAAGTTCATACTCCGTTCCATCATTGGTAGTAAGGGCAAGATAGTGGAAATCTTTCAGATTCGCCATGTAAAAAGCGAAGCTCGAAATCATCACTAGAATTCACAGAAAATCTATCGTTTTTTTACAGCTGTTTCAGGTAACACGTGACCTAGCGCGTTCAAAACATCGAGAGAGCTTTTTGCTGTTGGCTTTTCCTGTGTAGTCGATCAAACCATGTGAGCCAATCAGATCCTTGCCTAGTTTCGCCTAGTGCAGTGAATTGGCTTCTGTCGCGACATGTCTCGCAAGGGAAGCCAATCGAATGCACTCAGTAAGGATATGATTGGCTCACACGGACACGGATTGCATTGATGGACAGCACAGAAAACCCAACTGCCAAACTCTGGCGGCAACGCGAAATCGCGTGTTACCTGAAACAGCTGTAACAGTTATCGAATACGTGTAAAAAATTAAGTCCGTAGTTGATTCTGGAATCTTCACTAAAGAATTTTTTTTCATTCAATCCTCGTCGATTAAAACGGCCTAAAAGTGCAAAGTTACGGCAACGGCCGGGAAGACATTATTAGTGAAGATTTAGCCTTTTGAGGGATGACTTCCCAGCTTCCATTTCACTACGAATTCTGAATCATATCAGGGGCGTAGCCAGGATTTCTAATAGTAGGGCCATTCGTAAGACATTATTCCTTCTGCATTTTGGTTGCTACTAGGGGGGGAGGCCCTGGGCCCTCCCCCTGACTACGCCCCTGCATATCCACCTTGGCCTGATTACCTATGATACTGAGACCTATGATACTGAAATAGAATTCAGGAACTTTCTGAATGGAAGCAGCATGAAGGAAGTTCATTTATATAGCGTCAGACAGTGTCTTACGAGAATGGCAAATTTGTAGTCTTTGTCAATTTATACATATCAAGAAAATTTCGCCAAAAGCTGTCGTTTTGCCGACGTTGCAAAACTTCCTTATTAGGAAATCCCCCTTACCTTATTTGGAAGGTCTGAGTCACGTTTTGAACACCACAGGCAACCCGCGCGGATTTGCCAAAAAAACGACAGCACTTTCTTGATATGGTTTTTGTCAACGCATCGAGGTATGCTTTGCAAAACCGTTCGCACTTATTAGAGGCTAGAGCCCATCGACAGGTGACTCCATCTACTCAACTAGGTCTAGCCATATCCACAGGAAGCCCATCACTAGGAAGCTCAGTCTACTCCACTAGGTCTAGCCATATACACAGAGAGCCCATCAACAGGAGCATCCATCTACTCACTAGGTTTAGCAATATCCACAGGAGCTAGAAGAGTCTATTTCTAGACTGTGTTAGAGTGAAGAATGTTCCACGCGTTCAGTGCAAAGCCCCACTTTCGTTTCGGGCGTTATAATGGGTAATCATATCAACTAATTCTCGATTGATTCAAAACAACAATCTTAAAATAGATTCATATTTCCTGTGCTTCTGATGCCAATCAATGGAGTAGCTCCTGTTGATGAGCTGACCCCTTCGAGGTTATAATAGTGACTCCTTATAGTGATATGCCTGATGTCAAAGTCCATTGATCTGTATCATTATATTCGTTATCTTCAAACCAGAATAATAACAATAATAATAGTGGTAAACATTTATACAGCGACCTCATTTCTTTCTAAGCACAGTTTTATTTTTCTTGTTATGGTAGTCTGGATAGCCATTACTAGAAGCCCAGTAGAAAAACTTGTGGCAGGAAACAGTTGATTCCAACAATATTTCGAAAACTCATTGTTGCAATCCGTAATCATTCAGCTCTGTAAAAGGTCCATGAATCATACAATTATAATCGCTTTATAGTTACAGGGCTATTCAATAAACCTATATTAGTTTTGATGTTTTTTACACCACCTAAAGCGTGCTAGAAGTGTTACACTGCTCTTTTACCACTGTATGCATTGCTGCCGCGACCTGAAAATTCACTGTGTGATGGGCGGTTGGCGAATTTCAGCTGTCATTGATTGCAAAATCAACTAAAATCATTGTAAGCTATCCTTTAGCTGTCTGCCCTAGAATTATTAAATTTCTGGTTAAAGAAAATTGGCATAACAATTCCCTTGCTGAGAATCGCCAATCGCAAAAGTGAATTTTCAGGTCGCGATCAATGAGGTAAGGGTGGTAAAAGGGTGTCAACTGCTGGCAGTTGTGATTTTTTTTCCTCTCTTCGTTCAAGGTCTTAGAATACTTATGTAATGCCTTTATATTCATATATTTATCCAAATATGTAGATGGAACATGTGCCCCATTATTCAAGAAAATGCAAAGTGTGCGTATAGTTGTCGGTGTTTGTATAAATGCATCAATATATAACATATAATAAGAATATAAAACATCTAATAAGATGTATGCATATCAGATAACATGACCTTTTGTTCAAGCGCTTTTCTAGCTCCACTCATCTATGAAACGACTAGTGAGCTCCGAATACCCGAACTCGTGCCCATATAGTCGAGCGATTCCATATAGCTACCATCAATACTATTGCTGCTACAAGCAGCACTGAAATTACAAATACAGCCACGATAGTAAGAACTATGAATGCATCTCTTGAAAGTCCACCTGTGGAGAAACGAGTTTCTAGCGTTCAATATCAAGCACTTGTAGCAAAAAAAAAAGGAAAGAAACAGATGTTAATGTGGGAGCCGGAGTTCCCATACGTTCACATCGGAATGAATTGCGCTGGGGTTTCGTGACTTTGAGGTCTGTGCCGGAGGGCATTTGTATCCCCATTGGTTTTTAACGTCCCCCCCTGGGAAGATTACAGTAAATTCGGACACTAGTGCCCCGGCACCAAGTGTGGATGCAGCAAGTCCACCCTGAGCCCTCTCACAAAATAGACCTTTTCCAAAATGTCTTAAAATTAAACTGGCACTAGAAAGAGCATAATCACATTTAGTAATCCTTCAAATTTTCGTTATGCCAAATGCCATGTCGGCTGAGAAAGCAGAGTCTGAAAATTGAAATTTTTACAGAGATTTGTATGACTGGGGGTATGACGCATATCCCCAAACATCTGTAAATTTTCAAATTTTCAACTTTCGTTTTCTCGGAAGATATTGGATATAATGCAGCGAAATTTTGTAGTTTTACTAAAGTGATGATGTGCGTTCTAGTGCTGGTGTTCATTTTTTAACAAAAATCGATTTTAAGTTTCGGCGGCCATTTTGGAAAAAGGTCTATTCAAAATGTACCAGGATGGAAAGAACAATAAACGATTCGACCAGGAATCAGAAGTGTACAATAAAAGACAATATTATAAACAATGCAGGGAAAGCCCCTCGTACTCGTGGACTCCTAGAAAAACATATTAAGACATTACCTAGTTTCAGCATGCATTCTACTAACTATATGCAATAATGAGGACCAAATCGTTTCAATGCAGTACCTTTCTCCTCTGCGGGCAGTGTTATAGTACCTTTAAGGTAAATAAAGATATAGTTATTAAAAAGAACGCACGATTTTATACAATAATGTTTGTTGGAGGCTTCTGGTAAAAATGCCAATGTTCTTTAAGAGGTAAACTACCGCCATTTTGACGGGTAGGCAAAGTTGACATTGGCATTGTTCGCAGGCACGGTTACCAAGCTTATACAGAGACGTTCCTTAAGCTCGGAAAATACGCACACTTCCGTGCCTCGTAACTCTAAATCACACTCTGCGATTGACCAATTAGAGCAAGTGTTTGGTAAATATTGCTGATATAAAAAAAGCATCCCTCTCTTTAGATTGCAACCCTTCCCTACCAGAATAAATTGAAGTCTCTGCTCATAGCACATGTAATAAACAAGTGGTATTTGTGTACAGGAGAATCATTTCAGACTGTGCTCAAACCTAAAGGTATATGACCTTTTTAGTGCCAGCATTAAGCTTACCAATAGCATGTGACGCTTCAGTTGTAGAGACATATTCCACTGTATCAGTGCGTTGATTGGTGTTTGCCGGTTCTAAAGAGTCTGACCAAAGGAAAACGGTACATCATTAGGAATTTGGGCAGTCAAATTAGTTGCATATCTCCCATGTTCGCTAAACATCAACATTCTTGGCTAATCTTTTGTTTTCATTATCTCAATTCATTCATCTATTTATTGATTTATGTATTTGTTGTTTCGCTGTCTTAGGGGAACAAATCATCTCACTAGGGAACATGTTTTGTCTGCCAAAAACTGGCTTACTTGAGTGGAAGTTCACAAGTTCATAAACAAGAAGAATCATACGCGTGGAGGAGGTCGGTAAACGCAATCTCATAAATTTGCATAGAGCGGATTTCAGATGACCGTCGTGTTTGCAATTGGTTTGCTTTCTCATTGGCTGCTTATTTCTATCAACCAATCTAATTGCGAACTAATTACAAGCAAGGAATTACTAGCCAATTGGTTCGACTCCTGATTGGCTGTGCTGGAAACCATTCAGCAGTAAGTTGGAATTACTCTTGTTTCTGATTGGCTAGTGATTGCACAATTGCGTTTACTTTCACGATGGTCATCTGAAATCTGCTCTAATTCATTACTTCTTTTCCTCGGCATTAAATCATTACTTTGAGAAGTAATGTCCAAAATTCTGATGAAACATACTATCTAGATATATAACTTCAAAAAACTGAATTGGCGTGCTTTATCGAGCTTGAATTTCTACAGCACGTATTTCAATTGATTCTACTAGCAGCACAGGAACATAGCTAGGGTAAACATAAATAAAAATCGCTAAAATAGTCAGTGTCATTCTCGTACCCAGAGCTCCCCGGCTCGTCTGCCTCGCTTTGGGGACTTCCAGTTGAGGGCCGTCACTGATTGACTGATTTTGAACCTTGGGGCATGCGCGGAAAGGTCATCTAGCATTTTCACTAGTTGTGACCCCCTTTCTCACATGCCGGCTACGCCCCTGTTGTAATACTAACATTTTAATGAAGACCATTAAAAACTCTTCCATGAGCAACATTACCTTTCTCTTCTGTTTCCAACGGCGGCACTATGATGGGCCACACAGTACCTTGAAGGTAAATTAAAATTGTTGGCAACAAGAAAATTCCGCATGTCATTATTGTAGCAATAGACCTCAGACTTCAGATCACCTGGCATTCATTTGAATAATCTTTCTTTGTTTTGGATGCCTCCATATTCGTTTATCCTTCTGTGCGTATCATAAAAAACAAAGAAAGAATACTCATGGAGTGCGACGTGATCTGAAATGGGAAAACATTACGCCCAAGCCGAGGAGGTCTATTCCGCCTCATATGTTCTTAATATGTTCTTAGAAGAATCTAGCGCCCCAAGAAAACAATGACTAGGGCGAAATAATGACGGATTTTTATGCGGAACAGAACTGCCTAAATATATAGTACGGTACTGTGACAATAATATAATTGTACAATGTTGTAAATACTTAAACTTGCTATTCATTCTGCACAAGAACATTTATTCTGTTCTTTGTCCGGTCAGGTAAATGTTGTTTTGGTCCTGTAATATGTGAGCCTGAGATGCTTTAAAGACCCCCAGATGCAAAAGAGTGAGAGAGAAGGAAAAGTTGTTTTGAGACAGCCAAAGTTAGTGCGGGTCTAAGTCAGTGCGGGTCGTTAAGAACGAGGGCCAATGCACAGTGCGAAGACAGTCACTGGGGCTAACAGAAAACGAGAAGTCAAAAAGCCTTAAAAGCTCAAGTCCAGGAGACCACCGATAACAACAAACACAAGGGCAGTATTGTTGCCGTTTGTTTTGTCCTTGTTAAATGTTTTATGAGTTTGGACAATATTCACAGTCATACGAAATCTGCTCTATGTGCCACTGCAGGCGTGTCATGAAATTTACCTGGAAGATATGTCCTTTGGTATATTTGTCCAAAGATAGGATTCCAACGAATACCGTAAAATTCTGTGAGACACTGATAGAATATTTTCCCAGGCTCCGGCAGTACGGCGAATTCCAAGATAATACTGTTGCACTCCTTGCGTTCCTTTCTTCTAGAATTGGATAAATCACACACATTTGGTTTCTTAGGGCCAACGGGACCTTCCACACAAATACACGCCCCGGTTCTCCCAAAGCATTCAATCCCCCGGGGGGGGGGGGGGGGGGGGGGGGGGGGGGGGTTCTCCCAAGTAAGAGTGATAGAGGTGCTCGTCGGGACATCGGAAAATATACCCTAAAAAATACCAGGACATAAAAAATCCACCCCTAAAAAATACCTTATAAAACAAAATGACCCCTAAAAAATATCAACAATAAACCCTTTTTGTGATTGTTCATTGTTTCTTATCTCAAAACAGGCCATTTTTTAGAGCTATAAATGAAGAAAGAAAGCCAGAAAAAGTTTGCTTGGTTTGTGACCCTTTCATTCATTTGCGTACCCCTAAAAAATACCATTTATTAGTGAAAACCACAATGTTTCTCCGATACACCCTAAAAAATACCGGAGAGTCGATTTTGACCCCTAAAAAATACGACGAGCACCCCTATCAGGTCGACATGTGAAGAACCCCCCCGGGACTCAATCTCTTCTCGTTTGGTTTCGGTCTTGCCGACGGTCTTGTTATAGTAGACGATACACGTCCACTTATAGTCTTGTCTATTCGCGGTTGTTATTGGAATTCTACATTCCATCGCAGGGACTGCAGAACCATTTGATCCCGAGATGGCTGTTGTAATTGTTTCGCCAGCGGAGAAACTGGGACATTGTTCTGTAAACATAAAACAAATCATTTATATATATATACATCGGCAAATTTGAATAACAATTGTTCTGGGCTGACTTGTCTCTCATTCATGGGAAAATTATTTTGTGTTTCCACGTGGGCACGATACTAGTCAGTCCAGAGCAACAGTTATTAAAATTTGCCGCAATATTTCGATTCGGTGTATAACGAAACATTATCAATTAGTGCATCAGACTTTCAAGCAAGCGACACCACATTTTCACGGAAAATGTTCTCCATTTATGCAAATAATACCGTCATACACAACCTCCTCATGAAGGACGACATATTTGAGACGAAGCAGGAAATAGCTTTTTTGGCTGTCATATGCTCGTACTTTCGGCATGTTTTTATTGCTTTTTGCATTTAATTTTAATTTTTAAATTTAATATTTTGCACGTTTACACTTTTATCATGCCACATCACATAACTTTCGGTTCACAATCCAGTATGAACAACAAAAATGGCACACGTGTGAAAAAGCGTTGCGATAACAGTTTGACAATGACACAACTGAATGGTTACCCTGGGTACCGATTCTTCAAGCTTCACTCGTTTGCTGACGCGCTAAGGGCACTGAATGGTATTAACACACGAAAAACTGTCTAAAGCTTCTGTGACCTAAGCCAGATTTTCAATGTTACAGGTTCTACAAACGTCATACAACTGTATAGAACATGTTCAACTCAAAAACGGTTTAGAAGGGATTTTGTGTAATCCCTTTTGAATGGTCGGTTCAATGGAGTTTACCATATGGATATATCGAAAGCAATGTAAACTTTTTATATCACCTCTATGCATGCGAACAAGTACCCTGAGTTGGGACTTGTATAAAACAAGACAGAAACTTACCAGCAGTGTTGATCTGTGCGCTTACACCAACGAATATTACAATCAAAATGTAAACTGTTTTCATTTTGTCGTTCTCAGGCTGACGATAACAAAGGCTTCACAGAGGTGATCGAAATGTTTCGTAGCACTGAGTAATAGGAAAACTAGAAAACTGCTTTCTGCGGAAGATGTGAATGAATATAAGGCCTGCCAGAATCTTCAGTCTGTCACGCGATGCGTGATTTTTGAGCACACATTGCACAAGACATATAGCCTTATTTGGGCGCTTGTTTCGTGTTCGGTAAAATGTAAGTTTAGTGATCCTTAATTAAACACACAATAACTGTCTGATCCATCATCTGGAGATTGTTCTGTTTTCGGGAATCCCCCCTAGATCCCAATATAAAATATAGGAACCGATCACGAAAAAGTACATCACACATCAAACCTGACAGGAGCCTATAAAAATCTTCTAACGGTCGCTCGGTATTTGCAGTTCACAAGTGCATGTTTATCAACATTTGTAAACATTTCGACAATTGCTTAATTTTTTAGCAGGGTTAGACATTTGAGCAATTGTTGACTTTCTGAGTAAAGCGCATTATCCGGCAATTGCTGAATTTTTGAGTACGCGGTTAGACATAAATATGAGCAATTGCTGAAATTTTGAGTACGGCTGAAACATTTCAGCAATTGCTGAATTGAACTAATTGGAAGACCGAAAGTACTGTATTCCCTAATTTGGACTCAATAAACGTTTTTCTTAAAATGCTAGTGCGTGGATGGTCAGCAAAAAACGACGTCTCTTGCTCATTTTGAAAGAACAGCAAAATTTCACCACATTTATTACATCGACGTATAATCATCATCATCATCATCTCGACGGCCTCAGCCGAACCCCATGCCTTCAGCTAGCCTCAGTCTTCACGGTCCAGCACGCATGTCGTAAGCTCATTTGGTATTGGTCGATCCGGTCACACTCCGTAGAGTGTCGATCAGTGTTGTTGATGGTCGACCAGGGCGACGAAAGGCCGTGTGCTGGATTCAACAAAACGAGTTTACTAGCAGGGAGCTCCCGTGTGCGCCAGGCCACTCTGTGGGATATCCTCGGGAGGTCTCCATACAGAGAGACGTTCCTTCCAGCGTGGTCCTTCCAGCTTACATTTAGGACGACCCTCAGCATTAGGGTATAGCTCAGCATCCGTCTAGCGACCTTTGTAAAGAGGCATTCAGCGCCCAGCACTCGCTACCGTACAAGAGTATTGGCTTAACAGTGGCGCGGAAGAACTTGATTTTCAGGATTTTCAGGGCAAGGCAGATTTCAATACTGACGTCATGTCACTAAAAAGCGCTTTCCATGAGAGCGCCTTGCGATGTTCATGTCGTGGTATTTGAAGTCAGTTACTTCTGGAAGACGGATGACATTTCTCATCACCAGTGGTAGGAACGGTATGTTAAAGGACATCACTTTGATTGGTCCTTTTGTCGTTAACTGTGAGCCTTATTCTAAGGCATGCTCCCTCGACAAGAAACAACAGTCTCTGAGCTTGGCAGACGTAGTTAGAGAAAAGGACGATATCATGGGCTTAGTCCAGTTCTCTCCCGTCAATGGCTCTTCGAAGCGCGTAGCCGAGCACAATGACAAACATGAATTAAGGGCTAAGGGGAACGTGTCACCCTGCAGTACGCCTGCAGTGATTTCAAAAACGCCTGACTCTCCATCAGCCGTGACGACTCTAGCGCGAGTGTTATACATTCAGTACGACGTCTAATGGTCTAGTAAAATTCATGTTAGTTTTGTCCGCCAGCAGTGCTGAACATAAAGTGACTGATGAACTCTTCTATAACTCTTTGGTGTAGCCTCCTCCTCAGGCAACTCAAAAGGAAAACGGAAACAGAAGAACAAGCGATTCCGGTTTCCCAATCACTTCCGGTTTCCCAATCACTTCGGTTTCCCAGCCACTTCCAGTTTCTCGTTTCTCGCCACAGGAAACTCACCCTCTCCGTTTTTTTTTTTCCTGCTTTTCTTCTTCAAAAGGCGCCTGCGGAGGAGGGTACTCTTGGTGATAGGTACAGCGATTGGAGGAAAAAGACAATATATCGCTGCGCCGCCGGCCTTTGAGTGCACCTCTTTTGCGAGTTATGTACAGGCCACGCCTACATAAAGCCCACACAACCGGAGCGGCAAGTTTTTTCTCTCATATGCAGATAAAGAAAATTGTGCCGGAACCCACGAGATTCATTATTATGCTATAGCGCTATCACTGTTTATCGACTTTGCCATTGTTATTCTTATGTGCCATCTGTAGATTGAATAGCGCTCTTTCTTCTGTTAACCAATCGATCTCTGGTTGGCATAACAATGGATGGCGTCAGCTTGAACAGCGCTATGGAGAGACCACGCCGAGCTTCTCGTCCCTGTCATCACAAGCATTTTGCATCTCTTCCCTGAAAAACGAACATTGAAAGCCTGTGGGGAAAAGAAATTCCTAAGATACATTTCATGGTGGAACAACCCGTTTGAATGGATGGAACGGAACGGAATGGAACGGAATGGAACGGAATGAAACGGAATGAAACGGAATGAAACGGAACGGAACGGAACGAACCGGAACGGAATGGAATGGAGACGTGTTTGCAACATCGATGACGCCATAATTTAAGGGCGTTGGTACTAATGAAGGAAAATATTAGCATCTCGTGAATTCAAGGTTTCGAGACAACAAAATTGCGCTGGTGTATTGGGGATGCACAAGCCTGGACAGGTGAGGTGACGTTACGACGTCATCATTGTTTTAAAAACCCTCGAAAAATCGAGGGTACACCGGAAAGGTATCAAGACCATAGCTATTGACCTTGGAGAATCTTTTCACTTGAGGCAGCTGATGCAGATTGCTTCATCCAAGAGGCTGGTATTCAGCTCATTTTTTGAAACACTACCAGCACTTGGTAGGATTATCAAGACCAAAGCATGTTCAGGTAAGAAAGCCTTGTTATATTAGGGATTCCTTTCCTGGACGGCTAACGGCAACGGGAAGTTCAATGTTTTCCTTCTTGGTGAAGTTTTGCTTCAACCTAAGAAAAGTAGACGCATTTGTTTTATCACGCGGGCTTACCTCGCTAACCTCTTAGCGTTATGATTTTCTAGAATGAAAAACCCTCGATTCCTGGTTGCCGTCCGTTGTGCAGAAACGCCTTTTCTTAAGTTCCCAATAATATATATAATATTCATAAAACACTCACCTTCTTGACAGTTCGCCCAATCCGTCCTACTCGTCCAGGTATCCGTCCGACTCGCCCAAATCGCCATAGAGGAGCAGTGGCTATCTATCCACTCAATAGCCGCACCAGAGGGGAAGACATCGGGCCCTATAGGAATCCATCGGGGATACTCTCAAATGTCGCGCCTGCTCGCGGTCCGGATATGACTCGGGGCGCCTCGTACAAATTTCGAGGAAGAGGATCCAGCTACATTATGTTCCGTAACAAAGGCAGGCTCGATACCAAGTACTCGACCACCCTACTTGCTTGGATCTATCACACAGGGAGAGCAGGGCCGATATTTAACTATAACCCTGACGGTTCGGGCGTGCGACTTTGGATGACCAACCCGCGCACTCTCTCTGTACACTTTGCCCGGCGCAACAACAAGGGTAGACGTCCTATAAAGCCGCTGAGGTATCGAGGAATAAAACCCGCGCGTTGGACCTTCGTAGGTGCGGTTTATGACAAGAGAAGTGGCCGCGCTAAGCTGTTCGTCAATCGAAGGTTGGTACTGAAACTGTTTTATGGAGAATTCTAGTAAAGGGTTTCGAATAAAGTCGAATAAAGGGTCTAATAATGTTTTTCTCTGTGTCTATATGTGTCTATGTGTCTGTCTGTCAATTTTAGTGAGTAGGGCGGGGTTGGGTAAGGGTGTTATTCTTACCATTATAATAATAAACGGCTTTATTCAAATCGCATTACAGAATGTAAGGGGTGCTTGAGTGCGATAAAAATTCCGCGAATCTGAGAATCACATATGGAAACTAATAGCAATAGGCTCGCTGTGGAATTTCATTAATGTCTACCCAGAGGAACTTGCGGCCTGAACCGCAACTCAAAGCTTTATGAATATACTTTCATAATCCCAATTACCATTCCAATTTTATATTTGTTAGGTTTGTACTTGGTAAATATATCGGCCGTTTTGCGCTCGCCACTCAGGATCATGTCAGGATGGGAGCTCTTCGAGGAGGAACTCGCTACTTCAAGGGACGGGTCGCCTGCATGCAAGTGTACGATAGAGCGTTTAGATGGAGACGAATCATGAAGCTGAAGAGATGATGATTCAGAAAAGGTAACTTTGACAAAATTCCTAAGGCATAGGCCGCCGATTCTCACTCTAGCCAACCCAAACGCCCATTGTTAAAGTTATTAAAGCTATTGTTTTGAGTTCATTTGCATTAGGGACGGCCCTACAGCGGAATAAAATTACAGCTTATTGAATTACAATATATTATCAGGAAGAACCGATGGTCATACAACCAGAATTCCGCAAAGTTTTAGAAAGAAATCACGGTATCCATGTGATTTGACGTCATCAATGACATTATCCAATCTTATTGGGAGCTCCGGTTTTAGGCAGCGCTTAGCAACCACTTGGCATCAATGTCGGAACACTGGATTTGCAAATTACTAAAATTGTAGAATCAGGCTTTTTTGCGTATTTGAAAATTTTGCATCGAGTTTATCGCAGAAAATATTGAATTGACCTGAAAATATTGAATTGACCATACAGCTATAGAAATTCGCAAGGTCAGCGCTCGAGTCAGAGAAAGCATATTCAGGAAACTTAGTGCGATACATGTTTTCGATTGAATTCGGTAAATCAAGTATCGAACTTCGTTTATAGATAGTTATTGCTAGATTTCTATACGCAATTCTATTTCCTAATATATAATGAAAACAATATAACAAAGGATTGGCAGACCATAGCTTTAAATACAGACGTGGACGGTATCAAATCTCAGCAAATAGCATATTAGAAAATGGCAAAAAGGCTTAGTTGGATAATATAAAAGAGAAGATAATATTATTATCACATTTTTATCATGGCACCTGTCAACGAGTTCCGTTTAGCAAATAATGCAAAAATGCGCGATGATAAACTTCCGTTTCCAACATCTTGATACATTAACATGATGATGCATTAACAGAAAAAAGAAACATTCCACAAAATAAACAACACTTTTTACATTAACCCTAAAAGGTTTTTAGGAAATTGCTTGAAGACAGGTCAACTTACTCTTTGGATAAAACATAAAATCTCGATTTATTCATTAGCGGAGGAAAGAATCTCGGAGTCGCCAATATTAAAGTAGTGATGGAGTAATGCTATTAAGCACCAAATGGACCTTAATGTGTTTAAGACGCAATAGCTCCTCAGCAATGTCAGTTTTTCTGAGGTACGTGGTGTTATTAAATATCTCTAACGTTATTATCCTTCAAAAGATCCGGGGAGTGGTTACTCGTTTGGTTTGATATGGCACGAAGGGGAAAAGAAACGAATATTGCTCCCTAGGAGGAGTGGGGTGGTTCTCCTTTTCTTACATCCACTGTTTGATAGGTCCTTTATTGGATCCGGCTTCATTATTTTTGTACGCGGTTCTGCAAATACTTTACTGGTATTCATTTCTTCATACATTGGTGACAGAGTGGAAATGAGCGCAATATGTGTTTCTAACTTCGTAATTCAAGAATAAGGGGGTCTCCCTTTTGGGGGCGGTGGTGCTCGTCGTACCTTTTAGGGGTTGAAATCAGACCTCTGGTACCTTTTTGGGGATAAGCAAACCGTTCTAGCAAACAAACAACAATGGTTTAATGAATATCACACTTGGTACGTTTTAGTGGTCAAAATCAACTAAGCCACGCCTTTTTTAGTACCTTTAAGTCGCAAAATTGAAAGTTCCAGACGAGCACCTCCGCCCGAAAAATATTGGAGCCCCCTCCACCATCGGGGAATATATTAGCTCAATATTTTGAGCTCAAGTAGTCCTGATAGGAAAAGGAACAATTTATAACGCATGATCTGTAGATATTAAAACCTGAGCTTAGGGACAGGTGATAGTTTGATCAAGGCAAAAAATTATTTTTTCTTTAATATTTTTATCCAGTAGCTTTGACTGGAAAATTGCTCAAAAATGGGGTCAATTATGCAAGGAAAGGAAGCAGTGTCTTCCACAAACAAGTTTGAGAAATAAATGCACCCGCTCTGCCATATTTGACTGTCCTATTTTAAGGGGTTGAAATGGCGATCCGAGTAAAACCTCCTTCCTCTATCAAGCAAAATCAGGTAAAAACAAAACAAATGGTATTACTTTAGGGGTTATTAAACCATTTATCCCCTACAAACTGTTGAAACATCAAGGATCTCCAGGGCGATCGTACAAAAAATGATATCAATACCACGATGCAAATATATTCAATAGAAAAGCAACAAAAGTGGGCCTAAAAGTAAAATAAAAGATTGCATTGAATAACTTTTTTTCCTAGGGTAGCTGGATCGAACTATTGTCGCCTTCGTGTACGCCCTCCCCTCCCTAGTGAAATTCCGATATTTAGAGCCAGACTAATACGATGAAACACTTTAAGTCGGATATACAAGAGATCTGTTTCATTGCGAATAGCACCTCAAAACCACAACATTCTACGAGAAACAGCCTTTTGCTGAACCTGGTTGTTCTACAGGGTAAGTTGGCGATTTTGTTTCATGATTATTAATCTTGTTAATCGGAACCCTCGAATGTAATTTTAGGCAAAAAGGACATTAAGGTTTGTTGAAGAACAATGATAATTAACATTTGTTCAATTATTATTCTATTTTAGATTTTTATCAGAAAAAGAGATTTGGAAACAAAAATGCGATCGTAGAGATGACGCTATATATTAAAAATATCAACGATCATATGGAACAGAAACATTTTAAAATATTCCAAATTTTAGTACGCAGCTTTCCATGTAAAAGTGTCGTCTATGTGTTGAGTTATTGTGGGAATTATTAAAAAACACCTAATGCGGACACCGTAGTAAAACAGAAAAAAAAAATCACAGTCTGAAAAAAAATGAATTCAAATGGTTGTCCAAAGAGCATTTTCAAAAATTCCTAATTTTAGTAGCTTTCCATATAACATTGCCGTATAATATCTAAATTGTTATCTAATATTATGAAGAAGCCTGCTAGATACTGCAATAAAACAGACAAAAGAAAAAGTCGTCCAAATTCGGGAAATTCTGTCGGGAAGTTACAGACTCGCGGTGCGCGAACAATGTATCATTAGTGTTGAACAAAGGAAAACGTGAGCCCAAAGACGTTTTGATAGCAAGGGGCTCACCTTTTTTCCATTGTTCAACACTAATGATGCATTGTCCGTGCACCGCGATTCTGGAACTCTTGATGCCTGTATTCAGACTGTTGGCCAAAGAAAATGACAACCGTGTAATTTCCTAATTGCTTGAGATCGGCCATCGCATTAGTGTTTTTCTTCTTTTTTTTTTTCATTTGATATTTACAACAAAATATATGTAGAAATCTTGACATGACCATCATAAAACAAAATGTTATAATTGGTTTGCCGAACTCAATCAAAAATATCGTACAAGATTTCCAAAATCAACCGATGGAAATGGATGCTTTTTCTGACTCGGTATGCTGCTAAGGCTGATAGATTGGTGTTGGAGGTTGATCGTGTAGGGAGGAAGATATAAGTTCCGTCTCCCAAGCCATCTTGCTAGTAAAAGAAAACAAAAGGCATGCAGTCGTACACTTACGGCTATATTTTCAAAAATAGGGCTTTATATTATATACATATTGAAGCTTAGGCTTAGCTAATTAATTATGAATTTTGAATTGAAAGGTTTTGAATATAACAATGGAATCCTTGTGCAATGAAAACATAGCAACGAGAATACACACGAGATAATAATTTTGAAAATACATTCAAAAGTTATTTTTTCACATTCTGTTTAATCCCTGTTATCCATAGCAGCAAAAAAGAGGAGACTGTTAAATACTTGAAAAGCATACGTCTTAATTGTGGGCCGCAGTATTCAGGGCTATTAAGAACAGTTAAAGCACTCAAGTTGAGTACATAACGCATGAAGCCATAGGAGATAGGAGTATAAAAGCTTTTAGTGCAAACATGAAAGAAAGAAACGGCAATTACATCCATTTTCGTCCATTATCATATCGCAATTCAAAAGGAAACTAAAGAAATTTCCAATACTAACATATTTGAATAATGATATACAGACGCTCCGGTCTTATATTGGTGTTCATATAATGATTGAAACGCATATTCGAAATAGTCACTGTGTTTCCTATCTTTCGGGAAGGAAAATCACAAATCCTGAACAAAGGGTGAGGCTTAAAAGGTAAGAAATGATTAGGTTTTGTCTGGTACGACAACATCTTTCGTTTGTTCGTTTATAAGCTAGATAACCTTCTTACTATTTAGGGAATTTCGAGAATATCGGATAAATATTGGAACGAGGACTCCATACAATGTGATAATGCTTGGAGATATCCCATATTCTTGACGAGCAATTTTTTGTTGTAAAATGAGCATGACTTAGAATTACAATTTAGTCTGTCGATCGGCGAATTTAAATGAAACTTTAAATGGATGGGCCTCAATGGCAGATCGCTAGAAGACTGTTATTCTTTATGTCCGAGAAAAAGTGTAAGGTGATTGGATTTTATTTTCCAATCAAGAGTATCAGAGACAAGGAATGCAAACGTTGGGAGCTCAAGATTTCTTCATTTTGTATTAAGTAATTTCAGAAAAATGCACTCCACTGTCATTTCCCTGCCTTGAAATAGCGGCAGCACTTATAATATCCAAAGCAGAGTTTCTGAAGAGTATACTTCTTAAGTATGGGGCTCTGCTGCTGCGCCTCCCGCCTGAGAAGCTCCCCTGGGAAATCAAAATCAATGCAATCAATTAAAAAGGAATTCACGTATTCAATTTCAGAGACCCGGGTTTGGGACATTTTGTATTTAGCACAGGGAAAAGTTATCGCAAGTTGGTCATTTTCACATCTGTAAAATGTCAAAATGTCATTTTTCTGGAGCATTTTTCTCCCGCGTGTATGAAGTTAAATGAACACAAATGGTTGAAGCGCAAGTGAAATTTTATGAGACATAATATCCCCTGAGCGCCTTTGAGTGTCTTTAACAAACGAAAGCGGAATTCTTATCTGCGTTCGGCCATGCTTTAACTAATAACCTTCTCAGACACATTTGGAAATCTTGATGAAACACTCTTGTCTCATGTTTGATATATTACTTCTAGTACTTTACAATATTTATCAGGTGAACTTAAAAAAATATACATGTACTTTAGGCACAAATGTTGCCGTTATTTGGTCAAGACCGATTGCCCGGAAAAGAATAAAAAATCCTCACTCTCTTCTCTGCTTCTGATTCATATTTGAAGATGAGCTTTTCTGTATGATTGCAGCGTATGCAGTCAACACATTTCTCTTAAACTTCTATTGTATCACATGCTCGATTATCCAGCGCTGGACCTTAAAGGGAGCCTGCCATGCAACTGCGCAGCTGTTCTGCGCATCTCTCAAATCAAAGAAGTACCGTCCCGTAACGATGGCCAGCGAAGGCTCAAAAACCTCGAAAACAAATCGTATATAATCTCGCTATTTCTCAAACCTTCTTTTCAGCTTTACATAGTCTTAAATAGTTATCTGATAGGATGTTCTTATTATGTTGCTGATAATTCAGTGATTGCTCCTGGAGCATGCGCGTATCATGACAGGCCGTTCCCTTTAGGTCGCCCCCGCCACGGAATCTAGCGGCCGAAAAAAAAAACACGCTTAATCAACGGGGAATTTCTTCAGAAACATATTCAATGATGTGAATTCCGAACACTTCACGTTCTTTTGCATCATGGGAAATTTAGCTATTCCCATGAATGGGTAATCTTATGTTATCCTCGAGCACGGACAGGACATTGGCACATTGCGACCGGCCAAAGTACCACATGCTACAAAAGCTACAAATTTGTTTGAAGAATTAAAGTAAATATACCGAAAAGAACGCTCAAATTCACATAAAAAATACAAAAAATTGCCCTACAATAACATCTAGTAAAGTGCTACTTTTCTTGATATATTTTGCGAGTATTTTGAGCTTTTGTATTGTTCTGTCGCTTCTCATTTGATATAATTCGCAGACTAGTATTCTTTCTCAGTATTTTTGCCATAATCTTTACACAAATCAGTAGACCGGGAAGCCTGTGGAAGTACTAGTCGAGGAAAGATAAGCGTTGTATGGAGTGCCACCTCTCTGCGTCCACCTCTCTGTGTCTGATACCATAATTCTGATCTAGACAAATGTATATTGCCTTTCGTCTATGTACGCTGTGTTTCGAATGTTTGGAAAACACCGAAAACTCTGAAACTCTAGAACCAAAAGTCAGAGAACAGCCAGACTTCGTTCCATGTTTCTTGTGCGACTTTAAAAAAAGAAAAGAGTTGACAGTGAGTTCATATACAGATGCATATCTGAATTATCGTCATCAATTTATATTTTACATTGATACATAGATAAGCCGGCTATTCAAATGCAGTTCATTCAAAACGGGTCTCATATCAATATCTAGATCGTCCTTGTTATCATCAACGCATAATATAAGAAAATGCATTATTTACACCGTGACGACTGTTAGCCAATCACCATTCGACATCGTATGACGAAGATTCATGACTGGTGTGCAATTTTCAAATTCGAAGAAACAAGAGCGATGCACTGGACCCAGCGTATTTTCGGGTGGAAGAGCTTATTACTGGGGCGTGCATAGTGATGAGGAAGGCGAATTGTCTTTGGTTAGCATAGAAATTACTGTGCTACAGTTCTACAACAAAACAGACGTGACTAAAATATTGGTAGGTACTGAGTACTCAATTCAAAATTTGACTACCTTTGCGCAATTGAATCTCGATATAATTGCTCAGCTCTGAGAATCTGATTGTTTAATTTAAATTAATATATTTCTGATCGATGCTTAAATCATACTGTATAAATGGTTTATTTAAATTAAGGAAACTGCCTCGCGCACTTTATAAATGTTACAACAGCCTGTTTATGGCTGTTATGGTATAAGAAATTCGGAATCGGCGCCTTTGATTTTGATTTAAAAAACGATTGGAATTTGACTGGTATTGTCTCCGACCACATGTCAATGAGGATGGTTTGTTTATGGTTCGGTAAAGCGTAACAAATACAATAGCAAAGATTTGCGATAGGGCAGCCACAAGCAACGTCAATTTTGTAGTAAAGTCACCAAATTGATTTTTTTCCATTTTGAAAATAATACGCGCCTGTATGGCCTAGGAAAAAATATATTCTTCTGTATTATTAAGAGTTAATGCGTTTATCTGTTTGGCTGATCTTCCTGACATAGATCTTATATCCTTTATCTATCTATGATGTATCACGTGATCTATTACATAAGGATTTAAACTGGGCAAGAAATTGCAAGAATAAAGCCTTCCCTGCCACTTTGCTTTCGATAAGCCTTGACAGACCCCTCTAAATAGGAAGCTCGCAAGCGATTCATAAGCGCAGGGGCGCATGAAAGCTTATGAAAGAGGAGACAGCTTGTCACAATTTTATAACGGGTTTCAACCTTTTTCTATCATTAGAAAAAATGATTCGTGAAAGAAAACGACAAGAAAGCAAGGCAGCGCCAGTCAATAAATTATCAGACGATGCACAATAATGAGGCACATTTCATAATTGATGAAACTGCTTAAAACTAAATACTACATAAAAAGGTTCATGAATGACGCATTTAGCTATAATGCGTTATACCTGGGGGCGTACCTAATTAAGCGTCGCTCTTTCTTAAAAATATAAAGCTATCTATGCAGGGGGCACCATTTTCAGGTTTCCACTTTTTAGGTTTCAGTATTTGTGTAGCAAATGGTCATTGCGAGCATTTGCGAGCATGGGTCAGAAAAGCCATATTTTTAGTGTGCTCGAGCACTTTTCGGAGAGCTGGCGTCGAGCACCAGCAAAGATGATTTCTTAAAACTATTCTGCGAGCATCGAGTACTTCTAGACTAGTTTGCAATCAGACGACCAAAAAAAACCTCCCTCCATTCCTTCAATCTCCAATCTTGCCTCCCAAACCCTCGCCCCCTTGCTCGTGAACACAATATTTTAATCCCACTTACTCACATCTACACTGAATGCTAACTCCACCCTCTTTAGAGCTAACTACTTTCAAACTCACCCCTATACTCCTACTCTCTACTCCTTCGATATCCAATCTTACCTCCCGGACTCTCGCCCCCCTTCTCGTGAACACAGTATTTTAATCCCACTTACTTACATCTGCACTGAATGCTAACTCCACCCTCTTTAGAGCTAACTACTTTCAAACTCACCCCTATACTACTACTCTCCACTCCTTCGATATCCAATCTTACCTCCCGAACCATCGCCTCCTTGCTCGTGAGAATAATATTTTAATCCCACTTACTCACATCTACACTGAACGCTAACTCCACCCTCTTTAGAGCTAACTACTTTCAAACTCACCCCTATACTCCTACTCTCCACTCCTTCGATATCCAATCTTACCCCCCGAACTCTCGCCCCCTTGCTCGTGAACACAGTATTTTAATCCCACTTACTTACATCTACACTGAATGCTAACTCCACCCTCTTTTGAGCTAACTACTTTTAAACTCATCCCTATACTACTACTCTCCACTCCTTCGATATCCAATCTTACCTCCCGAACCATCGCCTCCTTGCTCGTGAGCATAATATTTTAATCCCACTTACTAACATCTACATTGAATGCTATCTACACCGTCTTTAGCCAACCACTTTCAAACCCACCCCATGCTCTCGATATCTTAATGGGAACACTTTTGTGTCCCCCACACACGAGTTATCCCAACAGTTGACCTCGTCCTAAACCTCCCATTCCAACTCCGAACTCTCGGCCCCTCATTCATGAACACTGTGCTCCGCGACTTATTTCATCTCCGCGTGAAGTAAAACTCCTCAAACTTCATTCAGTCAACAATCTAGCTCAACCCGCTAGCTTCTCAATTTGCATTCTAAGCTTGCTAGCTTTCTGGGTTTGTTGGTCGTTTGTATGTTTGTTCGTTAAACTCCTCCAATTTTACCATGTGAATCCAATTGCTTGAGAAATAGTTTGGTTTTTCTTTGGATGCACAGCTATTTTATACGGGCACACGACGGGCTAGTCCCCCAGAAAACCTTATTCCTAAGTGTCCGTCTCGCCTTTTGTTGCAAAATGTTAGCAAAGATTAACTCATTTTTAGCCGCACCTAGCCGTGCGTAATTTTACATATAAAAGACTATTTCGATTCTTTTTGGGGTATATTTTTTGTATTGTGTCTCGTGGTGGCAGAGATTATCCCTGTTTAGTATTCACCAAATCGAGCTCTGATTGGCTCCTGAATCTGGGGAATCAGTCTGTTGACATGGATCTGTGAGAAGTTGTGGTCTTCTTCATCGTTTTGCCCTTCATAATCGATACAATATATAAATTTTCCTAGACGGCACGGTAACGAATTCTGCATTCTGATTGGTTCTTAGAGAGTGCGCGCGCGAGCAGTATTTTCCTACCTTTGACATAGGTCACGGTAACTATTTGCGCGCTCTTGTTTTCATCGAAAATAGACAAGTTATTTACCGGCTTTAGGTAGATACGTATTGAGAAGGATATGAAAGGTTGACCCCGGTCTTGGACAACATTTTCCAGCCCTCGGGTACAATATTTCTCTATGCGGACCTCCAAGCCGGTAAATGACATATATATCTTCGTTCATATTCTTTGTCTAATATAAGCGGTATAAGCCATAACGAAACAAAAATAGGAAAAAATAGATTAGATGATCAACGTGTTATGGTTCAGCCGATGAATCTATCAATCAACAGACAAGGATGTCCGTATAATGAAACAAATAGCATCATACAAATAGTATTATAAATAGCATCAATTATTTATCTCGCGCAAGACAATTGTTATTCTCCGTTTAGAGCAAAATTGTTTTCTGAACGAGGTTGAAATGTTTGAAATTGGTTTCCCTTTAATATTTTTACAGCTAAGAATAACAGATTAAGATCTTATCAAAATATCATTTTGTGAAAGAAAACATAGCATTTTCATTTACTTAGGACATCAAATAGATATCATGATAAGAAAATGAGAAATATAAATAACAAAGGTGAACTGCCGACTTCCAGAGTAAAACACAATGTATATTTTATTCATCTAACCTCATCAGGCGAGCTCATAATACTATTACTATGAAATTGGTAAAGTAAATAAGAAGAGGCGGTTCACCGGAGGGAATATGTAAGGAAGTTAGTCGTCGAGACTTAGAAACAGAAACAGCCGTGAGTGTTTTGCTTTGGTCACTGCATGTTCCCTGCAATTGGGCAAAGCTAACGAGCGATAGATATCAATAGATAGCTTATTTTGACGAGAAATAATTTATTAACGATAGGAAACTGAAAATTCCCGACGATCATCCCCTACCAAATACCTCGGGGTTGGTATTTGCAAGCGAGATTACTTTTCTATGCTAAAGAACGATTTGGTTACATTTGTATATAAAGCAGCTGCTCTCGGCAGCTTCCTATGAATTCTATCTAGCCTAAACATATAACCCTTTAAACAATACATATATCCTTGGGGTGCTTCCAGCCAAAAGTGATAAGAATGTTCGTTGGAAAATCAGAAACAAAAGAAAAATGTCAAGCGGCGATAAAACGTGATCCTAAAAAATATGAATGTTCAGAAGCATAAAAATACACAACAACGCGTTGGTTGCTATCTGTTTTCTTTTCTTCCTAATTGTGATACATCGTCAAATTTTTTACATCGTCAAATTATTTCCTTGTTCATGAATTTTCGTTCAAAACCCCTAAAATACCAAACCCCGGGGCAAAGATTATATTGCATGCGAATTCTCGTTTTCATTTAAATGATGATCAATAAAGGGATGTTTTGATAGGCTATGAACACGAACTTTTTGCCAAGCATCTGTGCCTTCCAGACAAAGTAAAATGGAAAGTCGTTGGAAATACTTGCATAGCCATAATAACATTTTTTTCTGGTACGCTTTAGTTCATTAAATTGGCGGGATATTTTCGTTTTGCCACAGAAGTGAATGAAATGAAGAGGTTTTTGCAAACACGTGAAAATACAGGTGCCACTAAAGATTGTCTATGTTCACTGAACTGGGTAAGGTTTTTGAGCTTAGTCATAACAGGTGAATAGAAGCATGTAGAAGGCATAAACAATCCTCAGATTTTTTTAGATTATGTTATTTCAGGGTCTGGATGGGGGGGTCCGCATGTCGGTAGTCAGTTAAAATTTCAGTAATTTGTCGGTAGTCAGTTAAAATTTCCGTAATTTGTCGGTAGTCAGTTAAAATTTTCGGTAGTCGGTAAATTTAAAGCGGGACTGTCACGGTACGCGCATGCTCGAGCAAAGACCGCCGATCCCATAACTATCATTCAAAACGGGGATTCCCTGTTTAAATAAACCAATCACGGGACACTTCGTTTTCGCGGGAAAGTACCCACGCCCCGCGCGACGTCGCCTCAGGGAAAACATAATTTGGAGTTCATTCGTCAGGAGGCGACATTATGGTAAGTTTTTAGGGTTTTTTAGGCAAATGAGCTGCAAAATCGTTGTCTGAGGTGAAGATACCGTAGCCCTTGAACAATTTCCATGTCTCGTGGACCCTTTTCGATATCCAGATCCTGCTTTTATTGTGTTCCCATGCCATTTTGGCGTAAGGACGACCTCGATTAGACCTTTCTTGTTGGGCAGCCATCAGTGAAAATGACGCTCGAGTGTCATTCAATTTAAAACGACAAACAATATTGCATCGACTCCAAAATTTGGTCACGATACTAAGGAGATCTCAGGAGAGAATACCCGTTAAGAATTAAGGGTAGATGGACCCCGAAACAACAAGATTTGAACGGATTCTACCAGCGTAATTCCTCCCTCTCACAGCCATCGTTCCGGCCCGGACCAAAGTGATCAAAATTCGCACATGCGCGTACCGTGACAGTCCCGCTTTAAGTTAAAGTGCTACTAATGCTTTTTGAGAGACTTTTTGAGCAAAATCCTCTAATCAAGTAGTGAACTTCTGTGAAAAAAAATTTCGATTCGGTTAAATCCTGAATTGTTTACGAATCATTTCATATTGGAATTTTCCCGCCATCTTTGAAACACTTACCAGTCTCCCTCACGGATCGTCTTCGCGCGGCCAAGATCAAAGCAATGCCCAAATAAGGACGTTCAAGGTTCAAGTCGTCTTCTCAGTTTACAGCATATTCTTGGCAAGAATTCCCTAGTTTTATCGTTGTTTTGCGATGTTGGTATTAGTGGAATGTAGGCCATTTATTGATATGTATTGCTTTGTTGCTTAAATTATTGATCTTTAAAGTTTTTAACGTCAGAACATTGAATGCGAGTGGAAATTTTAGATTTCAGTGACAACGGTTGCCGCCATTACCGTTTGTCACGTATTATTTCCGTCGAATAAAATAGCCTCTATCTGTCTTCTATGAGGGTCCTTTATGGTGTGAAATAGCTAATATTAAATTTCAATGTCATACCCCGTTATTTATAATAGTGGGATGATAAAGGACCCACGTCTAGAACAGCAAAGCCATTTTGAAAATGGTCTTCTTGAGCGGTCCTACCGGAAAGAAACACAGTAAATGTCGGGTATTTTAGCGACTACTGCGAAGAAATTTTGTGCAAACCCGAGGTTGTACTCACAATAAACTGTTCCTCGCTTTAAAAACTCATTAAAAAGAATAAAAGATTCCTCCGCTTGTTGTGACAGATAGCGCGCGCACTCACGCGCACCGGTTATCTTGTAATGCGCCTGCGATCTCAAAAGAAACAAATGCAGTCAGCGGAGTTAAGTGTTTCAAAGATGGCGGGAAATTTGCAACATGCAATGATTCCTAAAAAATCAGGATTTAACCGAATCGAAAAATTTTTTCATAGAAGCTCATTACTTGATTAGAGGATTTTGCTCAAAAAGTCTCTCGAAAAGCATTCGTAGCACTTTAATAATTAAAAAGTAGTAAAATTGAACATTACAAACCTTGTTAGTTACTCTCAGGTTCTACGATTGGAGTCTCTTTTAAGATATTTTGCATTTTTTCTGAGTAGTAAGCGCTGCAAATCAGTAAATAGTCATTTTCGCGCACTCTGATTGGTTCCTGAAGTAGTATATATCCAACATTAAGTATAATTTTTCCAGTAAATATAGGGATTCGAGCCCCCTGATTGGCATATAATATTAATTTATTCAGCAACATTTACTAGTTTATTTACTGTGAGATGGCTGCTGGGAAGTGTGAGATGGCTGCTGCAAACAGATTGGCAGAATTAACAGAAGGAGAAACATTTGAAATGAAAAAATTAAAGTCCTTTGTGTATATTTTGTTTTGGAGACGTTATATCTGTTATATCCTTTATGTTTCTTTTTGCCATCGAAAATAAATTATTTTAGTATATCTCAATGATAACAAGAGATTTAAAAAATGTCCTAGCTTTTTCAGCACTCGTTTCTCTTACTCACACAATGATAAGCTACACGGGAGCCGTAACAATAAACCCGGACCCGGTTGCAAACCTCCAAAAACTGGCGGGCACAGTAATAAAAACCCAAGGAAGCTTGTAGGGAAAGTTTAATGAACTCTTTTGCGCGCGAAGCGCGCCGAAAATTTAGAGCCCAGTATGTGAAGTTAATACCACATGCAGGGTGCACAATCGTAGAATTTTTTCTTTTACTCTTCTGCTTTTGCATGAATTGTTTTCTGGGGAACGTAGCTTGCAGGATATTTTTTTTTCAAAATCATCCATCCCCCCCCCCCAAAAAAAAGTCAAATGGTCGGCCCCTAACTTGATGAAAACTTGCATCTCAGCGCAAGTGAGCAAAAGTCAAAAGTCTGTGCAAGTTACAGCTTGCATCGACTTGTGTGAATTTGCGTTTCGTTTAGTAGATAGCCGAGTTCGCAAGAATATAAATTAGGATTTATGTATGTTGACGATAGAAATGAAGAGTTTATAATACGGGCAATCATCAAATGTCGGTAGTCAGTAAATATATTTTTGTCGGTAGTCAGTAACTTTTTCCCCGTTTTGTCGGTAGTCGGTTATTTTTAGGCCGTTTGTCGCTAGTCGGTTAACCCCATCCAGACCCTGTTATTTCAAATTTTTGAGGGTTGATCATTCAGAGACTTGAAACGGTGCTTGGACGTTTTTCAGCTCACAATAGATATCCTTTACCTCGTCATATTTACTTTATCAGCATTGCAGAAATCAGTTTATAGAAGGGGATGGTTATGAACAGCATTTCATTGCACCATCTTTTTGTTCACTTTTGCAGAGGTGCTTTTGTTTGTGCACGGCCACGGGACGGGGGTCGGAGTGTTCATTATTTATTGTCCTTACGCTGTTTTTTTGTCCTTACGTCCTTACGCTGTTTTTTGGGGGGAGCGAGCACTAAGTGGTCTCGGGTTTCACAAGCTACTTTGCGAGCAATTGCACGAGAGAGAGCATAACAAATAAAGATTGCGCACTTAATAACCCTCTCAACATCCAGCTCATGTCATTGCGAGCATCCTTTTAAGTTCACCGAGCTTCCTTACCATTCCCCTCTGTTAACTATGTACAAAAACAGAGCACCAGATGGGCTCTTAAAAGTGAAAAACATGAACAAATAGTGTTACTCTTTTTTAACTTCCATAAGTGTCGTATTGACTAGAAGGTAGTTCTTATAAAAATCGAATCCCGAAGTTGCGTGACGTTAAGCCCACGCGGGGACTACTCCCGCCCTATAGGGGGATGGACCGGTCATTATTTATCACCAGGGGGAGTCAGAGGATTTTGAGTAAAGCAAGGTCAAAATGCAGTGATCCTCCCTCTATAAGTACAATGATTAACGTGATCCCCCCTCAGAGCAGTTAAACGTTTTCGTGATCCCCCCCCCCCCCCCCCCCCCGCCACCTATTTGATCTAGTGGAAGACAATTTACAGATAGAGGGGATCGCATTTTTCTTTCGTTGCGCGCGAAGCGCGACCGAATTTTGATAAACGCATTTCATCAAGCCATTTCATTGATAAAAGCACTTTCACCAAGAAAGTGTAAATGAACATTCCGTTTATTTTTGTATAGTACACAAATCCTGTAGGTTTTATTACTCATGCGCGCAATTGCGCGCCGAAATTATTATTATTCATTTTACGTGAAGCGCGGCCCAAATGACGAATTTCTATCCCTGTAACGTCGACCACACGCTTACTCTTCTTTCGAACAAAGTGATTGCCCGACAGGCCCATCACTGCAGGGCATTTTTGGTAGAGTTTTTTTTTTCCTCGCCAAGATACAGTTGTTCTTGTGAACGGTGCGAAGGTAGTGTCTTCGTTGCGCGAGTTGCGAAAGACTATATGAGATGATGTTCTTTATGCGAGCGAAGCGCGCCGAAATTTTTATTATGTATAGAGTGAAGTGAGGTAGAAAAATGCAAATGATAGTGAGGAGGGGTGCCCCCCCCCCCCCCCCCCCCAGTCCAGGCGATAAATAATGACCGGTCCCTTACAGTTTGGGCTCATTTGCATAAGATATAGATTCAGAATGTTTGAAGGAGCTCGAAAATAATCAGCACTGAATATGAATAGCGGATAGCAAATGAAACCTACTCTGAAAATTTGAAGGTTTTACATTCAGTTGTAAGGACGTAGTTAAATGTTCATTTTGGTGAACATATTGGGCTAATGAACTGTTTTGCCACACAGCAATCCGCTCATTTTTAAAAACCTGCCTAGAGCCTCCAAAACGAACTTAAACGTCAATAACTTCTTAAGAATAGTAATTATTTCATCTCGCCAACATTTTTATTACATTTTTCAAGAGCAAAGAGGCATTTTCAATAGCCTTGAATTTCTTGGATGGCAAGAAGCTCATTACCCCTCATGTTTCTGTAAATTGAACTTATCGCCACGCGCTCATAATTTGAATGACGAACGTAAAACTTTCTAATTACGCTTCATTCACCAAGCGCTATTGAAATTCAGAACAATTTTTTTTGTAGCTCCGCTACGCTTGCTGATTTAGTCACGGATGTTTCAAATATGTAAACACTGACGTCACAATAAATCCGCCTATAGAGATTACTATCCTTGTCCACCCCTCCTCACTCGTACAGGGCTCTCACACGCTCGCTGGCTACTTCTCTGACAAGAAATAGCTCAAATCGCAATCAAATTCCATCCTTTTGATAACAGGTCAAAACAACCTAGAATTGCATTTGTCTAACACTTGAAAGGTTTTTCTATTAATCAGGAGGATTATTTTGATTACTACGGGCAAATGTACAGGTGTTTTCACGGTTACAATTTTACTGATTTTATGTCCACGGTGGACGAATATTAAGCGTGCGAGAGCCCTTTTAAACATTGATGTATTGCAAACTTTTCTTTCAGTGGCCATCCATATGTTGCTACGAAGATGTTAGCTTCTAGGACTTAGCGAATAAGGTGACAATTCTGGTTGCTAAAATTAGCCGCCATACTAGTATTGACCGACGGCAATTATGAAGAACACCAAGAGAGAATACTCAAGCTTCATTTCCTGAAAGGTAAATATAATCCTATTTTATATTTTAATTATAATCCTCATGTTTTGGAATATTTTAAAATGGCTTCTTTTAACCCATTAAAGGGATTCTCGCACGCTTGCTGGCCACTCTCCGACAAAAAAATAGCTCAAATCGCAATCCAATTCCATCCTCTCGATAACAGGTCAAAACAGCCTAGAATTGCATTTGTCTAACACTTGAAAGGTTGTTTTTCTATTAATCTGGAGGATTCTTTTGATTACTACGGGCAAATGAACATGTGTTTTCACGGTTACAATTTTACTTATTTTTTGTCCACGGTGGACAAATATTGAGCGTGCGAGAGCCCCGTTTAGAAGTTGTAAAGTTTGTTTATGTTTTTCAACTGTATTCGCGAATTTTCTCCACCTGATCCATAATGTAGTCACCCTCATTATTCCACGTTCCAAAAGAAGAAGAATAGCCCGAGAGGGGCCGACAATGAGCTTCCCCTCCTAAAATGCATTAAACAAAAGGTTTGTTTGTTTTGCAAGTATTTGTTATTTAAATGTGAGTTTTAAAAAGGTGGGGGGGGGATGTATCTGTTCTATTTTGAGCTATTTTGCCAGGAAACACTTTCAGGGTGCTCCAGTTTTCCTCAGCCAACAAGGGGGTGATAACCTTTTTTGCCAGAGAGAACAAAAATCAAACTTTCTAATTACAAATATGTAAAATGAGTTCATTCAAGGCCCATAGTCTACCGGCAACCTTTGCGATTTGTTTTCAATTGAATCTATTGTTATTCAACATATGTGATTGTCTGATACTCTAGGTCGCAAAGGAGTTCCTATTGCTCTTCATTTTTGCAATTTCAAACTTTCGAATTTTCAACTGCGTATTATTCTTGTGTGCCTCCTGCAATGCGGCTTGGGTGCTTAAGAAGAGGGAACAGCAGAATATTCTCGCTAACAGCACATTTTCCCTTTCGAAATGTTCTCCCAGGAGAACATCCTCCCATTCTTCTCCCAGGAGAACATCCGTTTTTTTTTTCAAGCAACAACGCTCAATCCTAGGATTGTGCTCGGCAATTTTTTGGCAACGATTTGGGTCTTGGGCAACTTTAATTGGTTACCGCAAGTTCCAGGAAATTTAATTGGAATCATGAGCAACGTTTAAGAAAAATAATCCACAAATGAAGTTACAGAGTTAAAGATCACCAAACATAAATGTGTATGCGTAAATATGGTTTGATAACATCCTACAGATAGTGATCCTTTTAAAACGAACGCCATTGTAATATCTGTGCCGTCGAATACCTCTCTGTGGTCAGCGGCTTTTTGTGCCCTCGAAGGTAGTTCCTTCATATGTGGTACATAGTGTCCTACGTAAAAATATCTCCCATGTCTTATAGACCGTCGAGGATACAGAGGGAGAAGGACACTAAAGTGTTGTACCATATATGAAGGATCAAGACTAGGCACAGACAGATTCTGCTCGGCAACTTTTGAGCAACTTTTTCAATTTTGAGCAACTTTTTCAATTCTGAGCAACTTTTTTCAACTATGGGCAACTTCTTCGCATTTCCGTTATTTCCTATTGAATTTTTACAACAAAATGGCAATTTGTGATACATTTGCCATTTCAAATCAAACACAGAATGAAAAATCTTGCTAAAAAGATAATAAAAAGGTACTTTCTTCACCTTGGGTGCTCACTGAGAGGTATCTTCAAGATATGGATGTCTCGTTGGGTATTCAAATTGCTAGGGAAAATGGGGCTGAGGTGACATAACCTAAAAGGGCTTCCTTATAGTTTCTTTTAAAAATAGTAGCAGCAGCTATTATTGTATGAGTTTGACTACAAACTCCCCATTTTTTTTTACTAAGCCAACAGAATGGCGGCAAGTGAGTCTCTTTTAAACAACCGTATTGATTAGTTAATTATGTCATATGGTGTTTAGAATATAATTGCCTGATCTTATGGAGATGTTGAGTTGAATGATTCTTTATCATTTTTTAAATAAATCAGGCGACAGCGTGAAGAAATGCTCTTTTTTGGGAAGCAACTTTTTTGATTCTGTGAGCAACTTTTTCGAATTTGAGCAACTTTTGAGCAACTTTTGAGGGTATTTTGCGGCAACTTTTAAAGAATTTTTGAGCAGAATCTGTCTGTGCCTAATCAAGACCCTCGAATATACCTGCCGAACAGATCTGTTCCTTTCTTGGCCCCGCGGCATATCAAGACAAATTCGCCAAAAGTTATTGACTTTCGACGTTCAAGGCTTCTTATTAGGAAACCCTGCCTTAGCTTATTTGGAAAGTCTGTTACTATTTTCCCAACATATATATAGTTGGAGTAGGTACGATTTGGCTACTCCGGTAGGGGCGTGTGCGGTGTTTGGAGGAGCAACCTCAGTTGATTTTCTAGCCTGCATAGCAAGCGCAAGAGGCACGCGTATTGACTTTCTAAATACTCATGCAATAGACTTCCTCGGCTGGGCGTTAATGTTTTCCCATTTCAGATCACGTGGCATTCCCATGAGTATTCTCTCTTTCTTTTTCTGCTACGCACCGAAGGATATATGAATATGGAAGCATTCCAAACAAAGAGAGAATACACATGGGAATGCCACGTGATCTGAAATGGGCAAAACATTACGCCCAAGCCGAGGAGGTCTATTAGAAGGAAGCTAGTATGAAGTTAAAAGTGCTAAACCCATGGGCTGATGAACTGGAATTGGGTGCCCGAAGCCACCACGAGGACGCGGATGATACTTCTGAGCAAATAATGTGAATTTTTTATTGGAAATCGTATTTTATAAGATTTAAACATGACATGAACAGGTGTGAGACTGTGAAACGCTAAACGTTTATAGCCGTTCTCAGATACACGCACGGTCGCCTGGAAAAAAGCTTGCAAGCTAACTCGTTTTTTTTAGTCTACGCACGTTCTATTTTGCACCTTGGCGACTTTATGTCTGTGCTCTTAACAATCTGCTCGCTTTTTGCTCCAAAAGGGCGTTCGTTGTCATGGAATCATAGATAAGAAGCGAGTTTTCAACTTGCAAGTCTTTTCCTGGCGATCGCGTGTAACTGAGAATGGCTGTAACCAAACTGACAGGATATAAATAATTCAGGTAATAAATTTGATTAGAAAATAACACCTATGTTGTATTGTGAATGTGCGCATTCTGATTTTTTAAAAAGCGTGTTTGTAAGAGACCTGAGAACACGATTGTCACGCAACGCTGTCGCGCGTGTGTATTTAATATTTTCTAAAAGCAATAAAAATACTTTCTGCGTGCTCTCTGGTTTCTTACAAACACTCGGGGAATGTTGGTCGAACTGATAAAACTTGAAAGACACTCGCCTTCGGCTCGTGTCTTTCAAGTTTTGATCAGTTCTCCCAACATCCCCCTCGTGTTTGTAAGAAAGCAGAGAGCACGCGTAAAGTACTTTTATTGCTTAATTAACAATAAGTCGCCTCAGGCTAAGTGATTATCGGCGAATAGTCACCTCGACGAATAATTGTTTAAGTATAATTGGTCAAGTTACTCATACTCTGTTTTGACAAAAATGTTTTTTTTGACAATCATAACAAAACTCGCGCGCTTTCTTATCCTTTTAATGTTATAATCACCGGTAGGTGATTACTCAAGAGAAAACAAACCTCTCGACCAATCAGCACGCGGAAATTATTATAATCACTGGAGCTATGATACTAATTAACAATTAGACCTCAAGGCCGAATGTGCTATGATGAATAGACCATGAGGCCGAAGGCCGAATGGTCTATTGATATCATAGCACATGAGGACGAGAGGTCTAATTGTTTTAGTATAAACCAACTAGTTGGTCGGTTTTGGCAATGAATTCCATTATTTTATGTTGAAAAAATCAAGTTTTCTTGCAAAGAAAGATGGTGGTTTGCCAGGCACGGTCTATCACTAATAGACCATTAGTAGCTCAGCCAATCAGAATGCAGGATTTGTAATAGACCATTAGTTGGTTTATACTAAATATGAATATGATATCTTCACTTTTTTGTCTGCGCAAAGAAACGATAAATTTTTATCATCGATTTGAATAGATGAAAGAAAAATTGTCCTTACAGAACACTTGACCGAGTGACGTTGATCACAAGCGAAGGTAGGAAGTGCTAGCGGACTCTACCGTAGTAGCTAAAGAATCGACAGGCTATCTTAGAGAATCTCTGGGTGTCTAGAAAACTAAGATCTAGAAAACAAAGATGAAAGATGCAAGACCTAGAAAACTAAGATCTAGAAAACTAAGATCTAGAAAACTAAGATCTAGAAAACTAAGATCTAGAAAACTAAGATCTAGAAAACTAAGATCTAGAAAACTAAGATCTAGAAAACTAAGATCTAGAAAACTAAGACCTAGAAAACTAAGATCTAGAAAACTAAGACTGACAAATTTTCTCTTACCATTTCGCTTTTGAGTTTCTGCAAGATCACACAGCGTCGCGACCCGTACTCCTCGCCATAAATCAAGGAAACAAAGAACCTCGAACTTTTCTGCTATAAACAGACTTCATTCCAAACAAGATCTACTCCAACTTCAAGAATACATCCTTATTGCATTGGTCCCTTAGGTTTTTGAAACTCACGATGTACAAATCAGCCAACAAACAGCGCAAGCATTCGATAACAAACACTTATTTGTCCGCCATGTTGGATTCAGATGCTGGCTTGTGGGTTGCCTGTGGTGACAAAAATCCGCAATGTTTCTCACAAAAAATAGAAGCAAGCGAAATGGAAACCACTCCAGCAGTTAGGAATAAGCTATTATTACTTTTATTCTTTGAGTTTTACCTTGCCACCAGTGATATTTTCTGAGTTTTCACAGGATCTTAGTTTTCTAGATTGCCCATACAAAAATGGGTGCAAATCTAGAAAACCAAGATCCTCAATTTTTCTCACAAAAATACAAGCAACCAAGACAGAAACAACTGTAATAGTACAAATAAACTACCAGTAACTTGATTCTTTGAGTTTTACCTTGTAACCAATCATCATTTTCTAAGTTTTCACAGGATCTTAGTTTTCTAGATTGCCCATACAAAAATGGGTGCAAATCTAGAAAACCAAGATCCTCAATTTTTCTCACAAAAATAGAAGCAATCAAAGCAGAAACAACTCTAACAGAACAAATAAACTACCATTAACTCGATTCTTTGAGTTTTACCTTGTCACCAATCATATTTTCTGAGTTTTCACAGGATCTTAGTTTTCTAGATATGGGCAATTTTCCCATACAAAAATAGGTGCAAATCTAGAAAACCAAGATCCTCAATTTTTCTCACAAAAATAGAAGCAATCAAAGCAGAAATAACTCTAACAGAACAAATAAACTACCATTAACTCTATTCTTTGAGTTTTACCTTGTCACCAATCATATTTTCTGAGTTTTCACAGGATCTTAGTTTTCTAGATATGGGCAATTTTCCCATACAAAAATAGGTGCAAATCTAGAAAACCAAGATCCTCAATTTTTCTCACAAAAATAGAAGCAATCAAAACAGAAACAGCTTTAGAAGTATGAATAAACTACCAGTAACTTGATTCTTTGAGTTTTACCTTGTCACAAATCATATTTTCCGAGTTTTCAGAGAATCTTAGTTTTCTAGATTGCCCATACAAAAATAGGTGCAAATCTAGAAAACCAAGATTCTCAATTTTTCTCACAAAAATAGAACATCGAAACAGAAACATAGCTCTAGTAGTATGTATTAACTGCCATTACCTTGATTCTTTGAATTTTTTTACCCCTAGGGGACTTCCCTATTTTTGGGGGCAGGCGTGCCTGTGGCTCAAAATGAATTTTCAAAATCTGCTCAAATTTGCTAGCGTATGTGAGCACTAGTGCAAAAAATAGCCTGCACAAAAATGGAAGCATATAATATTCCAGGGTATTTGGCAAGATGCGGTAATGAGTTTTTGCATTATAGAGCAATTTCTGCACGTTCCACAAAATTGACACACAATCTGCAATCGTTTTTGGCCTTTTTCGCAAAAATGTTTATAACCATTTTTGTTATCTTATTTTTGACCTAAAAATGGCCGGCAAAGTCAGAAAAAGTGCTGGCTATCACCAGCAGCTGGCTGCTATTTTGAACCCTGAGCTCATCCGCAACTTTCAATTTTCTCCCTAAAAGGTAGCCAAAAGGGCGTGGCTTAGTTGATTTGACCCCTAAAGGGTAAAGGGTACACCAACAAGACAGTGTGATATTGATAAAACCACATTGTTGCCTTATTTTGCCCCCCCCCCCCCCCCCCCCCCCCCCCCCCCCACACACACACACACACACCACACAGAAGGGTGTTGGAAAGTTGAAAAATGCCCCACCCCCTGGAGATCAGGTTATAAATTGACCCCTCTGGAATTTCCTTTGCCCTTCTGTGGAGGGGTTTTGGATATTTTCTGGAACAACACATTTTAGTGTAAAATGATATCATCTAGCAATATAAATAGTCTAGGTGTAAATCTATAAAACCAAGAATCTCATCTTTTTTTAGCTACCAAACAGAGTCCATTCCAATCAGGAAGCATGCCACCCCCAGGGGGAAACTCGGATATAAAAATGACGGGGGTCGGACATATCGTTTTGGGTATGAAATTTGTAGTAAAAGTATTTTGGGGGGTTGAAAATTATATACCAGGTTATTATGGGGGGTTGAAACATCTGCGGGTATTTTTGGGGGGTTGAAACTTCTGACAGGTTATCAAGATACTGCCTTAAGCTGAAGCTATTTCCAGGAAACATAATGGGATAGTTGATGACAGGCAAAGAAAAAATACAGCTACTCTTGGTTTTCTAGATTTGCACCTATTTTTGTATGAGCAATCTAGAAAACTACGATTCTCTGAAAACTCGGAAAATATGATTTGTGACAAGGTAAAACTCAAAGAATCAAGTTACTGGTAGTTTATTCATACTACTAAAGCTGTTTCTGTTTTGATTGCTTCTATTTTTGTGAGAAAAATTGAGGATCTTGGTTTTCTAGATTTGCACCTATTTTTGTATGGGAAAATTGCCCATATCTAGAAAACTAAGATCCTGTGAAAACTCAGAAAATATGATTAGTGACAAGGTAAAACTCAAAGAATAGAGTTAATGGTAGTTTATTTGTACTGTTAGAGTTGTTTCTGCTTTGATTGCTTCTATTTTTGTGAGAAAAATTGAGGATCTTGGTTTTCTAGATTTGCACCTATTTTTGTATGGGCAATCTAGAAAACTAAGATCCTGTGAAAACTCAGAAAATATGATTGGTGACAAGGTAAAACTCAAAGAATCAAGTTACTAATAGTTTTTTTGTACTATTAGAGTTGTTTCTGTCTTGGTTGCTTGTATTTTTGTGAGAAAAATTGAGGATCTTGGTTTTCTAGATTTGCACCCATTTTTGTATGGGCAATCTAGAAAACTAAGATCCTAAGAAAACTCAGAAAATATGATTGGTTACAAGGTAAAACTCAAAGAATAGAGTTAATGGTAGTTTATTTGTACTGTTAGAGTTGTTTCTGCTTTGATTGCTTCTATTTTTGTGAGAAAAATTGAGGATCTTGGTTTTCTAGATTTGCACCCATTTTTGTATGGGCAATCTAGAAAACTAAGATCCTGTGAAAACTTAGAAAATATCACTGGTGGTAAGGTAAAACTTAAAGAATCAAGGTAAAAATAGTTTATTCCTACTGCTGGAGTGGTTTCCATTTCGCTTGCTTCTATTTTTGTGAAAAACATTGCGGATTTTTGTCACCACAGGCAACCCACAAGCCAGAATCCAACATGGCGGACAAATAAGTGTTTGTTATCGAATGCTTGCGCTGTTTGTTGGCTGATTTGTACATCGTGAGTTTCAAAAACCTAAGGGACCAATGCAATAAGGATGTATTCTTGAAGTTGGAGTAGATCTTGTTTGAAATGAAGTCTGTTTATAGCAGAAAAGTTCGAGGTTCTTTGTTTCCTTGATTTATGGCGAGGAGTACGGGTCGCGACGCTGTGTGATCTTGCAGAAACTCAAAAGCGAAATGGTAAGAGAAAATTTGTCAGTCTTAGTTTTCTAGATCTTAGTTTTCTAGGTCTTAGTTTTCTAGATCTAAGTTTTCTAGATCTTAGTTTTCTAGATCTTAGTTTTCTAGATCTTAGTTTTCTAGATCTTAGTTTTCTAGATCTTAGTTTTCTAGATCTTAGTTTTCTAGGTCTTGCATCTTTCATCGTTGTTTTCTAGATCTTAGTTTTCTATACACCCGAGAATCTCTCTCTTGAACGCTGCCACATTTGTTGGTGCGCCATGTTGGAAATGCTGAAAAAGTATGGCAAGCCAGTTTAACCAGTTCCAGTGGCTCGCTGCACGCTCGGATAAAGTCGTTAAACCTAGGTCCTGTCTCTCACATGCAGTACAGGTAGTAAAAGTAAACTGAGCCAGTGGGACGCTAAAGAACCACTTGGACGTTGTAGGGAAGTTGCCCATTTGAAAAGATCAGTTAGCGTTTAGGGGAAAAAATCCAGCTCGCGATATGCTCACATATGGAGGCTATTAGATGCCATTTCTAAATGCATTTGCTATTTCGTTTTTCCCATTTTGGCTGTCAAACAGGCCAGCTAGAATTTTTGGATAACAACATTCTGACTAGCATTTTCCCAATTTCATGTTTACAAACATGCCCCATTAAAACGCTAAGTGCCAACCAGAGTTTCAATAGCACGCTATGTTGTGTGAACCAGTCACTCTCTGGAGCAAGGCAAGTTAAGGCAATCATAGAAACGCCCACTGACGTTTCTCTATCCTAAAACAAAGCATCTGGTAGCATCTGTTTTACCTTAATGGTGCTTAGCTGTCTTAAAAGCCAGTATGCCACTGAAACGCATAACTCATCTCTCATGCTATTTCAAAGGCATCTTAGTAATTTCAGCGCCATTCCAGGTACACGCGGTCGCCGGGAAAAAAGCTTGCAAGCGAAAACTCGTTTTTCTGTTTTGTCTGAACGCGAGAAGCCGGCAAAAGCACGTGCGTTGCCATGGAAACTTTGACAAAAAAGGAGTTTTCGCTTGCAAGCTTTTTTCCCGGCGACCGCGTGTAACTGAGAATGGCTGTAAGGATTATAACTGCAGACCTTGAGGGAATTAACGTTTCAAGGAGTGGTTTGCAAATTTAGTTACCATTTCGTCTGCTTTTTATTACATATCATTCTAATCATAGCAAACAACTCTGACATTGTATTAACAATACTAGATTATTAATATTTTCAATGAAAAGGAAGTTGTTAGCTACTATGAAAATGTTTTAAAACACACATCAAGAAAATTTCGCCAAAAACTGTCGTTTTGCCGACGTTGCAAAACTTCCTTATTAGGAAATTCCCCCTTACCTTATTTATTTTTTAACTTATTTCAGAACCTTAAATTAATCTATCAACTGGCCTCTCATTCCTTTTTCAGTTGAAATGTCAAGGATGCCAATGATATAAGCCTCACGGCGCGCAATGCATTATAGGACGGTGGCATGGCCCTTTAACTCTCCTTGAACCGTTCCCCGTACATCAAGTAGATCAGCGTTTTATTCAAGCTCGAACGCCCTTTTAATCTCATCTTCTATCTTTAAATAAACAGCACTACTTTCAAACTGCTCTTAAATTCTCAAATCTAGAACGGATGCATGATTATAAGCAAAACTCGTTGTGATATCTTATACGGTCAAGGTAAGCTAGCCTGAATTTGAGTCGTTCCTACGCTTTCGGTCGTACCTCACTTTGCGATAGAAAACGTCTGAATTCCTAACGCTGTCCCCGTCCCCGTCCCCGTCCCCGTCCCCGTCCCCGTCCCCGTCCCCGTCCCCGTCCCCGTCCCCGTCCCCGTCCCCGTCCCCGTCCCCGTCCCCGTCCCCGTCCCCGTCCCCGTCCCCGTCCCCGTCCCCGTCCCCGTCCCCGTCCCCGTCCCCGTCCCCGTCCCCGTCCCCGTCCCCGTCCCCGTCCCCGTCCCCGTCCCCGTCCCCGTCCCCGTCCCCGTCCCCGTCCCCGTCCCCGTCCCCGTCCCCGTCCCCGTCCCCGTCCCCGTCCCCGTCCCCGTCCCCGTCCCCGTCCCCGTCCCCGTCCCCGTCCCCGTCCCCGTCCCCGTCCCCGTCCCCGTCCCCGTCCCCGTCCCCGTCCCCGTCCCCGTCCCTGGTTTTCGCAGTGAGGTGTTGTAAAACGACTCTTCGCTGGGGCATGTTTTCATATGTTTTTCTTGATTGCCCCCGATTTAGTTCCTGACTTCCCTTCGTTTTGGCCTGCTAACGATACAACAGGGAGCCCAAGCTTATTCTCAGAAAAACGAAAACAATTGAATAATATATATAGAAATATAGTTACTAGAAAATAACAAGGTCTTATCGCTTTCTCCCACACAATGAATCCGTAGTGCTATCATAACAATATACTCGGGGTTTCTACTTAGAAAGGAGATAATCTTAACGTGTTTGTTTTTACACGAGCTAGTTCTACTTTTCGTATCATAAAATTTCCAAAGCGGGTCGAATTTCTTTATCGCTAGAAGATATTTGGCTGCCGCTAATGATTTTCGTCTGTTCTGGAAATGTAGCGGGATGCGAAGACATATTTATTACACCGGAAAGAAGCAAACGTAGAATCACGAGCTGACAAAATGAAACCTGAGTAAGTGATATCCGACAGATTAAAAAGGGAGAGGTCAAAATGTTGTGTTTTACAAAATTTACTTTGTGCAATCAAAGTGTGAATCGTAAACAATAGTAAAAACACAAAAACAGGGAACAAATATTTGCTTTACGGTTTTCATCATGGTTCAGGCTATCGGAACGAAAACATAGTTATCAAACATGAGCATAATGAGCAATGAAATATGAATACACACCGGATAGAAATGGAACTCTTACAAACAAAAACCGACAAAACCAAATCCCTAGTATTATTTCCTAGCAAAATTAATTTCCTCCCGTATCACACCATATGATCTATTTCATCTTTTCTAACCAATTTTTTTTTCATAGTTTCTTTTTACACTTGGCACTCCTTGACTAAAAAAATAATAATTATGCCGTAATAATTTTTCAGTTTAATATTTCTAAAAACGAAACTAAGAATAGAACAAAAAAAACGAACGTGTTATAGATGACTTGAGGGTTCAATAATGGACTTTCCTTAGCTTGGGGCTCTTGACAATGGCTTATTCCTTATTGTGTTGCAAAAAATATATGTCTTAATAGCCTGTGTGAGGCCACAGCCGCCATTTTCACAGCATAGTAACATACCAAGTCGTAGAAAGCACCATTTCCATCGGGTAATTTGGAGAATATAGAGCAATTTTCTCGATTGAATTTAGTAAATCAAATCTCAGACTTTGTTTTTAGATGTTTATTAAGAGATTTCTACACGTAAATCGTCTTCTAATATCGAACGACAACAATAACAAAGATGTGGCTGACTTTGGTTCTTTAAGAATTCCTTTTTTTAATGTAAAACCAGCATATAAGAATCTGGAATTTTTAAGGTCAGGTTGAACAGCTTCTTTCTATGGTAGTTTTTTTTTTAATTCACGATGACTTGGTTCGTTTTAGGTTCATAGAAAACAATATCAACTTATAAGTTCAGAACTTGTATTTTCAATTATAAAATGCTTCCCTTGTTTGCTAAACAATAACATACCAATAAGCATTAGGGTTTATTTATTATGTTTCCATAATAAAAGTCGTGTTCTCCTTGTCATAAGAACCTATTTGTTTGTCGCCATGCTGAACAAGTTTTTATATTCTGAGTTATTCAAATGTCAAATATGTTTAAATCACTTTTTATTGTATGTGCATTGGACTTTGAACATGTAGCTTTGATATCTCCGCACCGTTTCTAGACGAATCTCGTTTTGCATTCTCGTTTTGAATCACACAAGATGTTGAGAAAGAAAGGCATTCAGACGATTCATGATTTCTTGTGACGTCACGACTCGCTTTGTAGGCACAGCAATTTTATCAAGTTATCACAACAGAACGAACAACTCATTTCTGCCCCCGAGAACAACTCCGCCTCATGAAATGATTTCCTTTCGCGTAATGAAAAAACCCACGAGCAAAGATTAAAATTGGTCTGGAATCGAAGCTGAGTTTTTGTGTTTTTTTTTCTGGCAAGTTTGTAAGTGTGAAACAATAAAAGCTCATTTGACCAATAAGAAAAAGCCGAATAAATATGATAGTAATCTTAGTTCTTGTATCTAAAGGGGAAGCAGGAAGCTCGAAGCTTAAATAGTGAACAATTACAGACACGAACAGTTTGCAAGTATTTCTCTGCGAATCTTCTCTATGTTGGTGGTCCCAGATTGAAGCCAAGTACTTTAACTAAGTAAGTGCAAGATCGATCCCGCCGTTGAGAGTTGTCTTGAAAATGGTCTAGATTCGCCATTGGCGAGGTAGCATGATCTATAAACAAGTTAATATCAACTCGATTTCAGAGCGCCACCTTCGCCTCAGCGCTTGAAGAAATGCTAACATTATTTTATTTGATCTTAATTTGATAAATTTTCCCGTTTCAAATCATTATCTTGCTGAATTCTATTTTTATTCAGGTGCTTTTTTGTTTTCTTTTTCTTCCACTAAATAACTCATTTTGCTTCAGGTCTCAGGGAACACAGTACTCTGGGTCTATACAGAGCAATAGAACACAGGAAGTGTCTTTTCTCAAACAGACATATTCTACGTTTCCAGCGTCTGTATTGAGAAAGTGAGATTATCAGATGGACATCAAACATCTTAATATGTGTTAACTGTTAACATCAGTAATTATATTAATATTATTATCACTAGTGACATGATTAATGTTGTTATGCTAGTATTATTATATTATTCTATTATTATATTATTAGTTCCCCCAAACATACGATAATTTCATATGCTGGGCTCTAAATTTTCGGCTCGCTTCAATTTTTCCTTAAAAACTGCCTTGTATTTTTATATGCCTGTTATATAGTTCTGCAATGTATAAGACATGATACTCTCTGATTTATTTCTCTCAAGTTTGTCGATTTTTGTTGCATGCCAAACGTTCCTAGGTCGTCCAAACAGATGATTTTAAATGTTGCGATTGCAGAGGAAAACACTTTGTCAGTAATTATCTTTATTTAGTCACATTATTAATATTACTTAATGCTGATACTGTTATCTTGTTTCGTAACGCCAAACGCTCTAAACAGATCCAACATATATATTGCAATTGAGCATAAAACGTTTTCCATCTCCTCAGAAACTCTTGCATTTTCTCAAATGTAAACTGGGTTTGATGACATTTACGACGATCTCTCGCTGATCCTAGAAACGTTTCCTTTCTGAAAAACAATTTGCATGTGGTGATTTGGGGTTTCCCCTTTACCTATCTCTTGGTAGTCTTGGTAGACCACTCGGTCTGTGTGTCGCTCAGTGTATCTTGAATAATATTACAAAACGTTTCGGCTCTCCAAGCCCTCTTCAGTCGATTAGCGTATTCAGCATCCCAACTGGGTGACCTTTCGTCCTCAATCCAAGTGGGAACTATGTGATGGTTGAGACGCTCCCAGTCACTGTGCATGAGTGTCATGAACTCGTAGGCAGAGTTTCGCCAAGGGTTGGTCCCGAGGCTTGAGACTGTCACGGGACTTTAGAGAGAGGTGGAGCATTCTCGTACCCAGAGCTTCCCCGGCTCGTCTGCTCGCAGGTTAGGCTCTGGGGACATCCATTTGAGGACCGACCGATCGTTGATTGGCTGATTTTGAACGTTGGAGCTCTGGGTTCGAGAATGGAGGTGGAGAGGAAAATAGGAAATCGGAGCATGCGCAGTGCAGTTAACCGAGTTGTAGGGCACGGCTATACGCTATAAGCACTTTCAAAGTCGCACGAGTGAAATGCAACAACAGCTGTTAGTTCTATTTTTAGCCTTCGGCATCTAGCAGGAAACTAACAAGGCAAACAAAACACATAAAACAATGAATGTTACTAAAATTAGACACCTTTCGAGCGCAGATAGGAACAACACGAATACAATATTCTACTGACTCTTGGTAGTGGGATTACTACTGGGAGCAAAACATATGAAAAACATATAGCAAACATTTGACCATATGACATACACCTGTTTCAATTAACGTTGCTCTGCAAAACGTATAACCATGAACCATGCTTCATAAGTCGAAATGGCAATTCCTGCCTAAAACGAAGCGGTTGTCAAATTGTGTCTCAAAGTAGTAAAGAAAGTGCCATTAGGTGGTTTTAGTTTAGTTTGGTTTGCCAACTCGAGGAAAATACGAGAAGTAGCGTCTTCATTATGATCCATGGTTCATGGTTTTACGTTTTGCAGAGCAACGTTAATTGAATTGCATATGCATGTGTTTTTCATGTTTTTATATGTTTTGCTACCAGTAGGTAGTGATTGAGACCACGGGCTACAAAAACAATGATCAAGGAGTCATATTATTATTTTCTTCAATGGCTACGGGAACTTGGATTCGGGTAATTATTTCAACTGCGTCAATAGACAGTAAAATTAGTGTTGTGACCGTTATTAAGGAGTAGCGTGAACCGTGTAATTAAGGTATGGTTTATTAAAAAGTGCGAGAAAAGTGGCACATAGACGAAGTTCTACAGACAGTGTTTAGTTAATTGAAGTCGCCAAATCGGGCTCAAGTAATAAAGCTATTTCATTAAGTCAATTACTTTAAGGTCCAACGGAATTGCGTAAACCAATGTTAATCAACAACTAAAAGTGTGGTTTTGAAAACACTAGCGGGCAGAAAGGTCATTTTTACCCGAAAGAAGACGATACTTAGATCCCCTTTGGGAAGAATATCAAAGTGTAGGAGACAATTGATAAGTCATTTATAAATATACATTATGAACAACATGGCAGTTACTCAAGTGAGACTTAAACAAGAAGTTTCGGCTATGCTCTAACGAAAAGACAGAAAGGAAAGGCTTGGAGAAAATAATTGTTTTGTAGGATCTAGGACTGGTATGTAAGAGGCAATTTGGTAAGTCATTTATATGTATATTATGAACAACAATGGCCCTAAATTTGTTCTCTGAGGAATACCAAAAGGCAGAGTGACTGCCATTTATGAAAAATTCCTCATTACCGTCACCAGAAACACATAACTTAGTTGAAACATGTAACGGTGAACCAAGCTTCGGATTATTCGTATCGAGTTTATGACCATATTTGGTCAATAATGAACTCTCGACTGCTAACCCAAGCACGTTTTCTTAGCATAATATTTCATTTTTCGCTTAAATAAAGTAGAGCAACAGTGGAAAGTGATAATATACTAACATTCAACATCTTGAAGTCTTTCAACAACATTATTTTCAAAATCAGTTCAATTGTTTATTCTGCGAATATTCCGCAGCTTGGCACTAAAGCAATGTATGTGTGTTACACGTTTCAACTCACTTATATGTTTCTGCGTCACTTATGGAAGACTTAAGCAAAGAGAATTGGAATGCGCAAGGTTCGGGCACGTTTGTTACTTGAGGAATATCACAAAGCACAGTGATCCCATTCACGAAACACTATATCAAGAAAATTTCGCCAAAAACTGTCGTTTTGCCGACGTTGCAAAACTTCCTTATTAGGAAGTTCCCCTTACCTTATTTGGAAGGTCTGTAAGTACTTTTCCGCATATCTTAGCGACAAAAGCAGGAAAATTTACCAAAACTTGCAGATACTCGAGAAACATCATCCTCTTCGTCGCCATTTTGTTTTTGCCCCCCGCTGAGGGGCCTGAGACGCGAATTGAACACCACAGGCAGCCCGCGCGGATTTGCCATAAAAACGACAGCACTTTCTTGATTCTCAAGTAAGACTTAAAGAAGTTTCAGGCACGCTTATGTGACATTGCGAAATGATACAATGATATTTAGTGACTTGATTCATTTCTTTAGTGATAGGTTGAGTGATAGTGTGTGCGTGTTGGGCATTTTATGTGCGAGTGTGAGAAAGTGTTTGTGTGCGAGAGTAGTTTGTTAGTGAGATTACTGTATTGTATAGGGAAAGCTTCCTTAGCAATTCAAGTCTTCACGAGCATTATGGTTAGTTGGCAGGGGTTTGCTTTCGGTGTAATGCGTGTTTACTTGTTTTGTGTCCTGTCAATCAGTGCATGTGTTCGAGTATTGGAGAAAATTAAATTCAGTTCTGTCCAAGCGCTCGTGCCGCACAGCGATTCTCTCCCAAACCTGCAAGTTTTGGCGAACTTTTTGACAATATAGGGCAAGAAATAAGCTAGGAAAACTTCTGGACTTCCAAATATGGTAAGTAGAAGCTTCCATATAAGGACATTATATAGCCAACGCAACATATCAAGATAGTTCCCGTTGAAATGTGTCGTGTTCTAAAATTTTATGAGCTTCACACGGCCTGTACAATGTATTGGGATGACTGGTAATATTTTATTTAACTACAGCAATCATTTTTTTTCCAGACATGAACGTCACAAACACAACCACCGCCATGTCGCCGCCAAACGCCACCAGTGCACAATGCATCCTGGGAGTAAGCAGTCAAACCACCAAGAGCGTCTTGACATGTGCATACATGCTCGTCTTCATATTAGCCATAGTAGGGAACACAGTCGTGGTATACATCGTCCGTAACGAAAAACGCTTCAAGATATCGTTCAACTATTTCATCCTCAGCATGGCGGCCGCTGACCTTCTGCACGCAGGCTTCGCTATACCAGCGAACATAGCTTACTTGTATGTCGGCACGACCTGGTTCAAGGGTACATTTGCGGTCTTCCTGTGTAAGTTGGTGCACTATGGCACTACCGTGTCCATTGTAGCGTCAATTATAACACTGACGGCTACCACCATTGAGAGATACCTGGCGGCCAGGCTTATACTAAAGAAACCTATGACGGTTCGCTTCGTGCGACGCGCCATTGCTGGAATATGGATCTTCTCTTGTGCGATCTCAGTAAATGAGGTAAGATAATAGTCCATTACTTACTTGGTTTGATCATAGTTAAAGGAGTGGAATGGTTTGGAAACCCGACAACCTTCAAAGGACCAACCAATAACGTGGGCTTCATGTTGGAAGGGGATATCACGTGATATTGACCCTGCACAATATTTTGTTTCATGCTTATCTAAAGCCCCATTTACACGACAGGGATTTTTTGGCACGGCTCGGATAAAAAGCAGTACGGGTACCAAATTTAATGGCACGGCTCGGGTATATTTGCGCTGTGTAAATGGCTTTGCCGTACTGAATTTTCACAGAGCCGGACCGAAATTTCATCCGTGCCGGGACTACGTTGCGAGGTAGTCCAAGAACCATTTTTATCCGAGCCGTGCCAAATATTTCTGTCGTGTAAATGGGGCTTAATATGCATGTCTGGTTGTACACTGAATGTTACTGGCTGGATGTTGGTACTTATGTACCGTGACCCTGCACAAACAAAAGGATTCCTCTGAAAACGTGAACAAAGAGATAGTACAATAACATGGTGTCAGGTTTCCTAAACATTCTCCTCTATTAAACTATGGTTTGATTTGGCAAAACGTGAGGACGAGTGTGATCGAGTAGTGGTTCGTAATTTGCCGCAGTCGTGTGGAAATGGGACGCCTTGAACGGCAAACCAGCACAGTTATATATGTTGGAGCCACGTGTGTGGGCTATCATTAAAATGCTAGATAAGGCCCGACATTAACATTTTTCGCGAGGCGCCATTGGCGACTAATTATAAAAATTTAGTCGCCAAAATGCAAAGATTTAGTCGCCACATTAACATGGATCTCAGCTGAACTCAGAAAGATGGGGTGCCATTTGGCGACTAGCTCTAACATGTTGGTCGCCAAGCCCAAAAATTTAGTCGCCATTGGCGACCGTATGCCCGCAGTGTCGGGCCCTGTTGCATATTATAAACGGCCTTTCCTGGATTGCGCATGTTGTTTTATGCTTAGCAATAAAAGTACTTTCCGCGTGCTCTCTGTTTTCTTACAAACACGAGGGGGATGTTGGGAGAACTGATCAAACTTGAAAGACACGAGCCGCAGGCGAGTGTCTTTCAAGTTTTATCAGTTCGACCAACATTCCCCGAGTGTTTGTAAGAAACCAGAGAGCACGCGGAAAGTATTTTTATTGCTTTTAGAAAATAACATACACACGCGCGACAGCGTTGCGTGACAATCGTGTTTCTCAGGTCTCTTACAAACACGCTTTTTAACCAATCAGAATGCGCACATTCACAATACAACATAGGTGTTATTTTCTAAATTCGGATATTAAGCACCTGCATGCCCTCTCTCATGGCACTCGGGAGGGCGTAGTCTCACAGGCAGATCTGTCCATCCGCTACTACCTGTACAGTCGCAACTTGTAATAAGTGTCACAATTTGTAATACCTGTCGTAATGTGTAATATAGTCGTCGCAAACTGTAATAAAAAAGCTGTCGCAGTTTGTAATACACCTCAAATTGTCCGTCGCAAGTTGTGATAAACATAGCTATCGGAATTTGTAATATTCGTTGTCACGATTTGTAACTAATCAACTATCAATTTCCTAGGTTTCAGCTACACGTGAAATAGCAAAGTAATTAAACTGAGATGGCTTCTGCCATTTAACTAAAATGACTGTGATATTTCTGCAAGGTTTTATTCATGGAAGATTTTGCAGACAAGTCGGAAATGCCGCGTAAAGCCAGGCTGGAATAGCAACCGCCACAAATGCACCGAACGCGTGCCAAACAAACGAGCAACGTTTACATCCTTGACACAACAAATTCATTTTATACAAGAAGAAGGTGAAATTCTTTTTTGACAATCATCAACTTTATTTCAGATTCCAAGGTAAAATAACATAGGCTTCTTTCGACAGTTTGAATTGCTTTTGAATACAAAAATAAAGTTGTTTGTGCATTTTCGGTCAAGCAAAACGGGCAAAATATTGTCCAGAAAGGTAAACATAGCTAGGTAAACTTCCACAGGAGACATACCTGAAGTCTTCTCTTGTGTAAACTTTTCTTGTAACAGCTAAACAACCACGATTTACAGGAATTTGACACGGGAAACTGCCCTCATCTCATGCGTTCTTGTATACTTTTAGTTCATTCATTGCTAGCATTTCCAGCCGCTAGATTCACAGTTAACGAATATTTCTTTCCTTATCCTTCCGTAATAAAGAATGAAAACTAAAACAAGTCGTGCTCAACTCCATAAGGAATTCACATTTTGCTTTCCACAAGTTTCGGAAGATAATTTTCATGAAAAGAAACCGATTTTTTTCCCCTCCATATCGATCTCCGATCTTGTTGACAAGACTAGCTCAAACAGAATCGTGTGGCGTGACAGCTAGCGCGCATTTCATTGGCTCGCACAAAAAAATCCATTGTTGATTAGCCAATCAGCTTCATGAAATATCTGCACTCATTTTGAGTGCAAATTTCTTTTTTGCAGGGCAATTATATTTGTAATTGCACTGCTCTCGACCAATCAGAATCGAGAAATTTTTGCATTTATATTATTAACCAGCTAATTGCGTAAGATTTCGACCGGATAATTTCAGTCGTTTTTTTCCAACAAAAAATATCAAAATAGTTTAACTGTTATTGGCAAAATTTGATTGAAATGTAATAACTATTACAAACTTTCAGAGATCTGAGGGTCGAAAGATCTGTCTGCGCATGCCTCAACGTTTAACATTAGCCAATCAGCAAAGGCCCTCGAATGTTTTTTTTACAGGAGCCTTTCCCGCGAGGTGATGAACGAGGAGCTCTGTGTGTACGAGCATGTTGTTCTTTCCATCGATAGTTGACTGACATGGTCCATTGGAACTAGTAAGAACATTTTTTCTCGTATTCATTTATTCATTCGCCCTCGTTTTATTGATACACATTCCGTAACACAACATCGGGCAGCGGCTTTTCGAACGTGACTCCGAGTGAAAGTGATACAATGCATCACCACTTCCCTGATATCTCACAGTTTTTGTGAATCTGCATTTTCGTATAAAGTTATCCAATATAGGAATGCTGTATGGAAGCGGTGTAGTTTGGGCGATATAAACGCTGCCCTGTTTTGTGGAGATACCGACACATTGATGCACATGCTCTTGTGCCATCGAAAGTAATTTATAGCTCTGCGGCGCCTTCTTGATTTGCGGATGGTCGTACCTACAACGTTGGCTATAGCGCAACATGCGTATCTAAATGGCTAGTGGTGCTAGCTGCACTCACTGTGGGATCCAGTATGTTTCTATAATACCATGAAAATGGCCGTGCGTGACGAATATTATGAAACTGTTTCCTGTCATGCTTTCTTTAAAACGGAGGCTGCGGCACAAATTTACACCAATATTACAAATTGAGACAGAGGGTGTACTACAAATTGCGACAGCTTTGTTTATTACAAATTGCAACGGAGGTTTAATTTCAATTGCGACATTAGAAATTGCGAAAGATATTACAAATTGTGACATTTTTATTACAAATTGTGACAGGTTTTACAAGTTGCGACAATTATCACAAATTGCGACAATTATCACAAATTGCGACCGTACACTCCCTCGTGCGGTCCATTATTGAGTCGCAACGCCTGTGTGGTCCGCCCTTCCTGCCTATCTTGAGTGCATACGTCGAGGATATTCAGGCGGGCACATTAATGATCTTCCCTGGCATCAACTACACGGTGAAGCCAAGAGCATTTTGTCTGCCATTTCTTCAATTGCGCCCATCGGAACACACTGTGAAGTTTGTGGAAAAGACTGGCCCCTAGTTAATCCCATAAAAATCAATGAAAATCAATGTAGAAAGTGAATATTTACTTAGATCGGAGACTAAGCGCGCAGAGAAAAAGAGGGGTAAGGACTCGATTATTGTTACATTTTTTCACAGTAAAATATGCGTGAACACTTGTGTGTCATCAGCTGACTACAGTGTATTTTAAGTTCTTACTGCCATCTTGGATGAATAAACTATTATTATTACTATTGCCAGAGTGGCCTTCTGCACTATTCTATCCAACACGACGAAATAGTTTCATGCGCGTTTCGTTCTTCCAACAGATCATCAAATATACGGTGATTCAAGCACCGGACTCTTCATTTCACTGCATGCCAGCCATCGTCCCTGATCGTAAAGAACGCTACAAAATAGAGATGACCCTCAAGTTCATCGTCACCTACGCCTTCCCACTTGCCACCATGGCAACCCTCTACACCATCATCATATGGTTACTATGGCAACACAACTTGAAGGGCATCCTCAACAGCGAGAGCTTCAGAAAGATCCAAAAACGCAAGAGAAACCTCATCAAGAAACTGATCGCCATAACTGTCCTCTTTGCACTTTGCTGGCTTCCAGTTCATGTCAATCATTTCTTGGCGACCTTTCAATACGAGACGTACAGATGCATTCATCATTTCTGGCCGCTGACGTTTTTCTGGTTGGCGCATGCGAACAGCGCTCTTAATCCTGTTCTGTATCTCCTGCTAACCAAAAGCGCGCGATCGCTGTTCAGGTCTTCCGTTCATGCCGTGAGGGGTGATGGGAACGATACCGGAAGTAGAAGAACGACGAGTCGCCGGAAGCGGATGTTGATGCGGTTGCAAAGCGACTCGCGCATATTCAAAGCTTGTTTTACTGCAAGCACATTGGCTTCGCCGGATGAGGTGAAAATGAACGATCTCGTTGTAAAACCTAGGGTCGACAAGAACAATGTTTAGGTAAACTCGTTTAGAGACTAGACCGATACCCTCTGGCATGTTCTCTATCGGCGCAAGATTTGCTGAGCAAGACTGTTCTCTATCGACTAAAGAACTACTGTACACAAAACGAACGAGAACACTAAAGAAAGCATACAATTTATTTTTGTTTTATTGAACGAACAAACAGGACATGAGGACCATAAGGTATAAGAGTGAGAAAACAATAATGTTCAAAATTGATAATCGACTTCAGCACTAGAGTACAACTTTCTATGACATTATCCGCGAAATAGAGCACGCGTAATGTTTGGAGAGATAGGGAAACATTGCGAGCCGCAAAAACAAAAACGAGTCGCAGGCGACAAAGTGCGGTTCCTGTTGATGGACGGCCCCTCTGTCTTTCGTATTCCATTATGTGCAATCGAGACTTCATGTTGACAAATTCGGGTCTGTCCTCAATGTAACTATATGAAGACTCTTGAAAGAAAAAAGTGCGCAACTCCAATAGTATGTCAGATATTGAGAATTCAATAGGTTTATCCTGTTGTTGTCCTTCTATCTGGACATGCGGCAATCGTAGTTTGTAGGGACATGTACTTGTCGACTGTTTGAAAATGAATTGTAAACACAAAGCTAGTTACCAGTTAAACATCCCAAGCTTTATGTCTCAGTAGTTTATCTAAAAGCTGTGCGACAATGGGTTATACAACGTCCACTCAATGCAACGTCCACTTGCAATGTCTAACGAACCTATTCCTATTCCTCATTTATTAATCAATGTTATTATTCTACACGTCGATGTTCTGCCCAAAATTTGTCATAGAAACTACAATATCTGTCTTCTGCAGATGACATACATCTGCGATATTTTTCATATGAGCGAAATTTGATGTCTTGAGATCGCAATAAAAAAATTGCCAAATGTAAATATTTCAGAGATGCTTTGTGTTATCGATGTGCTGAATAATAAAACCATTCTCCGAAGGGGAGATGAATAACTGTGGATACGAGATGGAATAGTTGTATTCACCAATCAGTTGGGAAAAAATATGAATTTATTGCATTACACTATGAAACCATGAACCATGTATCATAATCGAAGACGCTAATTTCTCATATTTTCCTCGAATATTGCGAACAAAACTAAATTAAAAACCAACCGATTTCACTTTGAGACAATCTGACATCAACTGCTTCGTTTTAGACAATAATTATCATTGCGACTGATGAATCATGATTCATGATACATGGTTTCACGAGCAGCGTTAATTTAAACAGGTGTATATCGCCGAGAAACGTTTGCGATTGACATCGAAGCTCGCGCGCGACACAGACCAGTGAATATGTTGGGATATTCCCAGTTTCTGGAGCCAATCAGACCCGCGAAATTGGGTATCCACAGCAGATTTGGTGGATGCTAAATCCAGATGTAGAATAGAGTCCGATTTAGCGAACAATTATATCTCGAGCCCGAATGCAGGGCTCTGAGCCAATAGCCCATGAGGCAGAGGCCCACGAATGGGCTATTGACTCACAGAAGCCATGAGTAGATCAATTTCTATAGCCAAAAATATTTCTGGTCTGGTCATTTGCTATTTTTTGCTTTCAAATCCGACACATTTTGCTCTAGCAGGCGATAACTTATAGCCTGCTAGTAGCTCAACCAATCAGAACGCAGCATTGATAATAGATCACTAGGACAGTGTGTTGACTAACAGACGATATTCTGCCCGAACTCAGGATGGATGGATAACCGTTATTTTCCTAACTTTTGGCAAAGGTTAGCAGCTATGTATATAAAAGCACCTAAAGCACAGATGATAATAAAGGTATATAGTTTATTAGCAATTAAACCGTTAAATTCCTTCCTCGGTCTATTGACAATCAAGTTATCTCCTGCAAACATATAAGACATAAAGTTCCCAACTTCCAATATCCTGGACCAACGGCCCATTGCAATCAGGGCCACGGTGACTGCTCTGGTTGTGAGGCTCTTCTTTTTGTTTTGTTTTGTTTTCTTCTCCTTTCTCTTTCTTTTCTTTTCTTATCTTTTCTTTTCTTTTCTTTTCTTTTCTTAGACTTGTGCAAACGTACAAACGTTGACAGACCCTCTCAGGTCTATTTTCCAATGTTTCCGCTCTGGGTAACATTTTTTTGGGAGCCAATTCCCTTCTTGATTGTCCTGTAACCAGAACCTTCTAACGGCCCCCCCCAAAAAAAACGGGAAGGAGATTAAAGACGTTTATCTAACTTTAAGCTGTTCGTAATACAAATAAGAAAAGTCCTTTGAACACAGGAAGAGCGTGATGGGCTGCCTGGGTGACTCTTTGGCACATTACACCTGAAACAAAACAAGTCATATCAGTTTATTAATAATAATAATAATAATAATAATTTTTATAGCGCCTATACATATATGTTCTAGGCGCTTTACATCCATTAAAAAACAATAATAACAATTTGCTACAAAATATATAAAAAAAACACTAAAACAATAAAAATAGTAAATCATAATAAAAAATAAAAAATTCAATAAAAATATAAACAATTACAAGAAAAAGCTAAGTTATCCACTAAAATATTTCTGCACCGGTGCGTCCAGCGAAGCAAACAAAGCAAAATTGGCGACTCACAAAACGCCCATTTTACAAAGCTACAAATCAACGATTTTTCGAAAATCCAAAATGGCGGCGTCATCATGCGGATCATGGCTTAATTAAAGGGATGACTCAGAAGGACCTCATAAATAATTCATAGGCTTTTGGGAAGAACAACTACATATGCCATATGTTATGCCATGTAGCTTCGGAGTTCTATTGTTTATCCTATGAATCATCATAATCAGGTCCATCTGTGAGTCATCCCTTTTAGTCATGACCGATCATTCGTACACATGAGACCCGTCGTCCACACGATTGCGTTTTGTTCGAAACCGCAACTTTTTCTTTGAGTTTTAAAAGAAATGGCGTCCACACGTAGCGTCTTCGAATCATTTTGAAAACGCTAATAAGCCGTTTTGTGCATGTGCAACGCATACGCAGTGAGACTCCGCGAAAAAATCTGACATCCTTTTCGGAAAGTTCCATTTTCAGTCGTCCACACAAATACACTACGGTATCGTTTAAAACAAATACACTTGGATAGCATTTCCAAAAGTTGCGTTTTCGATCATCGTTTTCATCGTATACGTGTGGACGATAGCCGTATCCGAAAAAAAGTTACGTTTTCAAACGAAAACTCAATCACGTGAACGGGTTCTGAGACGCAGACCATCTTCAGCATTTTATTGAATAAATTAAACTTCTCATGAACAATCAAGTATAAACGGCACCACGATTTAACAAGGCGCAGAAAACGGGGAATCGAGTCAATCAAGCAGAAAATATTATTTTTCGAAACACAGGCGGATCAGGGCATTTCAATTTCTTTTGCGACTCCCCGTTGTCAACAGAAAATATCAATTTCACGATCAGCCAGAAAAATATCAATAAAGACCAACTCTAGGGGGTATTTGTTCAATCGCTTTTGTTGTTTTAACATTACAACACACGACCAGAGAAACTTTAATTAAAAACACTCGTAACGAGGTTATTTTGTTTTTTAACTTCTGCTTAACCGCTCAGTGTTTTAAATTACAACGAGCAGCAAATGAAAGCCTGGAATAAATATCAGCCCCTCATGTATGTTTCAGTCTAATGTATTTTGCCGGTTTTTCGCGATTTTAGGGTTAATTTAGGTGGCTTCATGGAAAGCATGGTATCTATTTCCATCGCCTGATGAAGGGAAAGTATCTTCGATTCAATACGGTAAATCGCGTATTGAATGTATTCCTTAGACTATGACTTCTGCAAAAATTCTTCTTCCGATGTCAAATGCGAACAATAACAAAACGGCGACTAAATACGCCCCTGAGTGCAAATGTTTTTTCAGGTATCATCACTATGATGAAGAATACAATTTCACATACAATATTTACAGCGTCTGAGACTCCTCCGTCTTCTTCACGCCTTTTTTCTTTTCACATCATGCCCATGCGCACACCCATGATTAGGACATATCCACTGCTCTTCTTGTCCTTTTCCTGGAGTGAAAAGCGCCTTGAAAGCATCCCTTGCTATATAAACCGCAAGGACAACATAAATTACCCCAATTGCTACGGTCATCAATTGATCTATGTCTACTCTTGGCGACATTTTGCACAATATTTCGGGAAATACCGAAATGAAGGGACTTTGCAAGTTTGAGTACAAGCAGGTGCAACTAGTCATTAGTTTTTCGATTAACACTTCTTCGTTTATGAAGTTTAGTTAATTGCATTTTCCAACCGACTATAACCGATTTTCAAATCTCCACTTGACGCATTGAATGCAATTAATACTGCCATAGCAGTAAAGAAAATAATAAACCATATTTCAGGGGACACAATGATAAGACGTTTTATTGCTGATATAAAGTACATATATATATGAGTACAAGTAAAATCAATGTTCAAACTAAGCAAAGCGTTATTACTACTTCAGAAATGAAATAGAATGCACTTTACCAGTGAAAGAGCCGTGCATAAAAACTACCTTGGTGTGTGTGCTGTGAAAGTGTTGTGCGTGATGTTATTAAAATTGCCTATAACATGAAATAAACATGATATTATAACTTTTAGGCTCATCTACTGAAGAACAAAAAAAATATACTAAAGAACACTTCGTTATTGTCATAAGATAATCTCTAGGCGGGTTGAGCCTAACAGTCCTTTTCACAGTTCCTCGATCGTTTTATTGTGATTCAAATTGGAATTCTAATCTGAAGTCGAGTCTACCGTTGACCAATTTATTGTGGAATCTCAATTTGAATCACAATAAAACGAGGAACTGTGAAAGGACTATTGTAATCATGTCGAGCTCACAGGGGAATTTTGCAGAAACATGCACATGCACATGCATGGGAAGTGTTTGGAACATGGATAGCCATGGGAAATCCAAACACTTCCCATCCTTCTACCATGGGAAATTCAGCTTTTAACATGGATGGGCTGCAGAAATTCGCTGTGAGGCACTTAAAACAGGTTCCTCAAATCCGCTCAGCGCCCCGCCTATCCATCCGACTCATGTGATTACACGGTCCTTGTGCCGAGCTTGTTGCGCAACAAGAGTCAACAAGGACACAGAACTGCGTGACATTATGAGATGGGTTGAAAATTAGATTGAGGAATGGCATTCCATACAGGAATGGAACGCACATAAAAAGAAAACTGATGAGCGTTTGATAGTAGATGTAAAAACGGGTATTTATTTCGCCCAGCGCTCCTGTGGCGTAGTAAGAAAACATATCTGAGGTCATCTGGGACGCAGATGACCAGCTCGAAGTTCATTTTTTGTTGATGTTATAGAACATAGCCATGTTGTAAACTAGCTTACGCTGCTCTAAAGACTGTAAACGTTACGTTAATATGGAAGTAACTAAAGGTTTCATGAATAATGACAATTCTCACTCGGGTTGACAACTTGAATACCACTTGACTTCCTGTCAGGAATTTCTCCCAGGAGACTTTGTTTCCCTTCATTGGCGAGGGGCAGGGGCCATTGACTAACGCCTCGTACTCGGCATCGGTAAGAACTCTGTCCCAAATATTTACACTTACAAGCTTGCCAATAAAGCTTTTCACTGTGTCATAATTGTTCTGGTTCTGGCCAAGAATTAACTGGACGTCTGTTAACTGGAAACCTTGTGAGAATACTCCACTTGCTCGTTGTGTTCCATCTATTTTGGCGACATAGTTTCCATTAGACTTCTTCCAAGTTATGTAGATATGGTGCCATTGCTCGTCAGCTAAAGCAACATTATGAATTCGTCTGAAGAACGAATATAATACAGAAGCGATAAGGGTTTCGAAGGTTATACGACACTTGAAATTTCGTGGTCTAAACATTACTCAGCCTAATTCTCAGCCGCTTTTGTTTTATTTTATTCATATAATATGCTACGATATAAAGGGCGTTCAGGTTGGCTAAAAGCTATGATCTATCTCTCCCGATAAAGTAACAATTATATCATAAGTATCAGGGCATGATTTTCTTTGACTTTACCGTGGAATATAGCACGCACGGGTGATGTTGGAAGAGACACTCGGACTTACGCTGTAAAAACACTCTACTTCGGCTTGTGGTTTTGCAACGTTATCGCGTCTCCGAACATCACGCGTGATCTATTTCGCCTACAGTGACTACAGTGAAAGAAAGTTGTGCCCTAATGCTTTCAACAAAAAAAAAAACATTAAAAAACAAAACAAAATATACATGAAAATAGAAAAACATACAATTTCTACTTTCATGGTAACCCCCTCCCAAGAAACGCTATCGATTATGATCTTCCAACAAAAATAGAAATTCGGCAGAGACTGACCCCCACTTAAAACTGTTGGCAAGCAGGCAGGCAGGTAATACCTTAAATCTGTACCAATGAAGATGGTAATTTTATCCCCCTGTATTCTGACAGATAAAGCACGGCCGTCGAATTCATTCTTCCCCGAAACTGGCATTTGTGATTCTACTGAGTTGTCTTGTGAGGTTTTCATCCAAAAGGACAAGGTGAACTGTTCCAAACTGACGGTGCTGATGTACGATACCTGCTCAGAGTGAGGCAGGCTTGGGAACTGCAGACCAAAGTTTCCTAAGAAATGTAAAACCGATCATATTAGCTATTTGGACACCTTCTTGACAGTTTTCTGTCCTAGTCGCGAAGATAGCGTGTTATAATAAGCTTTATAAAACATTTTATAAAAATATTATATTTGTATACTATATATAGACTTCGTATAATAAGGTTGGAAGATCCTTGTAACTCAAGTAAAATACTGTCAGGGACAGAGGTCTCCTTCTCAGTTTTTTTATTTTCACACGAACCCAAGTGTCCTACGTCTCTGTGTTCCTTTCTGTCTCCACTTCCTTGAAAAGGAAAAGTGAAAAGCCGTCTTTAAAAAATCACGGCGCGAGCAAACAATACATTTTTTCACCAATATGTTTGAATGATTGTACTTTTAAATGGGGAAGGTAAGTGCTTGCAAGCAGCTGAAACATAAATATATGAGTTGAATTATGTTCTTGACACAATTGTTTATATCTAGAAAGAATATATTTCCTATCATTCTTCATGCTTTGGATTCTTATTCAAAGTTTAAAGTGCCACTGAAACGAAATCTCACCTCTGGATTCAAATCCGCCAGTTTGAAGATTGGCTAAAGTCCTTTCATTATGCCAAATATAAGAGGTTTTCAAAAAGAGGAACATTCAAAATTTCGATTCCGAAATCACCATTTTCGAGGTTTACTGGACGACATTTTTCAAGCGAGCGAAGAGCTCATTAACATAAATTACCATCACATTAAAATTCAAGTTTCCAAATAAGGACGTGTGACGTCAAAGCGTGTACAGGCCAGCAAAACAACATGGCGGAGGGCACGAGGAATCGAGAGTGAAGTACGTTTCTCTGCATCTGGAGCTCTGTTTCGTACCACTATCAAGAATCGGACTGGATCACTTGCAAGAATAGAATGTGTACGAAGATGGAATCAGTGCATTTCTCTCTGAACGACTGAATTCGACGAGCAAGACCGAGGAAACAAGTCATCAAACGAACTTGTGCGCCTGGGCAAATGTAGAAACAAGCGGGTTTTGTTCGGTTCATTTATGGGACTTAGTACTAAAGAAGTCAGATTATTTGTGTTAAATGACAACCCCAAAGTGCATTTCAGTTGCTGGTTAAACACGAAAGGAAAGCATTGCCTAAGCAAGTGTGATTTCCGACACTCGAAGAACAGCCACACTCGGCCCTGATCACTCGAGTATTAACGAGAATAGAATGTGTACGAAGATGGAATCAGTGCATTTCTCTCTGAACGAGTGAATTCGACGAGCAAGACCGAGGAAACAAGTCATCAAACGAACTTGTGCGCCTGGGCAAATGTAGAAACAAGCGGGTTTTGTTCGGTTCATTTATGGGACTTAAGTACTAAAGAAGTCAGATTATTTGTGTTAAATGACAACCCCAAAGTGCATTTCAGTTGCTGGTTAAACACGAAAGGAAAGCATTGCCTAAGTAAGTGTGATTTCCGACGCTCGAAGAACAGCCACACTCGGCCCTGATCACTCGAGTATTAACGTGCTCGTCCTGTCTTCGTGGACAATAGTATTGTCGCAATATTAACGAGAAATACATGTTTGTAGTTGCCAGGCTTCTTGTATTTTTTTGTGAAATAATATTACCTTGCAAACGCGAGGAAAATCACTTCGTCTCCAAAAAGAATGCCATAAATGCCTCCAGTTGTAAAGCTCTGGAGGTTTGCAGGTACCCGGTATGGTTTTGGTAGCCTTCAGTACATTTTGCAATTCTCATGTCCTAAATCACCTATCCAAGAATTGTGATTTTGTCTTTTGTACAGCTGCAGTAAACACCTCCATATAAGAACAAATGGATAAAGAACACCAGGCCGAAATTTGGCCAATAAAATCATCTTTTTATAAGAACAGCACTGGCCTCAAAATTGTAACCTGTTCTTATTGTAAGTTTGTTTCCTGTCATTTGAGGCTGATTTGTCACTCAATCAGCCTGCTCTGAAATCGTTATTGTGTGTTATATGCAGGTGTTTACTGTATCAGATCTCTAGATACTGTACTTTCTCTCTTTGTCAAAACATTATATTTACAATGGGCAATCCCAGAAAATATAAGTACCCTGGGGAGGGGTAGCACTAGTTTGACCCCCCTCCCATGCATCCAGAACTGCTTACCCCCCATACATATAGAATTCCTGAGAAGTTTAACAAGCTTCCAGCTTTGAAAAAAACCATGCCGGCAGAATTCTGATTTTCAAAACCCCCTCCCATTCAGAATTTCCGAATGTTGCCCATCCCGGAGTACGTTATTTTCTGGAATTGCCCAATGGTGGATACTGTATTCATCTCAAACTTAAACAGAAAGTCTCAAAGTCACCATATTTTTTAATTTATTACCGTACTTGTAAAGTTGCTGGTACTGGTGTTTGACTTGGCTCACTGGAACTTCCACTGTATTGCTATCATGATAACTGAGTGCATTCCATATGATTGTTGGTAACATAAAATAATTCAAGTGCACTTAGGGCGGAGCGTTCATAATTTATCTAGAGGGGGGGCTATGATGATTTTGAGGGGGGGCCTCTGTTTTTCCCTAATATGATTTAGGGGGGCTATGGAAAATTTCCAACAAAAATAACATTGAGCATAGGGGGGGCCAACCATTTTTTATACGAAAATACAGTAAAAACCCGAATATAAGAACCTGGGTTTTAAGAACCTGTTAGGCTAAAATTTTCATTTTAATCCCCCTCAACATAATAACCTTATAAGGCTCTTGATAAGGCTAAATTTTAAGTTAGATTCTTATCAGTGGAGTTGCTGTAAAAGTATATAAACTCCTGAATTGGAAGATGATCATCTGGTTATATTTAAAAGTAACTGGACATTCATTTTTTTCTTTCTTTCATGCTTAAGTACTGTGTTCTATGTCTTTTGTGGTTAACAATCAAAAATTCTTTGAGTGTTTATTTGAAACTATACGAACCTATTTTAAGAATTAAGATAAATAGATAATATTAATAGCAATCTTCAGGATCAGTAACCATCACAAGACTTTAATATGGCTAAGGGTGGGTTTGACATGTATATGTCAGTGGTGGGGGGAGGGGGGGCTATGATATTTTTCTTTGATTAATTTACATCTCTTGAGGGGGGTCAGGAAAAAAACCCTGAGATCATCAGGGGGGCTTCAAAAAATGAAAAGAAAAAAATTGGGAAATTATCATAGGCCCCCCTCTAGATAAATTATTAATGCTCCCTTATACACCAATGCATGATCCAAGAAAAATTAATACCTTCCCAATGTGTTAGATTTTGTAATTGCCGAGGGGCATGGATGTCAGATGCTTTACAATTATCAGAAGTCCTAGATGGATGCTGCTCTTCTCTGAGACATTTTATGATAAAATTCATTTTGATTATCTATTTTCTGTTGGAGAATGGTAGGGTATTTTTTTCTTGAATCACACAATTTTGTACCAGTACATTTGCAAACTTGAGCCCACATTGTGTACCAAAACATTCAAAAGCTGAAAATCAGCCCCCCCTCCCCCCACAGAAGGGTTTTGAAAAGTGAATGATCAGGTAAATTGACCCCCCACCCCTCCAGAGTTTCCAATGCCCTGATGGGTTCTAGTTCAATGAAAGTTGAACTAGAACCCATCCACCACTAGAACCCACATCACCACATACTGATAGTTTTCAAGACAGAACTAGGAACTGATGCAAAACAAAATTTGTAACCCCCATGTGCTGTGGGGCCCTGGACTCTGCTACTCTGAGATCATAAAATATATTTATCCTGCAACGAAATCATCCAAAAAAAAAACAACCAGCAAAACAAAACCGTTCAATACACCTCAGATGCTGATTAATCAAGATGAACCATGTTCATACAACAAAAACAGCACAGATGATTAAGCCAGAAATGTGGTCTTTTCAATTCTATAGTTCCTTTTCAATTATACACACCAACCATAGCTTTCGCTTTCCTGTGAGTTTATTCGGAGTTCTTTACACACGGTTGATACAAAAGGTTAAAGGTAAGGATATTGTAAGCTTAATTAAAAAATATCTATACTCCAGTTTCCTCTCAATTACTTTATAAAATTTAGCACACAATTCAAAAGTACAAGCAGCGATCATAAGAGCAGATGGCACTTCAGTATTTGTTATGAGTGAAAAATAGACAGGAAATTAACTGGGATACAGTGGGAGGCCGGAGGGTCTAATTTGCAGGTCGCAGGTTGCAGGTCAGGTGCAGGTTGCAGGTTGGATGCAGGTTGAGTCTAAAATGCAGGTCGGGTGATTTCTAGGTTTTTTTAGATTTAGAGGAAATTTTTACTCGAGAGAGACAGTATAATTATAACACTTTTGTTTGGCGAAGAGATCAAGGTGGGAGTGCTTTTATTCGTGAATTATTCATGTAAAACCGTATTCCCTTTGTTCCTTCGAGCATTAATCAATGCCAAGAATGGTTTAGTGACTATAGTGGGGGTAAACAATATTATTTGATAAGCTTTTCGACCTTGTTTAATTTGCTTTTACAAACGTTATAAACGCCGATTGAGCTTGATCGGGGGTCTTTCATCTAACGACTTGATCAGATTTAAGTCTTGTCACTGAATAATAGAATATAGTTTATACCTTATACTATCACATCACATCGGTATTAAAATGACAATACCACGGGGCTGCCTCTCCCGGGTTTTTTCGGGAGACTAAATATTTTTCACCTTGTTTCCTGAGCTTTTGTAATTGTTGTATGTTTACTGTGTTTATTTTTATGCGATTACTCGACAGCCGACTTTTCGGGTCACTTTTCCTTTGCGTATTATAATATACTGTCTCTCGAAAGAACAAATTCCTCTAAAATGTTAAATCTAAAAAATCCCGTAAAAATCATCCGACCTGCATTTTAGACTCAACCTGCATCCGACCTGCACCAGACCTGCAACCTGCACTTGACCTGCAACCTGCGACCTGCAAATTAGACCCTCCGGTGGGAGGCTGACAAAAAAATCAAACATACCGCCTCGCTCGAAATTTGGTTTGCATTTCAAGCTAATGCGGGAACAATGGCCAGTCGGCTTCTCAAGTAATCAAAGATGGAGCTTATTATTCAATTATGGAGACTGCAAAATGAAGCCAGAATTCAGAAAGCACTCACTCAACTCGACTTGTTTATCATTAAACAATTCTTCGAGCATCGAAACTCACACTCAGGCAATGATTCTCTTTCGTGTTTAACCAGGAACTGAAATGCACTTTGCGCTTGTCATTCCACACAAATAATCCGACTTCTTTAGTACTGAAGTCCCATAAATGAACCGAACAAAACCCGCTTGTTTCTACATTTGCCCAGGCGCACAAGTTCGTTTGATGACTTGTTTCCTCGGTCTTGCTCGTCGAATTCAGTCGTTCAGAGAGAAATGCACTGATTCCATCTTCGTACACATTCTATTCTTGCAAGTGATTCAGTCCGATTCTTGATGAGTGGTACGAAACAGAGCTCCAGATGCAGAGAAACGTACTTCACTCTCGATTCCTCGTTCCCTCCGCCATGTTGTTTTTCTGGCCTGTACACGCTTTGACGTCACACGTCCTTATTTGGAAACTTGAATTTTAATCTGATGGTAATTTATGTTAATGAGCTATTCGCTCGCTTGAAAAGTGTCGTCTTTGAGGCCTGTTTTCAACAGTGTAATAACACATGTTCTTGTTATTGAATATATCTTATATTTGGCATAATGCAATAACTATAGTCAATCTTCAAATTGGCGGGTTGGAATCAAGAAGTGAGATTTCGTTTCAGTGGCACTTTAAAATAAAACACGCGTTTGCACTGACATTTTGGAGTCAGTATAGCCTGTTCACGCAGACGTCATTCATTGTTATTAAGTCAAAACGATTAAATTGTCGATGAGACTATTTTCCCGAGTCTCTATTCTCCCCTAAAAAATATATATATATATTTCTTACCGTCGGCGAATTGGTGTTCACAACGGTGACTGTTGACGCCATTAAACCCTATCTGACATGCTTGATTAAGGGAGCATGAATGGCAACTACCCTGTACAGTGAAGTTTAAAGTAAAAAAGCGTTACAGTCTTCACGTTTAGCACTTCAAAATATGGACGCGTTTCCACTTTCCAAGAACGCATATTCCCCCATCCATCATCAGCGCCTGATCCAAGCAATACAGTAACATCAACAACAACACCAATCACGTGTTCCTTCATTTATTTTTCTTTCTTCCTTTCTTTCTTTCTCTGCGTGCCTGTATCATCCTTCCTTGTTGGTTAATTCCCGGGGGGTTTTCTCCCATGTAAGAGTGATAGGGGTGCTCGTCGGGACATCGGAAAATATACCCTAAAAAATACCAGGACATAAAAAAATCCACCCCCTAAAAAATACCTTATAAAAAAAAGACCCCTAAAAATACCAACAATAAACTTTTTTTATTGTTTATTGTTTTTCATCTCAAACCAAGCTTACTTTAGAGCTATAAATGAACAAAGAAAGAAAGAAAACGTTTTGCTTGGTTTGTGACCCTGTCATTCATTTGCGTACCCCTAAAAAATACCATTTATTAGTGAAAGCCAGAATGTTTCTCCGATAACCCCTAAAAAATACCTGAGAGTCGATTTTGACCCCTAAAAAATACGACGAGCACCCCTATCAGGTCGACATGTGAAGAAACCCCCCGGGGGTTAATTATTCAGATCTATAGTGCACCCCACATAAAAATGACAGTCCAAGGAATTTGATTGAAATATTTTATTAACGAAGTATCTTCTCCCCCTTCCTTCCTCCCTCTTTTCTTCGCTCCATTCCTTACTATATCCAAACCTTCCCACATTACCTTCTCCCTGACGCTCTTCTTTACTTTCTTTGATTCGGTTTTGCTGATTGGTTATTCAGAATTTATCAATAATTATTCTTCCCCTGATTCAGTTTACTCAGTACACCTCCATTCAGAATTCATCAACGAATTACCTTGATGGATCTATAGATGCACCCAGGACAGTCAACAACATCGTCTGGGTGTCTCTCCTCGCTTGACGCACTTAACTGACAGTCCAAGGAATTTGGATGAAAATTATATGACATACAGTTTGCTTCTGTAAAACACTGGGACTGACATCCGCTGACGCTGTTAGCTGTGGAGTTCTTAAATATGTGGCCACGAAGAACCTTGTCTTGGATTTGTGATTTCCATTGCACTGTGCGACAAGAACCTTATATAATCACAAGTTTAAGATAGTGTGAGAAGAATAAAACCGTTTAGTTAAAAACGAGAGAAAGCGTATTTTGTGACTTTTAAAATTCTCTAAAAATAGTTTATAAATTATTTGTAAAAAACAATTAACACCTAAAAGCGTTTGAAAATCAAAGAAAAATAATTCCAATCTGATGCTTCGAATCAAGAATTCAATCAGTTTTGAATCAGAAACTGAAAAATGAAAAACAAGTTCCGTCTGAGTATCAAAATTAATGAAACGAAAACACTTCACCCTTACATTAACCGAAGAGTCAAAAGTTACTTAATCGAGCCTGAATAATGTAATGTAATTAGTTTGAATTGAGTATATGTCTTGTTGTATAAACGTTTTTTGTATTTGAGTTATTGAAATAGACTTCTCTGCTTTACCACTGTGTCAAAATACGTAGATATCTGTTATGTTGTTGTAGATTCTGAATAGCTTTAAACACATTTGGGTGTCAGTAGAATTTTCAAGGTGGTATAAAAATATGACGGGACTGAAAAAAAATTACACCGAGCGGCTTACTTTCTTCGGTTGATGCCATCTGAAAGAGTCGAAGAATCTGAAAGATCAGAAAAGTTATCTCCAGCATCATCTTGAGGATTATTATTGTAACTGAGGTCGTTTTAGTAGTTATGAATAATTTATTTGGAAGTAGAGCAAACTCCGGTAAGTAATTATGAGGTCTGAGCAGGTGGGGATTGTTTAACGCCGTTTAAGGTGACTCCACGAAAAGTCCAAGCGTATTTTCTTTAAATATAAATTCGGTCATAACTTTTAGAATATTCTTGTGACATATCAAACTTGGAGGACAGTATCATATTTCGATCTTTATTTGCGTTAATACTTTGAATAATATCCCAGCTACCGTGGACCCCCTTTTCCCTCTTTAAACATCTCTAAAACAAACTTTTGCTATCACTTTTGCACGAAATTTCAAAATTGGTGTTCAATTTAAGTAATCATCCATGCAAGAAGGAACCGAAACTCCATTGTTCTACAGCATTCAGGGTTCCTCACATAGGATGTGTTCCATTCTTTTACCACAGAAAGTTGTCATAACTAGTAACATAATACAAGTGAAACAATTATTGATTTCGACTTGCTTGTGAAAATATGGCGATAATAACTCTCCAGACCAATCAGATTAAAGAAAAACAAAGGAAAGAGAATCACTATTTTACACTAGGTTCCCCATATAAGAGGTCTTTAAAAATCGTATATTCTGTATATGAGTACCACATGTGCTTATATCGTACCATAAATCCTGAGAAAAGTCTTTTTTTCATGGTAATTTGACCAATTTTTGTGTCTAAGCTAATGAAATTGCCAATATTTTCAATAGAAAATAATTGCATTCCAGCATGCTCTGCCGTTGACTTGGGTAGTTCTTATACGGATTCTTAGCCAATTCGTAAACAAACACATGAATAAATTAGCAAATAAATAAACAAATCTCAATTTTGGCGTCGCCGAATTTGCTAAGACTTTCTAAATATCCGAGGCAAATGAACACCAATTTTGAAATTTCGTTCAAAAGTGATAGCGTGATAGTGATGGGACTCCGATATTTTTGGGGCGGGGGTATTCGTCGGGAACTTTAGATTTTACCCCTACAAGGTACCAAACATGGCGTCGCTTAATTGATTTTGACTCCTAAAAGGTACCAAGAAGACGTTTTTTTCCCTCGTACTTTTCTCTCGTAATTTTTTACGAGGGAAAATTATACGTCCGAATTAAATTCGGGCTACCAACAAGTGCGATTTCATTGATTTGCTAGAACGGGCCTCTAAGAGGTTAATCACGACGTCTTTCCAAGGGACCTTCTTATAATTATTTTGAACATCTGTCAGTTAAATGGAATGATGCCTGCAATTTAAAGAAACCATTTGTATTTTCCTGGGTTCTCCCTGCGGGTTGGTGAAAGTAAGCGAAATGTCCAAGGAGTCTGCAAGGGAGACTTGTTCACCGAAAATATCAATCAATCAATTAAACATCAACATTAGACTATCGTAACGGCACTTTTCAATCAAATGACTCTCGAGGTTTTTATTGTGGGTTTTTTCATGGTTAGAGACTTTCGGAGAGACCGAAATGAATCAAAAGGATAATTTTTTTTCACAAATGTACATTTGACTTATAGTTAATTGATTTATAAATAATTGCAATTATTTCATCAAATCAGCCACTTGTAATTAATTTTTGTATACAACATAATTCAACATTTTGTACAGGGGTCTACAAACCACAAGCACCATGCTTTTATGTAGACTCCTCATCTTCAATGTATTTATATATCCAAATGTAATTATCATTATAGTAGATGAAATAAACCTGATTGATTGATTGATTGAAGGAAAACTAATAACGTATTGCTCCATTGAAGCAGCGAACAATTGAACGGTATTACCCCAGAGGTAAAATCTTAATCACGACGTCTTCACGGGACCTTCTTATTTTGAACATCTGTGTTAAATTCAATGATGCAAGCAATTTAAAAAAACAATTGGTATTTTCCTGGGTTCTCCTTGCTTCAATGATGCAAGCAATTTAAAGAAACCATTAGTACTTTCCTGGGTTCTGTCTGCGAGTTGAGTCAAAGTAATTATATCGAAAGTTTTTTTCAGCAATTCATATTTACAAAACAGAAACACCTAAAAACAACAAAATAAGCCGTTTCAGCGCATTTTAGGAGTGGACGCTCGTTGAGTGACGCCGATCCTCTATGTTCTGTAGCTCTGCTTGCTGCTGAGGCTGAGTAACATTTCGATGCCAACGCAGTTTTGACCGAAAATTCTCGAGGAATATAAAATAAATCAATGGGCTTATCGCCGAATTAGGCATAAATGTAACACTGTATATAAACATGTCAACAGCTCGTTTGGTACAACCAACAAAGTATGGTGTCATAAAGGAGGTCTCACGGTTTATCCTGAAAATAATAAACCACACAAATGGCGGAAGGAGACACGCATAACAAAGTATCATTGAACCGGAGATCATTCCTACTGCTGATTTAAAACGTTTCATTCGTTGTTTTTGTTGCGAGGCAGGAAGCTGCACTGCGCCTTGCATTATAAGTCTTCGTATAATCATTGGATTAAGGCAAAGGAGAGCAATAACTACAAGTACAAACAAAATAATAGCAACGAGTGTTAAGCAAAACCGAACTGCAGGAGAGATACGGTACGTGGATCGGCAATAACTTTTGTTATGAGTAGACTTTATGTCTACTTGCGCCAACGTGAAACTAAATAAAAGCAAAGGCGTGACCCAAGACATCAGTATCTGCACTATTATCGCCAGGCGTGAGCTGGGAGACAATTTCACAGTGGACGACGCTGCTCTGTATCTTCCAACGGCAATAAAGAAAAGGGTAAGCGCTGTTACAAATGGAGCTGTTTTCTTCATCAGCACCAACAGTTCGTAGAGTACACAGACAACTTGGGCTGTGATTGGTTTTCCAAATTCAAAACTGCCTGGGGATTCCAACAAAATATCGAATCCTTCTGCTGATTTCAGGGCAAGTGTTAGAAGATCAGCAACAGCCATGTTCGCAATCAGGATGTTCATGTTTTTCCTCAGCTCTTTTTTTAAACAGACAAGAGCAGTCACGAGTGTGTTCCAAAAGAATCCAAAGCTCAATAAAAGTGCAATCACGACATTTCGCAATTTTACAAGAGCATCGAAATCTATGTCACATGAGCAGCTTGCATCGTTGGTCGTATTCAAGAGCGAACAATTAGATGGAGTAGCTGCCATTTTGAGGACCTCGATAACAACTGATTACATTTTGGTGAACGTATACGTTTAAGAGAACGGGATGGTAAGGACATCAAATTAGAAACAGCTGCGCCAAAAATCAGTAATCAATTTCCTTTTATCCTCGTTCCGAGGAAAATTTCGTTCCTTAATCTAACATTAGGTAGAGGTATTTTGAAAATTCAGAGAAAATCAATGTTCAATCAGGGAGCACTTTTTGTGTTTCTGTCTACAATCTGGTTTTGACTCTAAAGTATTTTATCCGTAACGGCAATGTTTATTCGAATGACTCGCGAAGTATAATATTATATATTTTTCATGGTTTGAGACTTTTGGTGAAAATGAAATCAATTGAAAGGATACAATTTTTACATAAAAGTACTAGAGCGGTTTTCACATGACTGTCGTGAGTAATTACAATTTACTTGCTAATTGCGATTGCTTCGGGTTGTGATTGGTCGAGGGCATGATCTTTGATCGCTCAGCAAATCAGGTCGCACAGAGAAAACAATTACACAATAACTTATGATTACTTCGCCCGCGAAAAGGAGATATTGTTATTTACCTCGATCTCTGATTGGTTTGTTTTTGAATTGCTATCGCATTTGATTGGATAGTGAATTACTCATGATTGCTTTCAAGACAGTCATGTGAAAACTTATATTGCTCCATTGAAGCAGCGAAAAATTGAACGGCATTGCCCCATAGGAGAAATCTTAATCACGACGCCTTTCCAAGGGACCTTCTTATAATTATTTTGAACATCTGTCAGTTAAATGGAATGATGCCTGCAATTTAAAGAAACCATTTGTATTTTCCTGGGTTCTCCCTGCGGGTTGGTGAAAGTAAGCGAAATGTCCAAGGAGTCTCCAAGGGAGACTTGTTCACCGAAAATATCAATAAATCAATTAAACATCAACACTAGACTATCGTAACGGCACTTTTCAATCAAATGACTCTCGAGGTTTTTATATGTGATTTTTTTTCATGGTTAGAGACTTTCGGAGAGAACGAAATGAATCAAAAGGATAATTTTTTTTCACAAATGTACCAAGAAGGAAAACTAATAACGTATTGCTCCATTGAAGCAGCGAACAATTGAACGGTATTACCCCAGAGGTAAAATCTTAATCACGACGTCTTCACGGGACCTTCTTATTTTGAACATCTGTGTTAAATTCAATGATGCAAGCAATTTAAAGAAACAATTGGTATTTTCCTGGGTTCTCCTTGCTTCAATGATGCAAGCAATTTAAAGAAACCATTAGGCAACCGCCGCCCCGGTCGACCAGCGACAACTATGGTTGACACTCTCCGGAGCGATACCGGGGCGGCCAATACCACTGAGCTTGGCTCCTGTATGCTCAACAGGAGCGACTGGAGCTCGAGATGCGAGGTTCGGCTGAGGCCGCCGCAGTAAGTAAGTAAGTAAGTATTAGTACTTTCCTGCTGTCTGCGAGTTGAGTCAAAGTAATTATATCGAAAGTTTTTTTCAGCAATTCATATTTACAAAACAGAAACACCTAAAAACAACAAAATAAGCCGTTTAAATCAGCGAATTTTAGGAGTGGACGCTCGTTGAGTGCCGCCGATCCTCTATGTTCTGTAGCTCTGCTTGCTGCTGAGGCTGAGTAACATTTCGATGCCAACGCAGTTTTGACCGAAAATCCTCGAGGAATATAGAGTGTATATACGAGTGTTAAGTAAAACCGAACTGCAGGAGAGATAGGGTACGTGGATCGGCAATAACTTTTGTTATGAGTAGACTTTATGTCTACTTGCGCCAACGTGAAACTGAATAAAAGCAAAGGCGTGACCCAAGACATCAGTATCTGCACTATTATCGCCAGGCGTGAGCTGGGAGACAATTTCACAGTGGACGACGCTGCTCTGTATCTTCCGGCAACGGCAATAAAGAAAAGGGTAAGCGCTGTTACAAATGGAGCTGTTTTCTTCATCAGCACCAACAGTTCGTAGACTACACAGACAACTTGGGCTGTGATTGGTTTTCCAAATTCAAAACTGCCTGGGGATTCCAACAAAATATCGAATCCTTCTGCTGATTTCAGGGCAAGTGTTAGAAGATCAGCAACAGCCATGTTCGCAATCAGGATGTTCATGTTTTTCCTCAGCTCTTTTTTTAAACAGAAAAGAGCAGTCACGAGTGTGTTCCAAAAGAATCCAAAGCTCAATAAAAGTGCAATCACGACATTTCGCAATTTTACAAGAGCATCGAAATCTATGTCACATGAGCAGCTTGTATCGTTGGTCGTATTCAAAAGCGAACAATTAGATGGAGTAGCTGCCATTTTGAGGACCTCGATAACAACTGATTACATTTTGGTGAACGTATACGTTTAAGAGAACGGGATGGTAAGGACATCAAATTAGAAACAGCTGCGCCAAAAATCAGTAATCAATTTCCTTTTATCCTCGTTCCGAGGAAAATTTCGTTCCTTAATCTAACATTAGGTAGAGGTATTTTGAAAATTCAGAGAAAATCAACGTTCAATCAGGGAGCACTTTTTGTGTTTCTGTCTACAATCTGGTTTTGACTCTAAAATATTTTATCCGTAACGGCAATGTTTATTCGAATGACTCGCGAAGTATTGTATTATATATTTTTTCATGGTTTGAGACTTTCGGTGAAAATGAAATCAATTAAAAGGATACAATTTTTACATAAAAGTACTAGAGCGGTTTTCACATGACTATCGTGAGTAATTACAATTTACTTGCTAATTGCGATAGCTTCGGGCTGTGATTGGTCGAGGACATGATGATCTTTGATCCTTCAGCCAATCAGATCGCACAGAGAAAACAATTACACAATTACTTGTGATTACTTCGCTCGCGAAAAAGAGATATTGTTATTAACCTCGCTCTCTGATTGGTTTGATATTGAATTGCTATCGCATTTGATTGGATAGTGAATTACTCATGATTGCTTTCATGACAGTCATATGAAAACCGCTCTTAAGAGGCAAAACTTATATTGCTCCATTGAAGCAGCGAAAAATTGAACGGCATTGCCCCATAGGAGAAATCTTAATCACGACTTCTTTCCAAGGGATCTTCTTATAATTATTTTGAACATCTGTCAGTTAAATGATGGAATGATGCCTGCAATTTAAAGAAACCATTTGTATTTTCCTGGGTTCTCCCTGCGGGTTGGTGAAAGTTGGCGAAATGTCCAAGGAGTCTCCAAGGGAGACTTGTTCACCGAAAATACTAGACTATCGTAACGACACTTTTCAATCAAATGACTCTCGAGGTTTTGTATGTGGGTTTTTTTCATGGTTAGAGACTTTCGGAGAGAACTAAATGAATCAAAAGGATAATTTTTTTTCACAAATGTACTAAGAAGAAAAACTAATAACGTATTGCTCCATTGAAGCAGCGAACAATTGAACGGTATTACCCCAGAGGTAAAACCTTAATCACGACGTCTTCACGGGACCTTCTTATTTTGAACATCTGTGTTAAATTCAATGATGCAAGCAATTTAAGAAACAATTGGTATTTTCATGGGTTCTCCTTGCTTCAATGATGCAAGCAATTTAAAGAAACCATTGGTTTTCCTGGGTTCTGTCTGCGAGTTGAGTCAAAATAATTATATCGAAAGTAAGTATGTCGAAATGAGGAGCTCCTTAAAGTGACTTGTTCACCGAAAACATCAGTCCCAGTCAATGAACGGGAAACAGCAAAAATCATGGTTTTGACTCTAAAGTACCGTAACGAAACTTTTCAATCGAATGACTCGCGAGGAATTGTATGTCTTGGTTTTTTTTCATATGGTTACAGACGTTCGGAGAAAATGAAATGAATCAAAATGATACCATTTTTACATTAAAGTAATAAAAGGAAAAATTAATAACATATTGCAGCATTGAAGCAGCGAAAAATTGAACGGTATTGCTCCATAGGAAATGTCTTGTTATGAACACCTGTGTAAAATTTAATGATGCCAGCAATTTAAAGAAACAATATTGGTATTTTCCAGGGTTCTCCTTGCGAGTTGAGGCAAAACAATTAATCGAAAGTGGGTATGACACCGAGGAAAGCATCATTAACAAAAAAATGCATTTCGATGTGGCATTGCAAAGATAAGGATAACAAGATCGCCGATTCTAACGACAGCTTTACATGCGAAACTGGACTCATTTGAAATCCGACTACGGGGAATTTTTTCTTTTCATCTTAATTCGCTCAAAGCATAGCAATACATCTTCCATACTGCTTTCCCTTAACTTGTTCTTTCAATTTCAGATAATAGTTATGTATTTTGTGACAATATGTTTTTTTTAGCTGACCATGTCCCTATTGCCAAAAGTCTCTTTGAGCCAGGTAGACGTTGTTTCGAGTTGTTAAGTGTTCTCAGAGTACCTGTTCAAAAATACGAAATTCCAGAAATCTTCAGCTAATTCAAGAATAACCTGATGAAGTGTGTAAAAACGTCGACTAATGTCGTAATTGCTTCCATGTTCATTGTGAGGCTCAGAAAAACGAATAGCCAAAGCATTTATGTGCGCAGACTAATAGAATGAAAACGGCGTGAAATAATTGAAGTGTTATAGCGATATCATAGCAAACACCGACGAGTACCACGACCATAAATACCGACTTGAAAGTGATCTAAGATGCGCGATCATGCTTTTAACGTCACACGATTAATTCTGATTACATATCATTAGCGATACAATATTCGATGCATTATAAAAATAACACTTTGCCAATGTCATATCTCTGGCCTAGAGATTGTCGACCAAACTTGAAAACATAACGAATTTCCTAAATGCGAACAACAATGATTCCCAAGGAAAACATAGCACCGCCAGATAAAAAAAATTACGTCAAGGTTTCATTAAATCATATTCGATGAATAAAAATACCATCCTTGCCAATGTAATACCTTTACTACTCCTCATTGTCGACAAAACATGAAAACTCAAAGAGCCAACGACTATTATTATTCAGCCATGCCACTATCTCGGTTCTGATTGGCTAAGAGTACGCAGCGAAACCTTGTTGGCGCGCAGTGCCTGACGTCATACTACAGACATTAGGATTGATGCACTCTAATGACGTCATAACGCGAGCCAATAGGTTTGGCCGCCATCTTGGTTTTCATTTCCGAATTGAAAGCCGGTTTCATTGAGCCGGTTTTGCGAATATTCTCCTTCAATCTGTTATGATTTTTGCCAAGAGATCATTGCTCAGGATATCTAAACATCAACTATGGCTATTTGAATTGAATACAAAAGGAAAATACCAATGGACGTAAGATGGAGTTGAAAAACCGTGTCGCCGTGCACGGCCTCATCGCTGACTTCGTTTAGCTAGGTAAGAAATCTTGGTTGCTGAATAATAAAACAATTATTGAATTCGGGTTAGTGTTATCCGCCTCAGCTTCGCTTTCGGCAGATAACACAAACCTCGGCGTTGCCAAATCTCACTATCATGCTCAACCTCATCCAATAAGTGTTAATTATTCTCAAGAAATAAATTCCTACGAAAGTAAGCCGATTTTTGTGATTCTGAAGAGTTTCCATCATGATCTCTCTGAAACGTTCATAGTGAAATTCACAAAAAAATACTTTGTTTTAACTCGAATTTTAGAGTAGCTTGTAACCGCTGATATACAGCCATTACAGCTGGTATCTTCGAGTATTACACATATTAGTCAAATCACACTAGTGGCCTATTGTCATTGCTGCGTTCTGATTGGTTGAGCTACTAGTAGGCTATAAGTTATAGCCTACTAGTAGCGAAAAGTGTTGGATTTGAAAGCCAAAAAATGGAAAATGACCGGACAAGAAAACGTTTTGGGCTATACAAATTCACCTACTAGTGTGATTTGACTAAAACAATTATTCCTCTCGCCCTTATGGCCTCTGAGTCAATAGCCCATTCGGCCTCATTGGCTATTGACTCAGAGCCCATTCGGGCTTGAGGAATAATTGTTAAATAACCGGTCAGTAGCACCGACTTTCGTGGTGCACCGGATTTATAACTTATCAGCACTAGAGAGCTTGTAAGCTTCTTTGACCGATATTAATACATTTACAAGAGTACAGTTTTGGCCGTAAACAATAGAAATGCATTAAAACATCAAGCAACCCGATAGCCGCTCACATGCACCAGGGTCAACTTTACCATATACGTGAACGTGCGATGCATGTCATTTTAATAATATATATATTTAGCCACTGGCTAAAAGCGGAGCTCCCTGTTACATATTGTTCTGTGTTAATGAGACAAAAAGCTTGCCCTTTGTTTGGTTTTCTGAGCTTCAGCATATGATTTTAATAAAAGGGCCTTGGTTTATCTGTGGTGGGGCACGCAGACACGCACGGACGCGCCCGCGATACAAAAATGGGAATACCGCTGAACCATGAGAAATGAAGTCGATCGTATACCTGAGTTCTACTTTGAGCTATTGTATTCTTCCTGCGATACCTATGGTGATCCGCTCTGCGGCCTTCGGCCGCAAAGGAGCTCCGCTATAAAAGCAAAAATTTCAACCCAGTCGCCAAATGGCGAGTTACCTTTCTAGTATGTAGTGCCAGGGGCTCCCCAGTCCCCCTGTTTCGCCGCCCATGTCTAATGGTAGCTGATGAACTTACCTGAAGGGTAGTGATAAACATTTTTGGATGTCTGAATATCCACCAAAGAGAACTCGTTCATCGCTTTGTTTAGCACTAATAGGGGTTCTACTCCATGTTCATGGATCCATATGTAGTCCACCTGGGCTTGCTGGTACGCATCTGAGAAAGTTCCGATAACACACAAGTTTAAGAGCCTAAGTCAGCCGCCATCAGATTTAATTCTACTAGATTATAAATGCGGTGAGCCCCTTTCCTCTAGACTGCTTGCAGTCCTATTATATTTGGCGAACGTCCGTAAATAAAGGAGAAAGATCTTTGCTACGCGCGCTTTCATTCATCTACACACCTTGATTGGATCTCGAGCTCCAATCAGACTAAGCGCAGCAAGGGAGAATTCACCTCCAATCTCGCTACGCTAAGCATGAAGGTAACAAGATGTAAGCAGGTGGGACTTTTAAAAACGCTGTTTAAGGGGAATTTGGTTTCCTTTAAAAAATATAGCCTTCAGGTTTGTTGTCCTATGGTCTTGGTCTTACCCCGTTTCTCGGCAACCAATTCTCTCCCACTGAAGATAACTGATATTTTTAGTCGAAATAAATTGTAATTTGTATTGAAACAATAATTATATGAAATGAATAATAATTTGCTGGGATCCCGTAGTAGTTTTGTCTATTTAGCAATATTTCTGGTATTCAATACCCCAACTCAGTAGTCACAGCGCCAATGTAGAGGGGGTCCACAATACAACGCGCGAGATAACCGTATCTTTATTAGAGAAAGCGAGCGAAATCTGTGCAAAATATGAAAACAAGTAGACAAAATGGCGGATTTCGAGCGAGCTAGCAGTACAAAATGTAGGCGTGTCACGTGATAAACCAAGCAGCCATGGGCATTTATCAAACGCCAGCCATTTTGAATAAGAGCTATTGTTTTCCCCCATGGAAACTCTCGTAATCAGGACGAGGTTGCATATGCAAGAACAGAAGATTATCCAAGATGGTGGCGAGAGATGAAGGCAAATGGCCTAAAATCAAGGCGCTGCAAAAAAAAAAAAAAAAAAAAACGTTCCTAATATTTTCACGCTCAGTTTTTTGCCTGATACCTTTATCCCCTGGTTTTTGTTAGAAAATTGGAAGTGATAACGTTTCAGGTTTTTTGCATTGAACTCACTTGACGAATTTTTAACGTGTACCTTTATTATTATCATTTTATTCTAGCCAGAGGTGACGTGTAAAAAAATTGGAGATACATGACTTGCAGAAATTTTTCAAACTGAACTACGTCTGCCTATTTCGTCGCCTAACAAAATTACAAAATACCCAATATAAGTTCATTGGCAAGCCTACTCAGACACGAACAAAAAATAAGATTGACATTTAGTGTGACCAGAAGAAGGTTCGGAATAGGTTCGACGTTTAAAACATTGTGGCCTAATTGTGTCTCCCAATATGAGATGACAATGTTTATTTAAGAAGAAATCAATTTGAAGATCTAGCAAATCCCTCAATGTCTTAGAAATGGAGTTCTGCCTAGTTCGTCCATGTATTATTGACTGTTGTACAACCAAAAACAAATTCCATTAATTGGGGCGTTTAAAAATGAATAAGATGCTCATATTACGTATCGGGATTCCCTACAACCTGGTTAACTGCAAGTCTCAGTATAATGTTATAGGAATGTGAAAAAAGACGCTTTTTATGTGAGAGTCTTACTCTTACTCTTGATAACATTAAAAGGCCTTCACAGGGGTAATGTCTGCAGAAACCCATCCAAGGAAAAAGCTGAATTCCCCATGGTAAGAGAATGGGCAGTGTTCAGATGTCTCATGGCTATCCATGTAAATTCCGAACACTTCCCATGCATGTGCCTTGGGAAATTCAACTTTTCCCATGGATGGGTTTCTGCAGAAGTTCCCTGTGCTAGTGGCCAGATTTAGCAACCTCCAGATGGCCCGATCGTTCATGCCGAAACGCAGTAAATTCATAGCACATCCAGTAGAACATATTAAAGCAAATATAAAACAACGGGAACATGAAACGCGACAATCGGTCAATGATGCTAGTGCCTTCGTCTGTCAGCGTGAATCTGGCAACTTTTTTCGTTCTGTCAAGTAATGTTCTAGGAGTGCACTTAATAGGTCTCTTGCGAGGTATTGGATTATTGTTTCCGTGTCCATTTTCTTCAAGCCCTAGCTGTTCCTCCCTGCCAAGGTTTAGGTTGTTGTCTTCTGTTTCCTGCAAATCACATCATAATGATCAGTTAGAAAGTTCATGTGGAGGCACAATCACGGTTGGGGTGCTTCAGGTAAGATAGGTGTTGGCGATGAGTCCACTAATTATCTCTATTCCAAAACTGGAAACTGCGCGCTCCGTCCAAGGTCGCCCATCCCGAGGGTCCAGTGACTGCGCATGTCAAGACACCAAAGGTTATGGGTGCCCATCCCCAATCTCGTTTCCAGCGCCTACGGTCGTTTGGACAGTGGAAGACGACGAGGATATAGCTCTGGAGGAACCTAATTTATTTAGCATGTGTAGTAGATAATATGACCAAAGCTTTAACGGCCATAAGAACACACAATATCATTTGCTGCTGTTTTTGTCACAAAAAGAGGTCGAGGAATTCGTTAAGCCGGAAGTCCTAGAATCTTATACCCCATTCACACCGGTGCTTAAACCAGTTTAAAGGTGTTTTAGTTAAACTGGTTTAAATCCTTATCTCCCAAGAGAAGACTGTTCCAAGGACAAAACTGAATAGACTGTACTGTACATGTTACTAAGTGATCATTTAGCTAGTAGTACAGTACGAAATTTGGAAAGATGTGAGGCGAAGAAAAAACACGTTTAACTAAACATGGTGTGAATGGGGTATATGGGTTTTGGTATGAATGGGGTATAAGTCTGCCATTTATATGGATTCTTCCAGAGCATTTGGGTCGTCGCCTTCCGCTGACCACCAGAAAACCAAAGGCTCTGGGCACGAGATTGGGCAAGGTCGGGTTGCAAACAGGCCCTGTACGCGCTGTGAAACGATCAGTAAACGATCAGTACAGGCTTACAAATTGTCAAATTCAAAAGTATTTGCTTGTGATTTCTACAACTGCTTCCACCAGTTTCTTTCACTGAAGTTTACTAAAGCAGCTCAATAGGTCTACTTTGTTTGCCGTTGTGACCGCGATAGAGCAGATTTCGCATGACTGTGAAAAGTACCGTGACACGGCGCGGTACTGCCGCGGTGGCGGTACGGAACCTGGCCTGCTGTAGATACGGAATGAAATCGAGTGTTCGCGGTACGGTCACGGTCGCGTCGCGGCACAACTTTGCCCCGGCACCTTTCACAGTCATACGAAATCTGCTCTAGCTGACGTGCGCAAACTCTTACGCTTACGTACCGCGGCATCAGCAAGAGAGGGAGCCATTTTAAAACATGTAAACTTTCTGATTGGCGGAATCTGAAGCAAGTTAATCCATAAAAGCAAATTCTGTATTACATCGTCTCAGAATCGTCGTGGACGTCGTAATCGTGAGGTAAGGGGAAAGGATCTAGGGGTCGTTTGGTAAAATACCTTGCATTTCAATTCGTCTGCTTTAAAACTAGGTACAATAATTATTTTATAAAATCAAAAACTAATTTTCTTGTGTGGGTAAGTTCTAGACTGTCAAATTCAAAAGAAACTCCCAGCTGTATAGTTTTGAAGTGTTTGGATACCCATGACTATCCAGGGGAAATCCGAACACTTCCTATACTTCTACCATGGGAACATCAGTTTTCCCATGGACGGGTTTTTGAAATATTCCTTGTTATAATACACACACCATCGCGTTTTTATTTTCTGGCTCTTCAACGGACCCTGTCTTGTTGCCTCTCCTCTTTATTCCGCTGTGAAGTAAAACGAGAACGTATTCCATTGCGCCTCCAAACACGAACAGGAACGAGATTATAAGGAAAACGTCCACAGCCTTTATGTAGGACACCTGAAACAAAAACAGAAAAATATAGAGCACATTGCAGTGAGTGTCTAAATATCAAAGTGTCGTTTTTATGGCAAATCCGCCCGGGCTGCCTGTGGTGTTCAAACCTCGTCTCAGGCTCCTAAGCGGGGAAAAAAACAAAATCAAAAGGCAATCCATCCATATTTTCCCGTACAGAGATGATTTCACTCCAGTCATGGTTATTAATTTGTAACTCGAGCTTCAAAATAGAAGAAGCAAACCAAATCTTCCCATTCTGTAAATTCATCATTCTCCGAGTTGCAAATTACGGCAGTTGCTCTCCCGATTGTCGTTCATCTTGCAGCCACAATAACAGCCAAATAAGAGAAAACGGGCAGCAAATCCATTTACTTCGTAGGTTGTATAAGATTCCGCGTTAGTGCGCGTTCTCGGGCACCGTGCCCGGGCACCAAGTGTGTACGCAGCCTTATTAATCTCGTCAGTTAGGTCATTTCAGGGAAATCTCAGACCTCGGCCTTGACGTATTAACCTCGTTATAGCTCGGTCAATACATCACGGCCTCAGTCAGTGAGATTTCCCTGTAATGACCTCACGCTCGGTTAATAGGTAGTATGTAAGTGTAGTGATATTTTACCGCATTAAACTATCGTTTTCTATTTTTTTATTAACGAAGAAAAAAAATCCAAATTTGATGCATGGGCAAATACATCCTCTTGTTCACTTTGGTGCTTTGCTAGGCGAAACTACACACATAACAGTAAAGATACAACAACACAACAACACATAGACCTACCCTTCACAAAATAATAGAAGTAAATTTTGGAAGGGCTGAAAACCTATCGAAAATCAAGAAAAAGGTGCGTTATTGTTTTCACAGACTACCCCACAAAACGGTCTGCGCCTGTTTTTGTCCTTACTGCAATAGGAAAACAGCATTTGATATCAGGCTATAGCAAGATGCAAAATGGGATCAACTGAGATTAACTCAGTACTGCTGCCTTTGTTCTTTTTTCCACTTCAGCAAGGAGTTTCAAAGTTTCAAGGTTTGGGGCGATTCTTAGTCACCTAATTGTTGCATTTCGTTCATTGATACTTTTGCTCATATCTTCTTGCACTCTGGAAACAGGTTGGCTTAGATAAGCATGTTCAAGGACATCCAAGACTTATTCGACCCCTTTAAAATAACCATAGGGCTAACCTTTGGAAATTGACTTCTAAATGATCCCATCAGTGTAACAATAGTAAGTATTGTTGTAACAGACAATGTGATCCGTGCAGGGACGGCATCCTTGGAAACCCAGAAAGACAACCAAGACACGGACACGATAAGCATCGTTGGAATGTAGACCTGGAGGAGGGAATACCCAATCCGGCGGGAAAACGTGAAGGTGACCGTGGCGTGAGACCAGGGGCCTGGAACAGAATATATGTAGCAATTAATTACAACCGTTCACTGGTACGTGCACAGTCGGTTTTGGGATTTTCATTCGATGTCGGTCGTTTTCAAAATGGCGGTTAGCTCGGGAGAAGACCCTGGGGGAGGCTGAGTCACATGACCATCTCGGAACAAAGGACAAACCTCGTTCCCATGTTTTCAAACAGTGGTCATGAGACTCGAGTCGAGTCTGTCCACTGCACGGCGTGCCCTCTCTGAACGTCGCAGGGATGGCTGCTCATCAGTTCCTGGGTTAGCTGGAGGTGCCGTTGTTACTGGTACATCTATTACTGAGGGTGACGGTGGACAAGCAGGGAGATGCTCAGTTTCCACCTCTAGCGGAGGGGTGAATGTAATATATCTCAAAGACTGAACACTGAACTTAAATAATGTTTAGCTTAGTTTTGTTATGTTTGGTTTGCCTGTGGTTTGTGAGCCCGCAATTTACACAGCAGTTACCCTTATTTCTCTTGGCAGCCATCTTGTTTTACTTCGCATTATTGTATGTTCTGTAGCTGACTACATTTTGGTGCACGTACACGTTTAAGAGAACGAGATGGTTTGTGACATCAAACTAGGAACAGCTGCGCCAAAAATCAGTAATCAATATCCTTTTCGGTCGATAATTTCGTTCAGAGGACAATTTCGTTCCTTGATCTAACAATGCTACATTGGTAATTAGGCACAAGCATTTTTAAGATACAAGTAAATCCAGAGAAAATCAAGGTTCAGTCAAAGAGAACTAAACTATCTAATCCGTAACGGCAATTTTAAATCGAACGACTCGCGAGTTATTGTTAGTCCTGTTAGAGACTTTTGGAGATAGTAAAATGAATTAAAACGATACACTTTTTACATCAAAGTACTAAGAGGAAAAACTAAGAACATATTGCTGCATCGAAGCAGCGAAAAATTAAACGGTATTGCCCCAAAAAATCTTAATCACGACGTCTTCTAACGGGACCTCCTTATTTCGAACATCTGTGTTAAATTCAATGATTCTAGCAATTTAAAGAAACCATTGGTGCTTTCCTGGGTTCTCCCTTCGAAGTGAGGCAAAAAAATTAATCGAAAGTAGGTCATGGCGAAGAGTCCAAGGGGCCTTCACCAAAAGCATCACTAACTGTAAAAATGCAAATAATGATTTCAACATGTGACATTTGCATTTACTGCCATTCTCATTACACTGCGACCACCAATAGAAAAAGGCCGACTGCAAAAACGCATTTTAATGGACGCCAATCAAACTGTGACTTTTACGTCTCGGGACATGTGAGCGTCGAGTAAGCGTGAACCACCGCCATCTTGTGTATAAGTGAGTTCCCTGAGGCCGAGCTACACCGTCAAAGTGGGAAAAGTTTGCATCGTCATGGTAACTGTTTGATTGACGTCCAGTAAAACGCGGTTTTCAAGTCAGTCCTTGGTTTGAGGGTTGCAGTGTATTGAGAATGGCAGTAAATCCAAGCCAACATTTGGGCCGTGGCCACCGAAAGAATGGCTGGAGAGCTCATCCTATGGGAGCCTCGCCATAAGTGCCGAAGCCGGGGTTGACCGCCCTTCGCCTTCATTTACACTCCAAGGCCGTAGCTAGAAATTTTTGACTGGGGGGCAAGCCTTGGTCATTCTTTGTTTTTGCTGGGGGGGGGGGGGGGGGGGCAAGAAGGTTTTTCCCCACTGACACTAAAAATTGTACTTCGCTAGGGGGGGAGGGAGGGTGGGACAACTGCCCCCTCTCACCCTATGCTAGCTACGGCCCTGCACTCTGAAGAGAATTAGAGGCGGTCTCCGTCATCGAACTGGCAGCCTGGTATGCGTCTCGGCTGCGGTCGCGATGACAATGATGATTATAAAATGTTTCAAAACAAGGCTGCGATGGACGTCATTTTGGTATAAAAATACCGTGTGCGCAAGACCCGACATTGCGAACATATGGTCACCAGATGATAACGAGCAAAAATTTCAAACCAGTCACCAAATAACGACTTTACCTTTCCAGTCTGTAGTATTTTTTGAAATGCCCTTCTCAAAACGAGCTGCATCAATTTCGAAGAAAAAGATGGCGAAAATATTTCAATTTTGGCGACCAAACTTTATTCTTTGGCGACTAACTATTTTCTATTCAGGCGCCAATGCCAAGATAAGGTATATCTCCCATGCAGGGTCTACGAGGCAGCGTTTTTACTGACCGATCTATTTCTAGAACACTTCATGGCACAATTACAATTGCATGTGAATACCTTTCATTTGTTCTAATTTCGTCTTAATCTATGTAATCTAACGTAACCAGCAAATTAGCCTAGCACCTCTATTCTTAAAATAGATAGATCAGGATAAACGGTGCCTCGATTTTATAAGGAGGAGGAGGCTTATGGGCTCCTGGTATAATTTAAAGAACTATTCATGGAAAACGATGGTGATGTGTTGCAATTCACGTTACGAAGCTCGTTCAGGTTCGGGGGTGGAAGCTGAATAATTGGACCGTGATTATTCCTTATTCTTTAGCATTTTTCTTCAATTATTTATTATTCCTGTACAATTTTTGGGCGTTATTTATTATTCATTTTTAACGTTAAAACTGTTATTTATGATTCAATTTTAGAAACTTATCATTCATTATTCTTCGCTTTTTTGACGCAACAATTCTTTATTCATTTGTTCGTAGCACCCGTTATTCTTTATTCATTATTCAGCTTCCACCCCCGATTTAGGTATCATTTTAAAGATAGAGCATGAACAATTTGACGAAAAAATATAATTTTGGTAGAAATGGCCCGCGTTGTAAAGTAAAAAAAAAAAAACTAGTTCCTGCCCCTTCACATTCTAACTAACACGTCTGTACTTCATTGAATTTGAGAGCTAGAGTCAGTGTCTGATAAAGATGTGAGAGAATTTGAAGTTTGTTTTTCAAACCGATTTCATGATCAATTTTTGTGTGAGCGGTTTCCAAAAAAATGCGAAATTGAACTTTGAGACGTCATATTTCAATTCTGTATTTTATATATACACATGAGCCCATCATATATATCAAAAACCCCGGCCCACACCGTATTTTAGATCATCTACCTATGAAATAAATAAACACCAATTTAAAAACAACAACTAACATAAAATGATGGTGGCTTGTGGCATTAACGAAATGTAGTAGTTTCTAACATAGGCGGCGAAAGCAAAAAATAGTTGTGAGCACATTACAAAATATCGGAAACACTTACTCAAAAGTTTCTAAGTTTTCTTTTTTTTGGGGAGGGGGGGGGGGGGGGGGGGAGTTGCTGATAAACTTACCAGAAGGGTACTGATAAACATCTTTGCATGTCTGAATATCCACCAAAGAAAACTCGTTCATCTCTTTGTTTAGCACTATTACGGGGTCCACTCCATGTTCGTGGTCCCATATGTAGTCTAGCTGGGTTTGCTGGTACGCGTCTAAGAGAGTTCCGAGAACACAAAGTGTAAGAGCCTTGGGTCTAGGGCATATGTCGAATTTAGGGTCGCGTCGATTACATTTTTTTTTTTCAAAACATACCGACTCATTACACTTTCAAATAACAAATGATCTATTGTTTTAAATATTTTAGACGCGACTTCACTTCGATGTATGCCCTAGGCCTTAGTCAGCCGCCATTAGCTTTAATTTTAGGTGATTCCGTTGAAAATGATGTACTACCCAGATTTTTTTTAAACTTGGTACAATTGATGCCCATGCATAGGACATTTAAAAAATGAAATAAAAAGATGGGATCGCCATGCTCGTTTTCGCGCTGTTGGACCGTTATTTACGTGATACTTGACTAATTGTGCTCGAAATTAAAAAAAAAAAACGAAAAAGTTTGCTTTTTCTCGCCTATAATAGTGATATTAGTTGGTATTTTAACTTTGTTTAGGTGATTATGTAATATTCTCTCAGGAATTTGATCCGATTAGGCTTATGTAGTAAGAAAATGGACTGCTAATTACTCAGCTCATACTCCACTTTTTGTTCCGAAGTACAAAGTTTTACGCACATAAGGCAGAAAAAATACGTTCTACTACCCAAACGTTTTTTCTGCTTCGGATATATTGTTTGTAGCGGTATGATTGTCGATTCCAGAGAAAACAATTGGAGGTCGCCATCCTTGTTTTTCTGTAATATCACAAAAACCATAAATCGCGCGCTTTCTATGTTGTTTGTTTGGCCTTATTTTGCTCGCGCGTGCACTTTTCAACGGTTATTTCGAACAAAATGCACGCGCGAACGTGCGCAGAAGAGATGCGCAGTGCAATTCAAGGCAATCACCTTAACTTAAGCTAATAAATGTGGTCAGCCCCTTTCTTCTAGACTGCTTGCAGCCCTATTATATTTGGCGAACGTCCGTAAATAAAGATACAGTTCTGTGCTACGCGCGCTTTCATTCATCTGCGCGCCTTGCTTGGGTCTCGGGCTCCAGACAGACTAAGCGCACAAAGGGAGATTTCACCTCCAATCCATGCTGAGCATGAAGCCAAACAAGGCGCGTAGGTGAACAAAAGCGCGCATAGTAAAGACTTTCCTCTTGTATTACAGCCGCTTGCCAAATAAGGGACTGCAAGCAGTCTGACCCGACATTTGTATTGGACTGGAGCCTATAAGCTCTCATCTAACATATGTAGTGGAGGTAGCGTATTTCTTGACCTAGTTATTTTTTGATGCGAATTTGCATTTTAAATTTGTTGCTGGTTCCCCAAAAGGTCCCCACAGTGCCGAAACACAAGATCGCGGCGGAGGCAGAATCGCGATTTCTCGAGGTCCGGCAGCCATATCGCAATTTGGCTGTTTTCTTTAGGCGGTCTCCCTGTGCAAAGGCCCCAGCCTTTGCCAGGATCTTCTTCCGAGTGATCAGCCATCTTGAAAATTACACAGAAGACCCTAGGAAAGATGTTGGGGACCTAAACTCACGCACGCAAATACTCACAACTAAGCAAGGTCAGATTGCATGTCTGTTCATCAAGTGGGTAGTCCATCAGGTTCATTTGACAGCTTGCCACAAGAGTGAACCTAACAAATAGGCAAAAGAGACCTTGGTGAGTGCCTCGCTCGCTTTATGATGGTTAAGCCTGGTGCACACTTGCGACATAACGACATAAGAAAAATATCACGCGATCAAAATTTAGTGCTTTCAAAACGTCGAAGGCCATAAAAAATAACAAGATTGCTTTGGTGAAGTAACCTAATGATGATCCATGGAAAATACTGATCATTTCAGTTATTTTCCCATGCTTTTTTCGTTGCAACATAACGTCCTTATGTCGCTAGTGTGCACATGGCTTTACGCAACGAATGTACTTTAAAGGCAAATCACGTGCTGATGAGGCTGATTCAACTAAAAAGTTTTCCAGATAAGTATATCACAGGAGTCGCGAAGCAATTTCTTGAACAATTTCCAGTATTGTCATCCCCCTTACGTTCGTCAGTCAATCAGAAGCGAGATGTACTGTGCTAATTTCATACGATATCATGTACAGTTCATCAACAGACTAAAGAACAATAGCTAAAAACATCAATTCAGTAATTAAAAATGATGTAACACATTTTGGGCTCTTTTGATCTCGCCAAAATTCAAAATACTGAGCAAACTCGCCCTGTATGACATCAATCACAGCAAACTAATTATATTTAATATAAGCATTAGAGCAATAGAGCACGCGTGATGTTGGGAGAGACACGAGAACGTTGTAAAATCACGAGCCGCAGGCAAGTGATTTTAAAGCGTTCCGAGTGTATCTCCCAATCACAAGTGTTCTATTTGCCGATAAAGTCATAGGAAGTTCTGCTCTAATGCTTTTATGATTAGCGGGGGAGAACCATTACTTTATCGGTGAAATAGAGCATAGATTTGGACCAATCAGAGCGTGCGTTATAACGTAGCTAAACTATAAATAACAATAAACAATTATTTCTCTTTCGCGCATGTGCAAGACAATGGTGTGAGCTTGGATAACTTCGCCGATCACGTTTGTGCGCTAGTAAACAAAGGCATTTCATTTATATGAGCTTCACGATCGACGCAAAATAACCGTTTTCTAGCCTTTGGAAAGCTTAATTTCTGAATTCAAAGAGTCTGAAAGGCTATCTGTCATCTTTCAGAATTTAGTATTTGCTCCAAGGCATTTGATTTGTTCAAAGTGCAGCAAATATGTTTTGAGTTGGCCATTGAATCGAGATGGTCACTTGTAAAAACGCGTTGTTGGTTTTGAAGCAAGACACAGACACCATTCTCGTAAAAACCAGCCAAACCAGTCAAGTACGTTCGTGATCGTGAATGAGGACATTTTGTGTGCTGAGGCTACTTTACCCGCATCTTCATTAAAACACACAGCGAGACCAGAAGTGGTCCCTGCTAGTGGGGAAATACTCGATCCCCTACTCTTTCGAAGAATGCCACGAGGGATAAATTCCACCAACTCACCTGGAACTGCTAGTAACATTCCCATACTCATCAATTGCCAGATCACTGTTGGCCGCTGGCACGTTGTGGAAATTCGCCTTTTTTATATTCAACACAAAAGTGTCTGGCTGCCACACAAGATCTCTGTATTTTCCGTCCAGATTGATCGTGAACCCAAGAGAGTGGTTCAAACGTTCATCGCTCCACTTTTGGGTAAAGAACACATCTACTTCGAAGTCCTAAGAAAATGAACGAACGTCAAAGAGCCTCAGTCACCCGGGGAGGGGAGGGGGCGCTGGGGGTGGACGACGACTTCCCGTAGACATGACTAGACAGGGGTGCTCGTCCTATATACCTTAGGGTGTATAATGCACTGATGAACTACCCCTTAGGGTATCAGGATTTCAAAACATCAAATGCTAGCATTGGGCACAGTTCTTGTCGCTCGATTTTTGCAATAGGCCATTTGCACTAACTGGGTCAGGTGACCCCAAATACATTTTAACAAGATGTTACGTCAACATCAATTCCAGAAATACAAAGAACCATTTGATATTAGTCAGAACCTCAAGTTTCAGCTTAAATTCTCTAAACTGGAGCAAATGGCAGCGAGTTGAATTTTCAATATATTATTCAGAATATGGGATTTGGGTCACGTGACCCAGTTAGTGCAAATGCCCTATTAACACAGGGGCACACTCGCGCGCTGCATGGCGGTAAATGTGGGACGTTTGTCGAACAAACTGTGAAAAAACGAGCGCTCGTTGTGGGACGCGGCTTGGGCATTTCTGAATAAAGAAGAGCGCGCGCTTATAGCTAGCTATTCTCACCATTTCTTTCTCGCGTATCTGGCCGAAATAGACCACAGACATCCTTATCGTAATATTCACTGGCTTCTCTTGGAAGTACGGCCTCAGTCGCTTGTCATAACGCTTTTGACTTATCATCTTATTGATAACCTTCGTGGTTTCCTCATATCTGTGGAAAAAGCATCGAATTGGTAATAGCGTTGCAAGGAAGCTACTGCGCGAAGATAATGTCGACTAAAATGATAACATAGATAACGTAGATGAAATACAAGAAATGAGTTGTGAAGTAAATGAAATGCAAATCGCGGCTCTATAGCCTATGTTTGGATACTTACGAGCAATTTTGCGAAAGAGAAATACGTCCGAATCACACAGGAAAGGAAGAAAAAGAAAAATGGGGTTCTATAGTGGGATTCGAACCCACGTCCCTTGGCTTTCGTGTAAAAACGCTCTACCGACGATCTACCGATTTGTCCGATTTTAGTATCGGAGAAAATATTAGGTCGGGAAGTTCATGAAAGTCGTATTTTTTTACAATTTGTGGCCGAAAAAAAACTTTAGTAAAAAATAAAAGTGTTTTAGGTGTCGTCTTGTAACGGCACCGAAAATTTGACGCAGATATATTTTAAGATTTAAAAATCGTGCGAGGTCAGGAGCTTCGTGAAGGTGAAAATTTGACCTAAAATTTAAAATTTAATTTAGGTAAAGTTAAATAAATTACAGAAAATGAGTGGCGGGCAATGTAAAAAAGAATGGGCAATTGAAGCCTAGGAAAACAGTTGACGCGTCATTTGAGGTTTTAGAAATAACTTTAGGGTTGTATGAAATGAATTTCAGGAAAAAGTCATACTATGGATTTTTAAATTTTTCCCTTTCCCGACTCCTTAAGCTGGTGTTGCCTTCTAGAGGAGGCCGTAGAGCAGATTTCATGACTGGGTGAAACCAGACTGGAAGCAGCGAGGTGGTACTCACTCGCCATTTTTTGCAGTTAAAATCAATTTTTAAAGCATCGGTTTGCAGTAAGCTCATTCTCTAAGCACAAGTCTATGCACCTAATACTCATCTTTCCCTGGAAAAATAATTTTTGTGAAAAAGAGTTTTTAGGATCGAAAAATCATTATAAATATCTCTGTTTTTATGCAAATTTGCATGTCCCAGCGTCACACGTTCAGCGCCTGGTGTAAAAATATTTTTACTTATTTCTTCATGGATAAAACATACAACGCAAAATTTGCCATAAATCGAAGTTCCAATCCTAAATGAAATAACTTATATGGTATTTTCTTCAATATATGCATCTTCTTCGATATTATTAGTGAAAACGTCTTTGCCATTTTCGTGTCCCAAAAATTTGATAATTTTAGCGTATTTCAGGTTTTTTAGATTTATTGTCAAAATAAGCAACGCCGCAATGAAACAAACTGAGCCAACTGTGGTCTATAGATTTTTATGTCGAAATGTGGCATTCTGACTGAGATCGGAAATAAGTTCTTGGAAATATAAAATTTCGAAGTTTACTGAAAGCATTGTCCCCCACCAAAATTTAAAGCATAATAATACGACCGGGGTTTGCATTTCCTCTAATTTATAGATAACCATAAGCCTTATTGCACTAAGAAACTACAGATGTGTGGTCTAGTAAAATTGCAGTCATTTGGTCTATTGCCCGGACTTATAGCCTATTTTGAGAGAGTTTAGCAATGGCGTGAAGTTTACTGAAAGTTTTGTCCCCCACTTCATAAAATTTACATATCTAAACAAACGACAGCAAATGTGATTGCTACCGAAGTTTGTTTCTAATTTCTTCGTTTACATTTAAAAAAAATCAAGGTTTTTTGCTCAAACTATTTAAACCTATACATCTGAGATTCCATTCGCACCGACGAGGTAGATTTCGGCTATAACACACGAGATTTAAAACTCACTATGTTATTTTTGTAATTTATGCAATTCGGAAGAAATTCATTACAATTTAGAAAAAGTTCTCTATTTTTCTGTTTTTCAGATAATTTTAGCGCGCGATTAGTTTCACATTTATCGCAAATCAACGGGAATTTATTCAAGCCAATAGGTATCTTAGTAGATTTGAGGCGTTGTCTGTATTTTGCAAAAAAAATAGGTATTTTGAACCACTGCCATTGCGTGTTATTAATAAAAAAACTAAGAAAATTTGCACTCTAAGGTGTCTTATAGCAGTTTTTAGTTGACTCTTCGGTCTGGTATGGCCTGTATCTCACGTGCTATACATACACAGAAAGGCAAGCAACTTTACAAGAAACATGCAATTGATCGTTATATGTGTTTACATGTTTTGTTTAAATTGACGCTTCCATGGCAACGAAATGGCGGCCCTCCATTTTTTGAGTTGAAGAATCCACCCACACATGCAAGATAACTTTTCGCAATACCAACGCCAATGAGGTCAGCCTATAAGTTTGAAGAAATAGGCCAAGAGCGTTTCGAAGACCATTTTTTGTCAAGAAAATCAAGCGTAGTCAATCAAACTCGTGAGCCAATCAGATCCTTTCCTAGTTTCGCCTAGTGCGGCATGTCTGTTGCGACATGTCTCGAAAAACAAGCCAAAGGAGTGCACTGAACAAGGATCCGATTGGCTCACACGATTGTGATTGACTACGCAGCCAACTTAACTGCCAAAGGCTCACTAGATTTGAACCTACAGGGTCAGGTGTTATCAGAAACACTTGCAAATGGCATTTCTAAAAGAAAGGTTTTTATTATAAACGTTGTGACTGGTGATTTTTCCAACTGTTATGTAACGTTCGAATTTTTGATATTGGGAGAGTGCAAGTGGGTTTTCTTGCAAAAGAAAGGAATCTTGCGTTTGACTAGTTACCAGACCCCACCCGGTAAGGAGATAAAATTGCTCATATTATCAGAAATATTGATCAAAATCAGTTGAAAAATAAATAATTCGACGTGTTTCTCTATAAACCATAGTGCAAAGTAGCCAAATGCAAAACGTTATAAGTAAAGAAAAATATGTCGGAAAACTCGCATGTGACGGTAGTGAGTACCACCTCGCTGCTTCCAGTCCCAATTCTGAATAATAGGACCGACTACAAGTGATTACCAATCACTCACGACAGTCATGGAATCCGCCCTTATGAACGGTAATGACTAATTGTCTGACAGAATCGAAAATATACACTACCTTTCTGTAAAGGCATTGACCGTTTACGAAAGTGAAACGCGCGGTGTGCCATCATACTGGAAGATTTAATAAGACAGTAAAAACCCGCAAGAAAGAATCTAGATTTCCAAGCTAGCCTAAACAGGTTCTTATATGAATAGTCCTTTTGCAAATTTAGGCTATATTTATAGGTTATTAAATACGTTCTCCTTTTTTATGGCCCAAATAATAATGTCATGATTTCAGGAAGGTGGTATATATCCGATTTCTCTTTATTTCTAAAATCATTTATAACTAGGGTTAGTATAGAAAATTGTAAATCATTTTTCGTACTGATATTAAGAATGTTCCAATTCATGAATGATTGAATATAGATTCCTGAATGTCGTATTATAAATGTTAGGCTAAATAAACTCTTACATAAAGGGTGTATAACAGAGGGAAATTTTAGCCTAACAGGTACTTAAAGTTCTAAGTTCTTACTTGTGGGGTTTTACTGTAGGAAGAGGAAAGCTTTCGGAAAAAAAAAACTTGCTTGATTGAATGAATGAGCAGATTCGAAGAGAATGAGCAGATTCGAAGAGGGTATCCATCCAGTCTGAATCCAGTTAAGTTTTATGCGGCTTTGCCTATGGCAAACGTCGTGCCAGAGTCGCGCCGTTTCAATCCAAAACATCCTTTTTGGCATCCCTTGTCTTTGAAAAAAATGAATAGTCCGACAAAAGAAGTTCGACGTTTGTCGTAGGCCTAAGTTGTTACAATTCTTTACATATCATCGTGACTTTGCTCATGGGTAGAAATAAAGGACAGTATGGCCGCCGCTCATCTACGAGCATGCGCACTACGGGGTTTTAAATCATAATTCAAGATGGCGGCCGTATAGCAATTGACTGGGGAAAAATAGAAAATCAAAAATTTCTCGTTTCTAGCTAAACTGGGCCAACCTCTATACATCCATGCCTGTTCATTGCAGCTTTATCGAGGGCCTCCGGATAGAGTTTACTTGTGTAAAACCGTAGTCGTCCGGCGTTTTTAGTTTTAAAAATGCAGATTTCCATCCTCAGGAAGCCATATAATTATCGTACAATGCTACAAGTACAGTCAAAGTTTTCTCTTGTAGCCGTGCAACCGTAAATCTTGGACCAGCTCTATACATCTAGGGTTGTAGTTCGATAAACAAGGATCACATCCATGTACTTTTCAGCTCATAAAACCTTCAAATCGTTCGGCGTTTTCCCGAGAGAGTTTGAGCTTTTTACTTAGTAGTATAGCTTCAAGTGTACCAGGTTTACAGCCATAATATTGCCGAAAACTAATTTTTTGGGGGAGAATTCTCTTCGCTTTCCCCGAGGATCGTTCTGTCGTCCATTTTGTCTCTATGTACCGCGTAGGACTGGACATAAACGATGCCTGGGCCTTTTTTCCCGTTGTCTGGGGTCCTGGGGGTACTTTTTTTCTCATTTTTTTATTACTATTTTTCAAAATATCACTGCTCATAGAATTCTATATTGTTAAGTGTTCTTCTCTTTGTATTTTCCATTACTTTTGCACGCAAGAAAAGCATTATTAGCTCTACAAACTGCATTTCTAGATTGCTAAACTACACAGGGAGCCCAAAAGTACATTCACGGGTTACCTGTGTCTATTTTTGCACATGCCCGAACTGCAGTTCCTGGCTAAATATGCTGTTGAAACCTGTCATTTTAGAGTTTCATGTGCTGTAAGTAACATCATGTCACATATCAAGAAAATTTCGCCAAAAGCTGTCGTTTTGCCGACGTTGCAAAACTTCCATATTAGGAAATTCCCCCTTACCTTATTTGGAAGGTCTGTAAGTACCTTTCCTCATATCTTAGCGAAAAAGGCAGGAAAATTGACCAAAACTTGCAGATACTCGAGAAATATCCTTCTCTTGGTCGCCATTTTGTTTTTACCCCCCGCCGAGGGGCCTGAGTCACGTTTTGAACACCACAGGCAACCCGCGCGGATTTGCCATAAAAACGACAGCACTTTCTTGATATGGATGTTCCTTTGAAATTTCAGTCAGAGTTGGATTTTAAATTAAATCAAACACCGAAGGTGAGCCCGCGCGCCACTCATGCGATAATCCGCTGAAGTGTCCTCAATTTCTAGCCATGTACGTCCCCAAAACGCGAACTCATTTAGTGAAACTAAGCCGAGTCATTTTTCATGGAATAACGTTTTAATGGATTGTGTCTGTTTTGTGTGTACATGTGTGATGTAAAATCGCTTCTTTGCTCTATCTTTATTGTTTTCGCTAAACGCTAAGTTCTTTTTCTTTTACGTGCTTTATATAGCCATTTACGATAGCAAAAGTCAAAACTTTCAAACGCTTTAGGAGTTTATCGCGGAAATTTGATCGTTTTATTGGATAAAACTCAAATTTGAAACGCATATAGTTAACTAGGGTATAATCGTTTTAGGGAGATTTTCATACCATATGATCTTACTTGAATGAATTTACTCTCCATTTACCTGTTTCCCTTTACGAGGAAAGTAATTTGAGCGGCTAACAGGAAGCACTCTAGAACTGTGAAGTGCCATCTTCGAAGTGCCATGCTGTGGTCTATTAGTGTTCTGTGATCGATCACTAGTCTTCGTAGACATTTTATGAAAAAAAAAGCACATAAAGATACTTAGAATAGAATATAATGTAATATAATAGAAATCTCGTAAGGTAAAAAAATAAATATATATATATATATATAAACTTTAAAAACAAGAAATATCTGCTTATAAAATTAACTAGTACCTAGCCGGCTACCGTATTCTAAACCTGTTTCCCATGAATTAGCCGCGCATCTTATAGTATTAACAATATAACATATAATGTATGATAAATCGTACAGCTAGTACAAAGATCATAGGAAGCTATCTTACCTGCTGTATCCATAAAGGTAAGCTTATCTTATGTGCAAAATCTTATGTATAACCAGTAAGTTATATTTTACTCTTATCCTTGCCACGAACAGTTTAGTGACGCGAATATTTTGAAAGCTGTCCTCCACGGGACAGATAGTACTTGCAGAGACACATGGCACTTACCTAATATTGTATTTCAATAGCGACCCAACCTTTGTAATTCCTCAAACTTTTGCACATAAAAGAAATAGAAAATAGTAATCTTAACACAAATGAATGTTTGTGGCGGGCTTACAGCGTTGCAAACACGCGCGCTAGAAAATGGCGGTAATGCGGAAACATCGGCCAATCAGAAACGGTTCTCAAACGGGTTATTTTGTCTCAAGTCGACTATAGGAGAGATCATTCTAAAAAAATAGAGAAAAAGTCGACGCAACGTAGAAAATATAGTTTTAAGTACAATATTTCGGCTGGCCAACCAGCCTTCTTCAGGTATTGTGAATGCAAATTGGCATGTTATAGCGGAGCTCACGCGGGCGCCGAAGGCGCCCGCGAGCGGAGCCCCATAGCTACATGCAGGAGAAAAAGGAACAAAAAAAAGTGTATATGCATCCAACGATTCTGTCATGGACTTCCGGTTTGTGCGTTCGTTCGTCCGTTCGTCCGGAATGACGTCATCGAAACTAGAAAAATCAATATCTCAAGAAGGCAACATCGCTAGGTGACCAAACTTGGATAAAGTTATTCTGGAGGCAAGGGGGGTGCACTACCAAGGTCACGTGACATGACGTCATCGATGACGTCATCAAAACTAGAAAAGTCAATATCTCAAGAAGGCAACATCGCTAGGTGACCAAACTTGGGTAAAGTTATTTTGGAGGTAAGGGGGGTGCACCACCAAGGTTACGTGACATGACGTCATCTATGACGTCATCGAAACTAGAAAAGTCAATATCTCAAGAAGGCAACATCGCTAGGTGACCAAACTTGGGTAAAGTTATTTTGGAGGCAAGGGGAGTGCACCACCAAGGTTACGTGACATGACGTCATCGATGACGTTATGAAAACTAGAAAAGTCAATATCTCAAGAAGGCAACATCGCTAGGTGACCAAACTTGGGTAAAGTTATTTTGGAAGTAAGGGGGGTGCACCACCAAAGTCACGTGACATGACGTCATCGATGACGTCATCAAAACTAGAAAAGTCTATATCTCGAGAACGCAACATTGCTAGGTGACCAAACTTGTGTAAAGTTATTTTGGACGCAAGGGGGGTGCACTACCAAGGTCACGTGAGATGACGTCATCGATAACGTCATCAAAACTAGAAATGTCAATATCTCAAGAAGATTACATCGCTAGGTGACCAAACTTGGGTAAAGTTATTTTGGAGGCAAGGTGGGTGCACAAACAGGGTCACGTGACATGACGTCATCAAAACTAGAAAAGTGAATATCTCAGGAAGGCAACATCGCTAGGTGACCAAACTTGGGTAAACTTATTTTGGAGGCAAGGGGGGTGCACTACCAAGATCACGTGACATGACGTCATCGATGACGTTATTAAATCTAGAAAAGTCTATATCTCGAGAAGGCAACATCGCTAGGCGAACAAACTTGGGTACAGTCGAGAAAATATCCGGAGTATGTTGGTATGGAGCTCTTTGAAATGAAACATCTGAATTTTCAAGTATGGCAATGGAGAACAAGAATGTTTTCTGTAGCAAGTGACGTCGCGACACGTCACATTATTAATCTTTTGCAGGACTTATAATTTTCCCTAGCAACGGCCCAACAAGATAGGTAAACGCACCCTTTTATAAAAATATGTAACCGGGAGCTCCGCTTTTAGCCAGTGGCTAAATCTATATATTAGTACAATAGGTATGGCCAGGCAAGACAATACTTACAATAAATAATCAGTGAACATGTTCAATTGTCAATCAATTTGTCAATCCAAGTTGTCCCGCGTATTTGTCATGTCTGTACAGAAGCGATCAGTGTTCGTATGAGTAAAATAATATGGTCAAGCAGATCCTAAGTTGTATCTAGTACTAGTTGGAACGAGACAGGACTTAACAAGGTTAGTATAAACAGGGTTTCGCGGCTCTAGGTTTTTGACGAACTCACAGCAGGCTTCAGATCGCCTAACCGATAGTGAAGGAATACCAGCTGATTCTAGAAGCCACATCATACGGAACGCGAGGGTATATGATAGCAAGAGCGCGCTTCTGTACCTATTTAAGCCTGGCTTAAATATTGCGGCAGGTCATAAAATACCATGAATGTTAAAGGATGGAACGAATAAGCGCGCAATATAACGTGACAATATCATGCTCGACCACGCCACAACGTTTAAGCTTCTTGAATGCGTATAGTCGGCGGTTAAAGTTCGTAGTGTGCCCTCCACGACAAGTCGTTTAATTCCGAGGAATTTGAACGACTTGAGACGCTTCATTAGCAAACCACCGATGGTGAGGGGAGGACAGAATATGTAACAATTGTAATGTAGGAAATGAACCGCCATGGATTTACACTTTTTTGGATTTAAAAGCATGTTGTTACCAATGGCAAAGCAATTTATGTCATTAAACAATATTCCTTACTACGGACGGAGAATTCCTAGGGACAATTCCCAGAACCGTGATCATCTACGTTTTTAGCTCTTGGACCCCGAGGTCATTCACCATGACTGCGAACAACAAGGGACCTAGCCAGGTGCCCTGAGGGAGACCCAAACGAATTGAGATCTATGCAGCAAGAAACAGGTAATAACCCAACGGACCCGAGGTAAGAATCTTTATAGAAGTCAGCAAAAACATTCGTCGAATCCAACAGTTGCCTACGTATCTAATGCGTCTGAGGCCAAGTGGTAGCCTGAATTTCAGCCGTCTTTTCTTCCTACACTCCGAACGTTGCGGGAGAAAAAACGACTGAACGCCGACTTCCAAAAACGTGCCCAGGAGTTGCGTGATTCTCAAGATCTTGAGAATGGATGGTGATTGGTCAGTCTTTTTAATGAGCTATATTTATGCATAATTTTCAGCGACAAGAGAACTGCACTCAAAGGCAGAGACATGGCAGCCCACAGAACGGCTAAAATTTATCCAGAAAAATATACCTCAGCCCGCCAAGAATATTATGTGTCTGTTATGAAAGGCCAAGCGATCTTAGAAACACATAGCATACAGAAAATTGGATTTACTCGACGCTCGTGAACTCATCGCGAACTAACAATTTCACAATTCGACAATTCATTATGCTTGTATTGCTTGTATCCGACTCCCCAGACACAAAACTTCCTTAAAATGATTTCCAAAACAGCATCCCAACCTTTTTAGATAATTATTTCATCATTTTGAAGCAGCAACAGGCTGGCTATATTTATCTGACGGCGCGGCTGACGGGTTTTCCCGGATTCGCATGGGATTCGCATGACTAAAATGTTTTCTTGCCAAAATACATCACGCCGACTCTGATTTCGAGGAAATCGCTATAACATTACAGGCTCCAGATTCGCTTGTTATTGATTGTCAGTTGAATAACAATTTTAAGACAACTAGAATGAAATTTTCGAAATTTTAGTGTGTTTGGAGGTGAAAGTATCGACGTGCACGTTCACCGATCTCAACGACGAGTTTCGGCCTGCAAAATCGTGGAGAAAATGATATTCTGTCGCTTGTTATGTGGTTCCCTAAGATCGCTTGGCCTTTCGTAACAGACACATAATATTCTTACCGGGCTGAGGTATATTTTTCTGGATAAATTTTAGCCGTTCTGTGGGTTGCCATGTCTCTGCCTTTGAGTGCAGTTCACTTCTCGCTGAAAATTATACATAAATATAACTCATTAAAAAAACTGACCAATCACCATCCATTCTCAAGATCTTGAGAATCACGCAACTCCTGGGCACGTTTTTGGAAGTCGGCGTTCAGTCGTTTTTTCTCCCGCAACGTTCGGAGTGTAGGAAGAAAAGACGGCTGAAATTCAGCCTAGCCAAGTGGTGGATATAGCTGAAGGCGTGGGGGTACAACTACCAGCAACAGTGAACTGCTTGGCATCTCCAGGAGAAGCAGGACATTGGGAAGGATCCGAGAGAGAGTGAACCCCTCCATGAGCTTGGCTATCTGTGACGTGAGGGATATAGGGCGGATATCGTCCTCGATAATCCGGGGTGGACATGTCTTCGGGAAGCGGCGGACATCGGCACTCTTTAAAAGAGACGGCAAATATCCCTCACGCAAAGAAGCATTACATAGATCAGCAAGCACAGACGCCACCTCGTGAGCAAAGTCCTTTAGTACCACATTAGGAATCCCATGACCAGGAAAGTTCCTCAGCTTCACAGAGCGGAAAAGCTTCACGGACAGACACAAAGAGACTGGTAGGGATGTCCGGGACAACGATATGACTATATCGTGGATAAAGTATACATATGTTATTACTATATAGGCCGATCCTTGCTGACGTCATTGTTTACATTCACGAATTTTTGAAACGCTGTATCTAGCTTTGAAAATGCAACGAAAAGCTCAAAATAAGTTTATTTTTTTATTCTTAAAAAAGTCTTGACCTGTTTCCTTTCTTACTGTTTCATTTTTCAGGATAGTTGAAGCTGTTTAAAATTGTGTGAAAATCATTGGGGCAAAACGCTAATTAGCTCACATGTTTCCTCTAAATTGAACGTTGCACCACGCTTAGAATTCAAGATATCAGCTTAAAATTTTTCAATTGTTTTATTTACAGTACTCTATTGATATTCAGAACGCATCATTTTATAGCTCCCTCGAACGTTCTGATTCTGAACATTACTTATGCTAATGAGCTCAAAATGTAAACAAAGGATCCTCCTATATATTATCTGAAATATGAATCTTATGACGTGACTTAGATATACTAGGCTAAAAATTTGTATATAAACGACAAGCAATGCAAAATACAGATCAGGTCTCATCTCGTTTGTTGAGACCATCAGGTTCTAAAGTTCTGGCACGTTTTATTAATTGTACTAAAAAACTATATTCTGTACGTTGTGTCGACTTTGTATGTACATTTTTAGAATGATCTGACTTATCTGGATACTTTTGTAACTTCTCTACATACACTCGTGCACTCAGTCGAGTGAGAACAATTTGACCATCTTATCTTGTGGCGTCATCTTGGATGTCATCTGCTGACATCCAAGATGGCCGCCACTAAGGAAAACCAACAGCATGTGAAGTTTGCTTTGTGCTTTGAATTTCCCATGCTAAGATATTAAAACTACATTGGAATACAACTGCTTTATGTTATTTTTTGATGTTTTTTTCTTCTTCTTTTTATAGAAAACGAGGAAAATAAGCTCTTAACTATTTACATATCTGATCATTTAATTGAAAATCTACATTTTGGAAAAAAAAATGCTTATTACTTTCTATTGCATTTTGGTACATAGCGATTTTGTGTTTGGACAAAAACATTGCATTATACAATTGTAGAATAATAGAGTGGTGGATATCTAGAGGCGAAACGTCGATCAGAAAGGGGTGAAGGTCAAACTGTGGGCAGAAACCTGGAAAACGGCTGCACCACAGAACGCCATTTTCTTGCATACTTGGGGAACTGTGTTATAGGATACATTTTATTCGAAAATGATAAAAGTGGACGGAAGATCTAATTCAAGCGTTTTACTAAGCGAAAATATCAAGTTCGCAAAGGCGCCATTTTAAGTCTTCCACAGAAACCAAAAAATAAATAATTTCTCGCAGCCGAAAGCAACAAAGACGTCCAAACCTACGCGATTCTCGCACAAATCACACAGTTAATGTTCAGGCAAAAGTAGTTTTTTTTTCCAAAAAGACCAGAGTGGGCAAGAATCCCATTCAAAGCTTTTGACGTGTTGCACGAAGCCCCAGCGCGCCATTTATAAATAAACGCTCGGTTCACAAAACAACAGTCGTTTGACAGCCTTTTGAGCCCGGTATAAAACTTTCGAAATCTATACTAAAAACAAAGATACTTGAGCCGAAAAAGCGACGATCACAAACCCGAATAGAAGGAGAAAAAATCCCACCACTGCTCATGTTTTTGTTGGAAAATGTTCACCTTGAGCTATGTTCTAATTCAAGCGATTTCTTAAGCGAGGGACAAAGCCGCCATGTTGTCTTCCACAGAAACTAGAAAATAACTCATTCGCGCAGCCGAAAGCACCATAGACAGCCATACCTTAATGGTTCTGTTTCAGATTGCTTACAGCTATGTGCAGGGATAATTCTAATTCGAAAGCTTTGAACTGAGCATAATTTTCATTCAAGTTTGAACAAACGTACACCACTGCCTTTCTTCGCAGAGCGCGCGCTAAACCAGAAAGCAAAGCATATGCCCGTTGTGAATTTTTTCATTTTTCCATTTGTTTTAAGAGAATAATATAAGTAATATAAGCTTCCCCTTGCACTCCGTGAATTTTGCACGGGCATATCAGCTAGTTTCAATTATAGCGCGAAACAAAGGCGTTCAATTATCAAAGAGTAATGACCAAAAACAACCTTTTCTGAAAGGTATATTAAATTCTGCCACTGTTCATCGACCCTGTGGGGGAAAGTTGTTTTAGTATTCAAGAAATCAGTTGGATAACATATAATAAAATTTTAATTGTCAATATTGCCTCGAAACGTCTGCGATTGACACGGAAGCTCGCGCGCGACACAAAACACTGGTGAACATAGTTTCAGCAGAGCACGCAGAATTGGACATCCGCTGATAAGGGACAGAACCCAAAAATGGCGAGATTTCTACCCTAAGGTCAGGTAAAGTCAGATAGGCTCGATTCTTTGTATAGAGTATCCTTATACAATAAGAAACAAAATAGAAATGAGTATTTTTTTTCTAAGTGATCCGTCTTTAAGATATGAGGAGTTACACTTTGGTTGCTGCAGCACTTTTTGATTTTGTTTGTTTGTTAGAATTGTACAAATTTTGCCATAAAACGATGCAGTAACCAAAGTTTAGCAACTGATATCTTAAAGACCGATCAATTAGAAAAAAAATACTCATTTCTATTTTGTTTCTTATTGTATAAGGATACTCTATGCAAAGAATCAAGCCTATCTGACTTTACCTAACCTTAGGGTAGAAATCTTGCCATTTTTGGGTTCTGTCCTGATTAGGTGGATACTTAAAGAGTCTGTGTCAGCCACTCCTTTGTTATTGTTTTCGTTCGATATGAGACGACAACTTACGTGTAGAAATCTATTAATAAACATCTAAAAACAAAGTTTCAGAATTGATGTACCAAATTCAATCGAGAGCATTGCTCTATATACTCTGAATCAGCCGATGGAAATGGATACTTTAACTAACTTGGTATGTCACTATATGCTGTCAATATGGCGGCTGACACAGCTCTTTAAAACACAAACACAGATAGTGCGATTCAGGATGACAGTGGAAAGTAAAACAGGCTCTACACATTCGTATTGATCTTATTGATCTATTGATCGTCTTGGGTTTTTGTTAAGTTATCCAATCAGAATGCGAAGAAAAACAAAAAAAGGAACAGTGCCTAACACAGATACAAAGAGTTTTTTTTTATCCGACCCCGAGCTGTTTGGAAATTCTGAAAATCTACACATCCTTGCAAATAATTTAAACTAATTACGATTTTGAGACGGTAAAAGCACAAAATATTGACGGCTAGTTAGGTGAACATATTTTTCGTATTTGCGTGCTCTCCCGCAATCACAACGCGGCCTTTCGCACGAGCTCGATTACTTTTCTGTTCACAGTTTTCCATCTTTTTCGGCGAAAAAAATATAAAATATAGCTAAAGTTTTTTTACTATTGACAATTTAATGAAACACAAATGCGAAAAAAGTTGAATTTCGCTAGCTCTTTTCTAGCCGTCAATACCACAACATATTAACGGCTCACAACAAAACAGAATGGGCAGGGTGAATCGCGATACGATCGCGTATCCAAACCTCGTTACGCTTATGATCTTCTTCGTTTATGCTTGATATGAGAAGAGAGATTCGAGCAAAAAAAGTGAAAAAGTAGCCAAAAATCCAGTAACTCAAAATTTGAGAACATCTTGGCTTGATTTTGTTTTGGAAGAACTGTACATGAAAGCATTAACTTGGTTTCGTGCCGCTATGAAAGTATATCATGGCGGGCGGATAAATTACATTTCAAAGTTCACCACCTGGAGTATCATAATATGAAAATGTCAAGTGCAATTGTATCAAAATCCCATGAATTATATATGTTACTCTAGAATGAAGCCAAGGAGGATTCAGACGATCTAGTAACCAAATGTTTGGGCACACGTTGCTAGAATCACAAAAAAATAATCGCAAACATTCAAAGAGAATGCCTCTTTTGAGGGATGTTTTTCGTAAGCCTAAGCAAATAATTGCTGTATATTGTATCCTGCGGTCAAAGCCCAAATCCTAATGTAATCTTTTTTTGAAAAAAAAAAGTGCAAACCGAGACAAGGAATTATGCTACTGCTAGTTTTTTTAATTTTGATTTTAAAAGTCGTCCTTTTAAGATTATAGAATATTATCACTACGATTGAGATGACGGCAGTGAAGAAAACAAAAAAATAATAAAGACCTTACGTTACATCGATGTGCATCAGGCTCTTCAATATCAACGATACCCTCCTCTGACACGTCTCTATGGAAATTATGCAGACAATTCAGTCAAGAAAACGGGTCTAACATAAACAAATATTTTAATTTTACCTTTCCTCTTCTATATATATAAATAGCAAAGTAGTAGTTCAGTATTAAAAGAAGCAGTTAAAATACACTAAAAGAAAGTTAACACATGTGTATCCAAGAGAGAAAATGAGACAATACAATTGGATATCTGAGATATTAACCATTAAATTGCAAAATAAGATACACATAGGCATACCAAGGACATGTTTTACTTTTGTGAAACGTAAACATCATGAAACAGAAATATACATCATTAGGCGGGGTATATTTTCATTTTAAAGCCAGTCGCAATAACCGAATGAAAACTTTAGTCCCTTTTATGACCTACGTTAGCTCTTACAAGACATCGTTAGGTTACATAAATATAGAAACCTAAAGCACATGTATAGGTTCTAAATCTTGGAAACTACAATGAGGTGGGTTTTGCAGGAAGTTTACAATAATGGAAGGAAAGAAGAAGGTGGTCACTAACTGGATGAATGTAATTAAACCGAATATAAGGAATGAAGTATACTACTCAAATGCTTATCATTGACAATGTTTTGAATAACATGATTCCAAAACCAAAGACCGCCTTTAAAAAAGAAGAATTCTGCAAGCAAACATATGACAACTTGGCGACTGAATGGAAATTAAGCTATAAAGATTGCGCTCCAAAGTCTGCGATATAAATAATCATTCACGTCTTCCATGTAGAATAAATGATATTAGGCTTCTAGTAATCTCATTCATTGTTCACATACTTACCTTTGAGCGTAATTACATTGGACCACTATTCCAGGTAACCTAATATGATTGTTAGCAAGCACGCTTTCCTATCGGGCTATCGGGTAAAAAGTACTGCATGTGTTTCTCTCCAAAGTTACCAGCAGGCACTGCGCGATTCTTAGCTCCATCACGAGAGAAGGCCTGGTTCTACTTATTTGAAGAACCAAAATATTTAAGCGCTTACCATTTTCCAGGTAAATTTGGAGGCCAAATATGTTGTATATTATCGTATTTGATTTTCGTGTTTTTCTAAACAGAGAATGAAAATAATAAACATTTATGACTTATTCAACGTAATATAATTAAGATAGCGGCTTCCTGCTCGTATATTTAATTTAAAAAAAACACACAAAGATTCTTCTTCCCATGGTTATTTAGTGAGTGAACTTTAGGTTTCCTAATGAAGCGACACTCCACGTCCACTGCGCTCTTTCACCTTCACCTTCACTCCCACCTCCACTTCAACTCTATTTTGTTCTCTAAAAAGGACCAGTTCCGAATGAAGGGTCACTTCATTTCAACGAACTCCTTGTTTACCTTCACTTCAGCTCCCACTCCCATCTTCACCTCCACCTCCACGTCAACCTCAATTCTATTTAAAAGTACGGTTCATAATGAAGCGACGCTCCACTTCACCCCACCAACTCCATCAAACTCCTTCACCTTCACTTCAACCACCACTTCAACTCCATTTCTATTCCTCTCCATCACCAAACTCCACCTCCAACCCTCTCGACCTCCATTCACTAACGTCCATTTCTTCTCCATTTTCACCTCCACGTTTTTCCGAGCCACAAACACAAGCTCTAATAATGAATTATTCAAGCTTTTCTTCAATAAAATATCAAACACATATTATGAGGCAACTTCTCACGGCAGGGTCCGTACACTTTTGTTAAGAAAAAATTCCAGTATTTTTGAGAGCATTTTCCACCTTGGGTGGTGTCAACGATTCTTCCTACTTTAGGCAGCTTGGTCCTCGGAGAAAACCCACAAAACAGTGTAGGCAGTATCATATGGTTTGCTACATATATCGCTTGTGATTTTCTGATAGATTTCCAGGACATTCCAGGACTTTGATAAATAATCCAGGATTTTCCAGCCCTGGAATTCAAAATTTTCAAATCAAGTACTCTCCAGGTTTTCCAGGATTTGTACGAACCCTGCACGGCTTGTTCGACGTAGCAACATTAACTACGAAGGTAGAACAATGAATACGGGATCGGTGAATTGTGACGGGAAGAGGTCAAAACAAATGCCCTCTGACTGGACCAAATTTGGGCGAGGTCAGCTGCCTACCACCTAAAGTTTTCGAAAAACTCAATATATAAAAATGTTCTTTTTGAAATAGTTTGCAACCACACCAAACAATCCGCAATGTTTAATGCATTAAGATTTTGCACAGCCTCACTTAGGTGTTTAAAATGGGGTTGGGAGTGACCGTAACCTTTCTGGCCCAAATTGGGTCCCTACCTCTGCTACCTGTGGGCATGAACTTTAACCACATCAATACAGGCACTTTAAATAAATACTCTTGAGAGCGGGGACAATGTTTGGCATCTCTCAACAATAATTTTCGTTAATTACGCTACCCATTGACCTTTGAATGAATGAAACATCGTGTTAGTTCAGCGCGTTGATCGCATATAAGCCACGGAACGTGCAACACATGTGGGCGGATGAAGCTAAACATCCCATCAAGCATAGTGTCTACGAGCTACTTTTGTGCTCCTAATTCGTACTTAAGATAATAATATGCTAGATAGATATTAGAAAACAAATATTTCACAAGATGGCTAAAATAAAATTAAGTAACGCCGTACCACCTGAAATAAATAAATGCCAAGAACGAACATTTGCTAGGAAATATCAAGAATCCAACTCAGCTACAAATAGTCTGGTACAAAAACAAGTGTGTGGCGCGTATCCTGATCATGAGATCATATTTCGGTGTTTTTACTAGTTAACAACTATCCCCCGAAAGGGAGGCGAATAGTGGTGGATATATACCGAGATGAACGCACTGGCAAGTGTCTATGAAATATTTTGTAAAATCCATCAGTTCTGCATGCTGTGACCAATTTTTAGATTTTAAAACGTCGCTTTCCTTTAATATTTCAGGAATATTTTTATTTCGGCTCAGCCGTGACGATAATTTTCAAGAGAACACATAAGTCCACGGAGAAAGGAATGCAGACAAAAACATGAGCCCGTAAAATACCGCGGTTCGGTGAATCCTTAATAGTTTGTATGAAAGAATGGCATCTCTACGATGAACAGAAACGCACGAAGCAGATGCAGTGGTTGAAACGACACCTTTTCTACACTTTACACACTAAAGCAAAAGCATATCTGGATGTCTCGATAAAAAAAAACACAAAATATAGTATTGATACATAAGCACAAAATATAGCATTCAAAATACTTACACTTCACAACAAACTTTTCCGGATTTTGTACATCGAAACGTCTTAAAACGCTACCAGATCTCGCAACTGAAATTCAATTCGCTTATAGCCTCTTGAAGATATCAATGAAATTCAATTTATATGACAGAACGAGGCCTGCGAGATGCATTCCATAGGATTTCCTAAGTAACACAATAACTTCTAATTGCTAAAATATACTTTGAAATTCGGGAGAATAATGCGCTAATTATTATTATGTTACTCCAATAATGGCACGAGAAAGCAAGGGCCATTAACTTCGGAACCAACTACTACCTAGTTCTTATTAAGAATGATACTGACTACATTAAGGATGAAAGAGAAAAAAAAACCCATACTTCATTCTTTTCATTAGTTCACTTCTACAGCTAGGTGTATCGTGTCGACAATCAGAGTTAGTCATTTAAAGTCTAATGCTAATGAAAAAGACAGTCATAAAGTGCATTAATTATTTAATCGACGCTGTGACCAGCATTTCTGTTGATTAAGAATTTATAGAACTGCATCAATACAGTGAGACGGAAATCTAAGCTTAGGCGCTTATATTGTTAAAAGCTTTATATAAGAACAAAAAGGTTGTGGGAAAAGAGAAAAGTTCACTCACGTAATTCAAGTGGCCGATGGAAGGGCAACATATAATCACGGGATTAAATACGAAGAAAATACACTCAATTGACACTATTTAGTAGAAAACAGTACACCAATTTGTTTTCTCACAAAAATTCCATTTCAAATATGTATTATTTACCGGCGGCGAGTTCAGAAGTGATATATCGCGACCGAGGCCTGTCAGTTGCTCTTCGAGAGTCTAATGACAACCGAAGACCACTTCTAAATTGTAGTGTAGACACAATAATTCTACATTTAAGCAATAGAGAACTTTTTCCGTGTCTACATACTCTGATGCAAACACGAGGGGAGGTTGGGAGAATTCGAACAGTTATGCAGCCACGAGACCGAAGGTCGAGTGGCTGCATAACTAGTCGAGAATTCTCCCAACCTACCCGAGTGTTTGCATCAGAGTATGTAGACACTGGGAAAAAGTTCTCTATTGCTTTTATAAAATATCTTTCACTTTTTGAAGCGAAAGATTTAAAATGAATTTATTTCAACATTTTGTGTGAATATATAAATTCTCCTAACCGCACGACGGCCTGAACGGGCCAATCAGAGGGCGTGTTATATCGCATGTGTTCAAGTTTATCACTCAGTTGGCTGCAAGTTTTGCGAAGTGGAGGCGAGAGAAAACTGCTTTCTAAGAAACATTTGATGACTTTATTGACCTCTTCTATGGTGTTTATTGTAATTGAAGCATAAGCGAATGTCAATGAAGGGATGTACGGGTTAAGAATTGCAAAGCCAAAGGAATTTTCCGTACAACAATAGCCTTCGTGTTGACTTGAGCCTTTTGATGAGTTTTGGAAAGGCAAATTCGGCTGGCATCGAAAAAGCTGGATAGCAAAAAAAGCGTGTCTTGTTTCAATCTTCAAATCAAGCAAAATGTTGAATACCAGACTGGAATGATACTATGGGGGCTTCAATTGTTGCTGATGGCATGAACGAATATTGAATTTTTAAAGCAACTCAAGTCAAAGTTTCGTCGACAGTGCCGTCGGTGTTCGCCGATCGCCGGTAAGAATTTCATGTTTTGTTAATACTCCAAATCTTGTTAACTTGCTAGCAAACGATTTCTTACCTACTCGGCTTGTGAAAGATCATCATTGAATAGGAAATTGAATAGGAAAGTAAGTGGAAATAAATTGTGATTTGTTCCATAATTTGGTCTTCATTTTTGGCTAGCCGATCGATTCGCCGAAATTCAGAATTTTAGTTGGGTCGCTTTATAACTTGATTTGTGTTGTTTTTCTCCTCTTAGTACGAGCTTTATACTTTTAAAAAGTTCCCAGAAGTCAAAGAACGTTTCATAAAGGGAGGGAAGAGGATTTCGGAGGACAAAAATATCATGTAAGGTACTTGTAATCGTACGAAAATATTGACAATCCTGAAAGTTTACACGCGTTTGACTAAAAAAGTCGAAGACAAGCCAATTCTTTGAACTTGTGGTTTAAGGATGGGACGACAAATGATAGCTAAAAAGAAAACAGCACTGCTTTCACAATTTCATTGCTTCAAGTGTTTGGATAAATTTTTGTCAAAATATGTAAAGAATGAAAAAAGAAGACAGCGCAAACATCGTCCCGGGCGTGACGTCACAACCGTGTTTATATACTCTCATATAAACACACCTGTCGACCAATGAGAGCGCGCGTACTATCTTAGTTATTTTATAAATGCAGATGGTACGGTTCCGAAGGGGCAAGTGTTGAATAAAAATGTATTATACAAGAAATATGGAAAATACGGGTGTGCTAGGATCAGTGTGGGGTTCAGCATATCAAGAAAATTTCGCCAAACAGAGGCATATGGAATTTCTGCAGAAACCCATCCATGGGGAAAGCTGCATTTTCCAAGGCCAAGGATAACCATGGGAACTCCGAACATTTCCTATTATTCTACCATGGGAGAAGCTTTTCCCATGGAAATTCCCTGTGAAAAGTAGTCGACTTGCAGACGTTGCAAATCGTCCGTAGTACGAAATCCTCATTACCTTATTTGGAAGGCCTGTAAGTAATGTTCATCATACCTTAGTGAAGCAGAAAAAAGTAGGCCTTGCAGATACGTCATATCGAGATACGTCCTCAGGTGTGTTAAGGCCTGACTTGAAAGGAGGTGGGGCTTATACGCGGATTCTTAAGGCAAAAAGCAGTTTTTGCAAATAACTACATTAGCAAAATAGCTACCGAAATGGAACTTGGCATGAGTAACACGTCCCCGGACCTTAACGGTTCCATGCACTAAGTTGCTATGGAGACACAATTTTATAGTATCTGTAAGTACCGTTTAAAATTTACTTTCAATCAAAAACGGGGAAAACTTACTGGCAATTTTCCTACTTTTTGACCCTAAATTCGTAATCTCCATGAACTTCTACATTTGATAGCGTTTTTTTAATCGTGTCCAGGGTCACGTGATCGTGAGAACTGTTGCCCTAGCAACCAAGTTTCTCTCCTATCTCCGCTAATTTTCAAGGTGGTCAGCCTTAAAAGACGCTACATTGAAGGAATCAATGCAGTAAAGGAAAATTCCATCGTATTTTCAGAATAGGATGAGGTTTTCTGTTCCCCATTTTAAGTTTTGTCCACAAAAAGGAAAAATATGGCGCACGTCACTTTAATTTGGTTGTCATGGAAACATCAACTGTCAAAATTTTGCTAGTACTGGAATGAACATTGATGCAAAGTTTCATTGCTGTAGCTTTTTTGGTATTCGAGATATTGGCAAAATTATTTTCTGCCCGCGTATAAGCCCCAAGTCAGGCCTTAACACACCTGAGGATCATATCTTCAGTCGCAAGGTTTTTTGTTCTCGACCGGAGGGCCTGACGAGATTTAGAATTGATTGTGCTGCTGAGAGACATTAGCGCTCGCGCAACTAGTCAGAGTGATTTTCTGTACCTGCCAGCAATAAAGACTGAAACAGCCAAAATAGCTTTTTATTATCATGGCTGTATTATATTTTAAATAATCACAAATCTTAAGTAGATAATATGCAGCTTGCTTGTGATGATTATTATATATTATATATTATATATGCATAGCCCACTACTTTGTAGTTTGAGCACTCTGGCATGATACAATGAACCCCTTAATTTGCCTTGTTACATTGTTATCATAGCTGAGGTTCAGTCTCATTTTTCTCTTCTCTGTTCTGCACTGATGAGCCCACAAAGGGCGAAACAGTACTGTCTGCAGATTGAGCCATATGTATATTATTTAAGCAATAAAAGTACTTTCCGCGTGCTCTCTGGTTTCTTACAAACACGAGGGGGATGTTGGGAGAACTGATCAAAACTTGAAAGACACGAGCCGAAGGCGAGTGTCTTTCAAGTTTTATCAGTTCGACCAACATTCCCCGAGTGTTTGTAAGAAACCAGAGAGCACGCAGAAAGTATTTTTATTGCTTTTAGAAAATAACATACACACGCGCGACAGCGTTGCGTGACAATCGTGTTTCTCAGGTCTCTTACAAACACGCTTTTTAACCAATCAGAATGCGCACATTCACAATATAACATAGGTGTTATTTTCTAAATATTTATACATATTTATATTTAGTTTACAGGGATGTTGTTCCCAGGGCTCCTATTGATAGCAGGGAGGCTGTAGCCTCTCTCAATGGACTACCCTGGGCCAACATGCAGTTATATTTTGGGTTTAAACAAAGGCGTCTATTTATCTATGCAATTCCACCTAAATGTTTGAAATAAAGGCAATATTTTCTATCGATTTTACGAGGCTCATGTCCTTTGAATATTTTCGAAATCCAAAGCATTTCTGTAAATGTATAAAGACCGACTCACCATACTTACAGCCGGTAAAGCTGAATGATGCTGGATCTCACAGCGCCAATGGATCGAAGCGGGTCGTAAGTACGATACCGAGGCACCGCAAACAACAATGCTATAGATTAATTCATTTGAACGCGAAAGATGTAGAGACTGGATTCCTTGAGATTAGCTCGAATAACTTTTCATGGTTCATACAGATTTTTCAGATAGTTTTTTTAAGGAAAAATACAAATTGAAAAGGACCATTTTTATGGCGATATAAAATCAGTCTGTTAAAGTGCCACTCAAGGTAAATTTCGGAACTACACTCGTAGTAAAGCGCAGAAAAACAGCATATCAAGATAGTTCCTTTGAAAAAAGTGTCGACATTCTCCAACTTCCTTATAAGGAAATATCTGCATACCATATTTGGAATCCCAGTAAGTTTTTCACTACTTCTGTTGGCTTGAAAGCTTAAAACTCAACAAAAACTCAAATATACTCGACGAAAGATGCTGCATCTTCCACTCTCGTGTTCACGGTCAAAAGCCTGGCAACAAGGTAGACAAGATACCACAGGAAGCCCGGTCAATCTCTAGAAAGGCGACACTACTATCTTGATATGGCAGGAGCCTCCTTAATAAAGGGGTGATGATATACTATGGCCAGAGAAAAACATGCGCGCGTGCTTGATCAGAAACGTTTGTTCAATATTTCCACACAAAAAACAAAACAAACAAAAAACAAAACGATACAGCAGCAGCAATAACAAAGAAAGTAAAACTAATGTTTAGCATCGGCAACGACCGCCTATCAAGGCGTTTGTAGCCTAACGTTGTCGACTTGCCACCTTCCTTATTAGGAGTCCCCCGTTACCTTATATGAAGGACTGTAAGTATCTTAGCGAAAAAAAGCACAGGAAACATTCATCAAAACTTGCTGGTGTTCGCGAGAAATATCGTTCTCTTGGGCGCCATGTTGTTTTTTCATCGACCAAAGGGCCTGGGACGTACCACAGGTAGCCCGAGCGATTCGCAGAAAGCGACAACGCTATCTTGATGTGGACGACTTTTGCAGTAGGTACTAGAGATCGGCTCTATCAGATAAAAACAGAAAGTAACCCGTTACTTGAGACTGAAATGTTTTGAAACAATATTACTGTGATACGAATTTTTTTTTGTCCACCTAAGCCTGAAATTGCTTAATCTACAAATGGATTTCCTCTTAAGCAGCTTTTTGGTGGCCTGAAACAACAGCGCTGTGTGGTATTTCGAGTGGCCCCATTACAGCTCTTGGTAATCTAAGTGTCTGTCTTAGTGTGTCTAAGCCCTTTTTGGAGTGCTTGTGAAAGATATACTGCTCTCCGAATTAGATAATGCACAGTGACATATTATTTTACATGTTTTCGCTCGATCACTGACTTTACTTGTTTCACTGCCATTTCAATGGCAGGCTGACCGAATTGAACAACAACAACAACGACGACAACAACAATAAAGTATTGTTGTTTATAATATTTATAATATATTTATAATATATGTTTCGTATAACATTGATAATTTTAACACTTGGAAATCTATTTGCTGCAAATGCTCTTCTACTCGCGATCTGCTCTCTAGTTACTCCTGTTGTTACTAGAATAACTACTTAGCTTAGTATATTTATATCCGTGTTTAATGTGTTTCTAATTTTTCTGTTCTTAGTCTCAAAACGGGCGCACTTAATTTGTAGCCTCGCTCTGTTGTGCGACCCTCACCAAAGTTTTGTTATCATTTGTTTGTCATTTGTTTGTATTTTTTTTTTTCGTGCTATTGTTTATTTTTGTAAATATATTTTTGAATTGGTGAAAGCTATTAAATAAATAAATAAATAAATAAAGTACTTAAAGAGCTTGTGTCAGCCGCCGTTTTGACATCCAAGCAACATACTGAGTTTGAAAAAGCATCCATTTCCATCGGCTGATTTAGGGAATGTAGTGCGATATTTTCGATTCAATTGGTAAATGAAGAAGAAAACTTTGTTTGTAGATGGCTATTTCAAAATTCGTCTTCTAATGCCGAATGAAAACAATAACAAAGGAATGGCTGACACATTCTCTTCACGCAAACCAATTGCGAAGGTCGATTAAGGGGGTTGGCAATACATCAAGCAAACATTCAAACGAAACGAACAAGGAGGATATGAAAAACGCTTATACGAACCAGCTAAATAACCAAAAAGTGGGCACTCGAAAACAATTTAAGAAACAAAAAGGATGGGTGGTGTCGTTAGAAATTTACTTGTGATTCAATACCTCAGTACAGGCTCGCAAGGGATGAGTTCAGAGATACTAAAATTCTGTTTGCATTTTTTGAAAGTTAAAAGGTGCTACACATAAACTATAGTAATACGAGAAGAAACAAATCGAGTTGAGGCGAGTTGAAACAAATAGCGCAAAAACAGGAAAAACTTGTTGTCAATTTCATTTTAAACCCATTTCTTAAGCCGGCTTTTCACGGAGTGGAGACGCTTGCGTTCGTGAGAAAATCAAAGAACCGAGACGTAAGCGTTAGAAAAGCAGAATGGAAGGTTTCCCTTTTCTTGCGTCTGCTCTTACGCTTAGCCACGACGATTTCACACGAACACAATCTCTATGTCTCCGTCTTCGCTTATTTCACTAGTGAACTTCTAAATTTGTTTTTTTTCTAAGTTTTTCTTGTTTATTAGAATTTTTTCTTTTCACAAGATATTGAAAACTTAGTCCCACAGAAGTATGCAATGCAATGCAAATGGTCTTGGTACAATATTTTTTATCAACGTTCGTACGCGAACTGCTAGTGAAATCCTAATTAAACGCTAACAAACTATTATGACAAGCTCCTCAAATTTTAATTAAACATCAAACAACGCTACTATAAGTACTACTACTTGGCTTTGCGTTAATCAAAACTCCAATCCTTTATCAACCACAAAAGGCTGTGGTAAATTCCTGCCACACTGGCGTTAATTTCTTCCTTGCTCCCACACAGATATAACCAGAACTTTCGCCTGGAGGCAAACGGCTGTTTTTTGTTTAACCTCCAATCTGATAAGTCACGATTAAACAGACTATTTATAAAAATAATTTAAGTACTGCGCATATTTGTTGTTTATCACTGGGCTCTAATCACGGCCTTATGACCTTACAATTTAGCCCCTTTCCTCGACGTGATATCAACGAACTTAATACAAAAATTGATGTCTCACAAAGGAGCTTAAAAGCTGGTGGGGTTTGAACAAATATTGTTCTGGTAAAGAGCTTGACCGTGGGAGCACTTCGTTTTTTTTCTGAAGATGAATTTTACAGCGGAAAACCTGACATATGGTCCCCCAGAGCCGACACAAGAACTCGACATTGGAGTCTTGACTTTAGTGTTCTTGCTATATGGTATTATAGCTCTGGTAGGAAGTATCGGAAATCTGCTTGTGTTTAAGGCGATACTCTCACAGCGCAGTCTCAATGTCAGTGAGTATTTTATTCTCAACTTAACCGCAACAGACCTGGGTGCGTGTTGTATCAGCATTCCTCTAGACTTGACAGAGCGCGCGACGAAACGCTTCCTGTTCGGTCCGTTCCTCTGCAACATCATATACCCGCTACAAACAATCTTCATGTCTGTGTCAGTCATGACGCTAGTAGTCATGAGTATTGAGCGATACTGCCTCATAGTCACCCCATTTCGAAGACACCTTGGTTCTAGAGTGGCTATCGTTACTATATCCGCCACCTGGGTCGCCTCCGTGCTGTTAGTCCTGCCATATATTTTAGTCCTCGAGCACAGAGAAAACCAGTGCACTGAAAACTGGCCGGAGGAGACTCATGGAAAAGCATTCACTCTGGGTGTTTTCCTGCTCTTGTACTTAATTCCTATGGTCTTCATCACAGTATCATATACGAGAATCATTATTTCCCTCCAGCAAGACTCCAGAACCCAGCTCATGCAGTGCGTAATGAACACTACGGACCGATCCGAGAGAAAACGGGAAATGGTACTAGCGCGCATCAAGCGCAATGTCCAAGTTGTTAATATCTTCATAGCCGCGGGGTTAGCATTCGCAGCGTGTATGCTACCAACACATATTTGCTGGTTATGGCACGATTACGGCACGGGGTCGAGAAACGCGCACTTTACTACAATAGTGACATTCGCAAACGTCTTAATGTACAGCAATAGCGCTATAGACCCATTTATATTTGGGTCTATGAAACTGAGGCGGATTTGTATGAGTGCTCTTTGCATTGGTCGGAGGTGTGGTCGGAATAACGAGACCAGGAGACCTTTATTGATTCTGCGCACAAGATTGCTGAGCATCCCAATGATAGATTTTAGACTGAGCAAGATGACCACCTATGACGAGAATACGATTATCACTGAAAAAGAGACCTGTGTCTGACTTGGTTGTCATATCGATATCCCCGCGAGCTGCGAACACCGATTGGTTATTCAGCCGACGAAAGGTGGTATATTTCGCGATATTTTACTGACGATAGACCACGTTATTCATGCTATTTGCGGCTGTCTTTGGATACATTCACTAGTCTCAAGTAGCACGGCCATGAACACCAAAAACAGGAAGTAGGCAGCTTTCCGTCCCCTAAAGGCAAACCCTCTAAACAAATTAGCGGGCATGTTCATCGTCACCAACAATCGTAACAGTTACATTTATCCCTATCTAACAAACGAATCGATGAAACCTCTCAGAGTCCGCGCTCTGAGTAAAAACAGATATATTCAGATTCGTAGAGGACGGATGGAAATCGAGCCAACAGAATAGAGGAAACGAAAGCCAGATATTCTCAGCTTCTTTTTAAACCATCCATTTGCGTGCAAAGAGATGCAATTCTCAATATTCGATACCTCAATCGTCAAACAATCATTATAAGCATCATAACTCTCGAATAGATATACGGACTTTAAATGAGCGACACTGTGAAGGGATGGCGATCATAAAAGGATTTTCTCGTTTACTCGTGCATAAACAATCTGCATTTGAAATCCCTGTGGACTTCTCCCTTTACGCATGCTCGGGGATCCCCCTGCTCGCGGGCGGGAAAACATAGAGCTGGATCCTGGAGTATGTCCACTTCAAGGTAGCGGCTAGCAAGTATAATTTACAATTATTCCTCCAGTCCGAGTGGACTCGAGTCAAGCGTTTATGAAAAATAGGGCAAGGTAAAACTAGTCGATCGCTTTTACAATGAGAGCAATGTCACATGTTCGAGCAAGGAACAATAAATAGTTCATAACCTACTGAAAAAGGAAAGATAATAAAATCAATTTTTTACCTGCACAAAGTATTTTACTCAAGAAATTTGTACAATAGCTTGAGTTATTTACAGTGGAAAATATATTATAAACCTTCAGAAACAGTTCTTTGCCTCGTTTCTTTTTCTTTTCAAGCAAAAAGCATTAAGTTCGTCTCAGAGGCATTGGGTACGGAGAGATAAGGGCTTAATGTTTTCAAAACACGTTTTTAAGACACCACAGATGTTTGAGCACGAACGAGAAGGACAGGCAGAAATAAATGACACGCGACTACTAATAAGCGAGATGACCCTTAATATAAATACGCCTTAAAGACGTTAAATACTGATATCACAAATTGTTTACATCTGGAAGGAGTGTAGAAATTTGGCATAACCATCAGCATGCACACGCACAAGAGGAGATTAAATAGTTATTTAAAGGGAGCCTGTCAAGCTACGCGCATGCTCCAGGAACGATCATTGATTCATCAGCAAAACTAATTAGACCATCCTATTAGATAACTATTTAAGTTAAGAAGAATGGTCCGATTGATTGAGAAATAGCGAGATTATAAACGATTGTTTTCGAGGTTTCTAGCCTTCGCTAGCCATCGTTACGAGACGATATTTCTTTGTTTTGAGATGCCCAGAAAAGCTGCGCAGTTGGGTGACATTTTCCCTTTAAGAAGGTAACAAACGGCGATGAGAGCTGACTAGAAATTTTACTTCTACACATGCTTGATCACAAACTCTCATGCACCCTTATTTACTCTGAACATGTTCAACATGAGAGTTGCTGAAAGTATTTTCTGTTTAATATGTGAGAATGAATGCTAGTCAACTCTCATCTCTGTTTCATCTCCGCATTACATTCAGTTTGATGACCACAAGGTCAATCAACTCGTCTAGTAGCAATAAAAAAAGACGTGACCGAGAACACGTGACCGAGAACACGTGACCGAGAACATGTGACCGAGAACACGTGACCGAGAACACGTGACCGAGAACACGTTACCTGCACCTACTCGTCTGTCGGGATGTTGACGTCCACGCCGAATTGTCTTGAGAAATTTTTAAGCTGTCTCTCGTATAAAACATTTCTTTCTACTGTTTTTTGATAATTGTATTTAAGATCTTCTATTTCTTCAAAGAAGGCGGGGTCGAAGGCTTCGAGCTCTTTTTGAAGCTGGAAAGGACAAAAAACAAATATGAAAAGTGTAACAATTCTGGATAGCCCCTTGATATTTCTGACAACAAAACAAACAAATACATGCAATGAATGAATTTAGGAACGTATGAATGAAATGAATCTGTTCAGAGTCGCGTGGCGTAAAAGGGGAGAAAATCAGCTTTCTACGAGTTTCAAACTTTATGAGTTATAAACTTTATGAGTATATAAGATCAATAATCTTTACCCAGCCAAAGACGAAATTCAAAATTCCCAAGTATAATTCACAAACTGTATTCATACAAAGAGAGCTGCGAACGGAAACTGTCATGTAGGGAAATTGTGAAGGATCAGCAAGTGGATTGAAAGTATTACACTTTAATATTTATACCTTAGCAACTTCGTGAGATAGTCGATCTCTCTCTATTTCAACTGTTTTTAACTTTGTCCTGGTAAAAAGAAAATAACAAAAAAGATCAACAGTATGCATTCAATTACTGTTTGTTTGTACTAGAACACAAAACCAACAACATCTATAAACTACTTTACCTCAGTTCTACGTCATCTGCTAGCATTTTGTCGTAGTTTTTAACTTTATCTAGTATTTCTTCTTGATCCTGTAATTAAGTTCAATAGATCACTATTTAAACAATAATCACTACATTTATGTCATCAATAACAGGAGCAAAAACAGAAACCACGTGTAAGTGGCCGGACAGAGGCAGCAAATGGACCGACAACATCGTGAAATCAAGCATACAGTTGGGTATGAATCGAAAACAAATAAGCAAACAAGGCGGAAAATGAACCTAAAACATTGTGAAATTAAGTATAGTTGGAGACCAATATAAAACAAACAAACAACAACAACAATAAAAACAAGCAAGCTAACAAGCATAATGACACGAAAAAATAAGAAGAAATGGTGCAATGGTTATACAATGGTTTCGAGTGGCATACTGCGTCACCTTGTATTTTATGGTATACGAGCCTTCAGGCGAGTGTGTATGCTAAGAAAATAAAACTGACAAGTGGATATTCTGCAATATGCCACTATAATTCATTGTTAAACTATTTTATACCGCGCTACAGAACTAAAGACAACGTTTAACATACAAGCAGTGCATGATGGGAAGGTTGAGTGAAATACCGCCGAATATACAACGCCATTCCTGCGTTCTGATTGGCTGTATTTTCTGTGGCGTGGTATTAATAATAGTTCATACTAGCGTCGCGAGCGTCGTAATGGGATCGTAGTAAGACTAGCTAAGAGTATACATTTAGAGTGCGTCTGAAAATATGCTGCAATCGATGATTGCATCTGAAACTCCAAAGTTTTGACCTTGAAACTTGAATGTTTTCACGGAAAAAACTTTACCGTTTTTGTCAAAATATTCAAGTCCGCAATTTCGTTCTATCAATAACCATTAAAAAAAGCTAATATTCTGATAGCTTCATAGTTTTTCTGGTCATAAGAAATAAAGCAATAGACCTTTTTCCAAAATGGCCGGCGAAAATTCAAATCAATTTTTGTTAAAAATGAACACCAGCACTAGAACACACATAATCACTTTAGTAAAACTACAAAATTTCGCTGCATTATATCCAATATCTTCCGAGAAAACGAACGTTGAAAATTTGAAAATTTACAGACGTTTGTATGACTGGGGGTATGCGTCATACCCCCAGTCATACACATCTCTGTAAAATTTTCAATTTTCAGACTCTGCTTTCTCAGCCGAAATGGCATTTGGCAAAGTGAAAATTTCAAGTATTACTAATGTGAGGATACTCTTTCTAGTGCCAGTATTTGATTTTCAGTCAGTTTAATTTTAAGACATGTGAATTTGCGGCGGCCATTTTTGGAAAAAGGTCTATTGAATTGTTACCTTTTCCGCTAATTAGCGTCGCCAAAGCTTCACGCATGGGCGGGCAAACATTGAACTTCAACTGTCAAAACTTCGAAGTTTCACGTGTCGACAGAACATGTCTTGGTCGAGCGTGTGGAAGGGTAGATGCAACCGACGGTGACCGTCTTGATAATCGCCTCGTCTTTATACTAGACAGCTAAGCCGTCCGGAAGATAAGGTCGTCTGCAGGATGCTCTTAATTTCAGATGGCTAAGCCGCCCGACGGCTAAGACGTCTCAAGTTTTTCTCGACTTTATACTAGGCGCTACTAAGCCGTCTGAGTTGCCTAAGTTCGTCCAGATTGCTTAGCCGTCTTCTAATATAAAATACGGCCAATACAGCGCAACACCAACTCATTCATTAAGCGTCTTTGTCGAAGTCTCAGTCTTAAAGAAAACGATCAATTTTGACCCTTACGACTGCAAATACAAAGCTCTTGCGACGGCTACTGAGCCTACCCTTTACTGTGCTAACGAATGGGCGAGCAACAAACGACGATGAAATCATACAGCCAGATAAACAACAACAAAAACAAAATAAGCTTATTCCCAAAGGATATAAATTTTCTACGATATACCCTTTTCAAGGGATATACAAAAACAAAATAAGCTTATTCCCAAAGGATATAAATTTTCTACGATATACCCTTTTCAAGGGATATACATTTTGTTAACACAAAAATATATTATTAGTGCGATTGCTACACGAACTCACCAAATCTTTTGGCAATTCCCCCGCTTGTCCCATGAGTCGCAACTGTCTCATTTCTGCTACCATTTCTTCTTTCTCAGAATCCAATGTCGCAATTCGTAATCTACCGAGAAACAGACACGTACAAAATCAACACAGGTCTCTCTTAGAGCGGATTTCAGATGACTGTCGTGATTTAATTGCGTTTGCGTTCTCATTGGCTGCTTATTTCTATCAACCAATCAAATTGCGAACTAATTACAAGCAAGGAATTAGTAGCAAATCAAATGCGAGAGCAATTGTGAGACTTAAAAGTAATCCTGAATTGGTTCGGCCTCCTGATTGGCTGGGCTGGAAACCCTTCGATAGCAAGTTGTATATTCTTGTTTCTGATTGGCTAGTGATTACATAATTGCGTTTACTTTCATGACGGTTATCTGAAATCTGCTCTATACACCTCTTTCCAAAATGGCGGACTGGCCCTTGATGCCTCGATCTCATGAAATTACGCTTTTTTTGTTTTATGTTCACTCAAGCTCAAAGACAAAAGATAATTTCATGAGAGTGAGGCAACAAGGGTCAATGGAACAAAACGTCGCCATTTTGGAAAAAGGTGTATGATACTGTCTACGCTGCATGACGTCATCCATCGTTATTAACGTGCCAGCCATAGATCAGTTGGTTCACAGAACAAAGAGGCCTTTTTAATCCACGGTTGTTACATTAGCATTAGAATGCCAATGTTGCTAAACAGTGAATAGCGCTAAAAAACAATTTAAGAGGAAATCCGCCAAGAAATCGAGTAATTTTGACACAACGTGGAAACAATTTTGAGATAGAGTATTACAAAACCAATCTCCTTGCTTGGAGCGTTTTTTGAAAGGTCTTGATAAAATAAAGAATTGGCCATAACACCGAGAACACATTCCAAAGGAAACCTGAGAAATACTTTTGTGAAGGAATGGTGCTGGCTACTGATGTTCATTTCATGGTGGGGTCAACCTTTATACATTGTATGGATTTGGACAAATTCCAGGATCTATTTTCGATGTTTGGTGTTGTAAGAAGCGAATTATCAAAAACAGTAAGACAGAAGTCTACACTTTCATGTACATTATTTTGTTCCAATATTTTTTTCTAATCGTTACTCGATTTTCAAATAGATTACGTCTCAATACATACCTTGCTCTTTGTAGCTCTTTCACCAGGTCCCTATCTCCTTTCACATCGCTAGGAAATCTCTCAAGTATCGCAACCTGTGAAACGAAAAAACATTATATGAGTATGACAAGTTCATGGAAAGTCGTCCGGGAAAGCACACAGTCGAAAACAGGGTTCCCACGTCTTCAGGCTCTCAAAAGTCCAGGAGTTGCAATGACTTTTCATAATGAATGCAGTTTTCGCAAGAAAACATCAAGGGTATCCCTTGTATCAAAGATATAGAACGTTGACAGTTTTTATTCAGGTTCCTTTATTTCTATTTACAATATACACACTTAACACCTTGCAAATCTTTCTTCAGGAAAATATTTCCATGACTTAATTAATTAATTGACTTTGATAGGTTTTTGTAAAAAAAATCCATGTCTTTCCAGGCCTGGAAAAGGACATTTAAAAAAACAATAACAACAATGACATTCCAGGTTATTAAGGACCCGTGGGAACACTGGAAAAGTGTCCTACCTATTGTTGCAGCTTTTGTAGCTTCTTACTTCCATACAGCTAGTATTTGCATTTGACCGTGGATCGCTTTTGAAATGTGCAGATTTCCACTGCAGCACACGCATCCGCGTGGGGACGTCTGTCTCGCCACCCGACGTGGGTGCGCAAGCATTGGAAAACCTTTTTGTTTTGGTCTGGTTGCCATTGGAAACGTCTCGGTAGCGACTGACAAACATGTCATTGTTCCCACCAAAAACGTAACTATTTGAAAATCACACAAAATCGTCCATTGCCACGGAGCACGCTCAGTGCAAATAGCTGTAACACTTGCGGACATTAGTACCTTGATCAACTAGACGCCATCAATGACCAAAGTCGACTGCTTATTAGCAGCGAAAACGCAATAATCAAAGAGGCCCGTACCTTTTCCTCCATTTCTTGTTGTTTCTTCAGTAAATCCGATTCCCTTTGAGCTGCGGCCTTGAGATACGTTTTGATATCTTTCAGGAGATTAGTCTTAAGGAAAACAAAAGTGCAATAACCGAACACATGCATAGATTAAAAAAATAATCATCATCATGACTAACTTTCTTCAGCAATAAATTAGAGAAACAAGGGTGGAAAAGCAACTGGATTACAACTAATACTACAGTACAGAAGCCCTAATACAATAAAGAGGCCCGAGTATAAGAACCTGGATTTACAGCCATTCTCAGACACACGCGGTCGCCGGGAAAAAAAGCTTGCAAGCGAAAACTCGTTTCTTTTGTCAAAGTTTTTATGGCAACGCACGTGCTTTCGCCGGGTTGTCGCGCTCAGACAAGACAGAAAAAACAGAGTTTTCGCTTCCAAGCTATCTCCCCGCCGACCGCGTGTAACTGAGAATGGCTGTAAGAACCTGTTTTAGGCAAGGTTCTTATACAGGGTTTTACTGTACTGTCAGAACTCAATAAGTACGGGAAATAGGAGCTGAGCTATCAAAACATAGGAACACATGGGAATAAGGCTTAAAAAGGCTAAAACGAAGGAAACATATCATAATACCCGGAACATCTGATCGCAAACGACACCTTTATAAAATCCAACATTATATATAAAATTCGCAATTCGCATTCGCAAACGCACTGTGGAGCTCTACCTTTTTCTCTAGTTCCGCTTGTAATTTCTGCACCTTTTCCTCGTACACTTTTGGCAAAACCACAGACTTCCATTCCTTACTGTCCATTGCCTCTAGATTCGTACCAGACAATCTTGCCTGGGCCTGTATGGGAAAGGTCCATTACATTATCAGCATTCAACACAAAGAAACGGGTTGCAAAGCTGACATGAATGGTCTAGCAATATTTCAGGAATGATACAGCTACCCGTAAGATCTTGTGTGATTGGATGGGCAGAACAAAGCATCCCACTGTTTCCTCGTTCTATTGTATGACCCCTATTGTATTGTTTTGCACTGAGGGTATCAATCCAGTAGGCTCAGATCTTACGAGAGTTGTATCATGACAATATTTGGCGAACGTTATACGTTGTATAAGTTTGTATAAGTGAAGCGGGCTCAGTGGCGGATCCAGGATTTGTCAAGGGGGGTTCCGTTTTTCCACTTTTCCCAATATGCAACAAAATGATTATATGGATACCCCGCGCGCGGTCTCGGTAACGCTGTCAAATCCTTATTCTTCAATACCTACTTTTTAAACGATGATGAATCACTCCGTTAACAAAAAATATAACTTTATTCTCCTTGTACACGTTTTATTTATTGCTCGGAGCGAGCGTAGCGAGCGGAGAGCAAGTCTATTCTTGCCGTTACATGCGTGAGAGGTGATTTTTCATGTCTTTTTCATGTCCACAAAATCATCTACCCCCTCTCAAAAGTGAGGTCAGCGGTCAATATATGCGCCGTACATGCGCGAGATGTTAGTATAGACAATTTTCATGTCCCGGTAGCAATGTTCATGTCCATATGCATTCTTGACGTTGTTCAAATGACATTTGACCTAGGTTCGCGTTTTCGATAACTGACACGTAGTTTTAATTACGGTCGAGCAATGTTTATCGGATTTCAGCTAGGGTGTTTATTAGGCTCGCGGGTTTTCAGTTGGTCAAGCAAACAAGTGAAAATTGTGAAAATTATTAAAGGACAAGGTTCACAATTTGTGTTAGCGCTAGTTCCATAGTAGGTCAAGTAGGTCAAGAAATATTGAAGTCTTACTTTGAGATACTTTGCTTACATTTCTGTTCATGCAGACGCTGGCACTTAGCGGGAGCTACACCTAGTCAATGCAAGATTTAGCTTTTATCCAAACCTCTCGAGACCACTCAAAGTGATGCCCGTAAATTTGTGACACCGATAACTTAGCTGAGCAAGTGAGCAACCGTCATATTCTATTTAGCTTACAACAAAACCCAGCTCTTACAGCTGTCAACCAAAACGTTCTGAACTAGATCTAGGCGCCCGAGAGAAATTCAATATTTGTAGAAAAAAAAAACATTTCCGGCTAAAGAAACTGCACTTTTACAGTTTACAACATTTCAACGATACCTCATTGTCTGATTTTACTGCCATAGCTCCGAGCATTCCCATATCTTTCAGATATTTCTAGTTTATTTATTTATTTTCAAAATGTCAGATGCTCGGGGGGGGGGGGGGGGGTCTAAATAGAAAGGAAAACATCTAATCTTGGCAGGAATGTAGTAATCATCTCTCTTGGCCAGGTGAAAGTTGCTGACAAAAGCGTGTCTAACACGCTTCGGCCTTCGGCCTCATGGTCTATTCATCATAGCACATTCGGCCTCGAGGTCTAATTGTTAATTAGTTGAATAAGTATATTCTCATGTATATTGGGAACAAAGCAGGTATTCCAATTTCGGTGACGACCGTGCGTTGCGTGGTAATAGAAAACAACAAAATACGGCTGCTTGAGGGTTGAGGGACTATCAAAGTGTTTCAGTCACCGGAGAATTGAACATGGGAACAGCAGCGCGTGGTAATGACACGTTTTCTTTGACAAATTTTAAATTGAAAATGTGGTAGTTGGATACAATGGAAAAACTCACCTCCTCTAGTTCCTGGACAAGTTTCGCTTTAGTGCTTTCCAAGTCAGCATTCGCTACCCGCAACTTCTCGCACTCTTCTTTCTCCTGCAATAGAAACAACGTAGAAATATCACACAGGAGAGATCAAGTAAGAAGTGGATGAACTATTCATTGGGGCTATACAGAAGAGCACCCTTAGATGCATACTACAGGAGAGAGCGCCAGCCGGCTTTATAGCTGTGGAATGGCCAAATAGCTGTCGCAGTTTTCAGTATGACAAGAAAACACGGAGCCACTAAAGTGAAGCGTGTGAATTATTCCTCTCAATACATTCGTTACTTTTTTCAGATCTTTTCTCAGTTTTTCATTCTCCGCTATCAGCTTCGTTGTGTTCTTGCGGTCGCCAGTACTTGTACTGACGGGGAGTCCCGAGGGGGATGCTCGGGCTCGGTCGAGCTCGTGCTGCAATGAAAAAAATAAATAAATAAACACAAGACTTGAGTAACGACCAAACATATATTAACAGCTTTACAACTTTCCTCGCATTAGGTCCATATAACGCAGTCTGATTGGCCGATAACTATATAAGAGACGACCATTGGTTGACGGTTTAATAGTCATATAAATGCTTCATCTTTTTTTACTACGTGTATGAAATGGTAGACTACTTGCAGTCACTTCTTCGGCGAACGTCCGTGAAAACGAGCGCGTGAAAAAACGAGCGCAAGCAGTCTTTAATGAAATGGCGAACCTTGGAACCTCTGGTAACCTCTGGTAACCTCTGGTAATCGAGCGATCAGATATGCCTTAAGGAACCTTTATATAATTTGAAAATTTGAAAACGGACGGCGGGCTTTCTCGGTAGCTGCGCCAAGAGTTTGGAACAAGCTCCCATTTGATATCAGGGCTAGTCCCAATGTAAATGCTTTTAAAAAAATACCAAAGAATCACCTTTTTAAGATCGCATATGACGTTTAATCATATAGTTTATTATCATATTTATAGTTTTTTTTTTATCATTTTTACCTTTTAATAGTTGTTGCTTTTATCCCTCAATTGCTGTCAATTTTTACCGTTTTATTTTGCTTGTTTGTCTGTTTAAAGTTTTACTCTATTTTACTCATTACTATTATTATAATTATCTCATTTTTTCTCTCTCTTATATTAAAGAAACATTGTAAGGGCACAGAACAGCAATGTATGTGCGCTATATAAGATATTATTATTAACCAAGGAAAAAATAGCGCCAAGAATGACCAAAGTTTCACATTGACAAATAACCCAGTACCTTCAGTCGTGTGTTCTCTTTAATTACTGCACTGTACTGCGGTCCACCTGCACCCGCGGCCTTTTTCAGCTGTTCGTTCTCGCCCTGCAGTCTTTCCACAACTCTGCGCATGGCAGCAAGAACCCTCTCCATGTCTTCGACACTTTGTCCACCAAGACCTGTTCCCAAGCTTTTCTGTAAGAAAACGATAAAGGTTAGTTCACAGTGGCATCGTAAGCGATTTATGGTAATCGAAGCAGGATCCCCAATTATCATACCTAACTTTTCACTGACGTAAACCCGATTTCCATTGGCCTAATTCCTATTCCAATAATGCAACGGGAAGGTGTTTTCTTAAAACACCATATGACAAATCAAAATTTAATGCCGCAAAAAATGTATCAAGTAAAGGTTTGGTAAAACATAAATAACGGAAGGTATTAAAAGACAGAACACATTTGAAAAGTAGGTACAGTGTAAAAGTAAGAAGGAGTCAACAAATATGATTAGAAAATAACACCTATGTTGTATTGTGAATGTGCGCATTCTGATTGGTTAAAAAGCGTGTTTGTAAGAGACCTGAGAAACACGATTGTCACACAACGCTGTCGTGCGTGTGTATGTTATTTTCTAAAAGCAATAAAAATACTTTCTGCGTGCTCTCTGGTTTCTTACAAACACTCGGGGAATGTTGGTCGAACTGATAAAACTTGAAAGAAACTCGCCTTCGGCTCGTGTCTTTCAAGTTTTGATCAGTTCTCCCAACATCCCCCTCGTGTTTGTAAGAAAGCAGAGAGCACGCGGAAAGTACTTTTATTGCTTAAATATAATTTATATCGAAAGATATATCTACAAAAGAAAATGCACAACAAAACCCGCACGGCATAGTATATCATATGTAGACTCCAGAATTGAGTACTCTGGTAGTTTGGGGATTTCCTTAGTTTATTTATTTGCTAAGATCTGCGTCATGCACAATACGACCAATTAGTCAAATCACACTAGTTGTCTATTGTAAATGCTGCGTTCTGACTGGTTGAGCTAAAGTAGCCTATACGTTATAACTTACTAGTAGCGAAAAGTGTCGGATTTGAAAGCCAGAAAATGGTAAATGACCAGACCAGAAAGCGTTTTGGCTACACAAATTGACCTACTAGTGTAAAACAATCATTCCTATCGCCTCTGAGTCTATAGCTATTGACTGAGAGCTCGAATAATTGTTAAATAGTAACCTAAGAGGCAATGTGCAGGTCAATACTGCTGTTCTTAACCGAACAACAGCAGTAGACGACGCAATAACGACGCCAACGGTGATGACACGCCAACAGCAGCAACGAATAAGAAAAAAAAGTCAGAATCAACAACAACAACATTTTCTCACCTTCCGCGCCTTCTCCCTCTTCTTGCTTGCGTCGAGTTCAGCTTTAAGGATTTCTACATACTCCTGAAGGTCATCTACACGCGCCTGGTGCAAACGAATAATTACAGTTAAATAAAAAAAAAAAAAACGGGAATAAGAAAAACATATACCGGGAATAACAAAACATATACCGAAACTCACCTTTAGACGAGGATTCTCTTTCCGCGCTTGTTCGTATTCAAATCGTAATTCCATATTTTCCTGAAGGACAAAACATAGCAACAGACTATTAACCTCATTCTATGAATCGTTTACTAAATCCGAGTAGTTCAAACATCGACTGAACTTTATTACATAGTATCAAACAAACACCCAATGGTAAAATGTAAGCAGCTATTTTTTCGGCCTAGTAAACGTCGGACTGGTATACCGAAGCCGTGAGGTTCGAATCCCACTCAGGACAATTAACTTTTTCTCATATTATATTAGCTGGCTTGTTTCTATATCTTCATTTTCCGGAGCATTCGCATTCTGGCTCAGTCAGTGCCTATGTTATTAGCAAAATAGAAGCTAGAGAATGTATCTATTTCCAACGGCTGATTTAGGGAATGCAGTGCAATATCTTTGATTATATTATGTTTGTAGGTAGATATTTCAAGATTTCCACACATAATTTGCCTTCTAATTTTTAATGTAAACTATAACAAAGGAGCAGCTGATCGGTTATAGATTTCCAGTATGATCACTGTACACATCGCAGTAGTTTCTCTACTGGAAACGGGGACATCCTCGGCTCCTAACTAAATATATGAACACAGAAAAAATATGTAACCGGGAGCTCCGCTTTTAGCCAGTGGCTAAATCTATGTATTTTTTTCTGGTTGACAAAATTGGGGCGGAGCTAAGGGGCGTCACATGATTTTCAACGAGTCGTTATCGGTATTGAGAAAATCCTTAAATTCAGCCAAACTCCTAACTGTGCTTACCAAACTACTCGCCGATCATCTAAATGCTTAGATAGGAATTCTTTATTTTAAACGACAACCAAAGTGCACACGCGCGCGAAAGGCTGGGTATGATTCTCTCCAGCCCGCCTGTAATGCCTGATAATTATAGCACCCAGTGTAGATCTGAGATCAGATCGCCGCGTTAAGACGCGCAGATCACCGGAAGTCCGCTCTATTTACTACCAAGATGTTGTCTGAATTCAATATGTTGTCTGAATTGTTCATTGTCGACGTCACTTGGTACGACGTGATCAAGCGCGCGCAGTCTCACTTTTCGAAAAAGTGCGCGACTTTTTATTCTGTATTTCGATTTTAGAATGCACAGAAATACATTCCAGCCACTCTGCTACTGGCACCACAAAGGGCAGAATATATTCAAGGCGCATCTTCCAACAATAATAACGGAATGAAAAGTGTCTACCTGCATGGATTACCTTTCTTGTCTAGTCTAAAAATCGAGATATTTTCCCTACGTGCTTGGTGGACTTTATTCAAGGGATGAACTAAGGTAACCTATACCCTGGTGCAGGGGTCTCTTTCTGGCACTTATTATACGTATAATAATTCGATAGCAACGTTGTTCGTATGCCTGATATTCCGCGTAGTGACAGAAGGAAACCTCTGCTAGCAGGATAGGTAAACCAAAGCATGGTAAACTCAACCTACTTCTTTGGCTTCCAATAGTTGGCGCTGGAGTGACTGGTTCTTCTGGTATATGTCCCGGTACATGTCTGCATCCGCCTGGTCGATTGTACGCTGGAAACATTCAAGAGAGGGAAAAACTATTACATCAATTATACTTATACAAGAACCACGTTTATGTAAAAACATAATAGTTCAACACTGTCGTACATTTAACAGGGCCCGACATTAACTTTTTTCTCTAGGCGCCATTCAAGAATTGAGTCGCCAAAAATGCAAAAATTTAGTCGCCACATAAACGTGGATGTCAGCTGTACCCAGAAAGATGGGGTGCCATTCGGCGACTCGCTCTAAAATTGTGGTCGCCAAGCCCGGTACATTTAGTCGCTATTGGCGACCATATGGTCGAGTGTCGATCCCTCTTTAATGTAGCCTGCGTAGCAAGCGTTCACGTGTGTTTTCTGGGAAAAGAAACCCAGAGAAACAGAGGAGAAAGCGGCGAGAAGTTCCACGAGCGAGATTTTGCCCGCGCGAAAATGGGGCGGGCGCAAAAAAAGGACGGGCGGTATTAACGCAGGCTATGTTTAATAACATATCACCTGCCAGCTTTTGCTCGGGCTCAATCCGATTCCAAGAAAAACAGTAACAGTATTTTTTTGTTTTAGTTTTCTTGGCATGTCCCGATGCTTCCATCCTCGGAAAACCGAGACTGCGTGACAAGGTCTGCGTGACATACAGCCCAAGATCCGACCGACCCAGAATAGTTGCGGTTACACACACCTTGGGTTTTGGGTCTACCCAAGGCTACGGGTGTGGGGCTGGGTTCGTCTCGGGTTTGAAATTGCCTATGGTACAGCGGTCACACTGTACAGACATGCCCTCGGTGATCTTTTCTTATCTTGCAACGTGATTGGCCTAGGCGTCTCGGGGCTGTATTTCCTGAGCTCTTTAGGTCTGGAACTGTCGCGTGAAATTCTTTTGTTCTTTTTGACGTATCCTTGGAGACCTCAACTAGGAGATTTCGGTCTGGGAACAGCGGTTACACTAAATAGTTTTCTCAACGCGGTCGAAATGCCCTTTCCACATGGGAAAAGGCGCTAGTGTAACCGCAACTAATATTGGGATTACACTACTTCCCTATGGTTACAGTATGTTTCCAATGGAAAATGATCCCTTTTTTGTGTGTATAACTTTAGTAAATAAAATTGTAGCCGGGAGATTTCATGTCCGTTACTTTTATAACTGTAAACTCGATGGATCCAGCGTTATTTTGTCTCGACAGCTGGATCCTCGAGCATGCATAAAATCATAATCTACACATGCTGAAAATTATTTATAATAACATAATTATTTGCTCCTCGATTTGGCAGGCAAAGTCATCTAGTATAATTGCATATGTGAAATTATAGTAGCAGCTTTACACCCAAATAATCCAAGACGAGTTCGCAACGAAGGCAATAATATATGTAGTTAAGTACACCGACATTAAAATACAAACAATAACCGTGTACCGGGCATCAGCTACATTAGCCTTGTATTTACAACTTCAAGGTTGCTCTGGAGTGACAGGGTAGCTCTTTGAGGTAGGTATCACTACATGATACTTCTGTTATATCCAACATGATCAGTGTTTTTTTCTTCTAACAGGAACTAAGCTGCAAGTTCTTGCGTGACAGCACACGACGCGGTAGTATGCAAATTAACCTGACGCTTTAAGGTTGCCTTGGTAACAGCTAGTCACATCTTTCGTGCATAATAAGCCGGAGAGGAAAAGCAATCCGAAGAAGTCCGAAACGGGAAAATCAAAGTTGTAACATTCGACTCCGATATAGGAGATTTTACAATTCCCTAAGTTGACTACTGTCCAAGCAACTAAAGGAACTAAAATCTTCTGGATCGAGGTACGGTTATGTATTACAGGTTTGCGTGCTTTCTAAACGTAAAATGTAGCATCGCGGACAGTTTAAAGTCAAAAAATAATCCAGCTACTAACTATGCGGCACTCAAGAAATTAGAGCCTATTCACTAATACAGAAGTTTTATCGTTTTTTTTAATAACCACGTGTATAAGAGCGCTGGGGCTGAGACTGAACGCTCCAGAAAAACCTAACGTCGCCATACATGTACATCTGCTTTAAAACATACTGTTACATGTGCCTAGACTGGTCCGTGACATGTCACAGTTGTGTGACTGTGACACTGTTGTGTGACTTGTTTGATCCGTGAGATTTGAGACTGCTGCGTAGTGACTTGCCTTACAACCCAGTTATGTGACTATTCTTTTCCGTGACATTAGTCACGGTTGTATGACTCACCTGGTCCGTGACACGCTGTGACAGTTCGTTCTCCAATGACTGGACTGCATCCTGGAGGTGATCGTTGCGCATTTGTAACGCTTCCATTTGGCGATCTCGTCCAAGCGTCAGCTGCCGGCGAAGATCTTGATTCTGAAAACAGACAGGCACAAATTACCATCTTGTTTTTCCAAAGCTGGACCACATGGTCCACATGCATACTCGAGATTCCAACGCTGCTTTTTTCCGGCTGCTAAAACATCCCACAGAGGAGCTTGACCATCGTGGCCGATAGGGAGAGGTGCCATTGGGCAATTCCAGAAAATAAAGGTACCCTCCCCACGGGCGGCACTAGTTTTTGACTCCCCCATGCATCCATAATTTCCAAACTGGTTTACCCCCCCCCCCCCCCCCCCCCCCCCCCCAATGCATATAGAATTCCGGGCAGGTTAAAGAAATCCAGCTAGGGAACTCCCCTTGCAATCAGAATTCCGAGTTCTTAAACCCCCCAATCCCATCATTTCCAAATGCCGCCCGTGGGGGGGGGGGGGGGGGTACCTTTATTTTCTGGAATTGCCCATTAGGCTCTTGAGGAGTTCTGATAGAAATGTTGTAAAGCTGCGATCAAGCGGTAGCGGTCGAAAATATCGCCATATCCGTATGGAATAATTTAATCAATTAGAGGAAAAATAAATTTAAGGATAACGAAATACATGCAGTACTTTATTTGACATACATGGTGACCTAAAATTTACTAAGAAAACTTAATTCAGAACGTAAATTGTTCTCTACTGTTCTATTGAGTATAAAGCATTTGAAATTATATTTGATGAGATAAGTTTAGTCACGTGACAACTGAAAAACAAGGTCCGCTACAATATAATCAAGTAAATTACATATCTACAGCAAATACATTTTATCATTCAGGTATCGGTGCAATTAATTTCTAGTGGCGATGCTGCTTATTAGTACCTCTTCCTCTAGAGTAAATATCTTGTGTTTCAACTCCTGCACAAAGTCGTCTGAAGGTGGGCCAGTGACAGTTGTGCTACCAATACGAGCGGCGCTGTGTAAAAAATGATGCCACACGTTACAAACGTACGTTGCGCAAATTCTAAACATTGATTAAAGAGCCTGTGTCAGCCGCCATTTTGACAGCATAGCAACATACCAGTCTGAGAAAGCATCCATTTCTATCGGCTGATTTAGAGAAAATAGAGCAATGTTCTCAATTGAATTAGGTAAATCAAATCTGAAACTTTGTTTTTAGGTGTTTATTAAGAGATTTCTACATGTAATTCATCTTCTAGTATCGAATGATACAATAACAAAGGAGTGGCTGACAAAGGCTCTTTAAGCTTTTTATTTTTATTCCACAAGACAATTTAGCTTAAAGTGTCACTCGTACCTAATTAGTCACTTACTCCATCAAATTTGGCACACAAGTACTAGACATCATGATTTTCAGCTTTAGTTCATTAATTTTACCAGAGGTTGATAGGAAAATAGGGTATTTGTACCCCAAAGCTCGATCCTAATGAGATTAATGAGGTCCACAAATTCAGACCCGCAAGATACACCTCGCGTGTAACATGTGATCTCAGCCCAGCACAGGGAGCCCGAACTGAATATCTTAAAATATGCGTCTTTTTCTCTTATTGTTTAGGGCAGCTCTCCTAAAAATAAGTCGTAATGTAATATGGCTTAGTTCTCCAGTTCTAGTCGTCGCATTTTGCACCAGTTTTAGCATTATTTTGATAGACTTCGTATATGCAGGTAAAAAAAAAACAGTCGAACAATTTTTCTCGATTTCTGTTGGATTGAAGTTCACGACATTTGCAACGACCAATCCGAACGCCTGCTCAATACAAGTTGCTCAATACGCCAAAACGGTTTTTTTTTCCAAAGTTCTATGTCGGTCACGCTTCTTTAGTCCACAGTCTGTTGGGTTGACTTGGCTATATCTTTCATGCAAATTTGGTCCTTCAACATTCCAACATGAGGAAGAATCTACTTATAGAAGTCACGCCACAAAACAATTTGTTAAAAAATAGGTGAATTCCCTTTTCATCCCTGTATGGGTCTAATATTAGTGCAAACATCAAGAGCTCACCTTCTAAGTCGACCCTGTAGTCCTGACTTGTCTTTCTCTCCCCTGCTTACGGCATCTCGTAGCATAGATATCGTCTTCTCTGCCTTCTCCAGCTCTTTTGTTTTCTCCGAGAGCTTCTCGCGCAGAGACTCGACCTTTTTCTGCCATTTTTTGCCTTCCTCCCATCTTGCTAACTCCTCTGTTTTCTTGGCGGCCTGAACACATGAAACGCATGCATCAACATACAACTAAATTCACAACAACTTCGGAGCTATGCATGTGACTTGTGGGCACCATTTGGTAGTGTCAAAACGAACCAAAACAATAACAAAACATACAAGCAACCCACGCGTTTATGTATTAATTTGCTACTTTCAATGAGTATAACTGGTGCTTCTAAAGGCTGATTTCCACATAATCTCTTCGATCTCATCAGTCTCGCCAATCGCATGAAATAGTGCATTCGCGATCCAATTATATTATACACTTCTCTCGCGATCGGAAAAGACTGAAAACGATCGCAATCGCGCGGATAGAACAATGCGATCGAAAGCGACAAATGCGATGGGAATATATTCCAGAATTCATTGGGAAGCCTTAAGCCACCGACCTTGTCATCTCTGGTGGGTTCAATTTCCTCTGATGGTGGAATGGCACCCTCCACGTCTTCCGTCACCATGGCAACCACTTCGCCCTCGGCTTGTTGAACCCTTAACTGTTGCTGCAGTGACTTCACCTTTTCGCGCAACTTTTCAGCTTCGGCGAATGCACGAGTGGCCTGCGGACACGTGAAAGAGTTGGTCAGGCCCTGTTCCCACCTTTCATGAAATAAATTCCATGATTTTCAATGATCCAACAATAGCCCAGGTTCGAATTACGCTCCAATGCTCACAAGACAAAAGCTTCAAATCGAGGCTCTCTCCACGTTCTAATACACTTACGGTAATTTTAGAAGAGAGCCTCAACTTGAGGTTATTGTTTGTAGGCACTGGAGCGTAATTCGAACATGGCCCATTTTTGAATGTTGATCATACTGAGAGATTTACCACATTTTTCATTGTAAAGAATATGTCATGAGTTTTTTGGGATAAAAAAACCCACAATTTCTTTTCATATTTTCATGTCTTCATAGGTAACTGGAAACCAAGCCTGCGATGAAGGTATCTTCTAACAAGCAAACAAACAAACAAATGCAATGAGCCCAGAATTGACTTTGAATAAGTGAAAGCAGTGAGAGATTTACCACATCTTTCTAAACGCAGAATGGAATAAATATTTCATGACTTTTTCTGAATTTCTTTTGACATATTCCCTGTCTGATATGGTGACTGGAACCCAAGCTTTGTGATGAAAAAAAGATATATATATATAACAAACAAGCTAGCAACCAAAAAAGACAAACAAACAGATTTAATGGGTCTTTAGACATCTAACCTTCCGCTTCTCGTCAGCCAATTCCTCTGCTTTGCTCTCAAGTTTCTGCTCTATTTGCTCCAGATCTTTTATCTCCACGCCCAGCTTAACCACAGCATCGTCTTTCTTGGCTAGCTCCTGTTAAAATCGAAATTAATGTTGTGTCGACACAAGCTAGGCATCAATGCGAGCAAGATACAGGAGTCATGGCGAATACAAAGTATGGACATTCTAAAAGTTTTTTTTGCTATCGTTTCTATCTTCTTGACACGAAGTAAAAGGGTGGCACAAAAACTTGGCCGCACGTTTTGTCACAATTGTGAAAAGGTCTGTGTCATCAGCTAGCTTGATAGCGACTCTAAAGGGGAGAAGAGTCGAATAAGGACGAGAGCTCTCTCTCAATGTTCTTTTAGAGAAGCTACGCAGCTTTCGCTAGCTGGCATGTGAACAAATGGGAGTGATTGGAGTGAGAAGTTTTGAAGAAGATAATATTAGTTACTAGTTTAAGTTTCTCCTTCTCTTCTTGTAAATTTGTTTCTTTGTCCTTTTGTTTCTTCAATTCTCGTTTGAGTTTCTCCATTCTCGTCTGAAGTTCCTCTATTCGACTCTACAAAAAAGAAAATGAAAAATAGAAACAGTGTGTAACGGAACCGAATGCCATCTTTTCGACCTAGAATTAGGCGTCTGGGCACAACTTTATCTCTCTGCAGCAAATGCATTATATCGTTCCCTCCTTGGTTCATATAGAATAACTAATTGATATTTACCTGTAAGCTGGAGGTTTCTTTATCGACCACTTGCTGGACATTGACCTCTTGTTCCGCTTTCTTTGCATGGATCTATTAAAGGCCACAATAAAGTTAACATGAACATGGCTGAAACTAAAGGCACATTATTCAATAGAGACAACATCAACAACAACAACAACAACAACAACGACGACAACAACGACAACAACAACAACAACAGGATCATAGTAATAATAAACAACTTAAAATAATGTTCTTCATTCTCGTCAACATCTTCACCAGCATTGCTGTCGACCAATGATGACGACAAAAAGAACATCATCATACCCATCTTCTCATTAGAAACAACTTCACCGAAATCTTTTCATTCTCATTAACTGTCTTCTCTATCGACTACCACTAAAATCATCACCATCATCCACAACGACAACAACAGCAGCAGCACCACATATTCATCATAATCATAATTTCACTAGTCCCGAACCATTCCTTTCCAGTGCAGGACACGTAGATTGCCGCTAATAAATCGCGATCGCTGTGATAGAGCAGAATGTGAAAAGCGCAGCGACAGAGTTGTGTCGTGACGACGCGATTTCATTCCGTAACTACAGCAGGCCACGTTCCGTGCCGCGACCGCGACTGTGCCGCGCCGTGTCGCGGAGCTTTTCACAGCCATACGAAATCTGCTCTACCGTAATGGCATATTCGCTCTTTTCAAGGGCATTATCACTCTTACCTGAACATTCTCTTCTGCAGTGGTGACCATGTCAGCACGAAGCTGTAACAGCGCTTGACTCAAAGACTGCAAAGGAAATTACGCTCAACAATCAACATGGCGGAAAAACAGTCACAGCAGCCGTTTGATTTGATAGTAGGCCTATTCTATTCTGCAGTATGACAGTATCCTGCCACTTAGTTTATCGCTTATTTATTCGAAAACATGTTGAAGTTCATATTTCCGTTTCGTTTTTGGTACCTCATTTTCAATTCAGTCAATTTTTTTTACCTCATTTTGAATTGAATTGAATCATAGTAACACTTGAATCTCAATCGTGATGTTTTATATCTCAGTACTAGGTGTTGTGATTATAAAGTCGCGCAGAGCTAACGGGGTGGGGACGTTTTAGAATGGTCCATATTAAAATACACGTAACATATTCCAACCGTCCCTTCCCCTCTCTTTTGTACCTTACATTGCGACATGAGACCTCTGAATTTTCTCCTCCATTATGTTAAAAAGTAACCAACCGCTTTTTTGACAACCTATGCCTTTTTCAATGTGGCGCCTGAGTGTCTTGTTTGGATGTTTTGGAATCGTTCAACTGCATGTGTTACTGAGAGAGGCTATAAGGAAAGCAACCAACCACATTCTAATGACGGATATTTTAGGTCAGTAATTATGTATTGGGTGAGAAAATATCGTGGTGAATTCATACGTCTTCTCTCGCAGGTACGCTCGAAAGCGAAGAGACTGGGAAAGTGGTTTGTGAAAGAAAGCGTAATCGAAAATAAATGTTATAATATCTCAAGTCAAACCTTTTGCTGTTTCTCCTTGAGGGCCAGCTGGTTCCTTAAACGCTCAACCAACGACTTCATGGTCTTCGTCGGAGCGCGCTCGTTCGCCTCTTTGGCTACTTCTAGCTCTTCTTTAAGAACCTCGATCTAAACGATACAAGGTTACACTTTAGAATAAAGTAGTTTATATAAGACACGATGACGTCTACTTTGAAGTCAGTTTAATTTGATCATTTTACTGTGCAATGGGAGATGTCAACGAAAACAATGAAAACAGCGATGGCGATGATCACGATGACAGTGAATATGATGGTGATTATAACAAATAACAATGTTGATAATGACAAAATCGTGACGATAGTGGATGCGGGTGTCGGCAAATAAAGTGTTGCCGATAACAATAATCAAAAGGAAGAAAGTGGTGACAGCGAGTGCTTGTGTCTACGATAATACAGACAACGAAGACGTGATGATGGCATGATCTGGCACTTCTTCAGACACATTTACCTCTTTTTCCTGTTCAGAAATACGACTATCCCTTTCCTCTTTTTCGCCTTGTAGCTTTTTTACAGTGCTCTCGTACTTGCCTTTCTTCCTGCAATCGAAACGGATAACTATATGATTATGCACTAATTTTCGCCTTTCTAGAATCTTCATAGCGGAGCTCATTAGTGGTCGAAGACCGCAGAGCGGAGCACCATGCCTAAGAAAAACGGGCCCAGAAAGGGGTCGAAGTGATTTTTTAAGGCAATTCCCGATTGTTCCTGCGAAGCCTGACGTCACAACAGCGCATGTATGAAATCCAAAAGGGTACTATAGTACTACTTTTACCAGTGGCTAAATCTATATATCAATGATAGTTCTAAATGGAGTTCATTCGAGAGGGCAGACGATAGCTATTAACTGGACTATAAGAGTTAACATCAATGCAATAGCCCGTTCACACGGCGCGATTTCGGCTGCGCTTTGAGGTGCCACACCGCACTGTGAGCCAGATATTTTGCACTGCGACATTTGTCAGTTTGTTTGGCGATACGAAAACATAGCAACTGCACCTCACAGTGAAATTTCAACATGTTCAAAACGCTTGCGAAGTCGCCGCGACGTTGCAAGTGAGATCGCAATTAGATCACCGACCGTTCACATAGCGCGATGTGGCATTGAGCGGTCTGCTCTTAGTTTCTCCTCTTATACAACACTTACTACACGTGCTAGATCCTTCATATATGGTACACTTTAGGGTCCTTCTGTATAGATATCCTAGCTCTATAAAACATGGGAGATATTTATACAGAGGACACTATAGTGTACCATACATGAAGGATCTACCCTTACTGTTTGTAATCCCGCTTCATAGTGTTCAATGTATCATCGTGATCTCGCTTCATCTGCGCCATCTCCTCGCGTATCCTTTTGTACTTCTCGGCTGCAACAGCCAAAGCGTTGTCTTGTTCCGCCACAGTCTCTTCTAATTCCGCCAGTCGACGCAGCTAGTATCAGGATAAAAGTATGAACTTGGCTACCTTAACAGGGGTTGCAAAGAAAAGAGGAGAAGGTGGCCCAGCAATGGTGGCCAAACAACGGCCCGCACTGAAGATCAAATGGAACCTTTTATCTGTAGAAGAACTTTCAACCTTAAAGGGGCACTCGCACGTTTAATATTGGTCCACCGTGGACATCTACATAAAATAAGCAAAATTGTAGCCATAAAAACATATGTACAATTGCCCGTAGTAATCAAAATAATCCTCCACATTAATAGAAAAACCTTTTAAGTCTTAGACAAATGCAATTCTAGGTTGTTTTGACCTGCTATCGATCGGATGGAATTGGATTGCGATTTCAGCTATTTTCTTGTCAGAGAGGTGGCCAGCAAGCGTGCGAGAGCTCCTTTAAAGTCACTGAGTTCGTGACATCGGGCCCCGCCACGATAAAATACTCGTTTCTATGTTTCGCATATTCACGAGTAAAATTCATGAGTTTATGCAATAAATTCGTGGGACTGATTTAGAAGGAAACATTAAGAACTTTCAGTGTTTGTCGAGACTGAAATTACAGTAACATAAACGCGTACAAGGCAATTGTGTTTTGGCGTTGTCAAGGAAACCATGTGAGATAATCAGCTCGTCCATGCTCAGTTTCGCAGTGGATGTGCTTCTGCCGCGACATGCCTCGAAAAAGTAGCGAATCTAGAAAAAATCAGACTGCAAGACTCCACACAGATGCCAGAATCAGCAGTAAAATGAAATGGATCAATATGAAATAAGACAATATTTTAACTCTAATTGATTTACCTCTCTCTCGGTTGGAACTTGACGAGATGAGCTTACAGACTCCTGGAACAACAGAAACGGCAAAACAACAATTATTAAGTAACCACCATCGAAAAACACATCGTAAATAAATCATGCTTCATCGAAAATTGGAGAAACAAGATCTTAGGGATGGTGATGGTGGTTGATTCTCATCTGGGTACAAAGTATAATAATTACACTTACATTGATTCCGAAAGAAAAGGCGCTCTTAGCCAATCAGAATCGAGATAGTTAGCACAATGTATAATGATTACACTTACCTGATGCATGAGTTTGGTTTGGTCCTTTTGAACACCTCATCCGACTCTAAGTACAATGTATAATGATTACACTTACCTGGTGCATGAGTTTGGTCCTCTTGAACACCTCATCCGACTCTAAGTACAATGTATAATGATTACACTTACCTGATGCATGAGTTTGGTCCTCTTGAACACCTCATCCGACTCTAAGTACAATGTATAATGATTACACTTACCTGATGCATGAGTCTGGTCCTCTTGAACACCTCATCCGACTCTAAGTACAATGTATTATAATTACACTTACCTGGTGCATGAGTTCGGTCCTCTTGAACACCTCATCCGACTCTAAGTACAATGTATTATGATTACACTTACCTGATGCATGAGTTTGGTTTGGTCCTTTTGAACACCTCATCCGACTCTAAGTACAATGTATAATGATTACACTTACCTGATGCATGAGTTTGGTCCTCTTGAACACCTCATCCGACTCTAAGTACAATGTATTATAATTACACTTACCTGGTGCATGAGTTCGGTCCTCTTGAACACCTCATCCGACTCTAAGTACAATGTATTATGATTACACTTACCTGATGCATGAGTTTGGTTTGGTCCTTTTGAACACCTCATCCGACTCTAAGTACAATGTATTATAATTACACTTACCTGGTGCATGAGTTCGGTCCTCTTGAACACCTCATCCGACTCTAAGTACAATGTATTATGATTACACTTACCTGATGCATGAGTTTGGTTTGGTCCTTTTGAACACCTCATCCGACTCTAAGTACAATGTATAATGATTACACTTACCTGATGCATGAGTTTGGTCCTTTTGAACACTTCATCCGACTCTAAGTGGAGCCGATCCTGCAAGAGCTGAATCTCAGCCCTGTGTTGCTCAGCTTGTGCCTTTGCTTCTTCGCGAGCTTCTTTCAGCATCTCCTGGTATTTGGCAAGTGATTCTTCCTTCCGCGCAAGCATTTGCTGTTGGCAGAAATGGAAATCTTCTGAAATCAGGGTTCGTACGCTTTCTGAATGACAAAAATCCAGGATTTTCAGAAAGTCCTATTTTTCCAGGACGTTTCCAGGAGTTTTTATTGGACAGAAATGGCACCAGTCAATGGCTCCAGTGTGGAGGAAGTCATAATTTGCAGCCCAAAATCAGATTCACGAAACTGACTGCTTTAACCACATTTGAGTTGAAACATTGAAACATTTTTCCAGGATTTTCCTTAACATTCCAGGACTTTCCAGGAAGGAAATGAGAATCCAGGATTTCCAGGACGCATACAAACCCTGTGAAATGGGATAATACTAGTAAATTCCTTTCGCGAAATTGTTTCCAACTCAGATTAAATGTATTGAAAGCGGCACACTGCGTTTCGCGATTCCTGACCACATCCCAGCAGTCTCTTTAAAGATGGAATAGCATTAAAAAGCAAATACAAACAAAAAGTAAAGTTACAAACGTGGAATATAACCAACAGACGTGGAAACAAACATATGGCTCTTTTCTAAATAACTGAGGTGCTGTCTTTGCTCTACCAGCTGCAAATGATTAGACCTTAGCGTCTTCTCGGATAAGGACGTAAGACCGTATGTTTCACGGAACCAGAAGGGCTTGAAGGAACCAGGAAGACGTTAAAGTGACCATCCTTGGAAGTGACCATCCTGGGAAGCACGGGTGGCGCAGCGTGTAAAGCGCTCGCCTCTCACCTCTGTGCACCGGGTTTGAATCCCAGTCGGGATTTTTCTGATGACTCGAACCTTGTGCTCATCGTGGGTTGAAGTGATTCGTCATTTCTCCTGTGTTTCACGTCTTTTGGATGAGACAATATAAACTGAGGTCCCGTCTCTTAGCCCACTACAATCAACCACTATGCGAGGGACGTTAAACAACCACAGTGCTCACCACAGAATGATATATCAACAACCACTCATGATTGTCAACTGTATGCATACAATTGCAGGCCGCATCTTAGGCATCAGAGATCCACATACTGTAAACCGCATTTGAACATGTATGGATACGGATATTCGCGGTATACAAGTGCATACATTTACATTTACATACTCAGTGCAGTGTTCGCCATACTAAGACAACAAAACTCTAGAACAGTTTTTAGGTAAAGGGAAATGGCTCTACTAGATGGCTCTTCTTCCGTTGTGGGACTATACCACATACCTATACCGATGTTCTCCTGTCACTCACAGGAGAGTGTACCATACCTGCAGACTCGATACTGTAGCCTGTGCCACCTTGAGCGCTTGTTTTAGCTGATAGTCGTCGTCCTTGTCTCCGGCAGCTTTCTTGGCAGCAGCAGTGATTTCTTCCCTCTCAGACATAGGAAGACGGAGACGCAGCTCATTGATGACCTGAAAAGGAACAAGTCAGGGTTTGGTAACATTTTTAATCCTTTACAACCTTGCTCAATATGACGCACTTCTTTTTCAAAAATAATGGTCACATCTTTTCAAAGTTGTGATGTAATATTTATTTCATGGTGCTGTCAGTCTATATAAATCAGTCTATATAAAGTTTCAGGATTCGTTTTCGATCTTTGGTGTTTGTAAGAAATGAGTGTTTTAGATCAGATATCAAAAACAGTAAGACATAAGTATACACTATGATGTAAATTATTTTGCTCCAATAATTTATTTTGCAATCGCTTTTAAGAATTAAAATACATTTTCTGAAGAATCTATCGAAAAGGGATGCAAGCAAGCAGGGGAGGTAAAGGAATTGGAATACCTACCTTGTCCTTCTGAGTCAATTTCTCGGCTGATTGTTTCACAACTTGTTCAGCTTCTTCCATTTTCTGTTTTTACATGAACAAGAAAACAAGGGACCTCGATTATTACCGTAGTATGCAGCTAATCAAGACAAATAGTACTAACCGGGTCTCAAACGATCAACTCATCGAAAATACGGCAATCACCTTCTCGAATTTCAAACATACCAGGCATCGTTTTGAGTCGTCGTTTATCGAAGAATCTTATAGTATCATTCAATCATTTTCATTCGGACATTTTCAGCGATGCTCTATTAAAGATTTTCAACGATTTTCGAATGAGTTGGAGAGTGGCAACAATACGGCACTGGGGAAGTTCTAGATTTACTTGACGTTAATATCCCTTTGTGTGGACGTAACCTTGACTTTACTTGCTCATTAACCATGCATTGAAGACTGTTCACCAAGTTTCGTCGGATGGCAATCGTTATGACTGCCTAAAGCCTGGTGCACACTAGCGACATAACGACATATGGACGTTATGTTGCAACGAAAAAAGTACGGGAAAATAATCGAAACAATTAATATTTTCCATGGATCTTCATTAGATTACTTCACCAAAACAATCTTATGTTATTTTTTGAGGACTTCAACTTCTTGAAACCACTAAATTTTGTTCGCGTGATAATTTTCTTAAGTCGTTATGTCGCAAGTGTGCACCAGGCTTAAGAACACGCGCTTGTAAGGAGAATGATGTCTTTCTAGTTTTCTTTTACTCTTTTTTATAGAATCACGATAAAACAAAAACTGTGCGACTCAAAATACGTGTCTTACCTTTTTCAATCTTGTATTTTCTTCTCGTGTGCTTATTATCACCCGGATATGCTCCTTTATCTTTCTGATCGCGAGCTCCAGCTGATTAGCTACAGGGAGGGTGGGGTCAGGCAAGGATCCTGTCGCCTCCTCAAACCGAGTAGCCGCTGCCATCATTTCTTCTTGCTGCTTCTCGAACCTGAGAAAATACGGTGGGCATTTATCTCGGGATACTATGGTGGTTACGAATCATTCCTCGAGTAAAAGCTACGTTAATTTAAAGGGTCTGCGTCACGGCTATTTGAATGAATTCGAAAATGCAGCTCTAAATATGTAATGTGATTATCCCAAAATCACTTACATCACTTGATAGTAGCCTAATAACCAATGTAGGTAGGTTTTATCGACAAGACTGCCGGTTTTAATACAAATGTTGATGTACTTCAAACTTTGAAAACTGTTCATCCCAACAAAATTTCAAAAACTCATTGTCGCAATACGTTGCGATCCGCTGTAGGTCCATGAAGCCTACAATCATTTGGTATCTCGGTATACTATGGTAGTTACGAATAATTCCCCAAAACTGGAAAGGTTCCATTCATTAAACCCCGTTTAAAACACGGACCGGGCGAATTTATTTTTTACGCCCACTTCAAGATGGCGGCTAGCTAGTATAAATATTCATTACGATTCACATATTCTCGTTCTACGAGTGAATCAAAAGGAGCATGTTGACCTGCGAACTCTCTCGTAGCTCATATGTAAGATGTTGGGTTATGAATAGGTAATTTGCACAGGGTTGAGGGTTCGCACCACCATGAATACTTTTTCCTTTTTTTCTCAATAACTTGCCTTAAAAATTTCTAAGTGCCATGAAGTGGGCGTAAAAAATAAATTCGCACGGACCGGGTTTTCCAAGATAAAAACACCCAGTAAAAAATCACGCCCTTACTTGTCAATCATCCTTTCTAGCTCCACCTCCCTCTGTTCCCATAGCAACTGTCTCTCTTCGTGATGTTTTGTCATCTGTACGACTTCCTCCTCGTAATCGGATATCGTACGCTCGTGCTGCTTGTTGAGGTTCTCCAGAAATTTACATTGTTCTTTGATGCGATCGACTGTTCGATTCAATTTCAGATCTTGCAGTCGAATCTCGTTCATTTTGGAGTGCCATTCGGTTACCTGGGTACAAATAAAGGCAAGATGCGCTGAAGTTTTTTTTTTCTCTTTTGTTTGTAACAAATTGTGCCATCTGCGTCCCGGCAAATACAGGCGGAACCCACGTTTTCCACATGCATCATATCAACCAAAGTTGTCTCTATTTTAAGGTGCTAGAAATAGTGTCTGCTGTATGTCCGTCTGTTTGTCTGTCTGTCTGTCTGTCTGTCTGACATTCAATCCGTCATCCGTCCGTTCCTTTTTTGTTAGACTGTTTGTCTGTCTCTTTGATCTATAGATAAATAACTGCCCAAGCTGTATGATGCCTTACTTTCGATCTGCATCTTTTAAAAGAACATCATTCAAAGTAACAGTTCCGGTGTAGAACAGAGCGCCAGGTTGCTTACCTTTGCGGCACCTTTGCCATCTTTTAGAGTCGCAATAAGTTCTTCCAGGCTGTTGTGCTTAAGCGCAAGCTCAGCTAGTTTGTCTTCGGCCAGGGATCTATCATCTCTTGCTTTTCTCAATTCCTTTTCTAGATTAGACTACAGCGAAAAATAAATAAGGGAAAAGGTAATAAGGTAATTTGACTGATGACTAGACTGGCCTAGACTGGGATATATACCCAATCCTTGACAAGATGGCATTAGACAAGACTAGACACTAATCTTCATAATAGACTAGACTAGACAAGGCTTAGGACATACACCGGTCCAGTCATGAGCCGCTTCTTATACAAATGAACTTAGACAATAGAGTTTCCTCTTTTGCATTAGGAACGGCCAATGCTTAGACCTATGTCCTAGGCCTTAGACTAGACTGGAATACACTGAACCAGAGTAGATTAGACTAGACTTGACTAGAATACAATAGACTTTACTAGATTAGCCTGCATTCTCTGGTCATTGGAAAATTGTATTGTATCGAGGGAAAAGGAAACATTGATGGCACTAGATTGTGTGTTGAAGAGGGAAAAGGAAATAAAAGATATCACGATGGGTATATACGAACAAAGCAAAATAAAACATGAAAAAAGAGAGATATGATGCAGAGATGGTGCATAATTAATACTATACTTACCTTATCCTCATGCAGAGCTCGCATGGTGTTAGCAAACTTTTCTTGCTTCATTAGCGGTAACGCTCCACTGTACTGGCGACGAAGATCCTAGTAGAGGAACAAGCAAGTTATTGCAAAAAAAAAAAAATACAGTGATCCGTGCTGCCTAATGGTTTCTCGAAACACTGATACTAACAATTCAAAACGTTTTTCATAATTTTGCGAACTCCCACTTGACATTTCCGAACGCCAAACTGCGTTTTGGATTCCGTCAATCAAACCTTTTACTGCGGTTTTCATAATCCTGCGAACTCTCGCTAACGATTTCCAACCGTCAAACCGCCTTCTGGCTTCCGTCAATCAAACTCCCGAGTCTTTTCGTCGTTACTCTGTGCTTTTGATTGGCCAGCACGTAACGTTGCTGTCGCGACAGGAAGCCATTTTAGCACTGCTTTACGCGCTGGCCAATCAAAAAGCACAAAAAGTAACGAAGAAAAAACTCGGGAGTTTGATTGACGGAAGCCAGAAGGCGGTTTTGCGGTTGGAAATCAATAGCGAGAGTTCGCAGAATTACGAAAACCGCAGTAAGTCGAGTCCACGCATGTTTTCTGAGTTTATTTGCATTTTGACAGTGATAATTATGTTTTGAAGCCTAGCTAGCCCCTATGAGATTGCACGCTTTATTAAATCCTCCGTGAAATCGCCCAGCAGAGTTGTTCACTCGTTTGATTGACGGAAGCCAAACAGTGCTTTGTTGGTCGGTGTAGAGTTCGCAGAATTTTGAAAATCGCAGTAACTTTCAGTAATGACTCAAGGTAAACGCGATTTCTGCGCTCTCTTTTGTTCAAAGTCGTATCAAGTTGCACGAAGTTTCGAACATGTTTTAAACCAGAGCGAAATCACGGAAGACAAATCGACAAAAAGCGCCGAAATTGCATCGTGTCTAGAGAAAACCTGTAGTAAAAGCTTTACCTACCTGTATAGTTCGCTTGAGAAAGTTAGCCTTGTTTCGTGCCTCCAGTTTGGAGTGGTACAATACCTGGTCTTTCTCGTTAATTTTCTGTTCGAGTCTCAAGATGTGAGCCTCCAGTTTGGATACCTTCTGGGTGGTTGCCTCCAACTTTCTGACAGCCGTACCTTCACTGACTTGTAGGGCAACGATGTGATGATGAAGCTTTCCTAAAAGGCGCCAAGAAAAAAAAAATTAAAGAAGAAATACAAACGATTGACTACGCGACTTTTTTCGGGGTCGTCATGGCTCCATTATCAAGCAAGGTCTATAATAAATTACAATAAGTACTAAGTAAGCGAAGAGAACATGTCGGTAAACTGTTGCGTTCCTTGCGCATTAATTGACGTGTGTACATATAACGGTTTCTACTACCTTCCTCAGTTGCCCTGATGAAGGCTTTTAACATTAAACAACGCTGAACTTTTGGCTAATCGTTTGTTGAATACTTAGTCATTCTTATATGAAAATCCCAGTCACACATCGCATAATTATGAAAATCGCACTAAACAGGTTTATTACACAAATTAGAGTTGACTGTTGCAAATCATGTCATTAGGTCACAAAACTGTCGCACAACTAGACTCTCTATAATAATGCTGAAAGACCAGCATGAACCTGTACGAGGCAGTGTCATCACTTAAACAGCTCAACGTTTGAAATAGAGCAGATTTCAGATGACCATCGTGAAAGTAAACGCAATTGTGCAATCACTAGCCAATCAGAAACAAGAGTAATTACAACTTACTGCTGAATGGTTTCCAGCCCAGCCAATCAGGATCCGAACCAATTGGCTAGTAATGCCTTGCTTGTAATTAGTTCGCAATTTGATTGGTTGATAGAAATAAGCAGCCAACGAGAAAGCAAACCAATCGCAAACACGACGGTCATCTGAAATCCGCTCTAAGCGTCAGCATGCTGAAACCAGCCAGAGAAGGAAATATAAACAAACACAGCTTGCTTGTGATAATTATGTATTGTAAAAAGGCTTTGTGCCTTCCAGTCGCCTGCTAGAATCTAAGAAAAATCTGTCGGGAAAAAGGCTAGTGTATCTAGTCTACCTACGAAACTATTCTGTTACTGCGATTTTCATAATTCTGCGATGTGTTACTGGGATTTTCATATAAGAATGACTAAGTATTCAACTATCTGCCCCATAAATTCATCTGCGTACACGCGTGGATGTCTCGATGGTGTAGTGGTTAGCACATCTGGCTAGGAAATCCAGAGGACGTGGGTTCGATTCTTTATATTCTTTGTGTTTGTTTATATTTCCTTCTCTGGCTGGTTTCAGCTTGCTTGTGATAATTATGTATATTATACATAACCCTGATGAAGGCTGTCTTGTACAGTTGAAATATTGGTGGAGTCAGAATTTCAACATTTCTCCTTGTGTTGTATTTATATACATCTAATATATACCTATGATCGTTTTCTCGTCACTCTCCATCTGCACATCATAGAGCTGCTTCCGCAAGGCCATCAACTCACGCTCCTGAAAGAAAAAAAGAAAAGAAAAAAAAAGAGTAAGCAAGTGAACAAACTCCAATCAATATGTTCTCTTTACCAGATGTTTACCAGAGCATCATAACCCAGACTCGAGCCCTGCTTACTGTGAATCGACCGTTACAGCTCTTACAGCTACTAACCTGTCCCTCTTGCTGGCTTCGAAGCGCTTCGGCTTGATGCGCTGCCACTTCCGCTACCTCCTTCAGCCGGGACTCTTCCACCTTAAGCCGGGCTTCAGACTCCTCTAATGTCTGCAACCTCTTTAGTATTGATTCGTGCATACCGCGTGTCACAGCACCTGACAAGGTAACGAGTATTTTGTATTATCAAATAGGTTTACTTATCCAAAATCATCTGGATTTGTTAATGATAAGCACACGTTTCAGACCACGAGTCTTTTACCGAACAAAGGCTGACTAACCAAAAATAACAAACTGCCGCATGGTTGAGACACAACAACAAAAACATAAACTACCTTCAAGTTCTTCTCGAAGCTGCCGCTCAATTCTTTGGGCCTCGATGTTAAGCTGACCAATCTGAATGGTAACAACAACAACAACAAAAACGAGTAAACATAGAGTACATTTCACAGCAAAATACACCTTGGCAGTCACAAACAAGACTGAATTGTTCCCTGCATCCAATTACAAGCCGAGTAATGTCACTATCACTCACTGGTCTATCTCATATTAAGATTTACAATAAGACTGTGGGATGTGATTTCGTTTCCACTACTGAAAGTCACGTACTAGAAGCACATTATTTTCATGCAATATAAACTGAGGATCTCTTGTTGCATTAACGGCGGTATGCCTGACTCCTGAAGGAAACATGGTACATCCTTAAGGAAAACGACACAAATGGAACACTAAGTTTACCTCGGCAAATTTCTGCTCCAGGTCAACGTTTCTTTCTTCCAGCTCGTTGAAGACTTTCTTAAGATGATCGTATTTTCGACTTGCATGATCTGCACGCTCGCGCTCGTTTAGTTCCTGAAAACATTTTTATTAGTCGACGAAGAAAAAGTAAGATATCATTCGTCAGAATAATGATCAGTATCAAACGAACAAATAGGCCGCGTCATGGCAAAGGGTCCCGGACGACTGAATGAGCTGTTTTACTTTCTGATGAAATTATGTTGACTTTTCCAAAAAAACAAATCCCTTTTTAATTCGTGTACATAAGAAATCTAACACTTGGAAGATATGTCTATGAGTCTAGAGGCCAAATATATAATTTTGGTCGTGCGGTCCATTTTTGTGACGCAGCCCAAATGAAAATGAAGTAATCAGCTGGGCCAGCTTCCAACACAGTTTGTGAAATAGGTGCATGTTTTTTTAAATTAATTGAAGTGTTGAAATGTTGGTGTATTCCGGTAAAGTAAAAAGGCAAACAAAGAAGCGAACAAACAAACAAACAAACTGAGCTGCATACTGATTGGCCAAGTACCGTTTGCTGCACCCTTTTCATAGTGTTCTTCTACCTACAAGAGCCCGATCAGGATATTCTAGCACAGTAGTACAGTGGAACAAATCTGGTTACTGTTTCTGCACAAACGAGAGGTCAGGATCGGTTCTGCTGTTATCTATACTTAGCAAACGAACCTTCATCTCCAGTGTTGCCAATTTACGGGATATTCTGTTGATTTCCTCTTGTTTTGCTGGACTATTCTCTGCAACCGGTCCGCCATCTACAACAGTAATAAATACGTAAATTGAATTGATCCAACCCTCATTGGACAATTTAAATAAATATTAGTACCCCAGGGCATCAGGAACACTATCTGTACCTTTGGCAATCAACTCATTGAGCATCTGTTCTAAGTTGTGGTTTCTTTCTTTTAACGACGTCAATTCTTTCTTTATCTCCTCCTCGTGATCGCGTAAAATTTTTAAGTCACTCTGCAAATAAGAGAACGACAAAAAGAAAGCTAAACGATAAACTACAGCCGATTGCGTTTGAGCGTTTTACCTTAACAGTTCGCACGTTATGTTTGAATGTTTGAAAGTTGCGTTTCTAGGATGAAACGAGACGTTTCTATGGCGAACCAAAGAGTTCTGTCCTCTCTGATTGGTCAGTGGAAAATACACATGGCGGTTGCCCTTGGAAACGTCCGACTTATTGTCTCACAACGCAACTTTTAAACGTTCAAACGTAACGTGCGAACTGTTAGGGTAAAACGCTCAAACGCAATCGGCTGTAAGTATATGGAGAGAAAATGTCTTATGACTTTGAAAACGTCACGGCGCGCATCGCACCGTACAGGTGTCGTGAAAGTAACGGCGGTGGGATCCGTGAACCCAAGCAGACAAGGTTCCTTATCGTAACCGTGTCGCGCCGTGACCTTGCCGTGACCGTGCCGTTTTCTTTTTGTTACAGTCTTACAATTAATGAATTCTGCAACTTAATGAATTCTGCACCTTCCCCTGATAAAAATACAAAACTCATACATCATCTAGGCAACGTGTCACGTGGAGACTGTCAAACAGCCGGCCATCTGTCAATCCATACCTCAAGATTTTCCACAGTGACGGAGCGTGACACAAGCGTGTTCTCTCGTTGTAGAAGGTCTCGATATTTAGCTGTCAGATCGTTGTACTGTTTGTTCGCCGACTCCAGGTCTTTGCTTGGCACGCTCTCGTCCAACGCTTGCTGCAGCGCATGAACCTTATACGTAGATGTCTCCTACAGAATATATACAGGCATACTAGTTATATTACAATTACATTCATGTATGCGAGGGTTATACATTATTATCACCTTATCATCGCCACCAAAATACCACTTTCAGTAGTATAGTAGGTATGGAATAAGCCCTTTTTTGAGAAAGAATACTAATTTTGAGGAGGAGGTAAAAGGTCACGTCAGAGTCGCGCCCGGAATATGCTGAGAATGTAGGGTATCATGTTTCCTATAAGTGACCCCCTTCATCATTACCGTTTACGAACATTATCATGATCTTTCTTATCATCCCCTTTAACTGCCCCTCCTGCTTCACATCCTCAACTCCTCCTCCTACGACGTCATTACCTTATGCCTTTGCAGAAACCCGAGTCTCTCTGTCACTGCCGTCTCCATTTGAACTATATCGTTCTTCAGCTTCTTGTTTTCCCTCCTCAGGGCTCCCTCCACTTCTTGCATGGCAGTATAGCGACGGGATAGACTTTTTTCGTTCACTCTGAGCACTGTTATCTTACGGGTCAATTCGGACAGCCGTTTCTGCTGTTTGTCCGGATCACAGGACAACGTGTCCAACAAACGCTGTTAAAGAAGCAGTGTCACGATTTTAGCACACTTTTGGTGGTGTAAAAAATCATACAATAACTGATGGATAGCCAAAATAATAGTCTAGGTTTGTTAAATAGCCCTTTCACTACAAATCGATCATGATTGTAGGCTTCATGGACCTATTACAGAGCGGATGGAAACCGATTGCAACAATGAGTTTTTGGAATCTTGTCAGGATGACAAGTTTTCAAAGTTTGAATTTACAGCAAAATTATTTTGTAAATCGGCAGTCTTGTCGCTAAAACTTGCCTACATTGCCTATTAGGCTAATACCAAGTGATATAAGTGATTTGGGGATGATTACATTCAAATTTAGAGCTGTGTTTTATTTTGAACACACGAAATGAGTGATGCATTGGAATGTACACAAGGGATACCGCTACGTAAACGACAAAGAGAATAGCAGGAACAGGACACATGACGTGTACGGCCAATGCCGTGATATGGAAGCATTTTAATACCTGTACAAAATGATACAATCAAATTTGCAAGAGGTGTACTAGCAGCGGAAAGGAAATCAAAATGCACATTGGAGCTAACATCGTATGATTGTTTTTGAAATGTATTAAAACCGCTTAACGGAAGTGAACATCCGAAACAAGGTTCAAACGCTCAATACATACGTCAAACTCCCTGAGTCTCAGGGCATCTTGCTCTCGTGCGAGCTCAGCTGCCTTCCTCGCCTCATCAAGCCCTTTGGTCTCCTTCTCCCATTCCTCCTTCTGCTCGCTGTACTCTTTGTATACAATCCCCTATATGGAATGAAAATATAGTTGATGATTATGATGGTGTTGGTGAGTATGTTGATGATGGCGATGGAGATTTAAAGAGCCTTAGCCACTCCTTTATTGTTTACATTCAACGTTAGAAATGGAATTCCGTGTACACATCTTTAAATAATAATCTTTAACAAAGTTTGATAATTGGTTTACGGACAGGACATGCATTCCTCCATTCATTCCATCAAATGTGAATATGGAAATGGATGTTTTCTTTGACGTTTTTTTATTCGAATTTTTTGTCCTTCAACACGCACTCGACAATTTCCTAACCTGTTGATGCATCATGACAGAGAACTTTCTCTTGTACGTCTCGAGGTCCCGTGTCATCTTCTCCAGAATCTCTTCTTTCAACGATAACTCCTGGACAAGCAAAGTATTTAGGTTATTAGAGCTTTTTTTGCAGAGCTTCACCAGGCGTTGTGCGGAACATTTTCAGACAATGCTACAACCTTGAAAATAAATGATAACATCAGGGTTCACACAAGAATGCATCAGTTGAAATTCCAGGACTTTGAAGGATTTTTCCAGGACTAAAATAAATAAAAAATCAAGCACTAAAAAACATATTAACATAATTATTACCGGAAAAAAAAACTGTCAAAACTGATGACGAACATATTGAACATACCTAGACATTTGAAATTTAATTAGGTCAAGAATCTGATCATCCTAAAAGTATGTCAAACCAAGACCATTTCAATGACCTTAAGCTTATTTTTTTAAATTCCAAGACTTTTACTTTTCGAGGCCTTGAATGACTTTTTCAGAATTCAAGGACTTTCCAGGACCGCGTGAACCCTGTAAAGTTATTGGTTTTGTGAATGAGGAAATCAATTTCTTATCCCAGAACTAGTTTTACGAATGTGTTCGAAATGCGAGGGCGAAGCCTGAAGTACTTTACTCTGGGTGTTACTGCGATTTTCATAATTCTGCTAACTCTCCTCGCTATCGATTTCCAACCGCTTTCTGGCTTCCGTCAATCAAACTCCCGAGTATTTTCGTCGTTAATCTTTGTGCTTTTTGATTGGCCAGCACCTAACGATTGCTAGCGTGACAGGAAGCCATTCTAGCGCTGCTAAGGCGCTGGCCAATCAAAAAGCACAAATAGTAACGACGAAAAGACTCGGAAGTTTAAATGAATAAATGCACCGGTATCGCAAAGGTCGTGGGTTCGAATCCCATTCTACGCCTGATTTTTTTCTCAGGTTTTTTCAGTGGTGGTTACGGCCACATTTGCGCACATTTTATAATCGTATCATACCTATCACACCACTACGTGACATTTATTCATTTACACTTTCGCTTGGGCCAAGCGACAAGTCACTTCATATAAAGGGCTAACCCGAATACGACCTTTCCCTGTGGCGTGGATAGCTCAGGTGGTAGAGCATTGCACCGGTATCGCAAAGGTCGTGGGTTCGAATCCCATTCTATGCCTGATTTTTTTCTCAGTTTTTTTCAGTGGTGGTTAAGGCCGCATTTGCGCACATTTAATCATATCATACTCGGAAGTTTGATTGACGGAAGCCAGAAGGCGGTTTTACGGTTGGAAATCGATAGCGAGAGTTCGCAGATTTATGAAAATCGCAGTAACAATCTGATGTGCAAAGCTTTTACTCCCGCTATGGACCTAACAACTAAATTCCTACATTGCCAATAGAATTATCATTGTACCTGAAGGATCATCATTATACCTGAATTCAAGGACTTTCCACCGTGTAAACCCTGTAAAGGTATTGGCTTTGTGAATGAGGAAATCATTTCTTATTCCAAAAGTGTATCACGAATTTGTTCGAAATGCGAGGGCGACGCCTGAAGTACTTTACTTTTACTCTCGGTGTTAACAATCTGCTGCGCAAATATTTTACTCCCGCTAGAGACCCAACAAATTATCTCTAAAGTCCCACATTGCCAATAGCATTATCATAATACCTGAAGTGTATGTATTAGGTGCTCATTCAAACTTGCGATGATCTCCGACGAGGATGGGGTCATACCCTCTGGTAGCTGAAGAGGCTGTAGTCTGATCACTCCTTCGCCTACAGCGCAACAGCAAAACATTCATAGCATTTGCTATGACAGTGTCATAATAGCATTTGCTATGACAGTGTCATAATTATAGGATTCAGAATTCACTGCCCTGCAAATGACCTTGGAAATCAAGTGTCGTACATTTCCGATGTAATTCATGCATCTGAACTTTAAAAAAGTCGATGATACATTCCACGACAATAAGCATATTTTGAGAAATGGCAAGTAATTTTCAGGGCTTTCCAGGATCTTGTATCTTACACATATATTGAGATGCAGATAGTACCAGTTCTCAATTTTAAAACAACGTGCATACCAATTTCTTTTAACGCTTTAACTTCTTCTTGGAGTTGTTCGATCTGTTAAAACAAGAACACCAGTTTAGTTGCTCAGTTCTAGTGTCTTCCCAGTATACATTTTATATTTCGGACCAGTTACGTGACAAGTAAAGTAAAAGTGAGCACGGCAAGGCATTAATCGTTTCAAAACGCTTAAAAGGAGGCTGCCTACAATTTTTTCTGCTCTCCACCACCAAACTTTGTTTGCCTGCTGTTCAGGCACAAAAACCTGTACCGGTCTGAACTTTCACATGGTTACCCTGGAGGGTTTGAACTTTGTTGTAGTGTGCATTGTGTTGTGATCGGAGTTGCTATAGCAACGTTATAACCACACCCTTGTTTATAATACGCAGCCATCAGACGCGTTGCGCGACCTAAACTTTTCAAATGATACCCCTCGCACTAATCCCTGAGTAGCTAACATTAATCACAGCAAGTTTGGAGAGCATCATTGGGCCGATTTTATGTTATTCGAACGGACTTTTTCAGGCTCCAAAATGTCAAAGTTATTTATGCCGCAAAGATTTCCTTGAAAAAGAATGGCTAATATCTGCGGAATTAAAAGATCCTTGCCGCCCGAATAATCTACAAACCCAAGGCAATGTACCAGCCAAATTTCACTTCTTGGAATGCTTCCGATTTTGTTTGGCATGTGTTCAAGCAAACTGCAAATTTGAGAAATTATATTATAAATCTTACGTTTGTTATAAAATTTACACTTTTCGCCTCTGACAAAAATCTCATATGATTTTTTTTTGATACTTCCGTAAATTAATCTTGAATATATACCAAAAATAACCCTCTAAGTCTCGAGTTCATTGAAGTATTTAAGGCACCGAGAAAAAATGCTAAACTTCACTACTCTTTCGGTTTGCTCGAGCCGGTTTTTGCCATTGTACTTTGTTTTCACTTGTTGTAGCTTTCACGTGGTTTTCCCTGTAATCAGTGAAGCGGACTACATTCCATCATGGGAATCAAACTAACTAACTACAACAACAAAAGATAATGCATATGGTTGTTATTGCGTGACATTGTTTGCTACGCTTTGCGAGTCAGATGAATGTTGACACATTAGTTACGAACCGAGTTAATGAGCTGATTAAGTGCGCGTCTGCGCACTACGTCCAAACACCAATTTAATTGATTCAAGAGACAAATTAGTATTCAACTTTAGAAGACGGACTAAAACGGAGCCATAGCAACAGGAGAGAGAGCATTTGTTTTTTCCTTTATATTTCCCTGCACCAGAAATAATGGCGCCTTATAATCAATCAGACATTATGAAGAAAGATGACAATATCCCATGCAGTGGACAGTTTAAAGATCGAGAATTCGTAGGATGAATAATTTTGCTCAAAGCGTTGCTATGCAAATCAGTGTTATCTGGAAAAACTTTAAAGCGCGTGGAAACTTCTTCCGCAATTTATTACTTACTCGGCATTTTCCCAACGAAATGAAACCTCACACAATTTTTATCAATGTTTCCTTGAGATATTGTCCTGAAAGGAATTTTAATCCGGTACGGTTTTAACATATTATTTCACAAGGTTTGATACCCACTTCATCTCAAAAGTTCCACATGAATAGGCTCGTTGTCATATTGTTGCTCCATAATATTGCTTGATAAATTTGAAACATTAATTTGTTTGCCTCTTAAATTCATTTCACTAGCTGGAAATTTAATCAGAAAGTAACCTGGTTATTTGTGCTCGCGATTTGTGGTTTCTTTAGTAATGTATAGACTGCAAATGCCCTCTCGTTCAAGAATGCTACACACGATACACAGTGACTCGCGCCCGGATTCAATTGAAAATCAAACGCAACACTCAAAATTCGGCGTTCTAAATAAATAAATTCAACTCCATAAGAATAAGTTATTTGTGCTTGCGATTTTGGGTTTCTTTTTTTGTAATATATAGACTTCAAATCACTGTAGAGAATCCTATACGCGAGCCTTGATTCAATTGAACATGTAAACAATTGAACCTAAACCTCAAAATTCGCGCTCAAGTAAATAACTACAAATATGGACAAATTGTTAAGATCAGAGCATTATTTCATTTGTTTACCACAGTAATTGGCCTGGTAAACTAACATTGACGCAGTCAATGGTATCATATGGGAACAGCTGCTAGCGGCGACAATTCATCACTCGAAGAAACGTTTTCCTTTCAGTAAGTTTGCAGTTAAGAAAATATCCGAAATCCGATTTTTCTGTAAATTAGAAATATGGATTCAAAACTGTCGTATCTAGGAAAACATTGGAGTTGAGTTGGCTCACCAACTCAATAAAGTCTCCATCTCTTGCGTTGCTAGTTTGGCCTGTTCCGCCTGTGACTGGGATAAGGCTGGAAGCGGTGTATAGTCAAGAGTCCTTGGTTAGGGCTCAAGGGGGCTCAAAGTCAATAAAAAAAACGTGCTCACTCGTCGAAATGTGTGCGTATCTGTGAGCTTTCATGGATATACCACACGAGAAAGCTTTACATAGAGAAAGAATCTTAAACGTGTGCCACTCAGCATTCAAGTTACCTGGCATCATACGGGGGACTCCCATATGTCGTCGGGCGGGGTGCTCGTCGTATCTTTTAGGGGTTAAAATTCGGGTTCCAGGTATCTTTTAGGGTATAAGACGAAAAAAGGCCAATTTTCCCCAAAAATGGTACAAAATTCTGTAAACTAGCACTTGGAGTAAGCTAGAAAGCAACAAATAATGCATGTAGGGCCGAGCTCGGAAAGATACCCTCTATCAGTCGATGCCAAATACAGGGCGTTTAATTTCCTAAGGCAAACTCAAAGAGCCCAGAAGTGGCTTACATATCGATCACGTGTTTCTCGACTGCCTAGAACTAAATAATAAAACAGACTGGCTAGTGAAAATAAAAGACATGATTATACGCTGGGTCTCGGTGAGCTTTGGATAAACGAGTGAAAAGATGGGACGAAAATGCTCAAATTTTCTCCAGCAATACAGTAAATGTATGGGAAAATTTCCGAGAAAGGGGGGGGGGGGGGGGGGGGGCGGCCTCCCCTGGAGCCCCTGGCTACGCCCCTGTAACCAGAGGACTCTTGAAAAAACACCGCTTCCAGCCTTATCCCTGTCACAGCGGAACAGGCTAAACAAGCCACGCAAGAGATGGGAGACTTTATTGAGTTGGTGAGCCATTTCAACTCCAAAGGGGCCCCGCCTCTCAAGAGGAACGTCGGTGTTTTCCTAGATACGACAGTTTTGAAACCATATTTAATTTACAGAATAAAGATCGGATATCGGATATTTTCTTAACTGCAAACTTACTAAAAGGAAAAAGTTTCTTCGAGTGATGAATTTTTGCCGCTAGCAGCTGTTCCCATATGATACCGTTAACTGCGTCAATGTTTAGTTTATCAGGCCAATTACTGTGGTAAACAAATGAAATAATGCTTTGATCTTAACAATTTGTCCATATTCTGTAGTTACTTATTTGAGCGCGAAGTTCAATGTTTACATGTTCAATTGAATCAAGGCTCGCGTATAGGATTCTCTACAGTGACTTTGAAGTCTATATATTACAAAAAAGAAACCCAAATCGCAAGCACAAATAACTTATTCTTATGGAGTTTATTTATTTTTGAGTGTTGCGTTTGGTGTTCAATTGAATCCGGGCGCGCGTCACTGTGTATCGTGTGTAGCATTCTTAAACGAGAGGGCATTTGCAGTCTATACATTACAAAAGAAACCCCAAATCGCGAGCACAAATAACCAGGTTACTTTCTGATTAAATTTCCAGCTAGTAAATTGAATTTAAGAGGCAAACAAATTAATGTTTCAAATTTATCAAGCAATATTATGGAGCAACAATATGACAACGACCCTATTCATGTGGAACTTTTGAGATGAAGTGGGTATCAAACCTTGTGAAATAATATGTTAAAACCGTACCGGATTAAAATTCCTTTTAGCACAATATCTCAAGGAAACATTGATAAAAATTGTGTGAGGTTTCATTTCGTTGGGAAAATGCCGAGTAAGTAATAAATTGCGGAAGAAGTTTGCACGCGCTTTAAAGTTTTTCCAGATAACACTGATTTGCATAGCAACGCTTTGAGCAAAATTATACATCCTACGAATTCTCGATGTTTAAACTGTCCACTGCATGGGATATTGTCATCTTTCTTCATAATGTCTGATTGATTATAAGGCGCCATTATTTCTGGTGCAGGGAAATATAAAGGAACAAACAAATGCTCTCACTCCTGTTGCTATGCTCCGTTTTAGTCCGTGTTCTAAGTTGAATACTAATTTGTCTCTTGAATCAATTAAATTGGTGCTTGGACGTAGTGCGCAGAAGCGCACTTAATCAGCTCATTAACTCGGTTCGTAACTAATGTGGTTGAGTCAATGGCCCATGAAAATTACAACACGCTGGAATGTAGTTCGCTTCACTAATTACAGGGAAAACCACGTGAAAGCTACAACAGGTGAAAACAAAGTACAATGACAAAAACCGGCTCGAGCAAACCGAAAGAGTGGTGAAGTTTAGCATTTTTTCTCGGTGCCTTAAAATACTTCAATGAACTCGAGACTTAGAGGGTTATTTTTGGTATATATTCAAGATAATTTACGGAAGTATAAAAAAAAAATCATATGAGATTTTTGTCAGAGGCGAAAAGTGTAAATTTTATAACAAACGTAAGATTTATAATATAATTTCTCAAATTTTGCAGTTTGCTTGAACACATGCCAAACAAAATCGGAAGCATTCCAAGAAGTGAAATTTGGCTGGTACATTGCCTTGGGTTTGTAGATTATTCGGGCGGCAAGGATCTTTTAATTCCGCAGATATTAGCCATTCTTTTTCAAGGAAATCTTTGCGGCATAAATAACTTTGACATTTGGAGCCTGAAAAAGTCCGTTCGAATAACATAAAATCGGCCCAATGAATGCTCTCCAAACTTGCTGTGATTAATGTTAGCTACTCAGGGATTAGTGCGAGGGGTGTCATTTGAAAAGTTTAGGTCGCGCAACGCGTCCGATTGCTGCTAATTATAAACAAGGGTGTGGTTATAACGTTGCTATAGCAACTCCGATCACAAAAAAATGCACACTACAATAAAGTTCAAACCCTCCAGGGTAACCATGTGAAAGTTCAGACTGGTACAGGTTTTTGAGCGTGAACAGCAGGCATACAAGATTGGGGGTTGAGGGCTGAAAAAATTGTAGGCAGCCTCCTTAATAGGACTGTAAAAACGTTGGTCCTTAGTTCCATCCCAGTTGCGGTCTATTGTCCATTCAAGATGCTTGTACTATACAAGCAACTCATGTGAACCAATCACATTACTCGTTTTTGTTTACTTGGCTTCTCGTCTCTCTACTTGTATCAGAGCCTTGGATGTCTCATTCCTGGCATTGTTCAACTCATGTGAACCAATCACATTACCCGTTTTTTGTTTACCTTGGCTTCTCGTCTCTCTACTTGTATCAGAGCCTTGGATGTCTCATTCCTGGCATTGTTCAGCTCATGACGTAGTTCGTCATTCCTGCCAGTCAGTTGCTCAATCTAAGAAGGGAGCCTTTCATGTTAATACAGTTTTTGCATGACTGCATGTCGAATCAAATCCGATTCAACAACGAGCCAAACAGACAGCGAAGTGATTCACAATATTTCCTTTTCGCGAAAGAAGTAGTACATCACAAATAATTGTGTAATTGTTTTATCTGCGCGATCTGATGGCTGAAGGATCAAATATCATGTCCGCGACCAATCACAACCCGAAGCAATCACAATTGCCGAGTAATTTGTCATTAATCACGGCAGTCGTATGAAAACCGCTTTATAAAATGTTACTACCTTATTCTCGCTATATTTCGCGAGAACTAAATTCGCGATTTTGGAAATCGAATTTTGTTTTGGTGTCACAACAACATTATACTCGCCTCCGCCTTGAGCTGCAATGTCGTGTCATACTGTCCAATAGCATTTCTGGACTCGATCATCTGAAACAAAATGTTACCAGATTAATATGAGCTACGTAGCATCAAAAAATATCTGGACATGAAAACGTTTTGCAGTGCGCGAACACTTACAGCCATAAGCTTTTCAAGTGCTGGGACCTGTATTTGGAGTGGTTTGTCGTCTTCTGGAGGTGTTGTTGTATATTATGTTGTTGCTGTTGTTGTTGATGCTGCTGCTGTACTCGTTGTTGTTGAGGATGATCTGGTTGCTGTGGGTGCATCTGAGAGGGGTGCAGCTCGGTGGAGAACGGGACAGGCCCTGAAGCCTGCCCGTAGGTCTGCTGATTTCTAACTGGTGGCGCTTCAAAAAGAAAATGAAATATTACACACATCTCAATTGGACTCCCCTGTCGAAGACTAGAGTAAATGCTACCCCCAGGTAATTTTGCGTTGGTCCTACCCACAATGGAACTGTGCATGGTCACTAAGGAATTAAAGTTTACCTACCGTGAAATTCCACATTTTGTTGAGAATACCCAAGCAGGAAATTTTCTCGGGTTATACTCCTACCCTGGACTCCAATTCCTCAAAGGGGGGGGGGGGATGGCGGGGGGTGCCAATGTTGCTCAGAGTAGCACAACCATTTGAAGAGCCTCGGCAACGCAAGCGAAATGGGAACATGTGATTCAGGCATAACAAGTTCTTATGTCTTTTCGGTGCTCTTGAGTGTGAGTCACACATCCGTAGCACATTGCGAATAGAGCTGCCAAAATTCCGGATCAAGACACGGATCTGTTTAGACCATAGATCAGATTTCGTATGACTGTGAAAAGTTCCGCGACAAAGTTGTACCACTCCGCGACCGTGTCCGCGCCGCGAGTACGCGGTTTCGTTCGGTATCTATAGCAGGCCAGGTTCCGTACCGCCACTGCGACAGTACCGCGCCGTGTCACAGTACTTTTCACAGTCATGTGAAATCGGCTCTATACCATTTTAAAGGCATCCGCAGTGTGAAAGGATGATGGCAATAAGCGAGCGTGTATCTGTGATACACATAAGACACTGTTCTTACCTGCTGCTGTCTGTTGTTGAGCGTTTTCTCTCAGTTGGGCGAGAATCTCCCTCATGCCGATCTCAAGCTGTTTGTTTTCCTCCTTCAGTTCCTTGTTTTCCTTCTCATATTTCTTCATCTCTGTTTTGATGCCGTCTGCTTCTTTCTCTTTTTTCTCGATATCAACTTCAAGCCTCTTGTTCTGCACGAAGGAAAAAACGGATTTTCCACAATAATATGTTTCTGCTACCACATAACATCTAGTTTCTTCTTTAAAAGGTTGTGTGTGGGACAGGAAACGAGTATTTTCTCGACAACAACAACTTAGAAGGGTAACTTTTGGAACTTGAATACAGTTTTTTGGGAACTATTGACTCTCGATAAAAGCAAATTCATTCTGTTTTGGGTACACCCCGCAAGAAAGACCATAATAGACCTACCCGTGTTTGCGCCTCCTCCGTGTCTGAATCAACGACAAACCGCTTCCTGACAGGTATAGCGTGGGGCTCGTCTGGATGTCAGCAAGGTCTTCAGCTGTGATGCCTAATTCGACGGCTCTGTAACAAACAACAACATAAATAAGTAAATAAACGGTTAGGACACCAATATAGTTAAATACAGATTAGTCTTATGCATCGCCGTTGTTTCAATTATTTGTAAAGGTTGTAAAATACGAGGTGCGAACACACTAGGTGCGATTATAATATGGACATTTTGTTTTGTCGATAACGTCTCTTTGAAAGTCCCTGTACACTAGAGAAATAATAATAATAATAACAGTGTTCGTTTATTATCCTATCGCAGTTAATATCTGAATTACATGAATAGGTCAGTTCATAGTAAATAAATAATAAATACATTGATGTCAACATCGAGAATATATATATCTTATTCTATGTTTTCTCATATAATACGGGCGGATATTGTACGAGATGCGGAAATGAGGAAAAATGCGAGCAATGAGTAAAATGACCGCCAGTATTACATGAAAAAACATCTCATGAGTTATTTATTATACGACGAGCAAAAATATTCATTTTCTTTTCAAGATTCAATAGAAAACGTATGTGATTTCTCTAGCACACGATCGGGAAGCCATTCAAGTGCGCGCGCAAAACCGGTTCGTAACCGGTTTCGTACGACAGAACCCAAAAATGGCAAGATTTCTACCCTAAGGTCAGGTAAAGTCAGATAGGCTTGATTCTTTGCATAGAGTATCCTTATACAATAAGAAACAAAACAAATAGAAATGAGTATTTTGTTTCTAATTGATCCGTCTTTAAGATATCAGCTGCTAAACTTTGGTTACTGCATCGTTTTATGGCAAAATTTGTACAATTCTAACAAAAAATGTCAAAAAGTGCTGCAGCAACCAAAGTGTAACTCCTCATATCCTAAAGACGGATCAATTAGAAAAAAAATACTCATTTCTATTTGTTTCTTATTGTAGAAGGATACTCTATGCAAAGAATCAAGCCTATCTGACTTTACCTGACCTTAGGGTAGAAATCTCGCCATTTTTGGGTTCTGTCGTTTCCTACAGTGTAATACGGCTTTCAACAGTGTAATACGGCTTTTGCCGTGTAATACGGCTCCATATCTGCACTCAATTTTGACCTTATATGGTAAATGACGTCACAGTTGTATAATAATTAACCATTATCCTGCGAGATTGCGCAGAATATCGTTTGATACTAATCAGACGATATTCTGCAAAAATCGAGCAGGATAATGGTTTATTATTCAGCATATCGATAGCAGAAAAAAATCCCAGAAAAAAAAAATTGCGTATGAAATCACGAGCTCAACACATCATATTTCCCTCAGAGACGGATATCGCAGGATATATGTCATGTAAAGAAGACAGCTATTGGCGTCTCAATGACCATATTTGGGCAGTGCATCGATGTGCTGAATAATAATAATATATTATATATAACACGCCAGGACGGAGGACAGGTTACAATAATTCCAATGATTACCTTAAATAAGGTTACAAAAAGTTCTGAAGCGGTCAGTTTGTGCTGGTCTAATAAAGTAGGAGGAGCAGGGACAAACAAACAAACATCGGTATGTATTCTTTGGGAAAACTACTCTGATGGCAAATTCTTGAATTCCCAGTCCTCAGCGGATGAGTGTCATCTTTGTAACTGATAGCACAGGTTTCAAAACTAAACCCAAACCAAACTAATACCCCATTCACACTAAAACTACGTTAACTTACGTAAACAAAACACGAGAAAAGTCTTACTGCGATATAGCAATAACGTTTTATCTTGCCTTTCTCCGCGGTGCATTGCCTGCTTTCTTAACTGCTTCTTTAGATTGACACGTTCTTCTTCCAGTCGTTCGATCTGAAAATATGAAGGAAAATCGACGTTTTTCATAGCGTAATAATTGTCTTACTAAACTATCAATGTCTTCTATTCGCGTTTCAAGATGATAAGTATCAAGAAGACAGCCAAAAGAGTGATCCTTGTTCTAAACCCATACAGACAAGTGCGACTTTGCATAGATTCTAGAACACTAGAGAGATCAAACGTTATCGTTTGAAAAGAGGACGGATGGATATAGATTCTGCATCGACTTTTGCAAATGTTTTTCGAACGAATCATTAGAAAGATTGGAAAATATATACGCTTGAACAATGACAATGATCAAAACAAAACAAACGAAGTAAACAAGCTGCAACTAAATACAAGCTCAGCTCAGCTTTGCTGCTGGTTATATGAGAGAATCATATGTTTTCTCATTACATCTCTTTTATTGACACGCACACTAAGGTTCTTTCGATCGCATACGATAACCCTTACAATTATCAACAATTGTAATTGTTGTAATTGACGACTGTCGATAATTCCAAATAAATTCAAACTGGGTTGCACCTACCTCTTTTACGAGGACTCTGTTGAGTGCGGCAGACTGCTCCGACTTGATTTTCTTCTTCTTTTAATATCCTCGATGTCGAGTCGATCCCTCGGGCCATCCCTAGCCGTTCCCGCAACTCTTCGTTCTCCATCTCAAGATCGTTTACAGCCAGACTTAGCTTGTTGACAGTTGCTGTCAAAGACTCGATGTTTCTTAAAAATAAAATAAAATAAAATCATTTCAACAATTTTCATGATGTAATGGAGCAGTATAAAAGTCAAGATGAGAGAGCGGAAATGACCAAAAATGAAATGTCTAACTGCGCCATAGTTTCTATGACCAAAAACGTCGGCTTTTAAAATAATTTTGAAGAATAACCAACATTACTATTCAAGCATGCCCTATCTCGATGCTGATTTGCTAAGAGTACACAGCGAAAGCATATGTTGGCACGCAGTCGTGACGTCAAACTCCAGACATTACGATTGATGCACTCTAATGACGTCATAACGCAAGCCAATAGGTTTGGCCGCCATGTTGGTTTTCATTTCGGAAGCGAAAGCCAATTTTGCCAATATTCTCGTTGAATCTGCTATTCTTTTGCCGAGAGATCATTGCTCAGGATATCTAAACATCAACAATGGCTATTTGAATTGAATACGAAGAGGGAAATACTAATGGACGTAAGCTGAAGTTGAAAAAACCGCTTCGCCTTGCAAGGCCTCATCGTCGACTTCACTTAGCTAGGTAAGAATCCTGGTTGCTGAATAATAAAACAATTATTGAATTCGGTTTTCGCATGATAGTGAGATTTGTCAACGCCTCGAGTTAGTGTTATCCGCCTCAGCTCGCTTCGGCAGATAACACACATCTCGGCGTTGACAAATCTCACTATCATGCTCAGCCTCATCCAATAAGTGTTAATGATTGAATAACAGCGATACTGTGATTATGCCCGAGACGGACTTATCAGATACTACAGGCGCCAAGGATGACAGCTAAATATAGCGAATCAGAATGATTCACTCTGGAAAAAGGCCAGCCACTAATGAGTTGCAGACCCCATCGGTTCAATTTCTTGGTTTCTTTCCCATAACGACAATGGCAGAATCCCAAGACACCGGAAGACGTTCTCTTTAAAAGCGGATTTCAGATGAGTGACTAAATGACACGTAAATACACTAAGCCAATCACGAACGTAATCCATTCAACAACACACCAATCAGGGCGCAAGTAAGTACGACTTGCGGATTGCCTGGCAAAACATCAACCAATAGGGGGGCGCATTTTCGGTCTAATTATAAATTAGAAAATTTTATCAACGACTTAGCTAGCTAAAATTTGCCACAAGCAGTGGAAAGAGCGTGCTGAAATTAGTAAAACTGCCAAGTTTGAGACCGATCGGTTTCAGCCTTGCAAACAAACGTAAACAAGCCGTATTTTACAGAGGTTTGTATAGACGTTTTTATGGGGGGGGGGGGGGGGGGGGGGGCAAACTTTAGATTTTAGGTAGCTTATTAATTAAAGATATTAGAATTATATTTATGTTTTTTATAAACCGTTTTATTTTTGACGTAGCGTGGCCGGTCTTCAACTTTTACTGCTCAAAAATTGGTTTTCTGACTAATGTCAATGTGATCTTTTCCGTGGTATGGATAGATTTTAACTTGGACGCCTGTATCAAAAGTTGAAGATTTCGTGACAGGCTATGACGTCACGATGCGCCCACCTATATAAACGCACAGAAAACGGCCTGATTTACTTTGGACATTCATGTGAAATCCGCGCTACCATTGCAATGAGATACTGCGAAGGAGCTCACTTACTGGTCACGTATCTGTAACTGGGCTTTGTGATCTTTGATCTCTTGCACGGCTTCGCTCAAACCATATTCGCCCTTAAAACAAAAGAAGAGCTCTATGAGTGGCCCATATTGGGCTGTTCCACAAAAATAGCCGCACCCCAGAGGAACTCCGAATTTTTGGAAAATGCTCTACCCTGTGGTAATTCCAGGCATCTGTATAATCCCTGTGGAGATTCCCCATTCTTGTGTCCCCTGTGGAGATTCCAAACTTGCAAATGAATGCCCTGTGACAATTCCAGGTTAAAAGAAAGGTTCTGTGGAAATTCCAGGATATTTCCCTGCGGATATTCCAGGGACAAATACACCTATGGAAATTCAAGGTTCCTCGATAGGAGAGTAACGGATCTTAAATGGAACAGCCCATTCACGTCAATACGTCAAGTACGGTGATTTGGCTATCGCCCTAGGCCAACATCGAATCCGTCGAGGGTATTTTCAATACCAACGGTTCAACATTTCACATTTATCATATTAAACCTGATATCGTGAGGATCTGATCTCTTCACGTGTGAAGTCAACATCCTTGCCTGTGCTACATGCTCATTTCTTAGATTTGGAAAACACGAAATGACGATTTGGTATTTCCATGACCTTGGTTACAACTTGTAACTTATTGTGTTGAAGTTCGTATCTCCAAGCAATCATGAAATATCCTTTTACTTAGGCTTGCGCCGCTCTTGGAAAAATGCGCAGCACAAGGGAAAAGCTAAAACCAAACTCTCACAAGCGAGACGAAAGCACAATAGCGCGGCGCCACTCTTGCTCAGAGAGTGACGTGAAACTCGAAATCATTCCAAATACAATTGGTCAATTTATGGTCTACCTTTTCATATTGGACCATTCTAGCCATTAGTTCACTGAGATCTTTATCCTTTGTCTGGCAGCATCCTCTGCCTGGAATAAACAAAACAATTTAAGTAAGGAGCAAAGTCAATACTGCTTGTATCATATCATTAAACAACGACGACAACAAACACCATAGTAAAATGTGACTGATAAACTACCATGGATAAACAAGTTACGCCACTTCACTCGAATGCAAGCTAAACGATACGCCATTTCACTCCAATGCAAGCTAAAGCAATGCATAACCACTGTACTGAATAAAACCTATAGGAGTGATTACAAAGTATGCATAAAAAACGAGGTTACAATAACAATACTCCAATCCACGTCAATGCAAAAAACATTCAATAAATTTACCCTGATCAGTCTCTCCTTCTCTTGCCCTGCAATCAGTTGTTCTCGTTTCAGAGTGGATCCGAGTTCCAGGATCTTCTTCTGCTGGTAAGCGGAGGGAACTCCTACAAATTAACACGACGACCGAAAATAAGATAAACATATGTCCAAGTCATTAAAGCAAAAGTACTTTGGAATATGGTAGTGCATGCTAGGCGTGAAAAAGCGACCTTATTAGGTGAACCATTATCCTGTATAATCTATGTTGTAGTTATTGTTATAAAATAATAGATAGTTCGCGCGCTCTGATTTGTCGAGCGCTGTTTCAAAACTCTATGAAGGTCATAGAAATGACGCAACAACGCGGCAAATTGCTTGAAAATATCGGATCTTAGAAGTTATTTTATAAAAGAAATAAAACACTGTTCCTGTGCCTTCATAGAATTTTGAAAACCTTGGCTTTTGTTTGGGAGAATTCTCGAGTCAGAACATGAAGTACTCGACTTCGTCTCGTGCTTCATGATCTGCTCTCGAATTCTCCCAAACAAACGCCTCGGTTTTCAAAACTCTATGAAGGCACAGAAAAATCGTTTTATTTCTTAACTGTATTCAATACTTTTCTTTACTTTTTCTGTTTCAATACTTTTCTTTACTTTTTATTTGTGCTCGTTGGGCTGGAATTATTATTAATAGTAGTCTTAAAAAGCCCATTCCCAATTTGATGACTTCTCCAATTCTAGGGCGGGTGGTCCTATAGAAACCTTGAATTCCGGGGTGGAGGGAGGGGGTATGTTCAGGTTGTTACGAACATCCCAGTATCGGCATCAACACGGCGTCTTTCTGCCCTTCTACATCAGTAGTATAGGACCCACCGAATTACTCTATTTTTTTAAGGGTGGCCGGTGAGCAGCAGTTCACTTCCGGTGAGGATGGTGAGAATGAAGTCACACACTATTTTAGCCCTTTTTTTGGTGAGGAATACTAATTTTGGCTGAGGGAGGAGGAGGGGCTATTCTGTGAGAGGAGGAAGAGGAGGAGGAAAGCTATTCTGTGAGGAGGAGGGTCATTCTGTGTGGTGGAGGGTCATTCTGTGAGGAGGAGGGTCATTCTGTGAGGAGGAGGGTCATTCTGCGAGGAGGAGGGCAATTCTGTAAGGAGGAGGGTCAATCTGCGAGGAGGAGGGTCATTCTGTGAGGAGGAGGGTCATTCTGTGAGGAGGAGGGTCATCTGTGAGGAGGAGGGTCATTCTGTGAGGAGGAGGGCTATTCTGTGAGGAGGAGGGTCATTCTGTGAGGGGGAGGATAGCTATTCTGTGAGGAGGAGGGTCATTCTGTGAGGAGGAGGAAGGCTATTCTCTTCCTTACAGAATAGCGCTCCTCCTCCTCCTCCTTGCGTGATGACTTTGACTTTTCTTCAAATTCAATTGTTTCCAAATATCTCGTGTAGGTTTGGCATATTTTCTTTTTGTATCTAACTCATTAGGTCCCCCTTTCGGGCTTGCTCGTCACGGGTTCTATCCATATCTAATGCTAATCAGATAGTAGGAGGGATATTGAACTATTATTGCATTATGACGCACGGTACAAAAACAACAATATAAAAAAAAAAACAGGAAAACGAATGACGCAGTTTTGACGCTCTAACGCCACGACCTGGTGGCTTGAAACAGGATGACGTATAATGGTCTCGTTCTAAATAACAAGTTAGAATTTTGTTTTAATAGTGTTTTACATATGCCTGTGGTAAAACCGAAAACAAAGTAAACACCCAATTTTTGATTAAAACCTTAGGAGTAAGTACAAAGTAAGTCTCGTTTACTTTCCGCAGTCATCTGACATTCGCTCTGCTGAAGTGCATGAGAAAACCGTTGCTAGCGTTGACGTAGGCAGACGCACGCTTTTACGCACTACCAACACGTCCTGAAAGCTTGACGTAGGATGACGCGTGGTTGACGCATTACGAACGCGTTCTGGCATGTTAAAAAACGCCTCCACATTCGCTACATTGACCAAACAGACTCAGCCTTTCGTCATCTAAACAGTCGATGCGCTATTGGGCAAAACTCCTGTGCAGTTGGGAAACGATACATTTATTTGGACCTCTTTACAGGCAATGACGTCTTTTGAGTATATAAAAACGAAAGAAATAGCTGGAAAAAAAAACCTCACAAGAAACTAAAAACAGCAAGAACAGCTCAAACTGTGGAAACCAAAAAAAAAAAAGGTTTTCCCTTGCGCATTTCTTGAAGGTAGCAATACAAGGGAAGTCTCAAAGTATTCGAAGTGGCATATCTCAAGCGTGCAAGCCAATGGAGGACTTGCAGAATGCTGCCTTCTACCTCAGCGGTCAGACGGGCGCAGAAAAATCAACAAAGATGCATAGAAGAAGCCAGGAATGTTTACCTTCGTAGCAAACTAAATAACGAAGGAATGCAGAGGAAAGAGATGGATGCCCAAATCCTGCACTCCCAGTGGTACAGAGCATGCAGTTGGATGGACATGACACCAAGGTGATATTTTCCAGACATGATCCTACGCCGCGAATGGCCAAACCAAGTTACAAAGTACAACAAAGTAGCCAAGAACTGCATAACAATGAGGGACATAAATCTGGAGCTGGAGTTTTCAAGGAGGGTCTTTGACAGGGAAGAAAGCCCTGCCAAGATTGACCCGAGCGATAGTGGCGTCCCCATGTGCACTATCTTGACACCTATTGAAATCGAGGCCAAGATACGACATGCAAGGCGCATTAGGGAACGAGAAAGAAAAAGGGAACAACATGAATTCAGCTTGTTCTAAGTTCTGAACACTGTATGTGTAGGTGGTCTCATGGTCTCATGAGTAACCGAGAGGGCAAAAGCGGGTCGATCGAAATGGGCAGTCGCCAAAAAAAAATTGCACCCCCTGTTGAGGACCTCTTGATTTCCAGGGTGGGTGGTCAAAATGGAGCTCGGAATTCCAGGGTGGGTGGTCAAAGTAGAGCTTGGAATTCCAGGGTGGGCACCCTTAAAATACGAAATTCCAGGGTCGGTAATGAGAAAATCACTGGAATCACTGGAGGTGGGTTGTTCAAATTAAAACAAATCCAGGGTCTGTAGCTGTGACGGGTCCTCAACAGGGGCGGGGGGGATTTTTTTTGCGACTGCACAATAAAACACCAACCGATCGTTCGTGGCGAGTTTGGGACGGTTAATGATTTCGGTAGTTCCATACTGAGTAATTTACGCGTCCGTGACTTAAAAAAAAAACCTCTACCGGTTGTGAATCCTGGCCATTTACTAGCCATTTGATTAATATTAATTTCAAAAATTAACATCAAGCACTGTAAGCTGTTTACTTAGATCATATGTTCTAATATTTGCTGAAAAGCCGTGACATTTTGCAATGTGGTTGCAATGTACATAGTAATCATACTAATTCGTGTTAATTCGATTTGTTATTTTAAAATTGCCCGGAGCTAGGTGAACTTCCCAAAAAAAAAAAACCTGAAGTCGTTTACAACGATTTTCTCCCGCAATTCGTACGTGTCTAATGATGGTGGTATTCCTCGCTCGATTCATAGGGAATAAACATTAACGTTAAACATTAGTTAATTATTCATAATGCCTTGAAGGCTTAGCCATGTTTTGGAAGAATACCGAATATATTCATATATTTTTACATTTGTTTATAATCAATTTTAGTATTTTATCAATTTTATGTATTTAGCGTAATCAGAAACATATAACTTAGTTGAAACATGTAACGGTGAACCAAGCTGTGGATTATTCGTATCGAGTTTATGACAATATTTGGTCAATAATGAACTCTCGACTGCTAGCCCAAGCAGGTTTCTCTTCATAATATCTCATTTTTCGCTTAAATAAAGTAGAGCAACAGTGGTAAGTGATAATATACTAACATTTAACAACTTGAAGCCTTCAACAACATTATTTTCAAAATCTGCTCATATTCTGCGAATATTCCGCAGCTTGGCATTAAAGCAATGTATTGTGTTACCCGTTTCAGCTCACTTATATGTTTCTGGCGTAATTCAACCTACTGGTTGCGATGCTTTAATAAAATCTATCTATCTATCTAACGGTTCTGCCTTTGACCAATCAGAATCGACAATTTTTTGCATGCATATTGCTAGGCCGGAAATGCCCTTTTTAGCATGTTGAATTCACCTATTTCTCTTGTATGAAAAAACACACAAATATTAAAAGTACAAAAATAGGAGGGTTTTGCGAGAGAAAAAAAAGGGAAAATCGCCGCACAGGAATAATAAGCGATTTAGCTTACCAGGAAACAGGAATAGTGTGATTACCAATGGGAATTTCTGCTATCAACAATGAAAAAAACATTGATCGGGTTTTGGAATTTATCAGGGTGCTGCAAAATATTACGCGCAATCCGTAAGTAGTAACTTAAGTAGAACAACAGGACTTAATTAGAATGAGGAAATTAGCAATTTCGTAGTAATTAGCAACACTGAAAATGGCCAATGGCAATTTAAGGTTACAGGATACATTCGCTGGGTGTGCGTTTTCAAAACCTTGTCGCGGCGCAAATATTCAGCGCATCGCCATACCCAATACATCATTTTAAAGATAAAATGTGAAATTATCTGCTGTTAAGCTTTTGTAGCAGTTTCATGAAAATTATTTACGGCGCATAGCAAAAACCGCGTTTTCGACCGCCCCTGATAAACGCTTTGATAGGCCGCGGCAGTTTACATGCTTGGCAAATCTGACTGCGCAATATCAATCACCACATTGTTGTCTCTAAAAGTGTGTCGGGCTTTTTCAATTGAAGGCTTTGTTTAGGAATGATCGAACGATCAAGTTGATCTTGTGTTTAATAGTTAACTGGGACCCTATCGTGATAAATAATTTTTGAAATACTGCGAAATTCACAAAAGCCCGACACACTTTTGCTCCCCAACCATTTATCTATCTCATGGCAAAATTTCAAAGCATTCCGTTTAAAACCTGTTGGTCTATCAAAGCATTTATGCACTAGATTTAGCGAAATCTTAAGGCGAGTTTTGGGCTTCTAAAATTGTGTAAACATAAGAGGGATTAGTGACGAATTTGTCATCACGCACTTCACTTTCAGCCAATCACGGCAGGCACCCCGGTGTGCCAGCAAGGACATACTTTTTCGCGCGGAATAGATAATGAGGCTTCTTCCGGTCTCTTGTATTAAATTGTCAAAGCGAACATTTATTATCGTCTTGGAATTCGAAATCAAACGGTGTGGTTGAGCCACGTCCAAAACCGAGTTCTAAGAAGTGCCCATACTTTGAAAAGGGAAAAGCGAAACCAAAGCAAAGGCGCGCGCCGAGAAAAACGACAAAGACAAATCGCTTTGGCTTTCAGACGATTCTTTATCTGCATCGAACTTGATGCAATTGGTGGATCTTCTGTCCGCTGTTCTTCGTCAGCATTCCTTGGATTGGGTTGATCGAACATGAGCCTTTGTCAGACAGAGCGAGTTGTTATTTCATGTTCTCCTGAAAGCTTAAAGATTTGGCTTTTTTTACTCCTTTCGCACGCTTTGAGACCCAAGGACTGCGGTTAAGCTATTTTCGCTTCCCCATGATTGAGAATAGAGAATTTCCAGAAAAATCGCTTCTACACGACACTTATACACTAAACCAGAGAACGGCACAATGTGTGACAAAATATGGCGGACCATAACAGTCACCTAAATGTCCCGTATGTTACGCGAAAATGCTAATGATGTGTGCTGAACCGAGTAGACATCACAATAGGATTAAAGGATTATCTCGCCTGTATTGAAAGACATATTTCTCGGGCATTTCTAGTTTTCTATACATTTCTCACGCTGCTTTTAAGATTTCAAGAATTTTTTTTCGAGAGAGTAAAGATCAGGCCTTGATGAGGAAGAACTGTGATTTTCGAAAATTCGCAAATAGAAGGCCGCGAATGTATCCTGTAACCTTAATTCAAGCGATTTCCACTTGGTATTTCTGCATTAAGTGATGACAAACATCTGTCGGGTTTTGGAATTGACCGAGGAAATGACTAAAGAAAGGGATTTCCGAAATTCTAAGCACAACTCCTAATTAGTAATTTGTGAACACAATATATAATTAGAATGAGGAAATGAACAATTTCGTGTTGGGTAGACAAATGACCGAGGTAATTATTAAGGAAAGGAAGGGAGTTGCGAAATACTGAGCACAACTCATCAGTAGTAATCAGTGATCACAATATATATTAGAATACGAAAATAAGCAATTTCGTACTAATTAGCAACTGTGAAAATGGCCAATGAGATGTTAGATATGTTTTTTTGGCCATGGGCAAGGCAATAAACAAGGAAATAATTAATGTGGGTGTTGCGCACGGAGACGCAATGCCTGACGCTGGGTGACGCACGTATATGACCGAGGCAATTAGTAAAGGAAAGGGTGTTGCAAAATACTAATTACAACTGCCAATGAGTAATTACTGATCATATTATATTATTTAAATCAGAAAATTAGTAATCTCGTACTAATTTGCAAAGCAAAAATGGCCAATGAGATGTTAGATATGTTGTCGTGGCGATGGGCAAGGCGATAAACAAGGATTTAAATAACGTGGGAATTGCGCACGGAGACCAGTGCTTGACGCAGGGTGACGCACGTGTGATGTATTGTGTTCAGGCCCTAAAATGCTATAAAAGCATTTGTTTTGCTGTTACCTCGTATGCAAAGTTACCACTTGAAAAGAAGGAGGTTGTTAGGAGAGAGCACTATGTTTTCTAACATCTGAGGTCATCATCAGGGAAAGAAAATCGGATTACAAGGAAAGGCTTATTGATAAGGCTTATCAGAAGACGTCCAGTTCCTCGAAGTGATAGAAGTATAGTCGAGGACATGAAGAATAGTCAAGATACTGCTTTCCACTTTGGCGGGCCCAGGGACGCACAAAGTCTAGGGGGACGGGTAGAAGACCACATAGATGGCTCCCTGCACAGAAACACTCAACCGGTATGACAAGGTATGAAATGAAGACTCACAATTTATATGGCCTAATGGACCAGAGCATAAAATTGACCGAGATTACGATATGATGGTTTCAAGGAATGGTCCTGCATCGAGAAAGGCCAGCCCAAGTCGAAAAGAAACAGAAAAAAGACAAGAAGCGCTGCATAAGTTCGAGGACGAAGTAGAAATCGGAACTGCAGCGCTCAAGGAAGATATTTGACGGTGAAGAAAGCCCTACCAAGATTAACCCCAACTATGCTGGGGTACCTTTGTGCGCCATTCTGACACCTATTGAAGTCGAGGCCAAGTTACGAAAGGAAAGGCGTGAAAGGGAACGAGCAAGGAAACGCCAGAATCACTATTTTAATTGTCAAGCTAGAGTGGGAAGGAAGAAAGGAGTAGCTAAAATAAGGTAACTCTTCTCTAATAGATGATATTTTTTTCTGATGGAGGAATAACAATTATAAAATTAGGCGACTCGCTGGTTCGGTCGGGACAAACTGTCATTGTAAAAGCAATTTAAGTTATTTTGCACTAAACAGACTAAGTACAAGAAAATGCAAAATCATTGGAGCGAGAGGCCACCGATCATCGACGTTACTATCATTATCAACATCATCATTAATATCATCTACCTCACCAGTATTAACATCATCTTTATCATGTCATCAGTATCATTATCAACAAGATCATCATAAACCCACAGTTAACACATCATCATTATTATACTACCATGCTCATCGCCATCATCGTTTGTTATTCATGGCCCAATCATCAACTTCGCTATTATTATCATCTACATCATCCATTACCACCTACCACATCATTTACATCAACATTATCATCAAAATAATCGTCCTCATCAGCATCTCATTGACATGAACATTATAAACATCACTAGCATATCACAGGATTCGTACGCTTTCTGAGTGTCAAAATCCATAATTTTCCATGAAGTCTTTTTTTTTCAGGAGTTTTCATTTGTGGAAATCCCCCCCCCCCCCCCTAAAAAACGATAAGTCTGGAGGATGTCATAATTTGTAGCCCAAAATCAGATTCCCGAAATGACTCATCATTCAACCATTTGAGTTGACAATTTTTCCAGGATTTTTCTTAAATTCTAGGCCTTCCAGGAAGGAAATGAAAATCCAGGATTTCAAGGACGCGTACGAACCTCATATCATCATTCTTACACTAACCATGCTCATCACTATCATTGTTGCTCATTCATGACTCCAATCACAAACAATGATTTTACCTTTGTCAGCCTGTGCTTTGACTTCATCCACTTGTGCGACGACACCCTGCATCTCAATGGATGCCTGTAAATAATCGACAACATAATACTTAACAATTAGTTGGCGAAGGCGGCGTGGTTATCGACAATGTGCCGATAAGGTCGGAGCCTGCGGCAGCTAATTGTTTTAGTATAATAGCAACGTACCTTTTCTAGTTCAGACTTGAGATTCTGTATCTGTTCATCTTTTTCCGACAAGGCCTGATAGGATCAGAGAGGCCACATGTTATGTATGTTAAAATAATATACATTAATAAATAGTACATTTAGTACGGTCCATATCAATGTGTTAATTGTGTTCTCAGTTGTGTAAGGCAGCAAATTAAAGTTGAGAAGTAACTTTCATCGGGTAGTCGCAACAGAAATCCACACCCTCTCTGCCAGCTACAAACCCTGGAATTCCAGTGGATTCCTTCTTCACCACGTACTCTGGAATTTTTTTTTCCATCCTGGAATTCTTAATTTTGGATGGCCTCTGCCACTGTAGTAGAGTATCCAACCTGGAATTCCAGGGTACACTAGGATAATCCTCCCCAGAATTCCAGAGGTCTGGATTTATTTTTTAAAAGGACGTCTGTCCGTGACAATGATTCTGTTGAGGTTCTAAAATACTACTAGAAACTTTAAAAGTACAATTGCCAGTTCATTAAAAGCCAACAGAAAGGTAAGATTTCTAACGAAAACTTGATAGGGTAGCTAAATTTTGAAAGAAATCGACTTCAACACTTTCGGCACCTCATTAGCATAGAATTTTATGGAACAGAAAATGAAATGTCACGCAAGACGTTCTTTAACAGACGTTTTTTAACAACTATCCATTTGGTGGAGAATCCGGGCATCGATCCCGGTATCTCCTTACACTACATATTAAACTCATCGGCGATGGAATAGTAACGACTCGCAAGTATTTTAAGCAGTGCATGTAGCGTCACCACACTATCCGCCTTTGAAGTGCATTGCTGCGCGCATCACGAAATCTTCAATTTCGCACGTGGGCAAGATAGTACAATAGTCCAGTTTTGAATTATCTGCTCTACCGGTGAATAGGCATCGACGGCGCATAAATAGAGTGGGAGCCTCAGTTTGAAGTAGAAAAATTTGTGAGTACCGACGAGAAACTGATGAAGCTTGAATGGAGACAATAGACAAAACTTTTTGGACTTGTTGGTATTCGCAACTTTCGGGTTCAAATCGAGGCTCCCACTGTATTTATGCGCCTTTGATGCCTATTCAGCGGTAGATCGGAGCATTCGAAACTGGACCATTTAAAGCGTGTGCTCGTTTGTGTCCAAAGTATATGTTCGTGACACATAAATAAACGGGAAAAAGGGGAAGTCACCTGTTGTAACATCGCCATTGATGCGCTATCTGTGTCCATTTCAAGTCCTGTGATGCGCTGTTTTAACTCGGCCATCGTAGCCTTGTATTCCTCGATCTCCATGTCTTTACCCGCTAATACAGCCTGACAATCAAATTAATAGTCCACGATAAATGGTATTATGATGCAAAGAAACTGGATTCATGTTCGCTCTTTCAAACATTGCCGTGCCCCCTTATGGAGGAACTCAAATTTTCAAATTTTCAAATCAAATTTTCAAAAATTGATCTACCCATAGGCCTTTCTTGAGATACACCGGAAGTCACGAATCGTAATGCATTGTGATCTAGCTTCGGTACAAACAATCTCAAAGAATGGGCAGTTTTTCCCAGTGGAATTCAAAATGAACTCCACTGGAAAAAACTGCCCATTGTTTGGTGATTTGTTTGTACCGAAGCTAGATCACAATGCATTACGACCCGCGACTTCCGGTGTATCTCAAAAAAGGCCTATGGGGAAATAGACCTTTTTCCAAAATGGCCGCCGAAAATTAAAATCGATTTTGTTAAAATGAACACCAGCACTAGAAACACACTCATCACTTTAGTAAAACTACAAAATTTCGCTCCATTGTATACAATATCTCCGAGAAAACGAAAGTTGAAAATTTACAGATGTTTGTATGACTGGGGGTATGCGTAGCAGGAAAAATGCTCTATCACGCGGTGAGCACGTGGCTTGTTTCTTATAATCCAAGCCAGGTACTGTCACTACCACGCGGTGAGCACGTGAACTACTTCAATCTATCGTTACCTTCCATTCCTCTACTTTCGCGTTAACGGTCATCATGACGTCATCATCAACATCGGTCTTCGAGGACCCTGCACCCTTAAGTCTTGAACCTGTGAACAATTATAAAGTATTGCAAGGTATTCAGATGAGCTGAGCTCGGATTTGAAGATTACGGAGTCTTCTCTCCATTTCTATTTAGTTAGAAAATTCAGGACGTAAATAATTTAACTTTTCGTAACAGGGTGATGGTTATTATATGGTAACCCTTAAATCAACATCAAGATTTCTGAACGGGACTAACATGAGTTACTACGTGCATGCAAACCTTTCAAAAGGTGCTTATTTTCTAGTATCCAGGTTTTTGCCACACGTTGCTCACGTTCACTTTTGAGCAAGGCTTTGACTTTTCTCACATTTTGGTCCTCGGCAAAATCCTCAGTGTGATTCTTCATCGCCCCTTACCTGTGCTCTGAGAGCGTCGCGTTCTCGCCTCATCTCTTCCAGAATAAGGTCTGACTGTTGAAGTATAGTCTGTGGGCATCAAATTGGGCATCAATATCATAATAATCAATCATTTAATCAATCAATCAATCACAATTATCGTTATCAAAATGTTCAATGCCGTTATTATTACAATCATCACGATATTTTCCCGCCTGTTTTAGAGGTCTTTCTTTTCTATCTGTAAGCAGAATTAATGAATGCGACACCAGGCTATCCAATTACGACCAATTCAATATGCGATTTACGGCGCAGCGATGGGAGCAGATTTCGTACGACAGGGTAACGCCGCATTTCGTACCTTGTCCGCGTCGTAACCATATTGTGCAGTTTCTTGTCTAAGCAATTTGATTGGTTAAACGGACATTTTGCGTGATGTGATTGGCTGACAGATTTCGTATAACTGGGGAGAACATACGTCGCATGTGTCCGCGCCGTAACCATATTGTGCCGTGTCTTGTGTAAGCAATTCGATGGTTGACCAATCATTTTGCGTGATGTGATGGGCTGACCATTGGCAAGATGGCGAGGTTCCCTGTAGGCTCGGTTCCAGCCGTTAGTTTTTGGAACGATGATCAACGAGGAACGCGGCTTCGTCAAATGACCCCACCATGGCTGGAAATCGCACCTAGGTTCCGCATCGTGCCGTGAACGCACCGTGTCCCGATGCGTTTCACAGTATTAAGGCCTGTTTACACTTGCGATGTTTGTTGCGTTTGTCGCGGCGATTTTTCTCGCGCGAGTTGCAGTTCCAACTCTTGTGTAAACGTGATGCAAATCCGATGCGATTTCTGTGCTCTCTTTTCTTCAAGTCACATCAAGTTGCAAAGAGTTTCGAACATGAACATATCCGCGACAAAAATCGCGGCAGATCGAGCCGAGTTGCACGTAGTTTACATTGGTGATTTTGAGTTGACGCGTACGTGCGAGAAAAATCGCAGTGACTCGCGCGACAAAAAATGCAAAATATAAACGGGCCTTTACGAAATCTGCTCTATAATCTAAAACACTCAGCACAGCGAAATACAGAGAAAACACTAGGTCTCTGCTAGCAGGGTATATTTTATCACTCGGGAAATGAATTATTTTTACTATGACGAATTAAAATTTCAGTCTGGCTTAGCGTAGTATCCTCGCAGCCGCCCGGACCGGTGTCACGCTACGCTCGCCCCCGTCCCAATAGCGGTGGGAGGGTTACCTTCAATTTTGTGTACTCTTCAGCCATCTTGTCCATTTCAGCAGTAGCCATTTGGAGCTCGCGTTTGGAGTCGTTCAGTTTTTCTTCCAACTCCTCGTTGGTTTCTTGTAGCATCTAGAGATATTTATGGTATGAAATTTAATAAATGAATATACAATACCACGGATTTCACCGAACCGTCGTGGTGCGAGTAAAAAAAACGCAAGGGCGTAGCCAGGGGGGGGGGGGGGGGGGGGCCATCCCCCCTTTCTCGGAAATTTTCCCATACATTTACTGTATTTGCTGGAGAAAAGTTTAGCATCCCCCCCCCCCCCCCCCCCCCCCCCTTCAAAATTCCTGGCTACCCCGCTGAAACGTATACGATTCTGCCCGCTCGGGCTCATTTTTCTGTCTACATTCCTTTCTCCGCGGGTTTAATAAGTGTTCTTGAAAATAACCGTCATGACTGAGTCGAAATATAAAACTCGCCTGTTACAGGCTTGAATATCAAAGCAAGCGATTTAAATGGGCAACAGCAGAACTAATGGAGTTTTACAAAATATTCCATAGGCATTGCCAGTTTTCGGGTCTTTCAGAGAAGTTTAAGAAAAAGCATGCCGGCCCGTGGAAATAGAATGCAGAATTGGAGACGTTTTTTTTTTCGACGCGCACAACGGTTTGGTTACCCTGAGAGCAGTGGTTTATTCCTCTCTTAGGCAATTCATCACAAAATGATTTTTTTTTGGGCAAAGTGATTTCATTCGAATTGGATTTTTTTTTTGTTGAGTGATGCATCGCTACTAGTGCAGATTAGAGTGGATTTTAGATGACAACCGTGTGTAATTGATTATCACTTTGTAATCACTCCTATAGGTTTTAATTATTCCTCTTTTTATTCCTCTTTCCACGCGCACAAATATACATAAGTATAGCTTTATTCCTCACACTATTATAAACTGGAACTTTCTTTCTCAAACTGCTGTAAATATCGCCAGTGGCGGTGACGAGCAGTTCCGCCGGCACTTATTGCTGATGTAAATACAGCCGATTGCGTTTGAGCGTTTTACCCTAACAGTTCGCACGTTATGTTTGAACGTTTGAAACTTGCGTTTCTAGGATGAAACGAGACGTTTCTATGGCGAACCAAAGAGTTCTGTCCTCTCTGATTGGTCAATGAACAATACACATGGCGGTTGCCCTTGGAAATGTCCGACTTTTTGTCTCACAACGCTAACTTTCAAACGTTCAAACGTAACGTGCGAAAACTGTTAGGGTAAAACGCTCAAACGCAATCGGCTGTACCGCTGGCCACCCGAGATGCTTGTATATCTTTTTGAGGTTGCATCATAGGCCTTTATCACGCAATATTGATTATTAATATATAATAGTTATCCGAAAATGAAACCAGTTTCCAATTCTACACATCCATATTAGTAAAATTGCAAAGTTTGGTGAAGATTGCTTGAATACTGACTGAGATATGAATTTTCAAAACTTCGTATTCTGGCTTATTATTTTTTAACAAGAAATGTATGGGAAAATAAATCGAAACAAGGCTGGACGGGCATGTCCAGCCTCGACTTGACGTATTTGCCAATACATTTCTTTTTTCCTATAGGAGTAATTACTTATGACAGTCATCTGAAATCAGACTAGTTATGTTGTAAATCAATTGTAATAAGTCATGTAATAGAGCAGCTATCGAATGTTTGTTGGCAACTAAACACAAAGCTGATACACTTGGAAGAAACAAAACCCATTCAAGAACTAACCATCAGTGGACGAAAGTAAGATAGTATGACTTGCATATTAGTTTTGACCAAACCAACTGACTTTTTGGTATTTCCTCACATTCTGATTGACTGACTTACCAGTAGCTATCACAAATGCAGATCATACTTTCATCGTCCTTGATTGGTCAGTTGGAGGATTTATCTTGCTTCTGAATGGCTAAGTTTACTTCCGCCATTTTTTTTTCTTATTTTTTCTTTTTCTTTCGAGCGTTGCCTGCGGAGGAGGCTATTTTTGGCACTCATCTAAGATCCACAATTATAAAATCCACAAACCTCTTTTTTTTTCCAGCCCTCCAGAAGCCCAGTGATATTTTTTTATGTACCACATGATCAATACTGTTGGGCCTTAACTTTATTTGAGAGCAACAAAACAAAGGATGCTCAAACTTAAAGGGACACTCGCACGCTTGTCGACAAGCAAATAATTCAACTTGCAATCCAATTACATCAGCTTGATAGTAGATAAAAACACTAGATTTATTGATTTAACAGTTAAAAGGTCATTTAACAAACCTGTACTGTTATTTCGTTATTCCCAGTAAACTTTAATGTATTTTTGGTGATTAGAATAGACATATTCTTTGACAGGTTGTACAAAAATTAAGCATGCGAGTCACATGGTACATAAATTTGGGCCGAAAAACAAGGGTTGCAGCAGCTTACTAAGATCATAGTTAGTAGACTCTACTAACTATGCTAAGATGCATAGTCGTAACAAATTACAAAGGAAATCACACCCATGAAGGCATTTTTATTTTTAATACACAGTGCTTGTTCCAGTTTCAACATTGAATCAACACCTACCTTCAACTCATCCAAGAATTCTGAAAGTTCCTTGTTCTTTTTGGCCACCTCAGACTTATAGGTGTCAGTGCCACCCCTGTGCATTGCCATTGACTCGCGCTAGTTAGGAAAAAAAAACGTTGAAGAAATTTATTATATGGATGACAGTGTTTTACCGGAAACTAAAACACTCGTATTTTCCATATCTTCACTAGTGAAATATGAAAAAGTTATGTACCGAATGTCCCGGATGTGCGCGTTGCAGTGTTGTTTTCCTGACTTCGTCTGCATGAAATCTCGCTCGCTCGGTCACACGAGTTTTAAGCCACAAACTAAGTTTTGTTCTAGTTGTAAAGAGAAAAACCTTATTTCAACTATGGCAGAGAAAGCTACAGCAACACAAAAAGGTAAATTAGTTCTTAACGACACTGGGAATCAGAAAGATTGAGGGAGCATTTCACAATAAACACTTTCGACTTTACCAGTGAGTTGTTCAGTTTGTAGTATTTTGCCGCTATGTCAATTCTAATCCATATAATAAAAAGAACATTACACGGTGGCTTGAAGATATGGATTTCATTTTCTCGTGTCAAAAACAATATTTTACTCACTCGCTGCGCTCGTTCGTAAAATATTGTTCTTGCCACTCGAAAATAAAATCCATATCTTCGCGCCACCGTGTAATATCCTCTATATATTTCATATTAGAACACCAGAGCCATTAGTCTAAAGATTTGTATTGTTCAACTTGACACCCATCCATGAAAGAATAAACCACACCAAATAAGGTAAAAAGCAGACAAAACAGGAGAAACCACACCCATACACTTTGCCAAATGTGCTGAATTAATGTAAATTATTCTCCCCCCCCCCCCCAAAAAAAGGTATTAGCAACACGTTTAAGGCCTCATTAACACCATTACCTTGCAGCTCCCAAGGACCTGAAACTTTTGAATACAGAATGAATTTGAAGAGGATTCTGGTAGAAGTGGTTATCAACGATGTTATAAAGGGGAATAGTGTATTTGCAACACATAATGATGGGACTTGAGTTTGCTGCTTGCAAGACTTTATAAATATATATATATATATATATATATATATATATATATATATTTCCATCAATAATATTTTTCAGTGCAATACCAGTACACCCGTTCTTGTATTGGAAAAAATGAGGCCAGAATAATATATTATTGCTTGTTTCTCAACACAAAAAAGCATTCACTGTCAAAACTTACTTGTTGTTCAATTTGCTTCTGCAGGTCACGACTATCTGTTCTAGATCGATCAACCTAATGTGAATAATAACAATTAAGCACTTTTAGATGTCAGAGAAAAATAGACCAGATAATTTATGTGACAAAAAGAATAAGCTGTAAAATAAAAATTACTTCTCTTTTCAAATTCCGGTTTTTCTCGTTCCAGTTCTTCAACCCTGTTTGCCAGCTGTCCATAAAGAAAAACATACAAGCTTTAACACTCAGTTATATATGCAAGCGACACACCCTGGTTATGTTAAAAGCTGATAGGGTTCACACAACAAAGCACTGATGAAATCTCATGACTTTACAAGGACTTTTCTAGGGCTGAAATATAAAATCAAGGACTCAAAAATGAGAAACAGCACAATATTGCACTTAAAATTTGCAATTTGAGATTTCGAGATGCATAACACTAGCATGGAACTATTATACCTTCTCTGTTTTGTTCTTTTCTGCAAACAATGCTCATCCTTTTCTCGCATTTCTGTTCTTGCCTAATATTAAAAGAAGTGAATTAGATGGATACCATGAGCTTTGATGAGTATATTTTGTGTTGTATATTTCTTACCCTGTTTTTGTTGGACAAATGTTGGATTTCACGCATGAAGTCATCTGACCCAACACCTGCATGTTTCTAGGAACACAAAATATACAAAGTAGTCAGCAAAATGTAAATTCATTGGTGCACATTCATTGCCCAATATTTGAGATATCAATATCATCCCATATATACTATAGACTCAGTAGATGACATTACTAAATATTTAATTCATTTTTGCAGTTGCTTTTATACCACCTAAATGAGTTTAAAGTGGAATCATTGGGGTAGGGGGACTTCCCTGGCTAAAAAAACATATTCCCCAATGACAATTCTCCATAACCTCCATAAGATCTTCCTGACTGAAATTTCTACTGCAAAAAATCATCGACCCCTGTTGACCCATGTCCTTATTGAATAACCCCCATGGGGTTACTCCCCTCTAAGGGTATCTGGAAAATGGGTGCAATCGGTCAAAGCGAGTGGTTATTGCATACCCTGTACTCATCATTTTCTCTCTCAAGGTGAGCTATCTCATCCATCACTCTTGCTCTAGGAAAATTATAGGACAATCAGAATTTAGAATCAATTAAAAACATTAGGATATGCTAGCCTGCAAAAGTCTGTGTCTGAGTAGAGGAGTTACGGCCAGACATGCCCCGCATTAGGAAATGTCATACATTCATACTTTTCCTCTTTTGTTAAGGAAATACTTCCCTAAAATCACTTGCAGTGCGTCCTGAAAATTAGCCTGGAGTCAGTAGCAGGCTAAGTTTTGGAAGTAGGCAGCTGAATTGGAGGTCCCATACGACGGTCGTAAGGGCTGAGCCTTCAAAAGGGGGAACAGGGGAAAATTTTGGTAGCAGAAAAGGTGTTTTCCTGCATTTCAGGGCAAGATACAACTAGCATATTCATGTATTCTATTGACTTTAGTATTGAAGTAATAATGCTGGCAGTCAGCAGTGAAGATATACGGTTCAACACCGGTACCCATCATCCATTGAAACCATGAGACGGTGACACACCGCCAAATCACCTTCTGTTTTATAACCCGTGTACTGGTACCTGTAGCCATGAGGTATGGTTACAATTGAAAAAGGTAAAAATACAATCAATATTACTTGGCGTTGGTCTTTACCTCTTCCCCTCCACCCTGTTTGATTTCTTCTCTGCAACTTCGGCTTGAGTGTTCTTTATCTATTCAACACATTAAAAACAGTGAAATGCATATTGCTGCCTCATACAGTACATACTTAACAATTAGACCTCGAGGCCGAATGTGCTATGATGTATAGACCATGAGGCCGAAGGCCGAATGGTCTATTGATATCATAGCACATGAGGACGAGAGGTCTAATTTTTTTAGTATAAACCAACTAGTTGTCGGTTTTGCAATGAATTCCATTATTCTATGTTGAAAAAATCAAGTTTTCTGGCAAAGAAAGGTGGTGGTTTTGCCAGGCACGGTCTATCACTAATAGACCATTAGTAGCTCAGCCAATCAGAATGCAGGATTTGTAATAGACCATTAGTTGGTTTATACTAATTGCATTAGACTTCCAGCTCGTGACCCTTACTGGTGTCAATGATAGTTGTGCTTACTAGATGAATCTTTATTACACCTTTTGCTATTCATTACGAGGAAATACAGTACAGCCTGGATGTAACACTTACACGCGTGTAGTGTGGGTGTAGTGTGCGTGTAGGTGCGTGTAGTGTGGGTGTAGTTTACGAAAAGTGCGTGTAGTTTCCTTTGTTATGCAGGTTTTGCCTTGAGTAAGTTTTTCCGATGCGTAGTTTCAGCGCGAGGGAAAAAAGCAACTAAACATGCTCAATTGACTAAAGCGTGCTTTGCCATATTTGCTTTGCCGACTTCACTGTCGAACTTTGCGTTTGGAGTTTACAGGATAACTCTTCTAATAAATAGCGGATCGCGATGAACTTATATCAAATTAAACCTTGAGACTTAGCGAATGCGTTTTGACAAGTTTTTTCTGATACGAAGTTTGCAGTGCGAGGGAAGAAAGCAACTAAACATGCTCAATTGACTAAAACATGCTTTGAATCTTGTCATATTCGCTTTGCCGACTCGCTGTCGAACTTTGCGTTTGAAGTTTACAGGAGAAGTCTTCTAATAAAAAGCGGATCGCGATGAAACTTGTTATATCAAATTAATCCTTGAGACCTAGCGAATGCGTTTTAAGAAGTTTTTTTCTGATGCAAAGTTTGCAGCGCGAGGGAAAAAAGCCACTAAACATGCTCAATTGACTAAAGCGTGCTTTGAATCTTATCATCTTCGCTTTGCCGACTTCACTGTCGAACTTTGCGTTTGGAGTTTCTAGGATAACTCTAGATAGATAGATAGATAGATGTTTTATTTAGACACGGTAGTTTCATCAGCATAGCTGGTTTTCATAAAAGCCGTGTGTAAACTATCATTTACATAAAAAGTGATATAATTGAATATATATATAATAATTAACGCAAATTAATAGCGGATCGTGACGAAAGTTATATCAAAATAATCCTTGAGACCTAGGGAATGCGTTTAAAGAAGTTTTTTCTGATGCGAAGTTTGCAGCGCGAGGGAAAATAGTCGCTAGACATGCTCATTGACTAAATCGTGCTTTGTCATATTCATTCATTTGAACTAAAAGGCGGACAATAACACAAAAATACATTCATTTGTCTCTGAGCAACACTCATTAGCGTGAAATGCTAGCTCAATAAGGATATTTGCATTGTTGTAAACATTCTTTGCGTTATTAAGCATTCATTTGCCCTTTATAACTTTAAATGCGAAAAATAACTTTCAACAGCAAAATGTCTTTACATTCATTCGAAGTTTGCAGCGCGAGGGAAAATAGTCGCTAGACATGCTCAATTGACTAAATCGTGCTTTGTCATATTCATTCATTTGAACTAAAAGCGGACAATAACACAAAAATACATTCATTTGTCTCTGAGCAACACTCATTAGCGTTAAATGCTAGCTCAATAAGGATATTTGCATTGTTGTAAACATTCATTTGCGTTATTAAGCATTCATTTGCACCTTTATAAATTTAAATGCGAAAAATAAACTTTCAACAGCAAAATGTCTTTACATTCATTAAAAAGAAAGGAATAGCCAATTGCACGATTGAACTTTCGTTTAAATGAACATAACTTTTAATAACAATTTTCAACACAAATCAAAAGTATCAATAGCATTTTTTAACAGTCTTTGCAGTCTTATTGATAAACATTAGAGCTCTTTTACAGTCAATGACGCCTTTTTAACATTCATTTCACAAAAATATGTTTTCAATTGAGATTATAATCAGTGAGATTAGCGCAAAATTATGTTTGGTCGTTTAAAAGATGTTAAATATGGTTATGCAGCTTTTTTTCAAAACAAAACTAGCATAAAATACATCGAATTCTGTTAATTTTCTCAGTCAATTTGTTTGTATACTGTACTGTACAGCTTCAACAATACCACCGCGAAGAATCAGGATTCCCCTGGAACACCGCCAAAGGATTGTCAGCGCATTTGAAGATGACAAGAAGATTATGTTATGGTGGCGATTCGCTAGGAGTAAACCATCTACTGCGAGAGGAGTCGTAGCACGTTACTTCAGAGAAGGGAGAATCCAAGAAAGACCACGCGGCGGACGCATCAATGTGCGTGTTGATGACGATATGGTGGCAGTGCCTCGAGCAGATCATAAACGAGAACTGTGTGCTAACCCTAAACCAGATCAACACAGAGCTCAGACGAAGGCTGCCAGCAAAACCAGAGATTCATGACCGTACCATCGCGAGAACCCTAGAGGGTTATGTTGTATAGGGTTAAACTTGTTTAGGCGACTACCAGCAGACAGGAACAGGGCCTGATGTTTGGTTAGGAGACAGTAGTACGCGAACTGGTTCATGGATCATGCGGTGCTTCGGCATTGTGTATTTGTAGACAAGTGCGAGTTCAACATCTGGACCGGCAGAAACCACAGGAGGGCGTGCCTGAGAGAAAGAGCCTATCGACAGGTGTGTGGCCAGCGTGGTCGAAACATCACGGTTGCCTTGGCAGTAACCCCTGTGAACGGTCTAGTACACTATTCGGCATTCATTGGTGGAATGAATGGCGAGCGATTTGACGTGTCCTTGCTGAGACAAGGCCCAACCTAGATCCCACAAGGAGGTCATATTCATCTACGATGGAGCGCCAGCACATCGCACCCCACTGTCCCAGCCGTCAACACAGAGTTGGAAATGCTGCGGCCTATAGTCCTTTTCTCAACATAGTAGAACAGGCGATTAGCGCACTTAAGGCAGCTTTAAAAGGTGATATTTCAAGACCTGAGATTCAAACTTTGATGTCCGACAGAGCAGAGGCTAGATGTCGCGGGATCCCAGTAGGAGTTTTTCACACCCAGTGCTGTTAGAGGCAAAGCAGCGCTGCATAGGAACCATTACCCCGGCAAAGAGCGCACAGTGTACCGCTTTATGCAAACTTATGTATTTGCCATGCTGCCTCGATGGCCAGGAAATCGAGGCTAACGACCCAAACATATTTTTGCCTTTTTCTCACTGACAACTGTAACTCTCAATTGAAAACATATTTTTGTGAATGAATGTTTAAAAAGGCGTTATTGACTGTACAAGAGCGCTAATGTTTATCACTGAGATTGTAAAGACTGTTAAAAAATGCTATTGACTAATTGATTTGTATTGAAAAATGTTATTAAAAGTTACATTCATCAAATGAATGCTGCTTAATCAAGCAAATGACTATTCCTTTCTTGTTGTTGAATGTGATTAATATGCTGTCAAAAATTTATATTTCGCACTTGAATTTATAAAGGCGCAAATGAATGCTTAATAACACAAATGAATGTTTACAAAAATGCAAATATCCTTACTGAGTCAGCATTTCACGCTAATGAGTGTTGCTTGGAGGAAATGAATGTATTTGTGTGTTATTGTCCACCTATTAGTTCAAATGAATGCATATTTCCTCGTAATGAATAGCAAAAGGTGTACTTGTTTTCAGCAATGAAAAATACTTTCTGTTCAATTGGCAGGTAAACTTGTTGTGTTTCCTGCGGTAGGGGCTAATGATTGCCATAAATTAAAGTAAGTTTCAGCAAGGCCTTCCTTCAAATGCAAATATTTTGAATCCCACTGGGAAAACTGCCCATGGATTAATCAGCAAAGATGGGATTGGTCTACTGTTGGCACTATTGAAGCTAGAGCGACCTTATAACCATTCAACTCTTATTAACAGTCAATAGTTACGATCATGTGTGTCTCATCTGAAAGGCTAATGCCTGGTCTTACCATCATGACAGCCTTGGTGACTTCAAGAGTTTGATCATCTGGCTGGGTCCACAGCATCAGGAGATCCACTGTCAATATTAGCCTTGAACATGAGATAGCAAACACCAACATTACTTGACCAAACACTACCTAACAGTATGTGGTACCAGGAAATCCCAGAGTCTGTGTGTGTGGGGGGGGGGGGGGATTTTTCTGTTTACTTCCCATACAATATTTTTCACTGGAAATTCCAGAGGGATGGAAGGGAGCATATAGGCATCTCAAATCCATTTCACGGGACAATTAGAGCTGCGGAGCATGCGTTCAAGTGGTGGGGCTGATAAGGAAGAACGTATCATGATAGTGGTAGGGCTAAACAAGACATTTATGACAATTTCTGGAAAAGTGGTAGGGCCCCCTCCGCGGCACCTGTGGGAGGGGTATAGTCATATAGATATTTTCTGTAAAGATATTTTCTGGAATCACACAATAGATATAATTTTTCTGTCCCATGTCTGACAGATAATAGATGTACTACAGGTGAGGTAGCGCCATAGCATGTCATAATAATTATTCTACATGGAAATTCGCGATCGGATAACTTTTCTGGACGTCCACTATGGAAAGGTTGGGGATTGAAAGGCGGTCGTTTTTAAATAAACTTAAAATATAAACATTAGCTTGTAATGCCCAGGTACGAAGCCCGTTTCATCACTTTCTGCATAATCTATCTCACGTTTTCCCATAGCGACGATGCAAACTAACACCTACCGACTCGAGCAGAGCGTACAGATCGTCTGCTTCGTCCAAGTTGTTGGGAAGACCGATAGTATCGGCTCCCATAACTCTATCCCAATCCAAAGGCGCCATTTTAACGTCTTGGTTATTCTAGTAAAATTGTTATTCGTGGGTACCCAAGAAACCATTTATATGGAAGGAAACCTTCCTTGAACCAAATTGTTATTTGAAGGTTTGGCGGCGAAGCCTCTGCCGCCATTTTTGAAAAGGTATTTGAATGAAAACGAGGCTATCAACAAATCATATAAACTATCTTCTGATTGGTTCCAAAGTCAAACTTTATACTTCAGGGTACATGATTGGCTACAGAGTACACCATTACTGATTGGCCAAAATTGTATTTATTGTCCAGTTCAACGAATCAGGGAAGTTGTATTATACAAGAAAAATATATGACGTACCTTAGAAGAATCTTCGAAATGTTTGTTGTCAAGAATCCAACATGGCGTCGAGTCCACGGCCTCCTGCGAGTCCGAGTCCACTCACCGGGAGGACATTAAAGAGGGATAACTCTAAAAAAGATGCAGGAAAATTTGGGTGGATGGGCACTCTTTCTCGACGAAAGAAAGCCGACTCCGAAGGTGGGTGAAATGTCAATATTTTTATTCCCAATGTGTCGAAGTTGTGCTCTGAAAAAAGAACATTCAGCGTTTGTTTTGGTCTCGTGTCTGCAGCTGTTGGTTGGATTGTACGTTTTGTTAATTCAAGATCAGCTTTTTTTGAAATCCAGCAGACCTAGTCTTATAAATTATCCTTTGTGTAAGTGTTAATCGGTTTCTGTGAAAGAGATGAGTCAAAAATTTACGTGAAGACTCAGGAATGCCTCAAACACACCCTTTGAATCATACTGAATATATTCAGATGTGGCATTTATGGCATAAGGCACTATGTAAAAGGAGACTAATTGGCTTTTTTTAAGTAAGGTGGAACCAAGTTTAAATTAATTAAAGAAAATAATAATTATTTAGACATACATTTGCAGAGCCAATCAAAATAATACAGTTGACCAGTTGCAAAATCTAATGATCTTATTTGCCATAAATCAAAATCCCATTGAGCACCAGATATAGAAAGAGGGTCTAAACTATTAAATATACCATGTTTTATACCACGTAACAGAAATACAGTCAATCAGAATGCAGGAATGGCGTTGTATATTTGGCGGTATTCCACTCAATCTTCCCGTCGTGCACTGCATTTATGTAAAACGTTGCTTTAATTTTCTGTAGCGCGAATATCCCAGTTGTCACTTTTGCATTTTTGTTAGCATACACACACAAGCCTTTAGTGATACATGGGATATCTGCACTATTCAAAGCATTGTATAACTAGTGTATTTCCAATGGGGCCATCCCATAACATGCAGTCATTATGCACCGCCGTAGCCAGCTTACCTTTTACTGTTGATATAAAGCCATTACCTCCTTCAGAATGCTTGTTGTTGATATTTGGCATTGACATTAAAGCTGTTTTTTATTTGTATTTTCAACAGTTGATGCCCTGGAGACAGAGGGAAAATTTGCCATAGAATCACCAACCACACCTATCCATATGATACCACCAGACACGTATGACATGAGTAAGAGTATTTGTGTTCACATAATGCCAGCATTGCACGTTGTTTATCTCAGATATCATACCTGCCAACTTTCTCATTTTAAGTGGTTGACTCTCAGTTCTTACTGGTTGTTCCAGGGGAAAAAATCTAAAACTTTTTGATTTTCTGATTTCTTCATTCAATTGAACTGTATTTGAAACACCATTTCCTGATGTTAGCTTTCAGGGTTGGGCAGTAGCCTGAATTTCAGCCGTCTTTTCTTCCTACGCTCCAACGTTGTGTGAGAAAACACAGAAAACGTTGTAGTGTAGGAAGAAAAGATTCAGGCTAGGTTGGCAGGTATGCTATCCACATCTGGGCAATTAGTTACTACTATCTCAAGGGTATTGATAACTCCGGGGAGGAATGAAACAATGTCCTTGTTGTTTACATGAGAACATGTCATGTGCCATGCATGTGCAAAACCAACCAACCATTGAGATAAATCCCCCCTCTATGCACGAAAGATGCATGTTACAATTAAACTAAAATTACTATAATGCTTTTTTCTAACTGTGTACCTATTTCTCACTGTTAGCTGAAAATGAAGAGCGATTTATGATTGAACCTCGATCTTTAGAGGACCCTAAAGTCAACCAACTCAAGCTGGTTAGTAATCAAAATCGAATAGATATAAACCCTATGTTATGTGTGCTTCCAAGCAAGGGTTCTGCAGCAGTCTGCCACGCCCTCTTGGTCACATGTTAAGTGATATTATCATCATGTTTAAGTGTGACTGATGACAGTAAGTATTAGACAAATACCATAGTATTCCTATTTCATCACATTGTTGATATAATTAAACAAGGATTTCGGCTCAAACCTAAAGTCCATTCCAATACAGGAGGCTATACTAGTATTGTCTATAATAAATACATATCCAAGTTTTAAGAATAAATATGAATGTCCAATATTAAGTACATCTTGAATCCCTAGTATACACATATTTTGTCCTGCCTTTTTAGGTGTTGTTAGAGTGGATTAATGAGGTACTTGCAGACAAGAGAATTGTTGTGCATAATGTGGAGGAGGACCTGTATGATGGCCTTATTTGGCACACTTAATGGGTAAAGAAATCAGATTAGATGATTGTGCACACATGTACCTGGGTGCACATCATATAAGAATATAAATGTGCCAGCCAGACCATTATATCTGTTGCCTGTGGCAGCTACATGTGCTGTCATTAGATTCCAGTCCCTTGACACTTGTTTAGTGTGTCACTGCCCTGTCATAACTAGATTGTATTCCTTGTACTTTCCACAGATAGTTCCATGTATGTTCCACTTCCCACAGATCTTAGTCTCTTTGACATTTCTTTGTGCTCCCAGTTAACACACTGCAAACTTGGAAGTTCTGAACTCACTCCATTAGTATTCCACATTCTGAAAAAATGATCATAAAATGATATCTCTCTCTTTTTTGTCAGAGAAATTAGCAGATATTATTCTCCAGGAGTTCCAAGAAGTAACACAGACTGTTGAGAATCAGGTTAGTGTTAAGTGTGATGTACCTTTTCTTCTGTGCAATACAAATTGTATGCCCAACCCATCTGATTAGACTGCTTGCAGTCCCTTCTTTGGCGAACGTCTGTGAAAACAAACATGTGAAAAAACGAGCACTTTGCTTGTGCCTTCGACACTTCATGCCATCGTCCCATCTTCGGCACTCCTCTGGCTTTTCATGCACTCGTTTTCACAGGCGTTCTCCAAAGAAGAGACTGCAAGCACTCTACATCTGATTGAAACCTTACTTAAAGAATGTGAGAATGAAGCAGAACAAATGGTTCTTAACTTTTCCTTTTTCTGTCTCCATTTAGCAAGCCAAACTGTCTGTTCTCATTGATGAAATCAACAAAGTTTTAGGAATCCCTGTACACAGGGCAAAGTGGACAACTGAAAGTAAGTCAATGAACCTGCTTGGTTCTAGTTGGTGTGGTATAATTTCCTTCTTGAACCTTGATCAAAAGGCTTTTGATTACTTTTAGGAATTCACTCCAAGGACACAGTGGCCATCTTGCATCTACTGGTAGCTCTCGCAAGACATTTCAACTGCCAGAAAAAACTTACCCCTGATGTGAAAATCAACACCATGCATGTGCAGGTACTTACAGACCTTACAAGCATCACTCACATACACATACTATCAGGAATCCTCCAATCTGAATGGCTCCCCCAGTTTCAGATTTCTTATACTCACTTGAGAAGTTAAAAATAGTAAGTCGACACTATGCATCTCGGCACTATTTATTCACTCCTAGGAAACTCAAGCTTGCAGTCTAATTGTTAAAGTGTCATAAGGATGTAGAAGGTGTGACCCCCATTGTGTGGGTCTTCAGCCTCCTTCTCCTAGTGCCTCGTCAAGGGCATCTCTCAACTTTGGCAAACAAACCATACTTATGTTATTATTCTGCTCTAACTAAGTCATGAGGAATTTTGTACATTTTATTATTATGCTGAGATTGAGCAACAAAGGTAGTGGTTACCCACTCCATTTTTCAATTATCTGATTCCTTGATCGTTCTGTTCATCACTTCATTTTCATATTTACAGAAAAAAGAGGTCTTCTTGTCCCTCAGAGAGTAGTTGAAGAGATCACAGGCCCAGATAAGGAGTGAGTCTCTTATTTTTTTTATTATTATTACGTTTATTGTCATCATTCCAAATTGTGTATAGAGTGGATGTCAGATGAGTGTCGAAAAGTAATGCAAAAATGAAGCCGCCAGCCAATCAGAGTGGAAGCCATTCAACAACAACCAATCAGGAGGCAAAGTATTGCCGCGTTTTGATTTTAGTTCGCAATTTGATTGGTTGAATGACAAAATGCTTTGCTCTCCGCCAATAGAACGCTAACTAAATGGCTTACTTTCGGCGGTCATCTGAATCCGCTCTAGGGGCTAGAGGTGCACAATGTATAGTAACATAAGGTTTTGTTTTTTCAACAGCGATGTTGATGGAAAGTATGGTAAGTGCCATGCAAATTTCATATATATTTTTTGCAGGTGCAATATGCTCATGTAATCAATGAGCTTGATTCAGGCAAGGCCCAGCATCAACCTATTTTGAAAGTGGATATTGTCGCCTAAATAACAAAAATCTAGTCGCCAAATATACGGAAGTTTCGTCGCCATAGAAATTGTGGTACCCATTCTCCAAAATTATTGCTGTTGAGAGCTTATCTGATACGCTACGCGTGCACGCGGTTTCTTTTGAAAACGCAAAAAGAAAATGTTGCGTTTTTAAAAACAAAACGCAATCGTGTGTACGAGGCCTTAGACATAGTAGAGGGGAGATTGATAATGAAACGCCCCCCTTGTCTACAGGTGAAACGTCAACGCTGATTTAGTAGTACTCGTACCACGGTACCATTTCGATGCTAATGTTATTGGTGTTTATTTAGAGCGTGATGCTTTTGACGCCTGTTTGACAATGCTCCAGAAAAGCTCGGAGTTGTGAAAAAGGTAAGCAGAATCCTCCTAGTCAAGACTCGGAATTGCGCCCTGCAGACGTTAAGGAGTCCTGTCAGCCTCCATTTTGTCAGCCTAGCAACATAACGAGACAGAGAAAGCATCCATTTCCATCGGCTGATTTAGGGAATGTAGTGCAATATTTGCGATTGAATTCGATAAATGAATAATAAAACTTTGTTTTTAAAAGACTATTTCAAGATTTGTACACGTAATTCGTTGTCTGATATCGACTGAAAACAATAACAAAGGAGTGGCTGACTAGGCTCGTTAATACGCCGAGAATGTTTATGAACTCTTTTACAGGAATGCTTTTGTTGCCAAGAAACGAAACCATGAACCGAAGAAATGTCCGCGCCCTGCAAATACCAGAATGCAGTCCGCACACTTTTGACAGCTTGTTCGACAAATCTCGTCTTCCGGCATGCAACGCGCGCGCCGTAACCATGTTTTGTTACTGGACAAAGAAAAGGCCTTAGGCACCGTCCACACTACACCGATTAAATTTGAAAACGGCTAATTATTTATACGGTTTGTGCCTTCCACACACTACACCCCATCTGGCGCATGCGCAAAGCTGACTTTTTTGTGCGTTTTTCAAATTTAGCCGGCGTAGTGTGGACGGAAAACTTTTGTTCCGTTTACGAGGCAAAATAGCCGTTTTCAAATTTACCCGGCGTAGTGTGGACGGCGCCGCGCATTTCCCTTTCGTAAACGGTCGTTGCCATTTGGACGACACTTAGAAAATTTTCACGTTTTATTTTTGATATGTCTCAGTCAAGGTAAAAGAAAAATATTGTATAAATTCTACCTGTTTAGAACCCTAACCCTAACCGGTAACCCAATTACTAACCCAAACCCTAACCAGTGCGCTACGAGTTAATTCGCTGGTTGGAGGTGCTTTTTAATTGGATTTGTACTATCTTTCATTAGCATCTATAGAACGAAGCTATATATATGATAATTACTAACTGTCCCAAGGGATCAAAATGGCAACGACCTTTCTGAAAGGCATCGACCGTTCACAGAAATGGCAACGACCGTTCTAAAAGGCAACGACCGTTTACGAAGGGAAATGCGCGACGGCGCCTTAGACTATACTGCAAATAAAATGGTTTTGCATTCCCATTTCAGTCATACAGAGTTTTGTCAACCGCCATCTTAGTAAGCTGAGTCTGGACTTACTGACATCGACACCCAGGTAACCATAGCAACACCAATGCATCACTACGGTAACAAACCACTGGCGTGAGCAATATTGCATGTTTTGATTGAGTGTTCTCGAACCTATATCTTGTTTGGTCATTCTGTCTCAGTTCCACGATGGAGTGTGTTCTTCATATTTCTGCTGGCCTGCTCGAAGGGTTCTTCGTCCCACTGTACCAGTTCCATACTATACCTCAGACAATGGAGCAGAAGGTAAGCCGAGCGCTACCTCTACCTCGTATATCAGCTAAAGCGACCATCATATTTACCGTTTATTTTGATGTTCAGGCAAGCCTGTGGCCGCGTAGCACTAAGTTCAACAGAACTTCATTACTGCGACCATAGCATCTAATATTCCCCGACCTGCTCCCAGTCTGACCTGATAGCTCAGCGGTAGAGCATCGGATGTACAATTCCGGAGGTCGTGGTTCGAATCCCTCTCGGGTCAGAGATTTTTTTCTCTTTCTCCGCTTACTAGTGCTAACGCTCATAAGCCACATGGACCATTTCATTAGCACGT